>CM030789.1:46667500-47267500 GCA_018127125.1 Rhododendron griersonianum | reverse complement strand
GCATATCCAAACCGTCTCGCGTTATGTGTCATGAGCCGAAGCTCCTGCCGGGCTATTCATGGGACCCCGATATCCCCTGCCAAGCACCCACCTCGAAGGTTGGGCCTTGAATAATCAATACGAGCATTAGCTCCTGCCAGGCTATTTATGGGACCCTGATATCCCTGCCAAGCACCCACCCGTCGATGGGCCTTGAGTGTTCACGCGTTGTGTCAACAAGTTTTGTGTGTCTCAAATTTCATAACGTTTCGTTCCATTTCAAGTTCATATGATAATTAGGATAAATTATATCGAACGAAAGTAAGGAAGTGCCAAGAACGCACAAGAGCCCAACAAGGGTGTTCAACAATGATTAGGAGGGTTTTAGAAGTACTTGGAACGAGTTGAAAGTGATCGGGGGTCAAATCAATGGGTTTTGGAGCAAAACAGTGAATTCTGGAGATAAGCTCACTGTATGGATACGAGAAAAAAAGCCGTATGGATACGGGTCGGTTACGAATTTTCCAGCTTGTTCCGTATGGATACAGATTTTTGGCCGTATCCATACGGGAGGCTTACGAGCAGTTTTTCTGCAGATTTTCAGAACTTCAACAACAACCACAACAACAACAACCATGGATACAATTTCAAGCAAGGAAAACACTTCAACTACATGTATTGAGAGGTAGAATCCCTACCTCAAAGCCGAAGAACGAAACCCACAAAGTTACGAGCCCTAGCTCTCCGAAAACTTCGATTCGAACGGGATACGACCTCCTCGAGCTCCAATGAACGGGATACGGGCCGCAATACGCGTAGAGGTCGAAGGATTGAAGGTTATATTGGTGGGTTTTTGAGTGATTTTGGTGAGAGAGCAAGAGAGAGTGAGAGAGGCGTTGGAGAGAGAGACCGGGAGAGAGAGACGTGAGTGAGGGTGAGGGGAAAATGATCCCATGCTCCCTCATCTCCCCTATTTATACTCTTAAATCCACAAATCACACATTACCTCCTTCCACAATCAATTCCTTCGTTTTAACCCCAAATCACATAAATACAGTTATTCCATTATCCTTTTCCGAAAATTATGCATTTAATAAATATCAACTATGGATAAAATAAACACGAGTCTCTACATTCTACCCTCCTTAAAGAAATTTCGTCCTCGAAATTTTCATGCCAAAGCTAACCACTAATGCATCATGCATGCATACAACATTCACAATTTCATCATCATGCAACAAGTCAATTATCGAAAGGCTCAAAGTGTAAATACTCACATTGGCTCATTCCAGAAATAAGTGCGGGTATTTCTCCCTAATTTCGTCCTCTCTTTCCCATGTCGATTCCTCGCTACTCTGACTTCTCCACAAGACTCGCACCAGTGGTATCGTCTTACCCCTCAAAACTCGGTCACGCGAATCTAGGATACGTGTCGGTTCTTCCCCATAAGACGCGTCGGCCTCTAACCCAAGTTCGGACCACTCTAATACATGCGACGGATCCGGTTCATACTTTCTCAACATAGACACGTGAAACACGTCATGGACACCCATTAGCTTCGGTGGCAAAGCCAAGCGATACGCAACCTCCCCAATTTTCTCGATAATGTCAAACGGCCCGATATAACGCGGCGATAGTTTCCCTTTCTTCCCAAAACGTGATAATCCCCTACGAGGCGATACCTTAAGGAATACGTGATCCCCTTCTTCAAAGGACAACGGGCGACGACGACGATCGGCATAACTCCTTTGCCTACTTTGCGCGGTCAATAATCTTTGGCGAATCACCTTGACTTGTTCGGTCGTTCTATCTTGAGCTTCTTTAAGGCGTTGTCGAATAGCTCTCATACTCTCGGAGGTCTCCGTGATCATATCCGGCCCCACTAGTGTAGCTTCTCCCACTCGGTCCAACATACCGGCGATCGACACGGTCTTCCATACAAAGCATCATACGGTGCCATTTCGATACTAGATTGATAGCTGTTGTTATACGTGAATTCGACTAACGACAAGTGATCCTCCCAACTACCCCGAAAATCCATCACGCAAGCCCGAAGCATATCTTCTAGAATCTGAATCGTTCTCTCGGATTGTCCATCGGTTTGAGGATGATAGGCGGTGCTAAACAAGAGATTGGTGCCTAAAGCAGCTTGCAAACTCTGCCAAAAACGTACGGTAAACCTCGGATCACGATCGGATACGATGGATACGGGAATCCCATGAAGACGGATGATCTCCCGAGTATACAAACGACTCAAGGTTTCTACGGAATCGGTAACACGAATAGGCAAAAAATGAGCGATTTTGGTCAAACGATCCACGATTACCCAAACAGCATCATGCTTCCTTTGCGACCTCGGTAAACCCGTAACGAAATCCAACTAATAGTACCTCCACGTTCTCTTCTTCTTCTTCTTCTTTTTGTTTCATTTTACCATATACCCCTTGAACTTCCTAGAAGGACATTTTGAACTGCTTATAAAACTCAAATTCTAAACTCTAAGCTTCATCTTTCCCAATTTACATCAACCCACGAATCAATTCTTTACTCACCAACCCCAAGAACCTCAAATAACATCTACTAGAACAAAAGCTAAAAGCCTAGAATCCTTAAACCATATAATGACTCATCACCCGTTGCTCAACTATACCCACTCACTCATCATTCAAACCCCTCACTTGACTTCAAGTATAAACACATCTCACAACTAATTCATCTCTATTAATACTGCTATTAATCGACAGCAACACCACTCCCGTGACACTTCCCAAATGGCTCTTTGCCTTGTGGCACTCACTCCCCTCTCATAAGGACACAATTAACCTCCATTGATATCTCGAAACACTTATATCTCAAAACTGCCAGCCATTACCTCCATTTCATATCCCTATTACCCACATAACTCTTATATCAACTCTACATAAACCTCTAATGCCTTTTCATCCATCTAACATTCAAACACAACTAAGGGTCGAACACTACTCCACCTTTTTCCACTCTGAATCATTACTAGTTTCTAACCCAAACTCACTTCTATGAAAATGCGTCCCCTCTACGTAACTTAATACAACGCAATATCAATACCGTTCAGGCAAACTCTCAAATTCACTATTTTTCTTATCACCAGCCATTAGCTAAGGATTGACATATTGCAGATACCTTCCGTGTCTAACCTTCTAATCGTATCATACAAATAAAGTTTAGTAAGGACACGTTCCAGATTCTAACTAAAGATAGTCTCTCCCGTAGCAAAATCTACGCACACATCAATGTCTACCCTGCACCGTAACTATGAGCAAATTACACACATCGAGATTGCACATCAAGTCAAACACATATGTTAACACTAAACAACAATAGATTTCGTACACGAAATATATATCAACAAACCATCCATACCAATTAATGGCTCAGACAACATCCGATTCACCCACATATTAACTAACTCGTTCGGTACCCAGTACTTCATATCTCATGGCTCTAGCAAACCCAACAGTAACCACAATCATATCAGTCTCGTTCTTTCTAATCTTGTAATACCTCACGCGATGTCTATTCACTTTACCAATCCCGAGCATTCTCGTTCATTTAGTCAAATCAAATCACGTATTTCTCATATTCACAATTGAAACATTACATCACAAATGCACGTATAATCAATACGAATCATTCCTCTATTTCAACAACATTACAACTTAACAGCATCTCATCATCCTAGCACCTACACAATGTGTCCAATAGCTGCACCAACTAAAATACAATACTATTGATTGTTTCTATACTAAAATTCTGACACCAACACAAACGAATTGACTGACTCCTCCCTAAATGCCCACAAGACTTAGGGTTTTCAAATGACAACATGTCTATACTCCTAGTTACGTCTAAGGCTTCTACCGCCCCATCACTCAAGAGGTGAATCCACTCACACAAATAACTTCTAACGATCCCGCCCACTACAAACTTCACGGCTCACAAATTTCTTTCTCTCCACCAAGCAATCATATTGACATTCATATTTCTCAAAGACACCACCATAATTACACTCAACCTCAATCATAACAACCACACCATTCCCATCACCATCACTACTATCACTATCACCATTATCCCTTAATCTCTCTCAAACAAACCTATCATCCCAACGACATACCCCAATCTATCCCCTACTGTCATCAGTCTAGTCTACATTTTCGAACACACATCATACAGTTTCTTTACGCTCTAATCGTTCAACTCACACCGTTAGTTTCCCTCTCACATTTATCACTCCAAGCTTCCCGCCATTTCAAATCAGGACACACCAACTACTCTTCACTTCGTTTCCAACCACGATAGTTCACATTCATAAATCCTTACAAACTTCAAACACGTTCCCCACCACATAACTCACGTCAACCACTCGACTTCAAATACATCAATATAGTTCTCCTTCAATCACATAACTCACTAAGCAACACTACAACTGTTATCCTACCATCTTGTTATAATGACATCACCATGACAATTATTTCAGCAATGACAACAACAATACCATAGCGCTTCCATTTTCTACAAAATTCTTATAGACAGTCATCTACCCCAAGCCTAGATATCTAGCCCCTATGTATAACCCTAATGTCCAGTTGACTTTCCGAGACTTCCATCCAGAAGATGCGGTGATCAAGCGCCTCTTCCAATTGGATCTCATCGGTAGTCGCCTGGGTGTCCAGAAGACACAAACTATATTCTAACACCCTACCTATAACCCTCATTTTCCTATATTAACCTTAGATACACATATCTCCTTATGTAGGTTCGACTTGCCCTACCTATGCTCACAATAACTGTCTCAATAACAACCACTACAACAATCAACTATAATTTCATCACAACAAGTCTTTACCATTTCCAAACACATTCAATACACGCACTAACTCAATTCTCATCGCATATATTACTCACCTTATACTTATACCCTATATAGCTCATCTCATACAGGTTTAACTTAGCACATAATCCGAGCAATTTCAATTAAAAATACATCTAACACTCATCCCGTAAGTCAAATCAACATTCTATCCCTTTTATCACATGCTAACAAATATCCTTTCTCACACATCAATATTGTCACCACTCATGCCCATCTAACATCTCATATAAAAGACATCTTACCACAAATGGTACAGACCAAGACCACCAACTGTAATGATATCAATAACAACAATCGCAACCACAATCACTACAATGAGGTCAGAGCCTCCAACTTCTCAACACGGGTAACTAACTCTACACCACTCTATGATAACAAAAACACAATGCCATGTAGTCACATAAATGTTAGTCACGCAAGCATGCACAATTTATGTTAGAGGGCGCGACATTTTGAACCCATGAGGCGAAATGCCTCCCCACGGTCTCTAGGTGTTCTAAACCTAGTGCTCTGATACCAAGTTGTCACGACCACCATTTTCAACATAAAATATAAAGAGTTTCTTAAGCAATTACCTCACAATAATCCGCACGTTACCAAAATATCATTAATTACCCATAACCATACTTCCAAGCCCAAGAGTTCAAAAATATTACATCTTTGGCACAACGGCCCCAAATAAGAATAGACATCAAAGGTCAAGAGTTTAGAGTTTACAAAATATCCCATAGTCAATTGAACCATCACTTAAGTTACAAATACATCTTCAAAAGGAATTTACAAAGATGCCTAAGTAACTCTACAATGTTAGCTTTCAAAACGTTGTGTCCGATACCCAAGCACTCCAATCATGGTCGCTAATGTCCAGAGTTATTACCTGAAAAGAAATAAGGCTTGAGCTACACCAGCCCAGTAGGAATGCTACGCAGACAATATATGCAAGAGAAATGCGAAAGTGATAATACGACGTATGCAAAGGATAGCCCAAGCAACTAACAATCGAAATGGTTCAACAATCCGACAAACAAGCCATGAGATTTAGAATACCCCTCAACCTTTAACCATTATCATATCTCGCATATCCAAACCGTCTCGCGTTATGTGTCATGAGCCGAAGCTCCTGCCGGGCTATTCATGGGACCCCGATATCCCCTGCCAAGCACCCACCTCGAAGGTTGGGCCTTGAATAATCAATACGAGCATTAGCTCCTGCCAGGCTATTTATGGGACCCTGATATCCCCTGCCAAGCACCCACCCGTCGATGGGCCTTGAGTGTTCACGCGTTGTGTCAACAAGTTTTGTGTGTCTCAAATTTCATAACGTTTCGTTCCATTTCAAGTTCATATGATAATTAGGATAAATTATATCGAACGAAAGTAAGGAAGTGCCAAGAACGCACAAGAGCCCAACAAGGGTGTTCAACAATGATTAGGAGGGTTTTAGAAGTACTTGGAACGAGTTGAAAGTGATCGGGGGTCAAATCAATGGGTTTTGGAGCAAAACAGTGAATTCTGGAGATAAGCTCACTGTATGGATACGAGAAAAAAAGCCGTATGGATACGGGTCGGTTACGAATTTTCCAGCTTGTTCCGTATGGATACAGATTTTTGGCCGTATCCATACGGGAGGCTTACGAGCAGTTTTTCTGCAGATTTTCAGAACTTCAACAACAACCACAACAACAACAACCATGGATACAATTTCAAGCAAGGAAAACACTTCAACTACATGTATTGAGAGGTAGAATCCCTACCTCAAAGCCGAAGAACGAAACCCACAAAGTTACGAGCCCTAGCTCTCCGAAAACTTCGATTCGAACGGGATACGACCTCCTCGAGCTCCAATGAACGGGATACGGGCCGCAATACGCGTAGAGGTCGAAGGATTGAAGGTTATATTGGTGGGTTTTTGAGTGATTTTGGTGAGAGAGCAAGAGAGAGTGAGAGAGGCGTTGGAGAGAGAGACCGGGAGAGAGAGACGTGAGTGAGGGTGAGGGGAAAATGATCCCATGCTCCCTCATCTCCCCTATTTATACTCTTAAATCCACAAATCACACATTACCTCCTTCCACAATCAATTCCTTCGTTTTAACCCCAAATCACATAAATACAGTTATTCCATTATCCTTTTCCGAAAATTATGCATTTAATAAATATCAACTATGGATAAAATAAACACGAGTCTCTACATGAGGGTTCGACAGGGGTTCGAAGAGGTTTTGGGATGAGGCTCGGGATGCTCAAAGCTCAAACACATTTGCAAGCTCAGGTTGTTCTTGACCATAATCATCATCGGGGAATCAAAAGACCGTAAATAAACTAATCTGGACAGTCCAGAATAGGGTGTCTACAATTGTGTGCTGAATGGGGACTTGCTGATCAATACATTCTTAAGTAAGGAGTAGGTTTTTTTGCTTTCTAGTAGCCTCCTTTGTGTGGAGTGCTGTTGGTAGTGTTCATGTATAGGTTAGTTTTTGTTGATGCTGTTGCTTTTTCCTTGTAATTCTCCTTAGGAGTATAGTTGTATCGTCAGGATAGTTTCCTTGACCTTATTTTCTTTTTATGATTTTTGTGATACCATTTGGTCACCTGTAATAAAATGGAGATGTAATTGATTTGTTTTTCTTGTCAATGGATAACTTGGTAATGGATTTTGGCTATATAAATGTGGCTTGTGAATGTTGATTTAGAATGAGAAATGCCTAGTGTGGGCTTGTGCATAACCTGATGTGGTTCCTGTTGTTATTGTACTTACTGAGACGCAAGACGTCGGGCTAGGACCAAAAACAGGGGAGACTTTGCCGAATTTTTTTCGAAACCTAATTTTGTGAATGGACACGATATAGACACGGGCACTCCAAAAACTAAATTTCAGCACTCCAAAACCAAGTTTGAGATCCCAATATTACATGTCAATACAATATTACATGCCAAGTGTTTAGTTATTAGTGTCCTTGTGTCATTAACAAAGGTAGGTTCTGAAAAAAATTCGACAGAGTCTCCTTTGTTTTTGGACCTAGCCTGACGTCTCGTGTCTCAGTCAGTTCAGCAAAATACCAACAAGAACCACATCAGCAAAAATCTAGATTCACAAACACCATTGGATAAGTAACAGGAATTCCAAAGGGGCATATGTTTTTCCCATTCATTACTCATGGTAGCATGACATTACTACAGTCCACAGAAAAGAGAAAAAACCATGATATATTGATACATGGCTTAGGAAATGACAAAAAAACTTCAAATAAACTTCCATTACATGGCTATAACATAGATACATAGAACAACAATTGAGAACAAAAACATCGAAAGGCTCAGCATCCAAGCTTCTATTGCACCGACGTAGAAGTTTCATGGTTGCACAACTTTCATGGTTTCCGATTCTCAGTCATAAAAGTGTAAGAAACTGATTCTTGGAAGTTAACCAAGCACGTTGCAAGTTACTTATCAAAAAAAACAAGCGCGCTGCAAGCCGGCATAATTCACAAACTGTTTCTCCCAAGCACGCTGCACAATGCATCCTTCCCTCTTCCCTCCAACTGCCACAGCTTTTCCCAAAGGCATGAGACTTTTTTCTTCGTCAGCTCCAAAAGAAAAGGCACACAAGCCATTGGATTCTCATTGTTGCATTTGTTGTGCTACAAACCATCACATTGAACCATAGAAGCCAAAGAACAATACGCACAAGGTTTCTCCTCTTTAAGAGTGATAAACTGCCATACAAAAACTGAGGCTCAATCGTTCCAGTAGAAATACCTGAACCTGCAAAATGTCACATCAATCCACCAAAACACACTTGTAATGAGTTGATAATACGACTTTCACAAATAAACCAAGTGACAAAATGGCACCTTCTTCTTTTTTTTACAGATGCTATGGGGTATGCAAACCAATAACTACCATAATCTTCATCACCTGACCATAAACATAGAGAGAGACACGAACTGATGCTCAAATAAATGAAAGCATTACAGTGAAGAGAGCAAACCATGTAGTCATGAACTCAAATACTTGCACTCCAATAAATTCCACTTTCTATTGGAAAACAGAGGAGGAAACTTTCCAACTTGCATCTTTTCTAATTCCATGCTAAATCTTTTCGCCTAGAACTTTTTTCCAATGGCAAGCAACTCCAATTCCTTTCCAAACGTACTAAACAATTCAATTCATCAAACTCAAGCCACAAAATGCATCAGACTAAGATAGTAACATTTTATTGAGATAATTCTGGAACAGTTACAACGTTCTTCATATTGCACTTCAAAACACTACAAAAGAAAGGAAAATGTTTTATGAATTACACAAAATTCCATCAGCGCTACAACTGCATCATTTTTTTAAGAAACGTAGCATCATTCTAGGGTATTGTTTTTCCTCTTGTGCATCAAGCAAGTAATCAAAACAACATAAATAGAATGCTAGGACATGGGTTTCAAAGCCAAGGTAGTTAAGACTAGAAACTTGAAAACTAAAGCAAGGTTCTTGCAAGTCATTGAAGCCCCAACTATGGAAGTAAAAGGACTTCTTTCCGGTCTAAAATTAAGAACCGAAAGTACAATTTTGCATTTTCTTGCATTTCTTATTCAATGGGAAAAGTCAGGTTTTCAATTTTCACATACTTGTACTGTTGAAACCTGAACAACAACAGTACAAGTATGTGAAAATTGAAAACCTTTGCTTTTCTTTTCTTTTTTTCCAGATCAATGAGGAAAGGACCTGCAGTGGTGGATGTTTTAACCAGACCCCAAAATGGTCCTCTCAATGCTAATGAGTGGATAGGTAACTTTCTAGCTCTTACTCATGTATTGCTTTGTGTGTATGGATAAATATTACTCCCTCCGTCCCTTTTTAAGTGTCCTGCTTCGTAACTCCAACTTATTAAAAATACATCGTCATTATACCTTTCACATCAACTTTTTCCTTTACTTTCCCTACTTAGGGGTTGTTTGATATCCCATATTCAACACTTAAAACTGAAACAATTAAGTAATAAGTGATTAAGTAGGTTTGATAATCACATTTTACATTACTTAACAGATTAAGTGCCACTTAAAATATAGTGTAAAAAATTGATAAAAATTAAGTAGCTTTAAGCTACTTAATTCTGGCTGAATTCTTATACGCTTACATTCAACCACCACAACCACCAATCCACCACCACCGTCGTCACTCAATCACCACTACACCACCACCACCACCACCACCATCATTACTCCACTACCACACTACCACCACCACAACCACAACCACCATCACTCCACCACCACCACCACCACCACCACCACTACTCCACTACTCCACAACCACCACCACAACCACCACTACCACCATCACTCCACCACAACGACGACGACGACGCTACCACTACCACAACCATTACCACCACGACTACTCTACTCCACTCCACGCTGCCACCACCACCACCACGCCGCCACCACCACCACCACTACCACACCACCCCTACCACTACTACCACGCCGTTGCCGCCGCCGCCGCCACCACAACGTCCCCATTGCACCACCATCATTCCACTGTCACTATCACACCACCATCTCTCCACTGCCACCATCCCACCACCACGCTCACCACTACCATTCCATCACCACCACCACCACAATCACCAAAATTAAAGAGAATTAGAACTAAAATTAATCCATTTATTTTAATTTAGTGCTTAATATGTTTATCAAACAGCTCTTCAGCTTAAAAAATTCAGCATTCAGCTTTCAGAACTTAACTTTTCAGCTTTCAGTTTTCAGTTTTATCAAACAGCCCCTTACCCATCATCATTACACTTTTATTCACTAACTTTTTAAAATGGAATCTACTTTTAGGGACAAAATAGACAATGCATCAACTTTTACCCACTAACTTTACAAAATGGACACTTATTAAGGGACAACCCAAAATGAAATACTGGACTATAAATAAGGGACGGAAGGAGTACTTGGAAGGAAAATGAAACTATGATAAGAACTTATATAAAAATCCCTAGATAGGTGACACATTATGTGCAAGATAACAAACAAGCATCTTAAGTTGTGGTGTACGCAATGTCATAGGACCTATCACTAAATCCTATGTGTGACTAACGATCACAGATTGTCATTGATTAGGCTATGGAGTATTGTGATGGATAATTAGAATGAACAATTTTTGGACCATTTATCATGACATGGGAGATTATACTATGACTTGCGGCTATGTATATTGCATATTGTCGAGATTATGTGGGTGTGTATGTATGTCCTTTCTTGGCTGCCCTCCTGGAGATTGCCATTTACCCGGCTGCGTTGATTTCTTAGGTTAGTATCAATGTTGATTTCTCGCGTTATGTTGTTTGCTCTAACCTAAACAACATTTGGTTTATAACAAGTGATTAGATAGAATCATGTTCTTTCTCTTTTTCCCCTCTTCTCTCGAAATCTCCCGATCCAAATTGATTCCTTTTATTATCGGTGACCTCATAGCTTTTCTGCGCGACTGTGTATGAATTTTACATGACAAAGAAAAGAAGGGTAGATGCAGCTAGTTGGCGGCTTGGCGTCAAAATAGAGGAAGGTAAGCAACAACTGCCAGTTGTAGTCTTTTTTCGGTCTCATGTGTTAAAACTCCTTTAGTCTCTGCCAAATATATTTTCGTTCATACTCCTATTTCTTGAGTCGAGTAGAACCTTGAGTTCATTTTAAAGCTCTCATTTGAGTGGACTATAGCATGACAAATATTGTCTTACTTTGAACTATGTTTCTAAGAGACACAAGTTCTGAGTTTTCCTCTTTTGTTTTGCAGGGTCTGCTACCCTGGCCTCAAATGTTGTCTGGGGGCTTCCTATTCGATGAATGTTAGCAAAAGGGAACTCATGTTCTCTATGTTGCTCTCTTCTTGTCCTTTGTTTGTTTGTTGCAACTTAGATTGTGGAATTGCGTAAGTGTATTGAATGAATGCGGCTACTAACCTGCCTTTTTTTTTTTTGTCATATTGGTGATTGCTCTTATTGTGAAACAATTTGTGTCGGTTGATGGTGATAGTATTTCATGGGGGTTAGCCAAGCATGGTTGTGGTGGTTTGTTAATCAACAAATTGGTAAATAAGCACGAGTGTAATGTGATTGGTTTAGATTGAGATTAGTTACGATGTGAAGTGTCATCATGCACGGGCATACGCAATCAAAATATACTGCGTCGTGCCTTCACAAATAGAGCTTTGTGACGTGTCTTAGGAGCAATGGGTAATTCATCAAGATTTATTTTACATTACGCCTCGCCGTGCCTTCAGGCACGGGCTCATTAGCTAGTAACCAATATATACACCCTTCGGCCTTTACACAACAGATCACCAACGATATACACGAGTGCATACAATCTGATTTAGTACAATCTGATTCGGTAGGGGTAGTTTCAGAATTCGTAGGGTGTTTTAGAATTTGTAGGTTGCCCTACATATTCTTAAACAACCTTTAGCGTTATCGGATTAACTAATTTTTTTCAGGAACCCATAGAAAAATTTTAAGAATGACTTACGGTTTGAATCATCTTTGTAGTATCCGTAATAAGTTTCACAAAAATTTAAAAAATCATTAATTATTTGCCGGTACTAAACATGACATAAAAGCATTAAAGGGGGGAAGGGGAGTGGACACCAAAACTACCCCATTTTGGGTCAGTACACCCCTAACTTGGATCACCAAAGTCACAAAAGAGAAGGGATCCGACTTCTCTGCAGTCAACTGCAGAGAAGGTTGTGCGGTTTAATCTGAAACGTTCATCTTGATAATTAATGGTTCAGATTTATTGAATTTTTTACCGATAAAAGTCTTTTATTACCGGTAATAGATTAAAAATAAATCTGGACCATTAAAAATATTATCCGACGATTGCGATCAATTGAACTGCATCTCTGCAATCTAGTTTTGGACTGTAGAAAAGCCAGATTCAAAGAGAAGGATGGAAAGTGGGCCATGGAGAACAGAGCTTGTGGAGGGAAAATTATTAGGTGCAAGGGTGCAACTACCTCAAGAGTCAAGGGTTGAGGTCATACGACTCATACCCCATGATATGGTGTCAAGTGGTACTATATAACAAATCAAAAACTTTTTCATATCTACCTAATCCCCAAATTCACGCCTTCCCTGTTACAAATATTCATGGCCGCCATTCATCGGATGCCCAGTCGTCGGCCTCACACCACCCTCACCGTCGTTGTCCTCCATCGCCCAAGCCGTCTTCCTCCACGTCGCCGTCGCAATCCTCCATCTAACCTCCATCTCCAAGACCTATTTCGAATCCTCCATCTGTCCTCCATATTTTTTTTTTTTATCGGCATGTAAAGTTCAGCTTTGTATTGATTGTACATGATCTTTTAGTCACTCCTTT
The DNA here is from genome assembly GCA_018127125.1 of Rhododendron griersonianum. Classification (NCBI taxonomy): domain Eukaryota; kingdom Viridiplantae; phylum Streptophyta; class Magnoliopsida; order Ericales; family Ericaceae; genus Rhododendron; species Rhododendron griersonianum. The sequence goes on along the minus strand of CM030789.1, from coordinate 47,254,237 downwards.
CATCAAGTGTGGCATCTTCAATCAAAATTTGACAAAGGAAACAAATTCTTTATCAAAAGTTATGATCGTTTTTCTGTTCAAGAACCCCAGAAAGCCCCCATTATTTTTCAGTTAAACAAAATTATTCATCAAGTTATGATCGTTTTTTCGCCAAGACCCATTTTGATTTGTTGATTTGTTTTTTGTTTCATGGCTTGTTTGGGTATTCATGGTGTATTTGCAGAAATAAACCATGAATCGACGATTAAATTAATATTCATGATTTTTTTGTCGTCTTGTACCATGAATCTAAAGTTGACTTTTTTTGTTTATGGCTTGTTTGGTCGATCATTGTAGCATTTACCATGAAATTCACTCAATTTCATATGAAATTAAAACAGTTATAATAGTTTTCGATTTCATGGTAAATTCTTTGTAGCATTTACCATAAAATATGTTAGCCTCATTTACGTGAGATGGCTTTTTGGGATGGATATTTACTTGGATTTTTTTCCCCTTGATCATGCAATTGATTGAGTTCGCTTATTCTTATATTTCTTCGAACTAAAGTACTTATTGGGGGTTTCCATATTCGTAATCATCAATACTACTAAGAGCATCTCCAATTCATCTCCATTTGGGCACCAAAACTCCATTTTGGAGAATCCACGCCCTCCAACCCATCTTCATTTGGGGTCTCCATTTTGTAGACTCAATTCTCATCGGGGGTTTCCATATTCGTAAAGACCAAAGTACTTATTGAGGGTTTCCATATTCGTAATCATCAATACCAAGGAAACCGAAATCTCTCATGATCAACCTCTTGCCAAACTCCAACCCATCTCCATTTGAGATCTCCATTTTTCAGACTCAATTCTCACCTAAGGAAACCGAAATCTCTCATGATCAACCTCTTTCCAAAACTCAATCGGGTTCTTCATCTCTCTACTCTCCTCAATCCTCTGACTGCATTCTTCCTAAATTAAAACCCTAGAAACCCCTTTACTCCCACTCGTTTCCCTCTATCGGGTTCTTCTCTCTCTCTCTCTCTCTCTCTCCCCTTACGCGAGCTCCATCCCTCTCTGTCATCCAAATCTCTGGTACGATGTCACTCTCACTCTCGTTTCATGTGTTTAACTTGTCTTTTGGATCAATTCTGGGTTGATTGTCTTCCACATGCAAGGATTTTGTGTCTCCCCTACCCTGAGAATGTCGATTTTTATTTTTATTTTTTGATTTGGGAACTCTACTCGATATAATTTATAGTTTTTGCTCCCAATTGCCAACCTTTTCCTGTTAACCTCTCGTTTTCACCGATTAATATGTACAGAACTTTCAAAAGTCAATATTTTTTCCCCTTTATATTACTGTAGTCTCTTACCTGTTTGGGAGAGTAATCCCTCTTTTGGAATCTCTCTGGATTCTTGAAAGAAGGAATATTTTAGTGTGCCCATGGCCCTCCTATTTGAAGGCGGCGGCCTCTCACATAATAATAATAATAATAAGAAGAAGAAGAAGAAGAAAAAGGTTGATCGACGGATGAAAGTATCTGAACTGAAGAAAATTTGTTCGCAGCCTGATTTGGTAGAGGTTTGGGATGTGACTTTGGCCGACCCTAAGTTACTGGTGTTTCTCAAATCGTATCATAACTCTGTACTAGTGCCAAGACATTGGAGTCATAAGAGAAAGTACTTGCAGGGGAAGCGCGGAACTGAGAAACAGCCTTTTCGAGTTCCTGATTTTATTGCTGCTATGGGGATTGACAAAATCAGATAGGGCTACATCTATAAACAAGAGAAGCTTAAACAGAAGCAACGTGAGAAGATGATGCATCCAGAGATGGGGAGAACTGATATCGATTTTCGGGTTCTCTATGATGCGTTTTTCAAGTACCAAAACGAAGCCGAATCTGACAGCACACGGTGATATCTATTACGAAGGGAAAGAGTTCGAGGTCGAGCTAACGAGAGAGATGAAGCCTGGGATGCAGATATTACAGCTATTGAAAGAAGCAAGTGGTATGACACGAGGTGGTGCTCCTCCCTCGTGGCTCATCAGTAGAGACATGGTCCACCACCTTCTTATCCAAACTTGAAAATTCCTGGGGTGAATGCTCCTATTCCTCCCGGAGCTAGTTATGGTTATCATCCCGGAGGTTGGGGCAAACCTCCTGTCAGTGAATACGGGGATGTCTTTGGGGTTCAACAACAGTACAACCAGGAGGAAGAATTAATCGGCAACACCAAGCATTGGGGTGATTTGGAGGAAGAAGAAGAAGAAGAAGAAAAAGAAGAGGAGCTGATCGAGGAAGAGGAAGAGACCGGGGGAGAGGAATCAGAGGGCAACATTCAATCTGTTGGTGTTGAGACACTGGATGTTATTGATCTTTGCAAGAGGCCAAGAACGGAACCAGATAAGTATCTTTATCAAGTACTTGAGAAAAAGGAAGAAAGGATTGCTCTGGGGACGTTACTTGGAACACCTCATGTATACGTCATTGGCGGCTCTGACACTCCAGACAAGACTGCTGGCAAAGGGGTTGATTATTTGCTGAAGCGTCAGAAATCAGACGAGGTTGATGTCACATTGAAAAGGCAGGAAAAGCAGGGCAAGTTGAAGAGAAATCATTTCAGGTTCTAAGATTTTTTGTTTTTGCGATCGTAATATTTTAACGTTTGGCTGCTGGCGGCTGGCCTGCATTTTTGTTTACTTCTCTAGTTGTAATTAAGAAGTTATAGTTATAACTTGTTGAGTAATTTGGAGCTGAGGGCTGAAATCCAAATTCATCCTCTATAACCTTTCAGCCTTATTAAGCTGGATTGTATGATTTTCCTTTATATATTAAGTTGACACACCATCGCTGGCTCAAGGGTATGAAAGAAATTGTTTCATTTACTTTTAAGTTTGCTCCCTTGTTATGGTTCTTATGGTCGGTTCTGTTGTTCTAGCTGTTAAAATCATATTGAGTAGGTTTGTCCTCTTAGCAAATAGCAGTTTGTTCTCTTAGCCAATTACAGTCAATCACAGAATAACTCCGAATAAGTCTCATTGGCAGCCTATTTGTGCACCTGTAGATAGTTGGTAGCAATTCGGAGGAGCAGCAAAAAATGTTTGGCAGGCATTTTGACATTGAAGATGAGCTTGTCAGCCATATTTCTAGGAAGTCAATCTATGAACTTAGAGATAATTATCGGGTAAGCATAATTGAACTCTATGTGGATTGGATTTCTGTTGCACCAGGATCACATTACGTTGCTCACTTCAATTACGAATTTTTTTCTGGTCTGTTTAGGCATTTGCTAACTAGTTTTTTTTTTCTACTTGTTAAGAAATCATCATTTGTTTCCCCTGTTTTCCAGTCTTCTCTCATTTTTGGCCTGGATGATGTTTAAGGTGTTAGGAGAGAGAGTCTAGTTTGGTTGTAAATATGGTTATAAATATGGTTAAGAGTGCAAAGAAAACTATAGAAGTTTCATTTAAGTGGAGATGAAGAGTTGCTGCGACGTAAACTATTGAAAGGTTTTCAAGCCAGATTGAAATATACGAATTGCAGACATTACATATAACTTGGACACAACTTGGATACACAGAACATGCATTGTTTATACTTCAATGCAACAACGAAGATTGTAAATGCATCCAAACTCACATTATTTGCATGGCATTTGACCCCTTGTCGACGCACAGGTTCAATGCTGGTTATTTAGAATCTAGATCCAAACATACGCACAGTTGGACTGTACGCATACTACGTTCATGACTAGGCTTTTGGGATAGAAGAACAAACATGTTTGCGGTATTCTGCCAGTGCCCATGTGGGGAACGTATTTTTGTACTGAGCAAAATGTAGCATGCAATTCCTCATAGAGACTCCAGTTATTTCCTGTGAGGATATATAGCTTGTAAGGTTAGAAAAAACATTGAAAACTATTTGCTAGATAGCTTCCTAAAAATGTTTTCTAAATTTTGTTAGAAAAAACAAAGTTATCAGACAATACACCAAACAAAAATTTTATTTCTAGAGTTTTTAGAAAAATCAGCATTTCAGACAGTACACCAAAACAATAATTTTATCTACATGAGAGAGATAAACACGATGGGAAACTATAGTTTTTTTTTTTTTTTTAAGAGACCAATAATTTTGGAAAAGTGTTACGTAGAACTAGCTAGGTTCAAATTCTTTCTGCTGGAGGTAGAAATTGTAAGTTTTCTGCCACCGCCATTGTGGGCCCACCGTATAGTTATTGTAGGAATCTAATAAAATCGTTTATGATGTAAGACCCGTAGGGTAATATATCCATGCAAAAGATTATCTTTGATCAGACAGCGATAGGTATATCAAAAATAAAAATTGATTTATAGAATGGAAAAACGTGAACAGTTTGACTTTAAAATTATTGATAGAATAAGGTTATCCATTTTATAAACCAAAATTATGTTTTTGATATATACCTATTGATGTCCGATCAAGTTGATTTTTTTTTGCGTGGATATGCTACTCCATGGGCTCTACAAGACTAACGGTGCATATTACAACAGTAACCGCACAGTGGGGCCAACAATGGTGGTGACGAAAATTCCGGGGTGGAAACTGCCGACGAACAGAATTTAAACTCTTAGTAATAATGGAATGAGAATCTAATAGGACTTTCTAGCTAGATACCTAGGACAAAAAGAAAAGATATCAAGAAGAAGAAACTTCCACAATAAAACTTATCGAAATGATCAACTATCAAAATTTAGAAAATGAAAGATGAATTTTTTTTTTGGGACATATTACATGATTTATGCAATCAATATTACCTGTATCGGAAAATCACCGTCTTCCATCGGTGCATTAATTAGCAGTTTGGCTGCTTTATGCAATGGGGTGGGATCTCTATCAGCCTAGTAGTAGAAAAGCCAAAACTAATAAATTTCTGTATTGTGTATTTGATGAACAAGTAATAAATAATAATAGTGTGCACTTATGTATGTCTACTACAATTAAAGAATATATCTTGTTTGAATTGTAAACCAAGTTATTTTGTAAATAGATATTCACCACACATGCATGGTTACGATCCTAATGTCCTGCATCGACTTAGTTCTTGGCCTTGTTTATATAAGTTCTAGGGCATCCTTCCCCAGTTTTCAAGGATAAGTCCTATCGAAGATTCTATATCATTCAATAATAGAGCTAACCACCACGATGTGATTTGAGGCGCAAATTTATAGGACGACCTATAGGTTGGATTAAGATTGAAAACTAATAGGCGCGAATTAATAGGACGACATATAGGCTGGATTAAGATTGAAAACTAATAGGTACGGAGCTGCCAAACGAGAAGGGGATACCATAGGGCCTTGAGTCAATGTCTACAAAGTGCGGCGTCGTAGACTACAGAGCCTAGTGGTATGTTACGATCTTAATTAATGTTCCACATCAGCTAAGTTTGAGCTTGGCCGTGTACATTATAAGCTCCTGGCCCCTGGTTACCCTTTCCTTGTAAGCTGGTTTTCAAGGTGTGTTATTCCGAGAGCTTTGTATCATGAGCGTTTCTAAACCAAAAAAGTTTTGGGGCTATTTTTGGTTTTCCACATACACGATATACGTTCTACTCCTATGTTTTAACTCTTCACAAAGTAATCTCCATTTACCACAGAAAAAATTTGTTTCTTGAGAAGGCTATTTGTGCACTATAGATCCCCAATAATAATAAAAAAGAACATATAATTCATCCCAATAAGTATACTGATCACCTGTCCAGCAGAAATAAGACCCAACATAGCCCATGACGTTTGTACAAAATTCGTTCGATTTCCTTCCAGCGGTTTGTATGTCTGTTTTTAAGAATTGCATAATCAAATGGAAACCAAGTAGTTAGATGGTAGCAAAACAATGACAGAAGTCAGGGCAGTAGACTAGAAGTTTAAGCCTTTTGTATTAGATGGTAGCAAAACAATCAGATTACTTGGTTAGATGGTTGCAAACCAAGTAGTTAGGTTAAGGCTTTATATTATTTTTTGTCTTTACTTTTTTTTTTCCCGCTTTTGTTGGTTTTCGCGTCTAATTTTTCTATTATTTATTCGGCTAGAGTAGAAGTTTAAAATACTTCACTAAAGAAAAAGTTATCCGAAGCAATTTTGGATTTTTTTTTAGTGATTTTTTTTAAGCTTATAGTCATTTTTTTAAAATTCTGATTATGAAGATGATGGGGGTGGTTCCAGGACCCAGCTTTTGACATAAATCTTGTTTGGAGCCCCACCCTAATAACCAGAGCCCTTTAGTTTGTTTAAGACATTTTTTTAAGAGCTCGTGTAAAAAATTAATTAATTCAAATATCCGTGAGGGCTTGTTCAATTCATTCAGATATTCGTAAGGGCTTGTTCGATTCATTCAGTTTCTCAAATTTACGGACAAATACTGATCAAGCTCTTAACGATATCCGAAGAACTCTTAAAAACATGTTTTAAACGAATTGAACTGTCTGATCATTCGTGTGGGACTCCAAAATGGGTCCACACAAGATTTGTGTAAAAAACTGTGTCCCCAAAACCACCCCAATGATCATATACCAGGAGAATGAGAATTATAAGTTATTACTCCCTCCGTCCAAAAATATTTGTCCGGTCCGCAAAACGGAGTGTTAAAAATAATACAATTTTTGCAAGAAAAAATCAAAAGTTTTTTAACAACTTACTAGATATCAATGAGTATTTTTAATTTGTGAAAAAAGTTTGAATTTTTTCTTGAAAAAATTGCATTATTTTTAACACTCCGTTTTGCGGACCGGACAAATATTTTGGGACGGAGGGAGTACAAAAGAATGAATTTGTTTTCAAAATATATCAGTATAATAGTTCTTCGCTGTAGGGAATTAGCTCCTAGAAAACAAAAAAAATTGTGGATATGACCCGTACTGACCAGTATTTTAAAAATCCGATATGTACCGGCCGGCCGGTACCACTATCAAAGTACCAATTGTGTGCATTCCGGCTGAGACGGGATGTTATTCAAAACCTTGGTAGTAACAAATGATAGAGGAGGTCAGTTACCATAGATGGGCATGATTCCTCGCTTTCGCCCCGGCCTCCTTCCTCATTTTGTATTGAAAGCAAAAAATGAACACCTTTACGAACTGATTGATTATTGTTGTATGTACTCCCAGCAACAGTCAACCCTCCTAAGGCGAAAAATGTACCATAGGTGAAGCAAATTCCCCAGTAGCCATACCTGCCAATGTTTAAAACCGCTTTCAATTAGGTCACAACTTGTATGCATTTTAGCATCTCTCCGGGGAAAACCCCAAATCATGTATCCATTTCCCATACGCTCAAGTTACTTCAAAAGAAAATGAACCTACCAAGAACCGTTGGGCTGTTGCATCTGTTCGAGGAAACGCACTGCTCCTTCCACAGAAGTATCTATTTCCTTCTCTCGATACCTTGGGTATAAGTGTTTGAACAATAGTAAAGCTTCAATTATGGATGCAGTGATCTCAACGTGCCTAAATGCAAATATAGCCACTATCAATAATAGTTGTTCAAGCTATGGAAAATTCTCCAGGGCTAATACAAGGAAAGAAGTAGCACAAGAGCATACTCTTGCTCGACCATAATGTCTGCAAAAAGTTCTGAAGGATTCAACACCTGAACAAAAGGGGGAAAATGATAGACCGAGTAAGCGAATAAGCTTCAAAAGCGCAACATTCCATTAGACTCCAAACAAGGTCTTGTTTGAGTAAACTATTGTAATTTGGAGTTACCAAGAGAAAAGAAAACAAAGTATCGTATAACTGCTTATTGTTTTACATGTATATACAATGCTCTAGGAATTTAGAACAAGAGAACAACTTACTTCTAAATATGGCTATGGAACTGCTGGTTCCCAAATAGCAAAACCACCACTTTCAGGGCTCTGAATTAAATGACATAAAAAGTCACTATTCAAGTCAAAACATATAAAAACTACTGAGATTCAATGCTTTTCATACATGTAAGTACAACAGGACGTCCACCGCCTCGCATAGTCTCTCAACATCCACTTTTTCTCCTGCAACATCCGGTGGCATTTGCGAAAGTAGTAATAGACACTGTAGAACGGTCAGTTGATTAGAAAATCACTCTTTTGAATTTCAAGTAATCTTTCTTGTTATAGTGTCGTGGAGCTAATAAGTCTAAAATTACCTTTAGTGCTTCAGCTGTGCAGTCTGAGACAGCCCAACCTTGATCTTGATCAGCGAAAGTCCATGCTCCTTTAGTAATGTGACGATACATTTTCTTGAAATCTCCAATAGGGTTTTCTTTGATCTTCATGTTTAGTAATGGAGAAGGAATAAATTGAAGTTATACAAAGTTTTAATTTTCTTTCGGTACATAGAAAGATACTTGTGATTCTTTTATGAAAAAAAGCGCCCTTTTAAGAGTATCTCCATATTCATCAACAAGATTACTTGCCATAATGGCCTGAGTCAAAAAAGTACAATCCCATATCTGACTACCAGAACTCTGCAATCCAAGTCATAAGTCAGCAATTGAGTAGGGCGCAGTACTATGTTTGACAAATACTCCATCTGTCCCAAATTTTTTATCCGGTCCGCAAAACGGAATGTTAAAAATAATACAATTTTTGCGAGAAAAAATCAAAAGTTTTTCAACAACTTACTAGATATCAATGAGTATTTTTAATTTGTGAAAAATTTTTCTTGAAAAAATTGCATTATTTTTAACACTCCGTTTTGCGGACCGGATAAAGAATTTGGGACGGAGGGAGTAAAACTAACAATCAAACAACCACAACCAACATTATTTTGTAATGCTGACCTGTGCTTTCATTCCATCTTCTGCAAGCCACAAGTAATCAGGAACTCTGGCAAGGTGATACTTGAACTCATCACCATTGGGGTCCTCTGTCCACCAACACATAATTTGTAAACTCTGTGTTGCAATAAACACCATCTCATATCATCTCAAAAGCAACAATTTCCCGATAAAAAGTCTAAAAGAGTTTGGTTCCCTAGAAAAATTATAGAAGACATTCACAACCAAGAGCACTTCTTTACGGAGATAGATTCATGGGTTAAATCCACATTTATATGTTAAGATGAATTACGCAAGATTAATACCTTGTGCACTTGACAACTAAGAATCGTAACGCGTGGAGTCATTACAAATGTTGTTAAATCTAGCATTGAAAAGTTGATTCCATTTAGAAAGTTTGACTTCCTACAGAAAATGTGGTAAGATTATTTAACTACTACCTTTATCACGACTTATTAGCAGCAGAATCCTTGTGCACTGAGTAGTACCTTTTATTCTACCTAGATGGATGTACATCTTGGCCTAGAGAATTACAACTGGACTTGGTAATTTTGCTTACTGAAAAAGGATGAAGGCATTCCTTTTCTTTTTGAGTTCATGCTAACTTTCATATCAACTTGGATAAGAAATTAAGGAGCGAAAGTGCACCCGTGTAAAGAATGTACTAGTGTCACGGGAGGAACACCTTCATGCCTTAAATCTACTTTCAAAGCATAGATAAATACATCTTTTCTAACTGCTCTTAGTATCAACAAGACAAAACTAATAATAAAATTCATTCACTTGTTTGTATTACTCACCTTTTCTATGCATCCTATAGTAATGTATCTGGTAGTTTCTGCTCCATACCGCATGTACTTGATTACTTTTTGAAGAGCTTTCTCTCTAATCTTGGAAAAGGGCCATTGGTTTATGATTGGTTCGCTCACATAATGAAGACCATCCCAGAGCAGATCTTGGATGAATGTGTGAGGGTAATAGACATCCTCCTGCATTGAAATTTATCTTTGTTAAGCTTGAACTTGTTCAAATAGTATATCCAATTGCAACCAATACAAGGGAATTTAGAATTTAGCAGAGATACTTGACAAATGGGCAGACTTTGATTTTCTAAACGGCTGTTTAATTGGAAGCATTTGTGTCATCCTGCCTTGAGGCATACATCAATAGATTTTTTGTTTACTTGTGATACCCTAAGAAGCACAGATAAAATATGGGATCTGACACGACGCACAAATATGCTTTTTCTATAAAATGTATGATACGGAAGCGTTTTTGGATACATTCAATACTGCGTATTTGTAGGACCATTAGTTTGCGTTCCAATCCTGAATAAAATAATAGACAAGGTTCAATAAGTTATGAAGAATTTAGACTGATATAGGACTCTGACATGGGACTCGAGAAACCCATTAATAATAGGACATGGTCATGGTTAGAAATTCTTAAAAAGTTTCTTAATGAATTTGAGTACACACATTTAGTATATTTGTATAGCATTTGATATGTCTGTCATATAATGACTTTTTTTAATGATAGCGTGTTTTACTCTGTCCCAAATTGCTTGTCCCCTACGAAAACTCGTGCATAATTTTTTTTCAATGCACCAAATTAAAGTACTTTGGAGTTCTTTAATGTGGAGTAAAAAAAATTCAAAAGTTATGCATGAAAGTTTGTTATTTTTTATATTCAAATTGCATGACTTTTCTTAGGGGGTGAGCCATTTGTGATAGAGGGAGTAGCATAGTGTATTTCATATTCTAATCGTTTTGATGGTCACATTGTTAGAAAGTGTGGATTACATATTACTAAATGTTTGTCATCGACACTGTTGGCTGTATATATTTAAATTAGGAAGGAAAATAATTTAGGTAGCTGGTTTAGGAATCTGTATATTTGATTATGTGTATTTCCTTATTTCATGATTTTGTTTCCTTAGTTGATAGGTAGCTTGTATTATAAATTGACCTCCAATGGGAGAAGAATAAATATTGAGAAATTCGTTCAACATGGTATCAGAGCGGGTTAAGAAACCCTAATATTTTTTTTCTTTTTCTCGTCCCTCTCATATCAGAAAGCAGAAAACCCTCATACCTTTCTTTCATTTCTTTGAATCTGCTTCTGTTCCAACCCTAAACAGAACCCTAGCCATTGTTGGGGTATCTCTCGTCTCACGACTGTCTCTCACTCGTTGTCTCTCGCAGTCGTTGTCTCTCTCGCTGTTACTGTATCTCTTCATCTCCGACAACATTCCACGACCTCGGCGGAGCCTCGTCTACCTCCGACGACCCTCGCCGGACACTTGCAGGACCGTAGATCTGTTTTTGACGTAGATCTGTGATTCGTTTGCAGCTACTGCTCTCTGTTTGCTTCTGAAACCTACTGGATCTTCTCCGTTTGACTTGAAATCTACTGAGTTGACTCGGAACTTACTGGGTCAGAATATTTGAGGCTGTTCGGAACCCCATCTCTCTGATTCTACACCTTTGAGATTTATCAGAACATTTTCTCCCTTCAACAAGGAGAAGGCCCGGTGGAGGAATATTTTTCAAAATTGAAAGGTATGTGGGATGAGTTAAACATCTATCAACCCTTAACCATAGATCTGGCGACTCAGCAAAAATGCATGAATGAGTTTCAGGTTGCTAAGTTTCTCTCTGGTCTCAAATCCGATCTTGCTCCAGTTAGCTCCAATATATTATCTGGCCAGGATATTCCTTCTATTGGTGAAGCCTTTGCTTGTGTTCGTAGGGTAGCCACTCATCATTCTACTTCAGAGAGTGCTCCTCGCTCAGCTCTTGTTGCTCCTAGTGCTCACTATGTCCCATCCTCTGGGAACTCTGGGAGTTCTAACCGTGGTCATACTAGTTCTTCTGACCGTGGTGGCCATCGCGGTGGTCGCGGTACTAAGAAGTGCACTCACTGTAATCGCACTAATCATACTGTTGACTTATGTTAGAAACTTCATGGCAAACCTGCATGGGCTAATCAAGCTGTGGTTGAGGGGGAACCATCTGAGTCTGTTCCGTTAGATCAGATCACTATTTCTAAATCTGAGTATGATTCTATGATCCAACAAGCACATGTATCTTCTTCCTCCACTGCCAATGTTGTCTATTCAGGTAACACATGTCTTCATTCCTCCTCCCATGCACCTTGGGTTCTCGATTCTGGAGCCACTGACCATATGACTGGTAATTTGTCCCTCTTATCTGATGTTATTTCTCCTTCTGCTCCTTCCTATGTTACTGTTGCTAAAGTGCACGGCATTGGCACATAGCGTACTTCTGGTCTCGCGTTTACTTCTGTTTTATATTTACCCGGCTTTCCTTTTAACTTGCTATCCATTCAAAAACTCACCCACAGTTTCCAATATTCAGTAACCTTCTATTCCTCTCATTGTGAATTTCAGGATCTCAAGACGCAGAGGATGATTGGTGGGGGATATGAGAAGAATGGCCTTTACTATTTCCAGTCGTCTGGTTCCTCGGATGCATCTGCTCTTCATTCTACCACAACACCATATCAGTGGCACTGTTGTCTAGGGCACCCGTCATCTGTTAACCTTAGATCTTTAATTCCATCTTTACCTAATTTTTCTACTTTTAATTGTGAAACTTGTGAACTTAGTAAACATCGGAGAGTTACTTTTTCTCCTCGCACTGATTCACCTAGTTTGCACCCGTTTGCTCTTGTTCACTCTGATATTTGGGGACCCTCTCGGATCACTGATTTATGTGGATCTCGGTATTTTGTTACATTTATTGATGATTTTTCTCGTTTAACTTGGATTTATGTACTTACAGCTCGATCGCAAATCTTTACTGTGTTTCAATCTTTTTATGCTGAAGTCCTAAATCAATTTAATGCCAACTTAAAGGTTTTTCGTACCGATAATGCTCAAGAGTATCTGGCTAAACCTTTTCAACAATTTCACAACTCTAAAGGCATTATTCATCAAACAACTTGTGTCAGTACCCCACAACAAAATGGTATTGCTGAACGAAAAAATGGTCCTGTCCTGGCCATTGCTCGTGCTCTCATGATCCACATGCATGTACCAAAATATTTTTGGGGAGATGCAGTTCTTACTGCTGGGTACCTTTTAAATAGAATGCCGACTCGTGTTTTACGGGGTAAATCATCTTTTCAAGTCATGTTTCCTTATAAGAATCCCTTTCCTCTTCCCCCAAAAGTTTTTGGCTGTGTTGCATTTGTTCACAACTTGCACCCTAATCGTTCCAAACTTGATCCTCGCTCTCATAAATGTATCTTTCTTGGTTACTCACGAACACAAAAAGGGTACAAGTGTTATAGTCCTACACTACGTAAGCATTTTGTTAGTGCCGATGTCACCTTTTTTAGACGGTTCCCTATTATTCTCAAGAGAACACTCACTTACAGGATCCCCTCATCAATACTCCAGTTCTTCCATCGGTTCTTCCTGATATTGCTAGACCCCCGGTTACCCAGGTCTATGTTCGTCGCCCTTCGGCTACTGCTCCAGTGGATTCTCCTCATTCTCCCCCATCGCCGTCTACAGATCCACCTTCAGTTTCTTCTCTTGACCTACCCATTGTAGTGCGAAAGGGTACGTGTACTTGTACCTCTCATCCTATTTCTAACTTTGTTTCATATAATCGTTTATCCTCCTCGTTTCAAGCTTTTTCTGTATCACTCTCTTCTGTTAGTATTCCCAAGTCGTATCAGGAAGCTCTTTCTCATCCTGGTTGGCATTTGGCAATGCAAGAAGAGATGCGTGCTCTGGATTTGAATCATACTTGGGATTTGGTTTCCCCGCCTTCTGGGGCTCATATTGTTGGTTGCCGATGGGTTTTTACCGTCAAACATAATCCCGATGGCACCGTTGATCGTCTTAAAGCTCGCCTCGTGGCCAAAGGTTTTACTCAGACCTATGGCATTGATTATACCGAGACATTCTCTCCAGTGGCCAAACTCAACTCTATTCATGTTATTATATCTCTCGCGGCTAATCGTGATTGGCCACTTCATCAACTGGATGTCAAGAATGCGTTTTTACATGAGGATTTGTCTGAGACTGTTTATATGGCTCAACCGCCCGGGTTTGAGTCCAAGGGGGAGAGTGTCTGTCAACTTCGTAAATCTATATATGGCCTCAAACAGTCTCCCCGTGCTTGGTTTGATAAGTTCAGCAATTCTGTTGTTGCTCATGGCATGATTCGAAGTAAGGCTGATCACTCTGTGTTCTTTAAAAGGACCGATCGTGGGATTGTGATTCTGGTTGTTTATGTGGATGATATTGTCATCACTGGAAGTGATAGTATTGGAATTCAAAGCTTGATTCATCACCTCTGCTCTAGTTTTCTTACTAAAGATCTGGGCAAGCTTCGGTACTTTCTTGGTATTGAGGTGGCTCGATCCAAAGCAGGCATCAGTTTGTCTCAAAGGAAGTACACTCTTGATCTTTTGAGAGATACAGGTTATCTTGGTTCCAAACCTGTCGCCACTCCTATGGATACTAATTTAAAGTTACTTCCTGACGATGGTGAGTTGATTGATGATCCTAAAGCTTATCGGAGACTTATAGGTAGACTTATCTACCTTACTATTACTCGACCTGATATTTCTTATGCAGTCAGTGTGGTTAGTCAATTCATGACTCATCCTCGGGTTCCTCATATGGAGGCAGCCATTCGTATCCTGAAGTATCTTAAAAATGCTTCAGGACGTGGACTTCTTTATCGATCATTTGGTCATCTTCGCATCGAGGGATATACCGATGCTGATTGGGCAGGATCTCCTGCAGACCGTCGATCCACCACCGGCTTTTGCACTTTTATTGGTGGTAACCTCGTTACTTGAAAAAGTAAAAAGCAGTCAGTTGTTGCTCGTTCTAGTGCTGAGGCTGAGTATCGAGCTATGGCGCAAACAACATGTGAACTCACTTGGCTACGCACTCTTATACGTGGATTCGGGATTCCAGTACATGATCCTACTCCTCTCTATTGTGACAATCAGGCTGCTATTCATATAACTAACAACCCAGTATTTCATGAGCGAACTAAACACATCGTGGTTGACTGTCACTTCATCGATCAAAAGTGGAGTCTAAGGAGATTACTACTCCTTCCCTTCCTTAGGGGTCTCAACTCGCAGATATTTTCACCAAAGCTCTTCCCAAAGCTACCATTGATTCTATATGTTGCAAGCTGGGTGTACATGATATATACTCTCCAGCTTGAGGGGGAGTGTTGACTGTATATATTTAAATTAGGAAGGAAAATAATTTAGGTAGCTGGTTTAGGAATCTGTATATTTGATTATATGTATTTCCTTATTTCATGATTTTGTTTCCTTAGTTGATAGGTAGCTTGTATTATAAATTGACCTC
Organism: Rhododendron griersonianum; assembly: GCA_018127125.1. NCBI lineage: Eukaryota > Viridiplantae > Streptophyta > Magnoliopsida > Ericales > Ericaceae > Rhododendron > Rhododendron griersonianum. Next base: position 47,239,083 of record CM030789.1, on the reverse strand, counting down.
CAATGGGAGAAGAATAAATATTGAGAAATTCGTTCAACACCAAATAAATGCCAGAAACGGTGCAAAAAGAGTGTCGGACATATGTCTGAATGGAGATAATTATTTCTTCATTACTGACAGGAAAAAATTGTATTGAATACATGTCCAAATATTGAATACGTGTCTGAAAAGTGTCAGAAGAGTGTTCGTGTTCGATACATGTCAAACACAGACATGGACATGTCACCTGCTTTTAAGTGTCCATGCTTCTTAGGTTATACCCGACATTTTCGAGGCACGTTTTACCCTTCTTGAACATACAAATTATATCCAACACAAACTGATTTCCAAGTTGATATACTCAAATGTAATTCTCATTAAATCTTGCTTGAAATAATTTTAGAATTCATGCACCAACCTTACAACAACTATGGCGTGCTTTATTCCAATCTATCTCCTCATATGGCTGTTGGTGAATTTCTTGTCTCAATGATTTGACAAGTTCTGTGATCGGCCCCACAGTCTTTCTCCCATATAAATACGACATTGGCATATAAGTTGCGCAACAATAACACCACATTTTTGCTGAATCACACAAAGGATGAAATTAAAGACAAACCAAACCACACAATAAAGCTTCTAGCTAGAGTTACAAAGAAATTGGTGTGAATTGCAAAAACAAAAACAAGTTGGTTAACAGAATGCCACATAAAGCTCTGCATCTGAAAATCGGACGCAAATAAATCATTCACACACTCCTTAAAATCTCCATCCTCAAATCCTTCCATATTTTTTTTTATTTATAAAAAATGAGTTTGAGTTGTGTCGCACAAAAGGACAAATAGTGCTCCTGGTGGCGCTTGAAAATTTAGAGGATCGAGTGCATTTCATGCCTTGTCTTACTCATGGTGCACAGATGCCGAAACAAGCCAAAGACGCATATTTAAGTCTTCTGCAAAGAACTCTATTGGACACAAAACTGCCATTAAAGTTACTAGTATAAGTCAATCTTTAATTTACCTGGATGGTAGGGCAAAAACGAAGGGAAAAGCCAAAACTCAGGGGGCAATGGGTTGCATCCTAACCATTCGAACACTCCAAGAACCTATACAACATAATATAAACACACTTCAATGTTTAAACAATTCACTCCTTTCAAACAATGTCACAAAGTCGACCAGATAATGGTGCCAACGCTCAGCCGTCTGATTCGCTCAATTCTTCTTTGATGTGTAGTTCTGAACGACTAGATTTTAAGATCTTATAAACAACGAAATAAGATTTGAAACATAAGATAGATGTGTATAGGTATCTATTCTAATATACAAAGGGAGAAACCGTAATGAGAAACTAAAAACTTTCCATCCTAATCAACTGCAATCCACTTCCACGTTTTATCCTCTTTCGTTTAGATCCCTCTGGACCTCAAAACTCTCTTCTAAGAACTCTGAAATCGGCCGATACGTCTATACACGCAACTTTATCTCTTCCTCATACATAGCAAGCAGTAATATACTCCTATATACTTACGCAATCGACTTTTAGCCAAAAGTTATTAAGAGAACTAGGTTTAGTAAGCTTTACCGAAAAATAGAGTTTGCCCCAGGAGGGTATCGTAGTTGCACCACCATGATCAAGTATCCATTTCCGAGCCCTTTCCATTTCCCCGTTTTCTCCATCACAAGGACCGTTTCCTAACAAACGCAACGAAATGTAGTTAAGTGCCGTGCCAATCATAGTGCTACGACCCCCTACGTAGAATCCCCATCCTCCATCATCATTCTGCACAGTAAAAACATTCACAAATTTAGACAACATATCACAAATCTAGAGTTGTGCTACTTCCACAGACATAGCAATACGTACTCGATGCACAAATGGTTTTGGGTCCCGCCCCACAAACATGATTGGAGCAGCTCATTTTGTGCAAGACATTTTGTTTATGGTCCTTATAAAAAATCAGCTCAATTGGATATCCGTAAAACATTTGCTTCATAATTCAGGCTTGAATTCTGTGGTAAAGTTGGATGTTTCGTAAAGGCTCTTACTGATAATTGATTTTTTGCAAGGACTATAAACAATGTATTTTGAACAAAATGAGCTGTTTCGATCATCTTTGGGGGACCTGAGATGGTCTCCCAAAACCCTCTGTTCATTGTGTCCCATTGTGTCTGCTGTGCAAGTAGCATTAGTGTTTTCAAAATGAAACTTCTATGAATACAGCCGGAAATGTACTCATCCACACCCAAATATATTTGAAATCGTTCCATGTGTGTGAACTCCACATTTACTGTGTAGTACTCACGGGCATAAGACGCCGGTTTTGGACACATTTATATTAGGATCTATGCGTCTGAACCCTTCGATGTTTGTGAGCCTCACACTTACTCTGTGTGGAACCCATATGCATCGGACGCTTTCAGACACATTTGTGTTTAGATATGTGCGTGTTCACTGTGTGTCTGTAGCATTGTTGTTTTGAAATTTCACAAGCAAGAGTTGTTGATTACTACCTGGTGATTGTAAAGGTATCGAATCATCTCCTTCTTGTGCTCTGCTGTTAAGACGGTGTTGATTGCTCCGCTAATGTATAGGCTAATGAGCTGCAAATTCCAGTAGATTGTTGATCAAAATTGTGTTTGTGCAGTCTCTTTTTTCCGCATCGGGTCTCGTCTTGTTCAGTGATCTGACACATATTTCCGTATACGGTATACTCCATACATTTGGTACTGGGCTCCACATAGGGATGGCAATTTCGTCCGACCCATCCGTGTCCGATCCGATCCCCGCCTCGAACAGATGGGCAATTTGGAGATCCGTTTGGGTATTGGGTAGATATGGGGATTTTTTTTTGAAAATTTTCGGGAATCAGGTAAGATGCGGGGACAGACATCTCCGACCCATATTCGTTTGGGGCATTGGAACCTCCACAAGATTGTGGAAACGGGAAAAGCCGTATTTGAGTAGAAAGTTTCAGTGATTTTTCTCTCTTTCTGTTTCCTAGTTGTAGTCAAGTTGAGTTGGTGTGGTTGGGCTTTGTGGCTCTAGTTATTGGCTGATGTAACAGGAAGTTTACTGGCACAGCAGATCTGTGCACAGATTGTGCACAGATCGAGTTGTGGGGCCCACTAAGGGTTCCATACAAATAATCCGAGCCATTCATTATGTTTAAAATATTTTTTCAAGTGTCCCCGGAAAAAATTAGCTTAATCCGACACCTATAAGTACTTGATCTAATCGTCTAACTTTTCATTATCTAAAAACCCGAATGAAAAGTTAGATGATTTGATTAAGCATTTATAGGTATCCGATTGAGCTAATTTTTCGCGGAGGCCCTTGAAAAAATATTTTAAACATAATTAACGGATCGGATTATTTGTATGGGACCCTTAGTGGACTCCACAACGTGATTTGTGCACAGATCTGCTGTGCCAGTAGCAAGGTTCCTGATGTAAAGGGCTTAGAGGTGCTATAAATCTGTGTCAGCACGCACAGATTCCTTTTGGATCCGTTTTGGGTCCCAAAAAAACAGTAATGCTACACACACAGCAAAAGTGCACAGATTTTGTGCACAAATTTGTGGTGGGGCCCACTACGGGTCCCACAAAAATAATCCGAGCCATTCATTAAATGTAAAACATTTTTTCAAGGGCTTTCTCAGAAAAATTGGCTCAATCTGATACTTATAGATGCTCGATTTAATCATTTATTAACTTTTCATTCAGATTTCATGATAACGAAAAGTTAGATGATTGAATCGAGCACCTATAAGTATCGGATTAAGCTGATTTTTCTCAAGGGCCCTTGTAAAAATGCTTTACATTTAATGAACGGCTCGGATCATTTGTGTGGGACCCGGAGTGGGCCCCCCACACAGATCTGTGCGCGATCTGTGTGGGAATTGTCTGTCCACACAGACTTACTGTCAAAAAAATGATCGGAGTCACTCATTTTCTTTAAAATACTTAGAGCTGGCTTAGAGAGGAAGTCGTCGCTTCCGGCCCCCAATTTTTTGGCCCAAAGAGGGCTCCGAAAAATATAGTTTATAGTTTTAAATAATGAGGAGTTTTAATTGCCTTCGATCTTCTTGGTCGTGTGGCAGCTTAGGTTCTTTAGATGCTTTACGAGCTAGGTAGTTTTAAATGAGGAGTTTTAATTGCATAACATCTTCTTGCTCGTGTGGTAGCTTAGGTTCTTTGGATGCTTTAGAAGCTGGGTTTGAATTTCCACCCCTTAAGCTTCTCCCAAATATCTTTGAGCCGGCGCTAAAAATACTCTGTTTATGATTCCTACTTAATGTCAACTGAATTTAATATCGTTAAGGGTATTTACAAAACATCAAACTTTGTCCCAGAATTTAGAGCTAAAAATTGAACAGTCTCGATCATCAAAACAGGCTCGGATAGGGCCTTCAAACGGACCAGACTAGACAGTCCCTCAAAAGGGACTTGAGGATCTTCCTCATTGCAACCATAGGAAGAACTTACCATGGGAGGCATGTAAATATGTGGGCCACTATTTTCAGCCGGCCAATGTCCATCTTTTGACTGAATTGCACAACTCAATCGAACGGCCTTTTTGAGAGCAGTTGTAACAGCTTCGCAGTTGACTTGTTCATTTTCCCCTAGTCTCACTGGTGGTATGCTTAGATCGATGTTGCTGTTTTCCTTTTTAAGCTGCGTTTTTTGTTTCATCAAAACATGCAAACTGATGAGAAAACAAATCTAAGAATTCTTCTACACCTTTTAATATGCGCACAGATAAATATATGTCTAGCACGTGGAGCTATCAGTATCTTGCAGAGCTAATGTGCATCGGATGGAACCATACACATTTCTCTCCAAATTTGTGTGTACGATATGTTGCGTGCACAAAACTTTTTCTTAAGATTTTATTTACCTGCATTCGCATGAGAACATCGCTGCAAGGATGAACCCGAGATCTATTTTTCCGGTAGTCTTCTCGAGCTTTTTCAACTGCCTCTCTTTCCTCCGGTGTTCCAGCATCAGGATCGAACTCCCAAATCTGTCTACCAACGAAGTTGTTGGTGCTATACAACCATGGCCCTTGGCCGTCTGCAACCTTTAGCTTCCACATGTATTCTCTTCTGAACTCAGTTCAATGGCGCCTCTCGCCCTTTCTCTTGGTACGTAGCTGAGGTTGCATGAAACAAATTCAAAAACAATCGTACATACATAATGTCAACAAGGGAATTGGTGGCGGACACAAAACTTATATTTAGCGAGCGGGGTCCGAATCACATGTATTTCCACATCGATAACAAAAATACATTTTTTCAATATATATACAATTTATATTGCTTGTTACTAGGTTTGGAAAGAGAAGAAGTAGTGTGTATCATACCTGTTGTTTAGATCGTGCAATTCAAAAAATAGAGAATATTCTGGACTAGTGGTGAAGGACCCAATTGCACCCCTGGCACTCATGCTTTTTCCTCTAGGGGACCAATTTCACTACCAACAAGAGGAGTAGAATCGCATGCCTACCAATTGTTACAAGCGAAATGGTCGCCTATTACACGGCTCACTAATTATGTCTGGGGTGGGGTATCTATTATTCGTCAGCGGTCCGGCGCATCCCGACTATACAAAACCGCCCCCAACTCACTTAAAGGATGCTGCAACATTACAAGGAAATTCTTTCTGAATCTAGAGAGTTCCTTTTCGTTAAGCACATCGAGCCTAAGAATTGTTACAATGTTTGCCTATCTCAGTTTACTTTCTTTCCTTTTCATCAAATCAAAAATATATTCGAATTCTTGAAGTCTATAAATAAACATGAATTGGAAGAAAACGTTTAATAGGACACCAGTTTTACTTACAAGAGGCCTGGATGACTTTAGCTGTGTGCTGTGGAAGTCCAAATATAGAAACCCCAGGTATCATGTTATTTATAGAGGAAAAGCTCCAATACACATCACGTATAACTAAATATGTTATGCATATTTTAGACCAATGTTATGCCTCTAAATGAGCAATGTTATGTCTCTCGATAGTTAAGGGTACATACAGTATGCACCGTTACACCTACTTGATAAAATGTGACGCCTACTGATAAAATGTTGCGTTTTTCAATGATAAATGTTACGCATCTTAGTGGTAAATGTTATAAATGCATGCCCATATCGTATGTTAATGAGAGCGGCAGAGTGATCACATGGAGGAAGGCAGAGTCGCATGGATCGAGGAAGGCAGAGTCACATGATGTCCAAACAACATGCTTCTTCAGTTCCTAAATGTTATACGAGTAGTTGGATAATCCATTCAAGAATGTTCCAAAAATGTTTCCCTCTTAAAAAATCAAAAATCTATAATTGGATAGTATCCAAAATTACCCTTGATTGTACTTCAAAAGAGTTACAATATGGCGATGTATGGATGGTCGAAATCTTCAGTAGGAAATATAATTACCAGGAATCAAATTCCTAGGAATTTTCCTGAGTAAGAATAGAAAAATGATCAGCAGAAATTAAATTCCTAAGAATACAATGCCTGAAGTTAATTTATTTTGGTGTTTGGATTAATTCATTAATCATACACAAGAATTACTAACTATTTTGAAAATTTATCAAAGTCAACATTTTCATTTTTTTGTTGATTGAGTTAGAAATCTAAAGATTCCCATGGGATAAGAGAGAGATCACATTCCCACTTAATTTGATAAATGTAATTTCTGATTAGTTGTGTCATCAAGAATCACAATTCTATTCTTTTTTTCGGTCAATCAGAAATTCATCACAATTCTATTCATGTCTTTTTCAAAAGTGAAAAATCCTAAAAGTATGACATCATCACATTCCTATTGATGTCTGTACGTCGAAATCATGGAAGTATAACATCATATTTTCATTCTTCCTCAATATTCCTGCCATCCAAACTGAGCATTTTCGGTAGGGAATAAATTATAAGAAAGAATTTATTGTAATCAAGTTGTTAGTTGTTTCTAGTAGTGAATAAGTTGTTTGCCTATCAAAAAATAATAAGTTGTTGAGAAATGTCAAGTTATTTTTGGTAGTGAATAAGTTATAGATAGGTATGTGAGTAAAAAAGTAATTGAGAAAGAAGTTATTGTTGACAAGTTGTTAGTTAGTCAGAACAACAAGCTGAAATGCCAAAACTTGTTACTCCGTAATTAATGTGAATAAGATGGTAAAATAGCCTACGTTTTTTTACCAAACACGTAGTGGAAACGCCCCCGGTAACAAACAATGAGGGGTAATAAAAAGTAACTGAAACCTTGAGAGATGCTACATACACTACATCATTCACTACATTTTTTTGGGGGCCCATTTCGGGTCCCACAAAAATACAAAAAAATTATTATAAATTTTAAAATAATGTTTTATGGGGTCCTGTAAAAATTCAGTTCCAACGGATATCGATACGTATTGTTTCTAGATTCTTAGGGGCGAAACTGCGCAGTTGAGCAGTTTCGCCTTACAAATCCAAAAACAATACTTACCGATATTCGTTTTTTACAAGGCTCCATAAAATCTTATTTTAAAATTTATGATAATTTTTTTGTATTTTTGTGGGATCCGAAGTGGGCCCACAAAAAATGTAATGAATGGTGTAGTAAAAGGATGTAGTGTACCTAGATAGATTTTCTGAATCTCTAAAAAAAGGAGGACAAACATGTACGAAGAAAGTAATAATTATCGGTACATTTCAAGTTTATATGCACAATATGTAAACTTTGCGATTTTAAAAAGAAAAAAATAAATAGAAAGCTGGATAAAGCCTTCAGTTTTGTGACAAGAGAACAAAACTCATGAATTTATCTAAAATTGGAAGCTTTATCCAGCTTTCTTCTGTTATTGTAAATCCAGTTATGTGACTTATTTAACACTCAATCTTTGTAACGCCCCGCTTTTTCGGAAGCAAAATAAAATAATTTCTTAAGAAAATTTTGCTAAATAAATATAATTTTCCAAAATGAAGGTCTATTACAATCTCAAAATAAATTTACCGATTCAAAATACATTAACTTCAAAGCTGACTCTAGGCTTGATACGAATCCCAAGCATACTCGATCTCTATTCCTGATATTCTTCTTGTGTCGAACTGCACCATTGTTGAATCCTCTCCATTGAATCCTGCGCCCTCTGGCAAATTGATCGCCGAAGCAATCGATTTACCAGGATACAGAAGTATCCGTGAGTGATAAATCACCCAGTAGAATAATCCAACCCAACCACCCCTCTTACTTTACAACTAGCAAGCAACAAGATAATAATGATACGAAAAAGCAAATCAGAGATTTTTCACATCAACCAGTTTATTACTATCCATTAATCTATCGTGAAATCTAAGATCTCAATCCACGAGATCTTTCCTCCCTCAACCGCTAGCCATGCCCTGTCCCATGAGATCACTTTCTTTTGCTGTCACGGATTGCACCCAAGTTATGTACCAGCGTGTATCCCTCTCATTACAACAAAAGAAAGCTTATCATGCCTGAATCATAACTAGGGTTCGCCTATCTTATAAACCACTTCACAATCATCACTGGGCTTACTTTGCCAGTATCAAAACATCACTCAACACTGGGCTTACTTTGCCAGTTTCAAATCCCATCACTCAACACTGGGCTTACTCTGCCAGTTTCAAAATCATCACACAACACTGGGCTTACTCTGCCAGTTTCAAAATCACACCTGCAGGCAATCTAAAACAAAAACTTTTCCAATTCATCCATTACTTATCATCGTCTAGGTGATTTCTATTTCGCATACCACCCCATGTCTCTAGGATCCAATCTAACATATCAATCAGCAGTTGGAAATAATAATTAGGCAAACAGGATAATAATTGAAATAAACAATATGCATTAAATCACATAACCTTTTATGAATGGGCCGTTGCTCTTAGTTCTGTATGATCAACAAGTCATTAATAAGGTAAGGAACTTTTATTAAATAAAAGTTTTTAAAAAAAAATATAATCTAAGCTTGTATAAATTTTTATTTAGGAAAATAAATTGGCTAACGATCATAATAAATACAATAAGTAATTAATAACACTAGAATAGGTAGCATGGCTCTAAAGGAGTCCTAGTGTTCTACGTAACATGTTCGAGTATCATCAAGTGGGTCCGGAGGGTTACGGAATTGTTTTTAAAATAAAAATGATTTTTAAAGTTGTCAAAAGTAGAATTAATGGGTAATAAATTATTTAATAAATAAAATATGGTGAGGCTAACAACATATCATCTTTGGAATGTAAAGAATCTAAAAAAAATAGTATGGGAATTTATAAAATAGTTTAGAAGGTCGTATGGATTTTTCGTTTGCAAAATTTTACATGAAATCAAATAAATAATTAATAAAAAGATAATAAAATAAAAAAAATATGACATTAACAAGTTATGATCTTTGAGGTGTGAGAAAGCTAGGAAAAATAGTTCGGGGGTCGAAAACGGTGTTCGGGATGTCGAAAAATCAATTCGGAACGAAACTGGACGAACCGCAAGGTTGGACCGGGTTGACCTTGCGGCCCGCAAGGTCAGAGACCTGGTTCTCGCGGCTGGAGCAACCCGAAGGTTGCGGCCGCAAACTCCATGTCAGAAATCGTTTTCTTGATTGTTTTGGTTCGGTTTCGATGCATGGGATCGTAAGGGACTATGGGTTAAGTATAAGAATATCAAATATACTTAGAGGAGTGTTTGGAAGGGATTATAATACCTCGAATCGGATCGAATTGAATTAAAAATGAAACTTGAATTTTTGGGAAGATGACTTCGGGTTCTTTGATTGGGGAACCTTGGCCTCGAATTAGATGATGTTTGGAGATGCTTGGGGTCGTAGGAAGAGATTGGAATGGGTAATTCGGATCTCGGGGGGTTCTAGAGCACAAACCCACTTTTCTCTCTCTCACTTTCTCTCTCTAAAACTCCATGGATTGGAGTTCGATTTTTCTTTGAATTCTCTCTCTCTTCTGGACTGGTAGGGTGTGAATAATTTCGTGGTGAGTTCTAGGGTCGGGGTTATGGGGTATATATAAGAGAATTTTGATGATAAGGGTGATAAAATTGTATTGGATTGGGATTCTAACTCTTGGCTTGATATGGACGGGATAATGGACGAAAATATGGTCAGGGGAGTGGTAGAGATCGAGTAGGAGTAGGAGATGGAGAGATAGGAGAGTTCGCATGCATGTATGCAACTAAAAAAAATAAAAGGATTAATTAGGATAGAATAACTAATTTTTTTGTAATTATCTATTTTAAGAAAAATAATTTTATTACTACGATTAATACTTTTTAAAAGATATTATTAAAAAAAAAAAAATTGGGTCAAAAATCCGGGTCGTTACAATCTTCATTTCGACAATTTTACGCACAACATGCAACGATATAAGCGGACACCCATCAAACAACACTTGTGACTCGTGAGTCTAAATTCTAACTCTATACAATATAAGTGGACACCCATCAAACAACACTCGTGACTCGTGAGTCTAAATTCTAACTCTGCCAGTGATTAATGATTATAACTGAAGCCAATTTTTAAATTGTGACAAGCTAACTGCTGGTACCATGATCGTTTGCCCTTCTATAAAAGGTGTAAATATTCTATGCCCTTAGGACATACCCCAAACTCTTTTCTATCGCACAGAGACCACACAAATGTGCGGTAGAAAAGAGTTTGGGCCACCACGTGACGGTGCCCCAGAGGCATTGAATAATTTCCCAATGAAAGTGTTGGGTTTTTCTATTAGCAAAATAAAAAAATATATAGAGAATACTGAAATTAGAGCCTCTGGCGTAATCATAAAAAAGATTTCGATCTTTTGGACTTTTTTTTTTATTGATCCCAATAAAAAAAAATTCAATTCCTCAATTATTGAAGTTTGGTGCTCAGTGTACACTGAATTCAAGTCTAGTGTGCGTTTTTTTTTTACTCGATCAGACACAATCTGAAGGTGAGGGTGGTTGTGAATTGACGAAAAATCTCATAAAGTTGTTGATCCGCTGACCCATAAATCAAAGCGGATCATTTTGTAAAGTTTGTCGACAATATCAATTCTAACAAAGATGATCGATGCGATCGGCGTACTGATAAGTGTTATAGAAACACATTTATCTTCGAGAAAAATTGAATTGACATGCATGTTGGATTGGAACTCATTTTTATCTCAAGATCAATCCATATAATATATTTATTTTGTTAAGGAAATAGAGTCTCACATTGTACCGTGGACTGTTTGTGTAGTGGGCCGAATAAGTGTGGCTGAGTCAGGTCGGGTGGCCCAATGGCCAGTTTTTAGGCTAGCTGGACCTGAGTGAACGGACCGGACCGGATCATAGCCCGGGTCCACAACTCGGGCCTAACACGGGCCAGCAAACAAGACCCGAATGGTTTGATCCGAGCCGTTCAACTTGGGAAACGTACCTTATCAGATCCGACCGTTATGACCCGTGTGATTCACGGATGCCAGCTCACTGATCTGCACCTAGCCAACTGGCTCCATATTTCACATATGAAGTCATATAGTCGGTGAGGTTGGGTTTTTGGCTACTTCAAAAAAAAAAAAAAAATTTGTTGGCATTTTTGCTAGTGCTTTTGACTTGAGATAGGGGTAAGGCGGCGAACATGAACACAAGTCGCGGTGAAAGAGAGGAAATTAATGCTGTTTGGGAATTGCATGGACTGAAATGACAGTGGAGCTTTGGGGAAACAGAGTAGAGGGAAAACCTCTGGTTTGCTCTTGTGGAACTCTGACTTTTCTTGATGTTTTTAGGCAACAATTGAGTATAGCTTCTTTTTTTTTTTGCCATTCGTTAAACCTAAGTCTAGTATGAAGGTGATGATCACCCCGGGGTTCTTGGGTGGATGAAACTGGACTCCAAAGAATAGTATTCCGCATGCTTGTGGTTATTTGTCTATGAGACTGTTAGTTGTTATTCCGAGTTCATGTGGATCGCCAAAATCACTGTTTCCGGGCATGCTAGTGGTGGCGTTGTAGCTTTTCTTCGTAAGCTTTTCTTTTCTTTTTTTTCTTTTTTTTGGCATTTCAGTTTAGATCTTGTTGCCTTACTGTCAAATCTTGTTATCGATCGTCTCTTTCCTATTGTAAACAAAGTTCTCATTTTAACTTGGGGAAAACGGAAAAGAAGAGCATCAAAAATGTCATTTGGTGGTACAAATGTTTGTAGCTTGTAGATTGCTGCTGCTGCCGCCGCGCGCTGCCTCTTGGATTGAGTACTTATAGTACACCTTGACTACGAACTTCATACTTTCTCATTCGATACATCCCTTTGGCAGGTAATAGTAACAAAAACTAAAGCTTGACCATAACTACTGAGAGAAACTGCTGATTTTTTTTCCCAATATGCGGCTGCTCGGCTAATAGCTGATTCATCATAGGGTACATTTGGTTCTGCAATAGGGCGGCGAGACATGTTTGGTTCTTGATATGGTAATGGAAAGGCAGGAAATTTTAGAAACTGAAAAAACTCATTGGACATCAGCATATATAGTATCTTTTGCATCCTGTCAAATGGAAAAAACTAAAACCCTACTTCTATGTTTCGGCTTCACTGCTGGTATCTTATTTAGGTTGATGTGCAGACTAATTATTCATTAAAAATGGAGTTCAAAATGAACGAAGATGTAGGCCAATTTTACTGTCTAAGCAACTTTTTGTGTTCGGCAATTAACAAGTTGACACATTAGGCATGAAAAGCATTACATATACCACTCCGATTGCGACGCGCAGTATCATGACTGACAAGCTCCTAACAGCTCTAGACACGTTGGAGATACATCGTGAAACATGTTCGGTAGGATTCCATCAGACTGTCCAAGTTCCAGCAGATTTTGAAGGTTCCAGATTTTGCACCAGTATATTACTTGAAATCATAAGGGATGTGCATATCAGAATCCATACATCTCAAAACTAGAGACAAAGCAAGTACTTTTAGCAAGAGGTTGAGCTACCGAATTACTGATTTAATTCGATACTCTAGCTCTCTAAATTTCAAACCCTCTCTTTCAATATCCTCCATCTCAATCTGTACAAGAGCCAAACAAATGAGATTGCTACCGATACATAGCTTGTTTGAATTCCTCTGAATCAACCTCAAGGACAACCTCAGAACACTTCAGCCACTGCCACTTTCCACTTCAGGTGTACTTGTATGTGGGCTGATTACATGCCATAGCCTTGCCAAACTTGCCTTGTCTAGACATGCAGTTGAGGAGTTCAATAGCACCCTTCTTTCTTTCTTTTTCGCAGTGATTTTCGACTTGGAGCTCCCAATTGAAAATTCGCTAGTACTACAGTTCTTTTCCACGTAGCTCCAACAAGTTGACTGAAGTCATCCCTAGATATACCACCCAGCCAAACCTGTCAAGCATACTGCTAAAAGTTTGCTTGAATGAGCAATGGTTTTTTACCCTTGCCTTTTGTGTGTGGCCCGTGATCCTCCGGTCCTCGATCCTTCGTAGGTGGTTCGATGGTGGGTTAGCTTTCTTCTCCTAGCCTGCACAAGGAACGCACGACTAAGACCTGGCCGGGGGTTGTCCCGGCAAGGCCCTCCGGCGAGAGGATGAGTATAGCGCAGAGAGGAAGCAGAAAGCTCTGGAGAGGGAGTAAGTGTGAGTATTCAGTAGCGTGTACCTGTTAGGATTACCATCTCTAGGTATTTATAGTGCCTTCTGACTTGCCCTCCAAGTACCATCGCGTGCCTTCCACGGGCCAAGTGACATCATAATGACGTCGAGAAATAGATCTGATAACCGTTTCCAGGGCTGAGCTGGCACACCCATGTGCGCCCGTGATCATCTTCTGTTGTAACCGCTTCTGCACGTGGCAGGACGCGTGGCTTTACAGTCAGCCGCCGTCGGCTGCATGCCGTGCTCTGAAGGTAGCCGACCGCGGGAACCGCCGAGCAAAGCCATGCGTTCAATGAAGGAGGTAACGTCGCCGCGGACTCCGTCGACGGCACAATCCGAGCGCGGGTCTGCCCGCTGCCGAGCCTGAGGCGAACCGGATATACACGACGAGTCATTGTCGGCTTGCCGCGCACGAGGCCTGCGATCGGACCACGGCAGGTATGGTCCGCGTCATGCGAACAAACCATGTTCGGCCCGCTACAATAGCCCCTCAATTCCTGCCGATGCTGTACGCATGGTAGGGATTGAAGTTGAGCCTTAGGCCGAACTCGTCAAACCGCCGAGCGTACATTTGTTTGATGAAGATAAGTTCCAGCCGAGCCTGAACCGTTTCATCCTCAGGAGTAGTCTCGACCGTCGATGAAGTACTCCAATGGTTGGACGCCAGATGTCACCTTGTGGTTGGGTACGGCAGGCGAGAGGTGGGCTGGCAAGCCCTGCAAACCGTCTTATCAATGACATGTGTCGCGCGCTGAGTGGTCAGTCGTTCGGCGGTGCAATGATGGGCGGGATTTTCGAATTCCCAACCCTAGCCCTATATAAGGGGAGACGCGAGGAGAGAGAAAGCTCTCGTTCTCTCTCTCTCTCCAGACCTCCATTGTCAGAGCTCCAAAGCAGCCGTTCGTCTTTCATCTTCGATTTCCAGCAGATTCTGCTACCAGATCTCGCCACAAATCCAGGTATTTGTTCGTTTCTTGCTTCTCTCTAACTTTCTGCAGTTTTCAGTCCGTTTTCCTTTGCTTTTCTGGATTCTTGGGGCATTTTTTGTTCTAAGTGAACAGTGCACCCTAGAGATGGACGACTGTTCATCTCCTTCTTCAACCTGTTCTTCCGAGCATGGAACCTTCAAGGGGTTCTGGGCTTGGCCGTTGATGGACAAGGCCGAGCCCCAATCTCTGTTTGTTTGGTAGGCTCCATCCGAACACGGTTTGGTCGAGCCTTGAGAACGATGATGGGGGGCCATTTAGAATTCCGAGCGTAGTGAGGCGACTATTTTATAGCCGACGACGAGGTCTCATGATTTTGTTTTTGACTTGTTAGGTCTGGCTCCCCCAATTGTCGTCATCTCATCCGACTCTGAAAGTTCAGGGGACGATTCTGCGAACCTTGTGATCCGAGAGTATTTGGAGTTACACAGAAGCCGACGTCAAACCTCTTCCATCGCCTCGAACATGTCAGGTTCCGATGATTCCAACGCCGAGCTTGACCACGAATACGGTGGTTTCAACACCGACCCAGAGATAACCTTCTCCACTAGCACAGAATCCGAAGCCGAGCACGAACTTGGGCCCGAGGCCGAGTCCAGGCTTTGTCAACAGGATGGAGCCGCAACTTCGTCCCGAGCTGCCCCTGCCGAGACTTCTTCCGAGAACAGGGAGTTTGCTGATCTTTTTGAGAAAGGTCAGGTCTGTCCCCATGCCCATTACTTTAGTGGGCGTCCGGATGAATATGCCAACTTCTGCCGAACGTATCGCATCCCTACCGACGTCGCTGTCCACCAGGTAGCTAGTAATAGGATAAGGGATAAAAGGGGAGATCAACCCAAACACATAACAGTCCCTCTAATGGCCATCTGTGAGGCCGGGCTCCGCTTCCCCCTTCACCCATTTCTGAGGGAATTGCTGACTAGGTTCGGCATAGTACCTCATTATTTCGCCATAAATAGTTACAGGATTGTGATGTCCGTAATTAGGCTGAAAGAGCTGCATAATCTTGACTTCACCGTGGCCGACCTATTTCATACGTACATCATGTCCAGGCACGGCGGTACCGAGCGTAGGTATCTGTCTACGCGTGGTGGCAAGGAGCCCCTGATAAACGGGCTTCCTGATACCGATAAATGGGCTAAACTCTATGTTGAGGTTAGCGGAAATTACGAGTTCGGCAGCCAATTGACGCGGCTGCACTCTGTACCGAAGATAAAGGACTTCCGAGGTTCACTTTTATCTCTTCATATTGCCGAACATGATTTACTCTTTATGTTGCTGATGTTTTTGCCAACGTTCTCGTTTTTTTTGCAGATCACCGAGCAATAACCAAGACGCAGCAATCTTTATCCGTTGAGGCTCACGTCGAAGAGTTGAGAGCTCACCCCATTCGCGACGCACCGACGCTGCTTAACTATATTCCCTCTTACAAGGGAAAGTTGAAGAGGAAGAAGAAGGATAAGGAGCCGGGGCCGAGCACGAAGGCTAAGGGTAAAAAGTCAGCTACTGAGGTAGGCGTTGGCGACCAAGTCCCAAAGCCGAGCAAGAAGGTGAAGGAGCCGAGGGTGAAGTTTCCTACATTTCAAAAGTCAGCTGATTTCTGGTTTCAGGAAAGTCAGCCAGCCGACCTTCAAGGTACCCATATCCCTCCAATCCGAACCTTAATTCCTCAATTTGCCGACGATATGGGAAGGAGAAACGTGGTGAGGATGAACCTTAAGGAGGCAGCTGCTGTCAGCAAGAAGGTAGCTGCTCCTTCTCCCACCGAAAGTCCTGCTAAGAGGCAGAAAGTACACGACTTCTTCCCTGCCAGGCCGCCGACGCCAGTTCCAAAGGAGAAGGACCAAAGCGAGTCTTCGGCGGCGGGAGGCTCTAAGGCCGTGGAGAGGGCAGCAGGTTCTGATGGGCGTGTGATCGTCTCGGAGTTCGCACCATCGTTCGCGATGGCCGACGGCAGAGTGGTCACGGTGGAGGACAGCGTCAAGGAGGAGCCTGGCCTTGCTGTGACCATGCTGCATGGGCTTGCTCTTCCAAAGGATATGGACAGGATTCCAGGCGAGCTCCAGCCGAGCCTAGTCCACACTAGTGCATATCTCGTTCAGGTACGTTTTGACTTGGTTTTCTAATTTGCATTTTGACATGTTGCCGAGGCTGATGAATTGATCTTGTGTAGGCTGGGCAAGCTGTGCTGCGTGCTTCTCGGCAAGCCGAATTCTTGGCCGCTGAGAGGACACGTTACCGCGATGAAGCGAAAGCTGAGCGTGAAAAGGCCAAGGCTGCAAAGAACGGCTTGAGGTTTGCCAAGTCGAGGGTCGCCGAACTCGAGAAAGAGAGGGATGAGGCCCTGGAGAATGCAAAGACTGCCGAACGTGAGCTCGGGCAGGTTGTCCGTAGGGAAAAGAGGAAGATGAAGGAGGTGGATGAGAAGGCTTTTCAGGCTGGGTACGACAGAGCCGGCGCTGAGTACGTCCGGGAGGCTCGGTCGATGGTCAACGAGGAACTTGCTAAGAAGCTGCCGATCGCGTACCGGACTGGGTACAAGGATGGGGTGAGAGCTGCGTGTGGGGTCATGCAGCTGGAGCCGGATATGAACTTGATGAAGTCAATCCCCGTAGCCGACGTACCCGAGCTTGTGCTGCCGTACACGGAGGAGGAATGTGCCCCACTTGCTCCGGAGGAGTTTCCCGATAGTGAGGACGATGTTGAAGATATGACGATCGCCGATGCTGAAGGTGGAGGGGATGGTTCAACTGGGGAAAAGAAGGGTGAGGCTGACAATGCCGAGCAAGACCCCGAGCCAGTTCAAAAGAATGACGAAGTGGTTGTTGAAGCCAAGGACGATGCTGCTGGTCAAACTGAAGCTGCAGCCGAGGGTGATCCGCCACAACCTTAGAATTTAGGGTTTATATTTCTTTTGAGGTTTTGTTGGACTGGACGGCTCCAAACTTGGGAGTTTTACCGTGCCAGATGTAATAGTTGTTTGAGGGTCGGCACCGAACGGTTTACTACGCCGTGCCTTCCGGTTTAGGATCTTTCAAACACTTGTCTTTATAATGCATGGCTTCTTTCGCAGCGTCTCTATTATTGCCGAGCTTGTCTTGTTGCCTTCATGTCTTCATAGAAATTTTGTAGTCCTTGCATGTTTGTGAATGTGTAGTTGTCAGTAGCCCCCACTTTGGTTTGGGTTCGGCAATAGTTGAGAATATTTCGTGATCGAAATGGTTAAGTATAGATATTGCAGCCGAGCCCAGACCAAAGTATTATGGCCGTAGGTACTAGGTAGCCGAACATGGATTTGTTGTGGTCAGATTTGACCAATCCTTCGACTTAGTGTAAGAGTGTGAGTTGCCCCCTTGCCTTGTGGATGGGGCTCGGCTCATGAGTCAGCCCCAGGCCATAGCAGAGGGACGTTTGAGAGTAGCGTTTGTTTGTGGGTGGTCTGCTCGCCAAATTGCGAGTGTAACCTTTCGGTGGCCGACCATAGTGTCTTGCCAAGCCGAGCCGAAGCCTGTGTTTCATCAGAGATGTGTGTTTTAGGCTCGGCGGACCATATGTCCGTTTTTTGCTTCTTTGGGCGGCGATGGTGGCCGAAGCAAGAGGCTGAAGAGCCGTTTGTGGGTGTGACCGAAGTCATCGTTTGTGTTTGGCAGATGTGCCGAGGGTGAGCTATTTGAGTAAGCCTTGCAGGTCGCCGGGTCGAACTTCGTGAATTTGGGTAGATGAAAAGTGGATTCTGGCGGCGTGTTGATGATGTGGGAGGTGAAGGGAAAGACGCTGAAATCCTTCAGTTGTCTTTCAAAACCTGGGCGCGGCGGTTTGCCGTGCTCGTCCGTCTTCGATCTCTTGGAATCCCTTTCCTTGTGTTCTTTCGCCGACGTCTTCTCGGCTTCTCTTCGCCGAAGCTTGTCTCGCAGGTCCGTTGCTGTTTGGCGTGGGCCGTCGACGATTTTGTCCTTGTTGCGATGGGACTTGTTCTCGTCGTTTGCGCCGTCGACGCGTACGTCTTTCCCGTTGCGCCGAGCGTATTGCTCATCGTCTTTGTTTCCTATCGGGATGTTCCCCAGGCGTTCAGAGACATGGGGTCTGGTTCGGGCAGAGTCTCGGCTACGGTGCGAGGCCGTCGTGCGAGAGAACTCTGCGCGACCAGTTGAGTACGTGCTGGTGAACGACTCGGTGTCCCTTGTCCTGGTTCCATCGTGATGGCTTCTGGAACGATGCGTCCCAGATACTGTGGGTTGCTTATAGAGGATCATTCCCCTGGCGTCATCTTGTGCTGGGGTGAAGCCTAGGCGGTCTTTCACGGACCCGCGTTGACCTCCTTCGTTCTGACGCCCTTGCGGTGGTGGAGGTGAAGGTGGAGGCGGTGTTTGCCCACCTCTACCCCTGTCTCCACCAGATCGAGATGCGGCAGGAGTGGCGTCCTGCTGCATATGTCGCTTCATTTGGGCCACTTCCGCCCTTAGCGCCGCCAGCTCGTTGTCGCGTTCGTCGTCGCGACGCTGCAACAGGCGGATGTAGGCTGAAGCGACGTCGTCCGAGACCGGTGAGAGCCCGGATCCAGGGGCGAGAGAGAGGGACATGTGCCTGTCGACGGTTGGCGTGGAATTGACGTTTCCACCTGCGTCTTTGGCCCCTGAGATGGTGGCGTCCGCTATGTCTCCGCCCATGGTGAGTAGTTTGGTTGCTGTCTTACGGAGGAGCGAGGGAAGTTTGGAGGATGAGAGAGCCGCTGAGATCAGAAGGAATTTCACGTCGGGTTCACCAATTGTGTGGCCCGTGATCCTCCGGTCCTCGATCCTTCGTAGGTGGTTCGATGGTGGGTTAGCTTTCTTCTCCTAGCCTGCACAAGGAACGCACGACTAAGACCTGGCCGGGGGTTGTCCCGGCAAGGCCCTCCGGCGAGAGGATGAGTATAGCGCAGAGAGGAAGCAGAAAGCTCTGGAGAGGGAGTAAGTGTGAGTATTCAGTAGCGTGTACCTGTTAGGATTACCATCTCTAGGTATTTATAGTGCCTTCTGACTTGCCCTCCAAGTACCATCGCGTGCCTTCCACGGGCCAAGTGACATCATAATGACGTCGAGAAATAGATCTGATAACCGTTTCCAGGGCTGAGCTGGCACACCCATGTGCGCCCGTGATCATCTTCTGTTGTAACCGCTTCTGCACGTGGCAGGACGCGTGGCTTTACAGTCAGCCGCCGTCGGCTGCATGCCGTGCTCTGAAGGTAGCCGACCGCGGGAACCGCCGAGCAAAGCCATGCGTTCAATGAAGGAGGTAACGTCGCCGCGGACTCCGTCGACGGCACAATCCGAGCGCGGGTCTGCCCGCTGCCGAGCCTGAGGCGAACCGGATATACACGACGAGTCATTGTCGGCTTGCCGCGCACGAGGCCTGCGATCGGACCACGGCAGGTATGGTCCGCGTCATGCGAACAAACCATGTTCGGCCCGCTACATTTTGAATTGTAAGAAGAGTTCTGCGTTGGAAACAATGGAGATTTCCCACACGTGTTGATGAAAGAAAATGAACAATGATGCGAATACGTCTCTCAGGAGCGCAAACTACAATCAGAAGAGATGCAAGTTGAGGGTACATTCACAGGACCAAAGTCTGGCTCCAGTAAACGAGTTTTCAAATGGGTTACAAAGAGATGCAAAGATCCCACAAACGGGCAAAATGCAACACGATTGTCCCCAAAAAAAATCTGAAGAGACACTGAAATCAGCCTGAAATACCAATTCTGCTGAAACATATCATTGCCTTGTATGACAAATTTCCCCAAGCCCTTGCTCATACAAGATAGACTTTATGAGGCTCTTTACTTTGCCTCAGCAAACATATCTCTTCTTGATATGATAACTCTGTTCTTCATAAATGGCTTCCATTGTGTATCCATCCCATAGTGGATTGGATCAGTAATATACGATTCATTGTTTTCGAGTGGTAAATATATGAAATTCTACGTCGCAATTAGCCAGCCAATTCAAAAAAAAAAAAAAGAAGCAGCCGCCCTAGTACTCTTTAACACAACAGTGGAAAATTACAGATTAATTAGTTCTCATCTCTCTTCCATGTTCAAAAATATTTCACTAATGGGACACACCTAATCCTGCAATGATTTGATGATCGATGCATGATGTGCATAATTTCAGAAATGTGAGAACGGAAACAAACCGAAGAAAGGAACAAACCATCACCTCAACGCTGCTTCACGAGCAGAAATCTTTGGGTTAGACTGAGGGACTCATTCTGATAATCAGACTGTAGAAGAAACAAGAAAATATACCTACGGTACCACCCTAACAAGGAAACATATTTGCAATTTGATACTACAAAAGAAAAGCAAAGAACATATCACAGGTTATTATTTATTGGTCCATGAAGAGTAGCAGACTAAAAGATAATAGCTTGTGCTGTTATGCAACTAGTAGACTAGAAGAAAGAGGGCACTTATTTAGGGGCAGGGCTGCAGACACAAGACACGAATCCAAGCACAAGACATAGACGGCACAGATCCAGACACAGATGTACGGAGAATTGTCCGAGATCGAAAGGCTCCAGATATACGCGCGACATCCGTGCCTCGAACATCTTCCTTCATTATAATTCCTCCCTATTTGACAAGCCCCAAATTGAGAATGCCCCAAGAAGTGTGAGGCCATGACCTCTCTTTGGCTTTCATGAGCAGGACTCTAGCCCAGGCAATCCAACCTTCCCAAGACATCCTCTTGTCCCAAGGGCTCCCCCACTCCAACAACAAGGTCAGCCCTTTCACAGCTTCCCTCTCACCTTCCTCAAACCTCCCACTGCTCAAATAAACCTGAGACAACACCACATGAGGCTCTCCAATAAACGGGTTTTTCGCGATACACCCAACCAACAACTCCTCGGCTCGCTCCAAACCAGCACTACAATTGACAGCTTCCCAGTACATGTCCCTGGCAATTATTTGCTCCCCTGCATCCAAAACCCTAGTGCAACCATCGAAAACCGGCGGTACCACCAGCTCAATCTCCTCGTCTCTACCGGCCTCGATCACCACTCCCTCACCACCACCATCACTTTTTTCCCTTCTCCTCTTTTCTAGCAAAATCTGCTCTTCTCTCACTATCAGATTGTAAATCGCGCCCATCCTCGATAACGAGTTCATCCACAACCCCGGCTTCCCGTCCCCGGGCCACAAACCCCCTGCCACATCATTCCCACTAAACTCGAGACGCCCGTTGAAATTCTCGAAAAGTACGTCCTGGAAGCCGAAGAGCTGGTCGCTGAAGTCCGCAATGGTCATCATCACGAACACAGCGACCAGCCTCCGGGACACGAGGACGTCCTCCCCCGTCTTGATGTGCTTCACCACCACCCCATCCTTCGGCACGATCGACTCCAGCTTCTTCCTCCACCCTTCCTCCTCGTCAAACACGCCGCTCTCCTTGGCATTCCTGACCGAGACCTCCGAAGCCCCGAGGTCCTCGACGAGCTCCGCGTCCGCGTAACGGAACAGCAGGTCGTCGTGGATCAGTGGCTGGCGGGGGACGACGCAGAACATGTAGATGAGCCGCTCGGCCTCGGCGCCGACGTGGCGGCGGACGTCCTCGCGGCCGGTGGTGGCGGGGTCGAAGATGGCGAGGTTGACGTAGGAGTTGGAGTAGGCGGAGTGGAAGAGGCCGCAGAGGGCGACGGCGGCCGGGGAGTTCCAGAGGGTCAGGATGCGGTGGATGTTGAGGAGGTGGTGGAGGAAGGTGCCGTGCTTGTGCCAGCACTCGTTGGCGCCGACGGAGCGGAGGAGGGAGATAAGGGAGGGGAGGTTTGGGTCGATGGGTGAGAGGTCGCCTGTGAGGAAAGGGCGGGCGGATTGTAGGAGGGTTTGGAGGTACTGTTGTGGTGGTTGTTGGTTGCCGTGAGGGGTGGCGTTGGGTTGAGATTGGGGTTTGGGTGGAGGAGAGAGTGATGAGGAAGTTGGCATGGTTGGTGGTGGCGGTGGTGGTGGTGATGGTGTGGTGTGGGGAGATTTTTGGTGATGAACTTTGGTTGCTAGAGGCTGAGTGATGAGATATGTATGATTCATGTGAATAACTGGAGAAGTTTTTGGGTGCAAATTGGATACTACATGGTGGTATTCAGCGCATATTTAAGCCGTCTAAACGTGTTTCCGACCATTCTCTTTCCCCCTCAGCCGACCACTCTCTCTCCTCTTTTTCTCTCTAAAATCCTGACCATCCAAAACACGTTTGGACGGCTCGGCTTAGTGCTCGGGTACCAAGTGAACTATACCACATTTGCACCAAAAAAACTTCTCGACTAACTGAACACTGTTGGTGAAGATGATGATGATAGGAGTAATTATTCCGTGGTCTAGGAACATTGTCACATGGTGTCTAACACTCGTATTCAGCACACATTTTCGCGGATCAATGCACTTAGTTTTCGATCTCACAATAATATGTGATGAATGAAAATGTTGGGAACTTTGTGACGGTGCTCAAACACCACCGAAAAATTTGTCTCATGATAGGGATAGGGTCTAAATTAAAATTTCTCTTCGCACCTTTATCTTTTCTCTCACTTCCATCTACCTTTTACGAGTCGTTCGATTTCATACCGAGAATTTGACCCGTTAATTTTGATAACGGGCGTCATGAAGAAGCTAGGTTTTTCGAGAGAGATTTCTCTACACGGATTGCGTAGTTTGGATTATCCATGTAGGCTCTTGATGAGGAGAAGTTTTTGAGTGCCGGGCGGGTACCACACGCATGGTATTTCGTCGGCTATTCTAGTCATCCAAACGTGTTTTGGACGGTCCAAATTTGAGAGAGAGAGAGAGTGTGTGTGTGTGTGTGTGTGGTAGGGTGAGGAGAGAGGGAGAAAATAAATCTGAACTGTCCAACACACAATTGGATAGTTGAGATCACTGACGGAGCCACCAGGTACCCGCTCGGCATCCAAAAATTGCTCGGCACCCAAAAATTCCTTTTTGATGAGACCCAACAAAATTTTTTTGGATAGATAAAGAGGAAGAGGATATGGACAAATTTACCAGAAAAAAGAGGATAGGGACAAATTTACCCAAAAAAAGAGGATAGGGACAAGGGGAGGAACTTGACCAATGAGGACAAACAAGAAGAGGTGTGCTGTGCTGTAAAAGCAGAGGAGACGTGTGGGAGTACTGTTTGCTCAACTTGTGGATATGGTTTATGGTTTTCTAGGCATGGTTGGTAACAATTGGATACTAGTGTACAATTTGGCCTAGGATTTTAAATTACGAGAAGTGTTATTCAATGCTTACAGATAAGTGATTGATTATAACATTTTGAATCTTACAAAATCAATACTAATTATTCAGATTATTGAAATGAAAATGGTATGGCTCTGCCATAAAATGAATAATTTTCCGATGCCTTCTAGTGGTGAATAAAATTACACAATGGCCGAGAGGTACTCTCCTACCTTCATTGCTGTGAGATAGTTGAGACTTTCTTTCTAAAATCACCATGTAAGTAGGTGTCCAATCCTACGCTCCCTACATTTCACCACTCGAGTGCATTGATCCTATATAATGGATCCGGATCCATCATGAGGAAAGGTTGGTTTTAAGTTTGGAAATTGAAGGGACACTAGAAAGATCAAATGATGCAGGAGGAGAAACTAACAAAGAAAGATTATATTCTTTAGAGGACGGACATTATTTTGATCTATTTACCATTAGTTGCAACGATTTGTGCATGACCAACATTAGGCTTCATTGAAGAGGTATTAAAGTACTGGAGATAGGATCATGTGTGTCGAAAATCCCTGTGTAATACCCCGTATTAAAAAAAAAAAACGTTCTTTAAAAGTATTAATGTTAGCTAACTAAACTTTTATTATATGTCCAGATACTTTCTAGATGTTGTACACGTGCATGTGTTGAATATGTGTCAAAGTTTAGGTAGAGAGAAGTCATGAGTTGGCATATGTAGTCTTTGACTTCATATGGATCAGAAAAATTAAATGAAAAAGGAAGCAAATTAAAACAGGGTTTCAGAGAGAGCCGTGAGGAACATGGGTTCTTGTTCTGATGAGATTTTGAACGACGTTTTTTGAAGGTGGGATTGCATCGGATGGCAAGGCGATTTGAAGGTGAATGTGAAATACATGTTTCTTGTACAATATTAATGTTGGGTTCTTGTTGGTTGTGTTATGTGCGGTGATTGTATGTCGTGGAACTGTTTAATATGTGACGGGGTGACTAGGCTAATAAGCTATGCCAAAAGACAAGTTGGCCAATGGGCTGTGGTGAGGCTAGTGAGGTGGCACGTCACCCGTCATATACTGAGAAGGACCGGATATGTGGTTCCATTTATGTGGAATGTGTTATATTCATGGTTGGTGTTATACGTGGTGATTGGTGTTGTGTTGTTATTTTAGTGTTAATATTGTACACGTTATTATGTCTCACACACTCCTGGGGTCTTTTGGACTCCGGCTTGCAGGTTGGTTAGCGGGACAGGTGCCGGTGGTACGAGCTTGTCTGAGTTGCTGCGAGAGTGGGTTGTTTATTTACTTTAGAGAAAGTTATAAATTGTAAAGTTTTTGGAATAGAAGACAGATTGTGGTCATTTTAATATCGTGGTGCTTGAGGATCCGGGTTGTTACACCCTGTACGGCCGAAAAACTCTCTGGCAAAAAGGTACAGGAGGTTTTCGGGACAGAGAAGATCAAACTATTAAAGTGCACACAAGTCATGATTTGAGGCTTCTGAATCTAAAATCTGTGAAGGGCTAACAATATGAACTCTATGAGCTAAGTGAGCATCCTAACCAAAGAGACCAATGGCGGAGATAGGAGAGCAAGTACGCAGGATTTTGTACTAGTTCTTGAATTTCAATTGAACGCGGCTGGGATTGTCCTTCGATAGAGATTGAGTTTTGAGGAGAGAATGATGAATGCCGAAGAGTACTGGTAGCAGCCTCGTAAACCCACTCTCTCTTTTGTTGGGGTGAAGACAAACATTCAGCAAATGGGATTTTGATTAGAGGGTTTTCGAGCGCTAGGCCTTTTTGGGTGTAGCGCTACCGCGTGGTCTAGCGCTATAGCCATTTTGCTATAGCGCTACCGAGAGCCTTCGGGCCTTAAATTGTATTTAGGGTTTTGTGCGCGGCTGCGCGTGTTAGGTCATTGTAATCACTTTTTCTGAGCGTGAAAAAGAGAGAGGCGAGAGAAAACACATCTCAGAGAGATTGTGAGAAGACTTGTACTCTTGGATTGATTTCATAGTGGACTGGTGTGGCTACCGTGGTTTTTTCCTCACGTTGAGGTTTTTCCACGTAAATCTTGTGTCTCGTTTTTCTTCCAATTTTTATTACGCACGTATTTGTTTGTTTTATTCTGTGATCCATTGTTCCAAGATCCGTAGGGGCGTTGTAGGATTGCGTAAAATCCATAACAACTGGTATCAGAGCCGCGGTTGCGGTAGGTTTTGTTCGACAGGTTAGGGTTTAATCTCGTTCGGGCAGGCCAAAGTTCAGTGAGAGCTATGGGTTCTGAAGAAGACAAGCAGAGGATGGAGAAGTTTGACGGGTCAGACTTCGCGTTCTGGAAAACGCAGATAGAGGACTATCTGTATCAGAAAGATCTTTACCGGCCGCTGCTGGGTAAAGAAAAGGGGAAGAAGAAAGATGAGAGCAACGAGGATTGGGACGTCCTGGACAGGAAGGCGTTAGGGGTTGTTCGCCTGTCCCTTTCAAAGTCAGTCACCCACAACATCTTGAAGGAGAAAACGACGGAGGGTCTTGTGGGAGCGCTGAAAAAGATGTACGAGCAACCGTCTGCTGCGAATAAGGTACATCTCATGAAAAAACTTTTCAATCTGTCTATGGCTGAAGGGGTTTCCTTTATGTCACATCTCAGTGAGTTCAATACGATAGTTGATCAACTTATGTCTGTCGAAATCAAGTTTGATGATGAGGTTCAAGCCTTGTTAATACTGTCTCAGTTGAAAGAGAGCTGGCAGGGTACTGTTACTGCAGTCAGTAATTCGGCAGGGAAAGAAAAGTTGAAACTGAGTGAGGTTGTTAGTTTGATTCTGACTGAGGAGGTCAGAAGGGGTTCGATCGATGGTTCAGGTAGTTCAGGTTCAGCTCTAAGTTTTGAGCAGAGGGGCAGAAGCCAGACCAAGGGTGGTCAGAATCAAAACAGGGACAGGTCGAAATCGAAGGGCAAGGGCAAGGGAAATAAAGATAGATCTCAGGTTCGGCCCATTAAAGGTGAATGTTGGAATTGTGGTCAGACAGGCCATATGTCACAAACTTGCAAAGCACCGAAAAAGAATAACGGTGGGCAGGAGGCTCATGTTGTGCACGATGCACTTATTCTTTCCATGAACAGCGACACTGAATCTTGGGTGATTGATTCGGGTGCCTCATTCCACGCCACTGCTAACAAGGAGGTTCTGCAGAACTATGTAGCAGGGGACTTTGGGAAAGTATACTTGGGGGACGACGAGCCTCGCAGTATTGTGGGAAAAGGGGATGTTCAGATTGCAACGCATGGGTTCAAATGGTGTCTGAAAGATGTCAGGCACGTTCCGAAGTTGAAGAGGAATCTTATTTCGGTTGGACAGCTTGCAGCAGCAGGTTATACATCGACATTCACAGGGGACATGTGGAAAGTCTCCAATGGTACCATGGTGACGGCTAAAGGCAAGAAAGTTGGTACACTTTACTTGACTTCACATGGTAGCGACATACTTGCAGTTATAGACAGCAAGGAGAGTTCAAATCTGTGGCACTATAGATTGGGGCATATGAGTGAGAAGGGAATGAAGGTTATGCAGTCAAAAGGGAAGCTACCGGGTTTAGGGTCAGTGGATATTGACATGTGTGAAGATTGTATATTCGGGAAACAGAAACGGGTTAGCTTTCAGAAAGGCGGCAGGCCTCCCAGGGCTCAGAAGCTAGAGCTTGTCCATACAGATGTGTGGGGTCCAACTACAGTGTCTTCTCTTGGCGGTTCTTATTACTATGTTACCTTTGTCGACGATCACTCGAGGAAGGTATGGGTTTACTTCATGAAGCACAAGTCAGAGGTCTTTGAAGTCTTCAAGAAGTGGAAGGCCATGGTTGAGAATGAAACAGATTTGAAGGTGAAAAAGTTGAGGTCCGACAACGGCGGAGAATATGAGTTGGGGGAGTTCAAGAAAGCCTGCGCTCTATCCGGGATTCGTTTAGAGAGGACACCTCCAGGGACTCCGCAGCACAATGGCATTGTAGAAAGGAGGAACAGGACTTTGACTGAGCGTGCTAGGAGCATGCGGTTACACGCAGGGTTGCCCAAGATGTTTTGGGCAGATGCAGTCAGCACAGCAGCACATTTGATCAATCTTGGGCCATCAGTTCCGTTGAATTTTGGCATACCAGAGGAGGTTTGGAGTGGTAAAGAGGTAAGTCTCTCACACTTACGTGTTTTCGGTTGTGTTTCCTATGTGCATATTAGCGACAAGGACAGGGATAAACTTGATGCTAAGTCACAGAAGTGCACCTTTATTGGATACGGCGGAGATGAGTTTGGTTATCGTTTTTGGGATAACAAGAACCGGAAGATAATCAGAAGCAGAGATGTTGTGTTTGATGAGAAGGTGATGTACAAAGACAGGGACAGCAAACTGAGCAGTGGGAGTACCATTTCGGATGGAGATACATCCGAGTACTTTGGGTTGGAGGATCTTCCAGGTGACAGGGGGGTTGAACAGGGGTCTGGTCAGGCAGAGGAGAGAGTTTTAGATGAGACAGTTTCAGAGGGGACAATTTCAGATGAGGCAGCTCCAGAGACAGGGACTAGTTCAGCGGTCAGAGAGTTGAGGAGGACAACCAGAGTACACAAGCCGAATCCAAAATATATTTCTTCGCTTGATTACTTGCTTTTGACGGACAGTGGAGAACCAGAGTGCTATGATGAGGCTATGCAGGTTTCTGAGTCAGCAAAGTGGAAGACTGCGATGCAGGAAGAGATGGATTCTCTTTATTCCAATGGTACTTGGCAGTTAGCTCAGCTTCCCGCAGGAAAGAAAGCCTTGCAGAACAAATGGGTTTTTCGGCTTAAGCAGGAGAGTGATGGCAAGAAAAGGTACAAGGCAAGATTGGTTGTAAAGGGCTTCCAACAGAAGGAGGGGATTGATTATACAGAGATATTTTCACCCGTTGTGAAGATGGCCACTATCCGAGTGGTGCTGAGTATGGTTGCTGCTGAAAATCTCCACCTTGAGCAGTTAGATGTTAAAACTGCTTTTCTTCACGGGGACTTGGATGAAGAAATCTACATGAAGCAGCCTGTTGGCTTCATTGTGAAAGACAAGGAAGAGATGGTGTGCAGGCTCAGGAAGAGTCTGTATGGTTTGAAACAGGCTCCCAGACAGTGGTACAGAAAGTTTGACGGTTTCATGCAGCGCAGTGGCTACACAAGGTGCAATGGGGATCACTGTTGTTACTTCAAGAGGTTTGAGTCTAGCTACATCATTTTATTGCTCTACGTAGATGATATGCTTGTAGCAGGTTCCTGTGTTAGGGAGATCAACAAATTGAAGCAGCAGTTGGCAACAGAGTTTGCTATGAAAGATCTGGGTGCAGCTAAGCAGATACTTGGGATGAGAATCAGCAGAGATAAGGCTCAGGGAACCTTACAGTTGAGTCAAGCTGAGTATATTGAGCGTGTTCTGGAGAGGTTCAATATGCAGGGTGCTAAGGCAG
Organism: Rhododendron griersonianum; assembly: GCA_018127125.1. Classification (NCBI taxonomy): domain Eukaryota; kingdom Viridiplantae; phylum Streptophyta; class Magnoliopsida; order Ericales; family Ericaceae; genus Rhododendron; species Rhododendron griersonianum. The sequence goes on along the minus strand of CM030789.1, from coordinate 47,209,759 downwards.
TTGGCACACCCTTGGGAAGTCATTTCAAACTTTCTCAGGGGCAATCACCCAAGACAGATGCAGAAAGAGAATACATGGCCAAGGTTCCGTATACCTCGGCCGTGGGTAGCCTGATGTATGCGATGGTGAACACGAGACCAGACATTGCCCATACAGTGGGAGTTGTGAGCAGGTTTGCTAGCAATCCGGGGAAACAGCATTGGGAAGTAGTAAAGTGGATTATGCGATACTTGAAAGGTACCACTGATTTGCCACTTTGTTTTGGGAGAGGGAAATTGACAGTGCAGGGATATGTGGATGCTGACTTTGCCGGTGATCATGATACGCGGCGAAGTACCACAGGATATATCTATACTATGGGTTTAACAGCGGTGAGCTGGGTCTCACGTCTGCAGAAATTAGTGACATTATCTACTACAGAAGCTGAGTATGTGGCCGTGACTGAGGCTGCAAAGGAGATGGTTTGGATAAAGGGCTTCTTGGAGGAGCTGGTTTTGAAGCAAGAGAACTGCGTTCTTTTCAGTGACAGCCAGAGTGCTATACACCTTGCCAAAAATCCAGTGTTCCATGCCAGGACGAAGCACATTGATTTGAGGTATCATTTTATTCGCTCGCTTTTGGAAGATGGGGATTTGTTGCTAGAGAAGATTTTAGGGGATCGAAATCCGGCAGATATGTTGACCAAGTCTGTTACTGTTCAGAAACTGAAGTTGTGTTCGACTTCAGTTGGCCTTCATGCTTGAAGAGATGATGGGCCTGGAGCCACACCGAGAGGGGTCAGATGACTACGTCCATGATTGATTGAGATTATTTGGGTTTGCATTTGTTTGTTTGCGGATGCTTCAGGTTATCTTCAAGTGGGAGATTGTTGGGGTGAAGACAAACATTCAGTAAATGGGATTTTGATCAGAGGGTTTTCGAGCGCTAGGCCTTTTTGGGTGTAGCGCTACCGCGTGGTCTAGCGCTATAGCCATTTTGCTATAGCGCTACCGAGAGCCTTCGGGCCTTAAATTGTATTTAGGGTTTTGTGCGCGGCTGCGCGTGTTAGGTCATTGTAATCACTTTTTCTGAGCGTGAAAAAGAGAGAGGCGAGAGAAAACACATCTCAGAGAGATTGTGAGAAGACTTGTACTCTTGGATTGATTTCATAGTGGACTGGTGTGGCTCCCGTGGTTTTTTCCTCACGTTGAGGTTTTTCCACGTAAATCTTGTGTCTCGTTTTTCTTCCAATTTTTATTACGCACGTATTTGTTTGTTTTATTCTGTGATCCATTGTTCCAAGATCCGTAGGGGCGTTGTAGGATTGCGTAAAATCCATAACATCTTTACATGTCCAAGCGTGTCAATTTGACCGATCTCAACATGTCCCCAACATATTCTAGATCATGTCTCCAATGTATCCTAGCGTGCCCAGCTATAGGCAAACAATAAAAATTATTAGAATCATCATATTTGGGGGAATTACCAAACAGTGGTAAGAGGGGCAAATAATGCCCCACTCATGGACCACTTTTTTTCCAAATTCATCTAGATATGAAAAGGAGAAAAGAAATTGCCAATACATGGAAAGGGTCACCTAAAATGACTATTATGCCCTTAAGTTTTTGTGAAACTACACATAAATGAAACGGAGAAAATGAAACTCCCAATACATGAAACGGAGAAAAAGAAATTCCTCATACATGGAATCAGTTTGTAGTTGAATCTGGGTTTAGACCTAAGTTGCCCCTTCTATGGACCTAAGTTGCTCCTTCTATAAACCTAAGTTGCCCCTTCTATGAACCTAAGTTGCCCCTTCTATGAGATCATGTGTTGATATGTAGTTGAATCTGGGTTTGGACCTAAGTTGCCCCTTCTATGAATCTAAGTTGCCCATTCTATGAACCAAAGTTGAATTTGGGTTTGGACCTAAGTTGCCCTTTATATGGACCTAAATTGCCCCTTCTATGAATCTAAGTTGCCTCTTCTATGAACCTACGTTGCCCCTTGTATGAGATCATGAGTCGATATGTAGTTGAATATGGATTTGGACGGCTGATCGTCGGTGGTGATGACATGGCTGATCATCGTTGAGTGGACGACATGGCTGATCGTCGGTGATGACATGGCTGATCATCGTTGAGTGGACGATATGGCTGATCGTCGGTGATGACATGGCTGATCATCGTTGAAATAGACGACATGGCTGATCGTCGGTGATGACATGGCTAATCATCGTTGAGTGGACGACATGGCTGATCGTCGGTGATGACATGGCTGATCATCATTGAAATTGGACAAAACTGGCTGTCGTTGAGGACAAAGCTAACCATGGCACGGATAGTTCCAACAAATCACATGTAGGTCGCGTCAGGTAGGTTAAATTCCATGTGTTGGGAATCAGAGCCAATCTCCTTATCAAGGACCATCCGAGGCAGAGCAATAAGACCGCCGAAAAATGTGCTAACGGTTGAATCAGAAGTTGGACGGATAGACCGTCGTTGATTTGAATTGGACGGGTAGATCGTCGTTGATTTGAAATTGGACGGGTAGATCGTCGCTGATTTGAAATTGGACGGGTAGATCGTCGCTGATTTGAAATTGGAAGAGTAGATCGTCGTTTGATTTGAAATTGGACGGATAGATCGTTGTTGATTTGAATTGGACGGGTAGATCATCGCTGATTTGAAATTGGACGGGTAGATCGTCGCTGATTTGAAATTGGGACGGATAGATCGTCGTTGATTTGAAATTGGACAGATAGATCGTCGTTGATTTGAATTTGGACGGATAAATCGTCGTTGATTTGAAATTGGACGGATAGATCGTCGTTGATTTGAATTTGGACGGATAGATCGTCGTTGATTTGAATTTGGACGGATAGATCGTCATTGATTTGAATTTGGACGGATAGATCGTCGTTGATTTGAATTGGGACGGATAGATCGTCGTTGATTTGAATTGGGCGAAGTCTGCTTTGGGGAAATAGCAAACCGGGATGGAAACATGGATCAGGGCAACGTGGGCTGCCTGTTGGGAGTGGGCCTCAATGCTGATTTGATTTGATTCGCCAATGCCACAACGCGCTGGTTTGGTTTGATTTGATTTGATTTGATTTGAAAGCCTCCATGTGCTTTGGATTGATTTGATTTGAAGCGGTTTCCTGCTTTTGACATTTGATATACAATATGCAACGACAATATATGCTAAACACATATGTACAAATTGAACATGCAAAGGCAGACTAGGGCGGCTTCTAGAGGACGGGACGGCACAAACGACGACCAGGACAATTTTGACGATTGAGGGCTACCACTGAGCCACACTTTTGCTTTACTGCTTTGATTAGAGTTGAGGGCCTGCAGGTCCAGGTAGGTAACTTTCAAGCGGGTCAGAGGTTTATTGCTTTGATTTGAGGTGCGAGCCTGCGTGCCCAAGTAGATAACTTTCGAGCGGGTCGGAGCATTACTGCTTTGATTTGATTTTGCGTTGGGCCAATGCATCCCTCTGTTCTTGATGACTTGTTGCTTGCTTGGACCATGGACACCGTAGTGGCGCTGTAAAAGTTGCATTATTCTCGGTTCATTGGAGATAGATAGAGTATAAACCAATCGCTATATCCAACTTGCATTGACGAGCGAATCGAGTTGACACACAGACATACGCACACGTATAGACTGCCTAGCTCGGAAGAATGAGGAAGAAGAGTCCCAGGATTTGACACGGACTCTTAAACATACGGAAAATAATGAAACTTTGGGCATTAACAGGGCAAAATCCAAAATATCCTTAGATAGGTGAAACTGACGCTTGCATAAGGTCAAATAGATGTACAGTGACCTGTATGAATAAATGAAACAGAGAAGAAAGCCCCGGAATGGGCAATAGACCGAAAAACTAGAAAAATGTCGCAAAGATGGACAAAATACGCAAAGGGATGACTCATATAGGCCCGGACTGAAACCGACACCCCCGCATAGTCACATTAGGCACATATGACCTGCGCGGCATAGAAAACTTGGCAAGAGCCCTTAGAACCAATTTCGAGGCACCGAAACCTTGGTTTCAACTTGAAATTCCCACCGGGGGGGGGGGGTTCAAAATCGTTGTTAGGCGTGATGGCTGCCAAACGCTGTATGCTGCGGGAATTGAAGAAGCGGGCGCAAGTTTGAGACCAACGCGCATCACTTTGAGCAAGCGTGCATAACTGAAAAACTCGTGCAGCTGCTTAACTTAGACTTCGCTGAACTTAGAATAAACTGCGGGCCTGTTGGGGCCTCGAGCATTTCGTTCTGCTTTTGATGCTTTAAATATTTTTTTTAGGGCTTTTGCTCAGCTTTTGAAATTGAAATAGTAGTTTGAAATAAGATTGAAAGATGAAAGGTTTCCCCCTTTCTGTTTCTGATGAAGCTTGTCCTGTTCCGACTATGGTGATGCACTAAAGCCTTGGATCAAATTGATGCATTGTGACCGAGTCTTGAAGAGAGACTGGCTACGTACCCCATTTAGGCGACCGTTGCGGTGTACCAAAGTCGTAAACCTGTGATCCAATTGAATAGATTATGACTGAGTCTTGAAAAGAGACTGCCTACGTATCCCACATTTTGGGGAATCAGGTCAAAACGTAGTTTAGGCCAAGGTTCACTCATGTATTTTACCTCTCCTTTTATGCTCTAACTTTTGCCTAGCGCCGCCTTTTCAGGTTTTTGGCCTAGCGAGCTTTCGACTTTTTGCCTATTTATTTTTGCCTTGACCGCCTCCTTAGGTTTTCGGTCTAGCAGGCTGCTCTATCTTTTGCTTGGAACCGCCCACCCTTGTGGTTTTCGGCCCAACGAGCTTCTCTCAGGGAAAAGTGGCTCTTGAATTGATCCAGGTTGACCAAGGTATTGAATCCGCTGCTGTCGAGATTGATGAGCTTTGCCGTAGCCCTTGATAAAATGGCTTTTGATAACACAGGGTCTTGACTGCTTTGGTTGGAAATGCCTCGCTCCAGGCCACTTTTGCGCCTTTCTAATGTGCGCTTGATGGAATGCCGCTGACGCTGTTTTGAACATGGTACGAGGCCTAGAGCATTCTGAGCTTCCGCTTTCTAGCTTGACATCCGGTGGCAGGAGATTTGATACTTTGTCATCTCATGATCGATTCAGGCGTGTCTTTGTGAAACCATGCCAAAATGTCGATGGTTCTTCGAGCCTGTCTGACTAGGTGCAATGTTCCTTTAGGGACAGCGTTGAGCCAATTTTGAGTCATCCGGGGGTCTACCTCATCTTTCAAGTTTATTGAAACTACTTCTTCTTTTAATAGGCCGAGCACGCATTTCGTCTTCCCTTTCGGCGAGGGAACACATTTCCTTGGGGATGACCCCATCGAAATCTATCCCTTCGTCGTCAGGGTCGACACAGTTTATTCAAAAGCCAGCAAAGTACTTAGAAGCAAGATAGTGCATATCATAAAGAAAGCCCCACGGGGTTGCCAAGTAAAGCAAAAGACTCGGATTGAGAATAGAAGCTACGACATGGAGGGCCAAGAGGCACGATCTCCGACTCAGAGCTAGACTAAGACGACTTGACAGACACTATGTCAGACTCAGACTAAAAAGTGTGCAATGCAAGCTAAACGCGATTTGAAAATGCAACTTTTATTGTTACCCTTGGCTTCCTCACAGAGAGGTAGGATTTGGAGGATATGGGGCCCAAGTAACAGCACTTCGGCTTTCTCAGCTTCTTTGACCAAACCTACTCGGTGTTCCCTTGAATAATGATCCTCAGCCTGTCGGTCTGCTCCTTTGCTTGATCGATCCGGTCCTCAACCAGTGTTTTCCAATTTTCAGCCTCATCTTCTATTCCGCACCCTGCAGCCTTGGATTCAGAAGGGATAAACACAGTTGGTTTGGGTTGAGTTTCTGGGACAATGCAGAGGGTTGCGTTGAGTATGGTGGAGTTCGGGTTGATTTGAGTGGAGATGGGGTTGATTTGGGTGGAGGTGATAGACATCTGACCAACCAGAGGGCCAGACTCGAGTTGGAGCAAGGAGATGGAACTGTCGTCGGGCTTTGATGAGAGTGAGGGTGGAATAGTGCTGTAGACACCCCAATCTGGGCTTCCAGATTAGTTTACTTACGGTTTTTGATTCCCCAATGATGAAATGGATCAAGAACACCCCGGGAATGTCGAGTGTTTGAGCTTTGAGTGTTTGAAAAACCCTTGAACCTAACCTAGCCTAAGCCACTTCCAAAAGCCAAAAACCCTATTGATGTGTGCCAGGGCACAATCATTGCGCGCCAGGGCGCAATCATCGTGCGCCAGGGCGCAACCATCGCGCGCCGGGGCGCACCGTCGCGCGACGGTTTGACTCCGTCGCGCGATGGTCAACTGGAGCATTGACCAGCGCGCCAGGGCGCACCATCGCGTGCCAGGGCGCATTGTCGTGCGACAGTTTGTAACCCTCGCGCGACGGTCAGAACCTGTCCCCATCACCTTTATTCAGCTGGGCAGCTTAATTACCAAGTAACCCCCAGCCAGCCTCGTGGCTCCATTCTTTGAACCAGAGCTACCTTTCCATTAATGGAAGGTGCTCTCCCTATAAATCCCCCCATTTGTTCTCTTTCAAAGGGTTACAAAAAAACCAAGCACAAAGGTTAACAAAAATTTGGCATTACAAAGGGTCTTTGCTTTGTACTCTTTTAAGCTAATAAAAGAGATACAAAGACACCCTAAGAACAAAGCTTGTTCTTCCTCCCCATTTTCACATTTCAATCAAACCTCAAACTCAACCTCAATTCAAAGCTCAAACACTTTTCAAACCTCAAAATCCAAAGGTATATCTCACCTTTGTTCTGCTCTCTGTTCTAATCCCTGAGGGGGGCTGGCAGGGTCAAGGCTGGTAATCAATACCAGTCCTGGCCCTAAAGCTAGCAAGGTTTCAAAAGCCGTGGCCTAGCAAACCCTCGCGCGATGGACCCGAACACTCGCGCGACACTTCTGTCTGCATGAGATTGGTCCACGTGGGGAAGGGATGCTAGCATTTTCTTGTCTTATTCATGTTCATGGCTGTTATATAGTTTTATTTTGATATAGATCACTGTTGATGCATGTAAAAATCAGTTTATTGCTTTTCTTAGAGCTTAAATTGCTAGCTTGCATTTCAATATTTAGTTCTCTATTCTGCTGGAGTACCCCTGGGATCATTTTGGACTTGTCTCAGAACCCATGACGTGCAAAAACCAGACACTGGAAGTTCGGCCCATACCCTCGCGCTGCTCCCAAACACTCGCGCGATGGTCAAAAGGAGAGTTGACTGCGCCAGCGCAGCTATCGCGCGCCGGCGTAACCATCGCGCGCTGGGCGCACCATCGCGCGATCGCTTGGAACCCTCGCGCGGCGGTTCCATTCTGTTCCCGATCAGTGGCCGGCCTTGCATGTTTAACTTGGTTTTAGGCTATTATTTTGTCCCCACACTGTTTATGGGGTGTTTTTGTTTATTTATTAGGCTTTTCACCCTTTAAAACTGTATATTATGACCGCATAAACTGCTTGGTTTGTCCTGGTGTGCACTGGTCCTTCCGAGAGCCCAGGCTTTATAAGCTGTTTGGTTTGTCCTGGTGTGCATTGGTCCTTCCAGAGCCCGGAAGGGGATGAAATTCAAACCGTTGGTGAGACATCAATGGCGCGCGCAGGTCTTGTAGTAGCGGGCGCAGGTTGATCGGCATGCATTGACTTGATCAGTGCATACTGGTTTCTTCCTGTGCACGACACTCCAAGACAGGAGCTTTCCAGTCTGTTTAAACTCCCACAAGAGTCTGTTCTCATCCTATACTAACTAACTGCTCATCCATGCTATTTTGATCACATCTTGCAAAACGTGTTACAGTCTTAATCCCCGATTAACTGTTCCCCCGCCCTAATTGGCTAAAATTGATTAATAAAAGAAGAATCGCAATGTTTTCAAAATGCCTAAGTAGAGACCGATCTCCGGATTGGGCGAGAGGGGTGCCATAAAACCCTTCCCCTCTCGTAACCTGGCTCCCGAACCCAGATATGGTTATGACGGACTGGTTCCTTAACTTTTTCAAATCAAATAGCGCGGCAGGTGCTTCGAAATACGGTTCCTTGGGTGTCGGACCTTCAAAACCCGAGTGGCGACTCTGTATTTTCGAGCGCTTGCCACCTGCGCTCGCGCTCCCTCGATTATCAAAAAAGGGCCGCAATGGCGAAAAGGAACGAAATCCTTTCTCTCCAAAGGGCATGCTGCCCACAAGTGCCATCATCGATGAGATTCTGAATGGCATGCCGGAGGCGGTAGCAAGCATTGGTGGGATGGCCAGGCACTTGATGGAAAGCACAATAGGCATTTGGATTGTGAGACGCTGGGAGTGCTCGAGGTGGAGGAGTCGGACGGAGTGGCCTGAGGATACCAGCTACAAGGAGCTTCTCATAAACCGAGGACAAAGGTGCAGAGAAGCACGAGAAGACCCTTGGTGGGTTCCGGCGACTGGATTGAGGGTTGGCAGAACTTTTACTCACTCCGCCGCTGTATAGCATCGTGCTGTCAAGGGAATGCACTCTTTCGGTACTGTGGATGATTTCTTTGTTGCGCATATCCTCCTTTTCGGCACTGGCTTTGAACAAGGAACCAGCGATCTTCGGGCGAGTTCTAGCTTCATGACAATCAACTAGGTCTTTGAACATGTCTCTCGAGCACGGCTTGATTCCGACCGCAGGTGTGTGACAGGACTGAAGAGGTTCTTTGGCTAGCCCCCGATCCGATTTTGACATGATGGAGGTGAAAAGGTCAAACAGCCCCTGGACCATAACCATTTGCTTGTCTATTTTCTGGTTCATTTCTTGTACAGCCCTCTTCAGCTCAGCCAGCTCTGCTTGTGCTGCCATTTTGGATTGATGATCGAGGAAGGTGATGGCCTAGAGCTCTTCTTTTCGGTACTTTCCTTGACGGTGCAACGCCCAAAGCTAGACAGTAAAGCAATCGAAGGCTCAGAAAGTGTCCCTGCAATAGTTTTATTTGAAAGAATGCAATGTACATGTTGTCGTTGGTGTCCTCCTAGACTCTACAACTAATAGACAAGTCCATCTCACGACGTTCGAACACTGCCAAGATCCTTGGATTTCTTTTCGACGATGTATCCTTGGTTGAATCGACTAACACTAAGAGATGTCAAAACAGCCTAAGTCTTTGACTATTCCATTCTCGAAGTTTCAACTTTGGAGGTCGGAACAACTCGGTGTAGATGACGTGATACCGGAACCGGGGCGGCATTGTGGCAACACTCCACTTAGCCTGAGCGGTGTACGTGCTTCGCACGATAACCAAGGTGGTGTAAGTATCATGGCATTCTCTCCGTTGTTCCTAGTTTTTTGTTTGAAACCTCGATCGGGTTTAGACAAAGACTTAGAAAGTCTTGATTTCCCAGAGTCTAGTTGACCCAAGGAATTGGAAAGTTTGATAACGTGCACCATCACGATGCACGACTCTTCATCGGTCCAAGCAGCGTCCTAATAGGCATAAGACGGGTTTGAAAGAGACAACCTAAAAAAACCGCCCTAGCATGCTCCTACGCAAAAACGGTATGAATGTATGTACTGGCATGTGATAGGGAAAGCAGTAACACATAGACAGTTTATGAGGGTTAGATGCAAGTAATCCTACCCTGTGGGTTCCTGTCTTAGGTTGGAAGGTTCTAATGCTTTGTACGCGTGGCGAGGCTGGTTTTGGCTTAAGGGGGTTCCTCAGGCTAGAGTCGTTTTATACCTCCCATTGCAACGCGTTCAGCAAAGCAATGGTCAAACGGTAATACATCTCATCATCGTCCAAGGTTGTTGGGCATTCGAGGACCCCGGTCTCCAGTAAACTGTGCCGGTTACCCAAAACGCCTCAACGGGGCTGACAGAACACCGATGCAAATGCGCGCGCTAATGAATGATTGAGAGAGAGAGATGTAACGCTTTTGGAAAAATGCCTTTTGAAGCTTGGCTCACTTCATTAATCGACACTCGGAAAAAACTACACAAGCGAACAATAGTAAAAGCCCCAATTCGGAGTGGTCGGATGTAGAATCCTGTTACGTTACCATTCCGTTCTTCAGCAGCGCGGAGCGTACTGTTTTGACAGACTTTTGAAAATTGTTCATTCATGTATTAATTTCCAAATGTAGATTAATGTAATGTCCCCAGCAGAGTCGTCACTGTGGGCACACGGCCCAAAAATCCCTACATTTTTTTAGTCTGTAAAAATTCCGGGTGCGCCCTTCTCGCGGAAAGCGCGGCGAAACGCTTCGCAGATTAGAGAGTCGCCACTCGGGTTTCGCGGAGAGTACCCAAGAAACCGTGTTTTCGAAAACGTTTGGATCACGTTTGTTTGAGTTTGAAAAAGGCATGTAGATTGGACTGTCGTCACCTTCGATATCTGAGGTTCGGGAGCCAGGTTACGAGAAGGGAAGGGTTTTATGGCACCCCCTCTCGCCCAATCCGGAGATCGGTCTCTACTCAGGCATTTTATAAAATATTTGCATTTCTCTCTTTGTTTGATCATTTTTAGCCAGTTAGGGCGGGGGAACAGTTAATGGGAATTAAAACTGTAACAAGTTGCATTTATGTACAAAAATATGATGGATGTTTGATGTATGATCTGGAACAAGTATAATAGATTGAGAACAAGCTCCTGTGAACGTTTTTGGCCAGACTAGAACACACTGACCTAGGTGATGCACCCAGGATCGAGCCTATATGCACTGGCCAAGCCACTGCATGTAGTCATGACCTGCGTGCGCCACACCAGATCTGGCGTGCGCTGGTAAGCCCAAACTCACACCTCTTGTAAACAACCATCTGGGCTCTGGAATGGACCAGTGTACACCCAGGACAAACCACGCAGTTGATATAGGTTACTAAACTATTGCAGACAGATTAAAGGGCCAAGAAGCCACCAAATGAACAGAAAACCCCTTAAACAGTGAGGGGAGAATGATCAGAGGCCTGGATGGAAGATCCATGCAAGGGCTAAGCCACTGGAAGCCAGACTACTACCGTACGCCAGTAGTATAAGGCCGTACGCCAGTTGTCCATTTGTTCCAATGCTTTGGCTTTGTATCATCTGGGCTCTGGAACATGACCAGAAGGCTCCCAGAGGCCAAACTACACTAAGATACAGATGGAAGAGAAAGCAGTTCTAAAATATAGAAAGCAATAGACTGGTTTTAGCATGCATCAGGGTGATCAGAACTTAAATAAAGCAAAATAAGGATGATCGGTGATCCCCACACCAGTTTTTACCATACAGCCATAACTGGCGTACGGCACAACTAACTGGCGTGCGCCACCTGACCATCCCAAACGGTTTTGAAACCTTGCCAGCATTAGGGCCAGGACTGGTATAGATTACCAGCCTTGACCCTGCCAGCCCCCCTCAGGGGTCAGAACAGAAAACAGAAACAAGAGGTGATATACCTTTTTGCTTATGAGTTGGATGGAGAGCTTGAACTTGAACTTTGAGATTTTGTGTGTTGAGAGATGAGTGTAAGGGTGTTATGGACTGTGGAGAGTATTTCCCTTACTTGCTCTTTCTATGGAAGAGAAAGGAAGCAAAGGAAGAATGAAGAGGAAGAAGACAAAGGGCTTGAGCTCTTAATGTTGCTAACCCCTTGCAAATGAATGCAAGGGGGGGTATTTATGGAGGGGAGAGACTGAGATCAGTTGGCCCCTTAAGGGCTGTTTGGGGTGGTAAGGCTTGGAGGAGCCTCCCATGCATTAAATGCATGGGACTTGCCTTGAAAGGCAATGTAGGAGAGAAGGGGACAGTTCTGGCCGATATAATCATCAGGGGGCTGTAGCTGAAGTCAGGTGGTTACAAAATCTCTCGCGCGTCTGGCTGAATAAAGTTGATTTGACTGGCATTGACTGGCGTGCGCCGCTTGTTGAGTGGCGTGCGCCAGTAACTGGCGATGACTGACACGTGGCAGTGCTTCCTGCGTACGCTAGTCAAGAACCAGCGTACTCCAGTAGGGTTTCGCTGAGGCCATTTGGTTCTAGCTTGAGGGTTCGACAAGGGTTTGAAAAGGGTTCGGATGATGTTCAGGACGCTCAAAGCTCAAACTCATTCACAAACTCGGGATGTTCTTGACCTTAATCATCATCGGGGAATCAAAGACCGCAAGTAAACTAATCTGGACAGTCCAGAATAGGGTGTCTACAGATAGACCTAGAATTTTTTGAAGTGATAATGATAGCAGTGGCTGGATCTCAAACTTGGAGATTGCCTACGTATCCCATGGAGGGAATCAGGCTGTAAACGTAGTTCCAAGATTTGTTTTGTTTTAGTCGGGGTTCACTCGGGTATTTTCCTCTCCTTTTGTGCTCTTAATTTTGCCTAAAACCGCCCTTTGATATAATGCTCCTCCACATATTACAAATCGGGTGGCAAACTTCCGCAGAGCCGTTTTGTCCTTTGAGGTGGCCTCGGATGGGTATTCTCCTTCTTCCGGGAATTTCTTCACGTCTTCGTACCATGGCTTGCCATCGTCCTCACCTTCCTCGGTGAAGGTGCATTCGCATGCTGGTTTGACTTTTTGTTCGATCATGAGAGGCCGCATTGTGAATCCCAGGGGTATTTCGACCATAGATGCTAATGTTGCCAATGCATCTGCAAATCTATTGCTCACTCGAGGAGTGTGTGTGAAGATAACGGAATCGAATTGTAGAATTAGATCTTCCAGCACAGAGTGATATAGTTTCAGTGTGTCTTCCTTGACCTTCCAGTCTCCTCTTGCTTGAGATACCACCTGGTTTGAATCCCCAATGACTTCTACCCTTTTTGCCCCTAGTTCCAGGGCTGCCTCCATTCCAGCAATACAGGCCTCGTATTCAGCTTGGTTGTTGGTGACTTAAAACCTCAGTTTATACGACAAAGGGATATGAGAGTCGTTTGAGGAAACTAGCAATACCCCTATGCCATATCCACATTGGTTTGATACTCCATCAAAGTAAAGCTGACAGGTGTCGTCCAAGAGACATAGAATATTCTCGTCGGGGAACATGAAGTCTTCTGCCACGGCTTCTGTCACAGGGTGATCTGCCAAGAATTCTGCTACAGCTCTTCCCTTTACTGATTTTCATGTCATGTATTTGAGGTCGAATTCTGCTAACAGCAATAACCATCTAGCTAGCTTCCCGATAAGTGCTGGCTTTTCGAAAAGATATTTGATTGGGTCTGAGCGAGACACCAGCACCACCGGATGTGCTAACAGGTAGTGCCTTAGTTTCTTTGTGGCCCATACTAGCCCCCAACAGGTTTTCTCGAGGGGAGTGTACCTTGTTTCATAGTCCATCATTTTTTTGCTGAGGTAGTATATGGCGCACTCTACTTTGGCGTCGTTCTCCTGCGCTAGCATGCATCCCATAGATATGTCTGTTACTGAGAGATACAGAATAAATGGCTTCCCATGGATGGGTGGCAACAGTACAGGTGGATTCTGAAGATATTCTTTGATTGCCTCAAATGCTTGCTGACAGTCTTGGCTCCATTCAAAATCAGTACCTTTCTTCAGCAGTTTGAAAAGAGGTTCACAGGTGTAGGGAGGTATTCCCAAACAGGTACAAATATTGGCCGAACACGTGGTGTGCCAGATCCGTGTAATGAGAAAAGTGATATGGGGCTCCATATAAGATGAACGGCGGCAGAAAGACCCGGTGCACCAAGAGACACCAGATTAGACAGTCTGTTCGGTTGGGATGGCCCAGTGACATGAGAAGTCATTAGTTGAGACAGTCTGTTCGGCTGGGATGACCCAGTGACATGAGAAGTCATTAGTTGGTACAGTCTGTTCGGCTAAGGTGGGCCAGTGACATGAGAAGTCATTTACTTGTGCAGTTTGTTCGGTAGGGGCATATGCCGAACAGATGGAGTTACTTGATGAAACGTTGTCTTAAGAGTGTAGACACCCCAATTTGGCCTAAGACGAACCCGATATACAGTAAAGATGAGTAAGGAAACAGTCCTACCGAAGAACGAGTTCTATGGTGAGAAGAGACCCTATGAGGAAGGGATCTCGGTTGATTGGGCAAGAGATCCCCAAGAGAGCCAGGATTCCTATACGAGGCAGGAGACCTGGGCAACAAGGATGCTTGGAAAGCAAGCATGCTCATATCTATAAATACGAGGTAAACCTGGAGAAAAAAGGTAGGCAATAAGTTGCATTCATTCTACACTTTCCTACTGATAATTAGGGTTTTGATACAGTACGAGATACTAACTTAGGCATCGGAGGGCCTTTGCCACGAGAGGCAGAGGTGCGCTCACCCCTTGTCTGTTTTACAGGTTAGGGTTCAGGCGAAGGAATTAAGGTTCCGGTTGGACAGCACGTGAAGGAAGGAGATTCAGCGCTGTTCTAGGTGCCATCTGTTTTTCTCCACCTACAATTGGCGTCGTCTATGGGAAGATGGGTCTATGACTGCACGAGAAGCAGCGAGGCGGGCCATGAGTAATATAGCAGCATCACCTTTTTCAAAAAGGCTACAGGATGCGCGCCTGCCGAGCAGAGTGAAGCATGGGACGTTCGTACTTTACGAGACAAATGCGGATCCCGTTGCTCACGTACAACATTACCAACAAGCTATGTTCATGCATGATGGAGATGACGCCATTATGTGTAAGATGTTCTGTAGACACCCTATTTTGGACTTTCCAAATTAGCTTACTTACGGTATTTGATTCCCCGATGATGAAACGGGTCAAGAACATCTCGAGATTGTTAGCGTGATTGAGCTTTGAGCATTCCAAAACCCTTTCAGATCCCTTTCAAACCCTTTAAGCCAGAGCCAAAAAGCCTCAACAAAACCCTACTTGCATACGCTGGTACCAAACTAGCGTGCGCTGGTCATCTGCCACGTGTCAGTCATCGGTCAACTTTGACCGTTGACCAGGCAACCACTGGCATACGCCAGTAATTTAGTGGCGTGCGCCAGTCAAACCTCCGGTCAAACTTGTGTTTTTCAGCATGCAGAAGCCATGGTTAGGGGTCTACAACACATGGGAACCTTTTAATCCATCAAAAAAATCAGTTTTTGCCGGGGGACATCTCTTACACACCCATCCCATCACCTTTTTCTATCATCCAATGAGAGGGAAGTCTTAAGGGCTAAGGAACCAGCCCCTAACCAGCTGGTTTCTGCCCATCTCAGTCCTCTCTCCCCCTATATATACCCCCACTCTTCATCCTAGCAAAGGTTACAAAAAAAAAGTTACCAAGTCTTTTTCTCCATCTCTCTCCTTTGGTTTCTTGTCTTCTCTTCTTCCACCACTTGAAAGAGTAAGCAAGCAGCTCCTTTTCGTACATCATCCACGCCTGAACACTCGTCATCCATCCCTCAATCCACAAGCTCAAGCTCAAACATCTCTCAAGCCTCAAAACCAAAGGTATATCTTTGTACTGTCTTTCTGTTCTGATCCCTGAGGGGGCTGGCAGGGTTAAGGCTGGTAATCAATACCAGTCCTGGCCCTAAAGCTAGCAAGGTTTCAAAAAAAACATTTTCTAACTAGCATCGGCGTGCGCCGGTCATAAGCATGCGTACGCCGGTCCTTGACAAATTGAACAAAATTTGGTTCTGTCAAGAACTTTTGTCCCAAACTCATCCTTTATTTCAGGACCTTTTCTATGGAGGTTGATTGACAAACAAAGGTTTCAATTGACATATACTCGATGTTCATTATGCTTTATTTCTTGTCTATTCATCACTGTGAGCATGCCTAATAACAAGTTTACTGTTTTTCAAGTTAAAGTTTGCTAGCTTCACTTTCTTAAATACTAGTGTCTGTTGCTTTGGAATGCCTCTGGGAGCCTTCTGGTCATGTTCCAGAGCCCAGATGATGCAAAGCCAAGCATTGGATGAATGGGACCAACTGGCGCACGGTGTCACGTTACCTGCGCACGCCAGTTGTCTCTCATCCTGTGGCTGGCCCTTGCATGGCAACTAGGCCCCTAGCCTCTACTTTCCTCCCCTCACTGTTTAAGGGGTTTGCTTTTCATTTGGTGGCTTTCAAGCCCTTTATCTGTCTGTAACTATATTATATTGTTGATATAAACTGCGTGGTTTGTCCTGGGTGTGCACTGGTCCATTCCAGAGCCCAGAGGATTGTTTGCAAGAGCTGTGGGTTTGGGCTTACCGGCGCACGCCAGATCTGGTGTGGCGCACGCAGGTCATGTCTATATGCAGTGGCTTGGCCAGCACATATAGGCTCGATCCTGGGTGCACCACCTAGGTCAGTGTGTTCTAGTCTGTCCAAAACACTCGCAGGAGCTTGTTCTCAATCTATTATACTTGTTTTAGATAAAACATCAACATACATCCATTTTATCACATTTTTGTATATAAATGCAAACGTGCTACAGTTTTGAATCCCCATTAACTGTTCCCCCGCCCTAACTGGCTAAAAATGATCGAATGAGAAAGAAAAATGAACGTTTTTATAAAATGCCCGAGTAGAGACCGATCTCCGGATTGGAAGAGAGGGGTGCCATAAAACCCTTCCCCTCTCGTAACCTGGCTCTCGAATCTCAGATATCGAAGGTGACGACGGTCCAGTCTACAAGCCTTTTTCAAACTCAATCAAACGTGATCTAAACGTTTTCAAAACATGGTTTCTTGGGTACTCTCCGCAAAACCCGAGTGGCGACTCTGATCTGCGAAGCGTTTCGCCGCGCTTTCCGCGAGAAGGGCGCACCCGGAATTTTTATAGGCTAAAAATGTAGGGATTTTTGGGGCGTGTGCCCACAGTGGCGACTCTGCTGGGGACATTACATTAATCTACACTTGGAAATTAATACATGAATGAACAATTTTCAAAAGTCTGTCAAAACAGTATGCTCCGCGCTGCTGAAGAACGGAATGGTAACGTAACAGGATTCTACATCCGACCACTCCGAACTGGGGCTTTTACTATTGTTCACTTGTGTAGTTTTTTTCGAGTGTCGATTAATGAAGTGAGCCAAGCTTCAAAAGGCATTTTTCCAAAAAGCATTCTGTTTCTCTCTATCTCAATCATTCTTTGGCGCGCGCGCATTTGCATCGGTGTTCTATCAGCCCCGCTGAGGCGTTTTGGGTAACCGGCACAGTTTACTGGAGACCGGGGTCCTCGAATGCCCAACAACCTTGGATGATGATGAGACGTATTACCGTTTGACCATTGCTTTGCTGCACGCGTTGCAATGGGAGGTAGAAAACATCTCTAGCCTGAGGAACCCCCTTAAGCCAAAACCAGCCTCGTCATGCATACAAAGCACTAGAACCTTTCAAACTAAGACAGGAACCCACATGGTAGGATTACTTGCATCTAACCCCATAAACTGTCTATGTGTTACTGCTTTCCATATCGCATGCCTGTACATACATTCATACCGTTTTGCGTAGGAGCATGCTAGAGCGGCTTTTAGGGTTGTCTCTCTTTCAAACCCGTCTTATGCCTATTAGGACGCTGCTTGGACCGATGAAGAGTCGCGCATCTTGATGGTGCGCGTTATCAATTTCCAAATGCCTTGGGTCAACGAGACTTTGGGAAATCAAGACTTTCTAAGTCTTTGTCTAAACCCGATCGAAGTTTCAAACAGAAAACTAGGAACAAACGGGAAACATGCCATGATGCTCACACCACCAAGGTCAAAAGTGCTAAACACTTACACCGCTCAAGGCTCCGGCACAGTGCTGCTTACGCCCTCTTGGTTGCAGTATCATGTCATTAAACACCGAGTTGTTCCGACCCCTAAAGTTGAAACTTCGAGAACAGAAGAGTCAAAGGCTTAGACTGTTTTGACATCTCTTAGTGTTAGTCGATTCGATCAAAGGATACACTGTCGAAAAGAAATCCGAGGACTTTGGCAGCATCCGAACGTCACGAGACAGGCTTGTTTCTAGAGTCTAGGATGACACCAACGACGACGACATGCGCATTGCATTTCTTCAAATTCTTTCAAAAGCTTGCTGCAGGAACGCCACTGAATTCTCATTTACTCTGCTGTCCAAAGCTCTAGGCCATCACCTTCCTCGATCATCAATCCAAAATGGCAGCACAAGCAGAGCTGGCTGAGCTAAAGAGGGCTGTACAAGAATTGAACCAGAAAATGGACAAACAAATGGTCATGGTCCAGGGGCTGGTTGACCTTTTCACCTCTGTTATGTCAAAGCCGGATCTGGGGGTAGTCAAAGAACCTCTTCAGGTCTGTCACACTCCTGCAGTCGGAACCGAGTTGTGCTCAAAGGACATGTTCAAAGACCTAGTTGAGTTCCATGAAGTTGGAACTCGCCCGGAGATCGTTGGTTCCTTGTTCACAGCCGGTGCCGAAAAGGAGGATATGCGCAACAAAGAAATCATCCCCAAAGGCAAAAGAGTGCATCCTGTTGATGGTGTAGTGTTGTGCAGCTACAGAGCGGGCAAAGGTTCCACCTTGAACTCCCAATCCAATCGCCGAAACCCACCAAGGACCTTCTCTCGTTTCTCCATACCTTTGTCCTCAGTTTATGAGAAGCTCCTCGAGGCTGGCTTCCTCAAGCCACTCCTTCCAACTCCTTCACCTCGAACATTCCCAGCATCCTACAGCTCAAATGCCTATTGTGCTTTCCATCAGATGCCTGGCCATCTCACCGATGCCTGTTTTCGCCTTCGGCATGCCATTCAGGATCTCATCGATAATGGCACAATTCCACCCCCACTCCCATCAAAGCCCAATGTCATCTCCAACTCCATGCCTCAACATGATTCTAACCCCTGCATTAACCAGATATCTCTTACCTCCACTCAAATCAACCCTAGCTCCACCATATTCAACCCAACCCTCTACATTTTCCCAGAAAATCAATCCAAACCAGTCGTGTCTCTCGTGTTCGAACCCGAGGTTAACCTAATGGCCACAGGTGCAATCGAGGTCTTCACTGCTGACACCTGGATTGACAGTAAAGAGGAGCCTGCAAAGGGGGAATTCAAGAGGAAGCTTAATCAATCAGAAGAGAAAATGGACTGGCTGAGATCCTTCAATCATGAGAACTTGGGGCTGTTGTTCGAGGAGTTCTCTCAAGCGGGTTTGGCCAAGGAAGCTGAAGAAGCCGAAGTGTTGTTGCTCGGGCCTAACATCCTCTAGATCCCACCTCTCCGGGAGGAAGCCAAGGGTAACTCTAAAAGTTGCATTTTCAAGTCACGTCTATTTGCATTGACACTTTTGAATCTGAGTCTGACACAGTATCTGTCAAGTCGTCTAAAGTCTAGCCCTGAGTCGGAGTTCGTGCCTCTTGGCCCTCCATGTCGTAGCTTCAATTCTCAATTTGAGTCTTTTGCTGTACTTGACAACCTCGAGGGGGGGCTTTCTTCTTTATGATATGCATTATCCTGCTTCTAAGTACTTTGCTGGCTTTTGAATAAACTGTGTTGACCCTGACGACGAAGGGATAGATTTCGATAGGAATCTCCCCAAGGAAATGTGTTCCCTCGTCGAAAGGGGAGACAAAAGGCATGCTCAGCCTGTAATTGAAATAGTAGTTTCAAATAAACTTGAAAGATGAGGTAGACCCTCGAATGGTTCAAATTGGTTTGATGCAGTCCCCAGAGGAGCATTGCACTCGATCAGACATACTCGAAGAATTCATCAATGTTTTGGCATGGTTTCACAAAGACATACCTAGCGTTGATCGTGAGATAAAGAAACTTCAAAACCCCTGCTAACGGATGTCAAGCCAGAAAGCAGAAACTCAGAAGGCTCCAGGCCTTGCACTGTGTCCAAGACAGCGTTAGCAGCATTCCATCAAGCGCACATTAAAAAGGCGCAAAAGTGGCCTGGAGCGAGGCATTTTCAACTGAAGCAGTCAGGACCCTGCATTATCAAAAGCCATCTTATCTGGGGCTGCAGCCAAAGACCATCGATCTCGACAACAACAAATTCAATGCTCTAGTCAACTTGGATCAATTCAAGAGCCACTTTTCCCTGAGAGAAGCTCGTTGGGCCGAAAACCACAAAGGTGGGCGGTGCCAAGCAAAAGTTAGAGCAGCCTGCTAGACCGAAAACCTAAGGAGGCGGTCTAGGCAAAAATAAATAGGCAAAAAGTCGAAAGCTCGCTAGATCGAAAACCCGAATGGGCGATACTAGGCAAAAGTTAGAGCGTAAAAGGAGAGGTAAAATACACGAGTGAACCTTGGCCTGAACTACGTTTTGACCTGATTCCCCAAAATGGGATACGTAGGCAGTCTCTCATTAAGACTCGGTCATATTCTATCAATTGGATCCATGGTTGACGTTTTGGTACACATCAAGGGTCAAGAAGTGTCAAGAACAAGACAAGCTTCATCAGAACCAGAACGGGCGAATCCTTTCATCTTTCAATCTTATTTCAAACTACTATTTCAATTTCAAAGCTGAGCAAGAGCCTTAACAAATATATATATATATATAAGCATAAAAATAGAACAAAATGCTTGCAAGGTCCAGCGGACCCGCAGTTTATTCTGAGTTCAGCGAAGTCTAAGTTAAGTAGCTGCATGAGCTTTTCAGTTACGCATGCTTGTTCAAAGTGATGCGCGTTGGTCTCAAACCTGCGCGCACTTCTTCAATTCCTGCAGCTGACAACAGTTGGTAGCCATCGCGCCTAACAATGATTTTAAACCCCCGAGGGGTATTTCAAGTCAAGACCAAGGTTTCATTGCCTCGAAATTGGTTTTAAGGGCTCTTGCCAAATTTTCTATGCCGCGCAAGTCATGTGTGCCTAATGTGACTGCGCGGGGGTGTCGGTTTCAGTCCGGGACTTATATGAGTCATCCCTTTGCGTCTTTTGTCCATCTTTGTGACATTTTTCTAGTTTTTCGGTCTATTGCCCATTCCAAGGCTTTCTTCTCCGTTTCGTTTGTCCGTGCAGGTCTTTGTACATCTAGTTGACCTTATGCAAATGTCAGTTTAACCTGTCAAGGAATATTTTGAGTTGTGGTTCACTAATGCCCAAATTTTCATTATATTCCGTGTGTCTAGGAGTCCGTGTCGCATCCTGGGACTCTTCTTTCTTTCGAGCTAGGCAGTATATACTTGTACATATACGTGTGTCTATTTGTTGACTCAGTTCGCTTGTCAATGCACATTAGATGTTAGTGATGGGTTTATGCGCTCTTTCTCAAAAGAGAGTCAATGAACTGAAAAATGCAATTTTTACATTGCTACCCTAGCATCTCTCATCCAAGCAGTGGGATCTCGTGAACAGCAAGAACATGATAGCCCAAGGCCAAGCAAATCATATCTATGGGACACGTCTGTCCAAGCATCAAAGGAAGGGCACGCATGCCCAATACCGCTACTACATGTCACCTGGGGGCACAGCCGGCCCGCTCAACGCCCCTCCATTTTGGCACGCAAACCCGAAACTCAAAAGCAGAAGACAGTAAAGTAAGGAAGCTCAGTGGTAGTCCTTAAGCAACGTTGTCCTCCTAGGAGCCGCCCTTAGCTTGTGTCTGCATTTTCAATTTGTGCATTCAATACATATCGTTGCATATTGTATATCAACTGTTGAAAATAGGAAAAGTCTATCAAATGCCGAAGCATGCTCACCCAACATCGAAGGCAGCAAGGAGCTTGGATTTTGGGGGTGCATGCCTGGAATCTAGTCACTACTGGAATTGGAGCCGGAGCCGCTGCTCTGGGATAGTGCAATTGCAAATGGGGGGTGCCACATGCCGTTCTCCCTATCCATTTCTTCATGGCAGATGGCAAGCACACAGCCTCTTTGTCCCACTCCAAGCAGTCTCTAACGACGGTTCGCCCGTCCCAGATAGTTGCCTTTATTTCAGTCCAGCTTTCAGTGCATCTTTCCAGCAGTCTTATTGATCTGTCTCGGATGGTCCCTGATAAGGAGATTGGCTCTGATTCCCGACAGATGGAATTTAACCTCCCTGACGCGACCTACCCATGATTGTTGGATTTCTTTGTGCCGATGATAATTTGATCCCCAGCAGCGATGGTCTATCGGTCCACGGCCGTAATTATTTCCCCAGCAGCAATCCATCTTGTCAATATCCATGCCATTTTCAAGGGTAATCTTTCCTTGGGACACTTCAAATCAAGTCAACGATGATCAGCCATGTCATCACCGACGATCAGCCATGTCGTCCCTTCAAATCAAATCAACGATGATCAGCCATGTCATCGCTGACGATCAGCCATGTCGTCCCTTCAAATCAAATCAACGATGATCAGCCATGTCATCGCCGACGATCAGCCATGTCGTCCCTTCAAATCAAATCAATGATGATCAGCCATGTCATCACCGACGATCAGCCATGTCGTCCCTTCAAATCAAATCAACGATGATCAGCCATGTCATCGCCGACGATCAGCCATGTCGTCCCTTCAAATCAAATCAATGATGATCAGCCATGTCATCACCGACGATCAGCCATGTCGTCCAATTTCAACGATGATCAGCCATGTCATCGCCGACGATCAGCCATGTCATCCCTTCAAATCAAATCAACGATGATCAGCCATGTCATCGCCGACGATCAGTCCAATTTCAACCGATGATCAGCCATGTCATCGCCGACGATCAGCCAGGTCGTCCAATTTCAACCGACGATCAGCCATGTCGTCCAATTTCAAACTGATGATCAGCCATGACATCCTTTTCAATCCATCAACGACGATCAGTCATGTCGTCCTCGTCAATCCATCAACGACGATTAGAATATCAACCATTTATTCCCTCAACGGCGATCAGAACATCGTCCGGCTCAATCCATTACGACAATCCTAATATCGTCCGATGGTCCGTCCGTCTGCATTTAATTATTCCCCAGGAGAGTATGCCTTAGCCCGCCCCCAACGGCTACCTCAGTCTAGTCTCAAGTGCATTTTCCAACGGTCTTATTGCTCTGTCTCGGATGGTCCCTGATAAGGAGATTGGCTCTGATTCCCAACAGATGGAATTTAACCTACCTGACGCGACCTACCCGCGACTATTGGAATTCCTTGTGCTGAAGAAGGTTTGGTCCCCAACAGCGTTCATCATTCCGCGACTAAACCATTTCCCCAAGCAGAGTCGAATCAACGACGGTTCGCCCGTCCACTTTCAATTCAACTACGGTTCACCCGTCCAATTTCAAATCAACGACGGTTTGCCCGTCCACTTTCAAATCAACGACGGTTCCCCCGTCCAATTTCAAATCAACGACGTTTCGCCCATCCAATTTCAAATCACCGACGGTTCACCCATCCACTTTCAAATCAGCGACGGTTCGCCCGTCCACTTTCAAGTCAGTGACGGTTTGCCCGTCCACTTTCGGATCAACGACGGTTCGCCCGTCCAATCAGTCCACGACAACTGCCCGCCTGTTCTGGTCCACTCCGGTCTAACTATTAGTGCATCTTCCAACAGCCTTATTGCTCTGCCTCGAATGGTCCTTAATAAGGAGATTGGCTCTGATTCCCGACAGATGGAATTTAACCTCCCTGACGCGACCTACCCGTGACTGTTGGAATTCTTTGTATGCCGAAGAAGATTTGGTCCCTAAGCAGTGACGATTCGCCCGTAACTTATCATTCTCCAGGGGAATCCACCTCAAAAGTCAGCCTGTTCTGTCCAAATTCAACAAGCGGCGATCCTCCCGTCCACTCAACTTATCCCCAGCAAGCGGCGGCCTTCCCGTCCACTCAACAACAAAGGGGTAGCCCTCCCGTCCATTCGAATCAACAAAGCAACGGTCTTCCCGTCCTTACAAACCGGCAAGCGGTAGCCTATTCTGTCCAATTCAACAAGCAGCGGCCTACCCCGTCTATTTAAATCAAAGCAGCGATCCATTTGTCAAGTTCAACCAATCAGGTTCTTTAAGTATACATGTCTACTTTACTAGTATATTATGTTATGGATAGCCTTATAGGGTGTCTAGAAACCTTTGACGTTACTTGTACCAAGACAATGGTGCTCCAAGTGCCGTCAAAGGGGGGCTACTGTAGACACCCTATTTTGGACTTTCCAAATTAGCTTACTTACGGTATCTGATTCCCCGATGATGAAACGGGTCAAGAACATCTCGAGATTGTTAGCGTGATTGAGCTTTGAGCATTCCAAAACCCTTTCAGATCCCTTTCAAACCCTTTAAGCCAGAGCCAAAAAGCCTCAACAAAACCCTACTTGCATACGCTGGTACCAAACTAGCGTGCGCTGGTCATCTGCCACGTGTCTGTCATCGGTCAACTTTGACCGTTGACCAGGCAACAACTGGCGTACGCCAGTAATTTAGTGGCGTGCGCCAGTCAAACCTCTGGTCAAACTTTTGTTTTTCAGCATGCAGAAGCCATGGTTAGGGGTCTACAACACATGGGAACCTTTTAATCCATCAAAAAAAATCAGTTTTTGCCCGGGGGACATCTCTTACACACCCATCCCATCACCTTTTTCTCTCATCCAATGAGAGGGAAGTCTTAAGGGCTAAGGAACCAGCCCCTAACCAGCTAGTTACTGCCCATCTCAGTCCTCTCTCCCCCTATATATACCCCCACTCTTCATCCTAGCAAAGGGTTACAAAAAAAAAGTTAACAAGTCTTTTTCTCCATCTCTCTCCTTTGGTTTCTTGTCTTCTCTTCTTCCACCACTTGAAAGAGTAAGCAAGCAGCCCCTTTTCGTACATCATCCACGCCTGAACACTCGTCATCCATCCCTCAATCCACAAGCTCAAGCTCAAACATCTCTCAAGCCTCAAAACCAAAGGTATATCTTTGTACTATCTTTCTGTTCTGATCCCTAAGGGGGCTGGCAGGGTCAAGGCTGGTAATCAATACCAGTCCTGGCCCTAAAGCTAGCAAGGTTTCAAAAAAAAACGTTTTCTAACTAGCATCGGCGTGCGCCGGTCATAAGCATGCGTACGCCGGTCCTTGACAGTACGTACAGTTTTAAAATTTGGTCTGTCAAGAACTGGCGTACACCAGTCAACAACTGGCGTACTCCAGTTGTGAACCCTTCAGAACTGGCGTACTCCAGTTAACGACTGGCGTACTCCAGTTGTGAACTAGGGTCAGATCCTTGTTTATGCTTTATTTCTTGTCTATTCATCACTGTGAGCATGCCTAATAACAAGTTTACTGTTTTTCAAGTTAAAGTTTGCTAGCTTCACTTTCTTAAATACTAGTGTCTGTTGCTTTGGAATGCCTCTGGGAGCCTTCTGGTCATGTTCCAGAGCCCAGATGATGCAAAGCCAAGCATTGGATGAATGGGACCAACAGGCGCACGGTGTCACGTTACCTGCGCACGCCAGTTGTCTCTCATCCAGCGGCTGGCCCTTGCATGGCAACTAGGCCCCTGGCCTCTGCTTTCCTCCCCTCACTGTTTAAGGGGTTTGCTTTTCATTTGGTGGCTTTCAAGCCCTTTATCTGTCTGTAACTATATTATATTGTTGATATAAACTGCGTGGTTTGTCCTGGGTGTGCACTGGTCCATTCCAGAGCCCAGAGGATTGTTTGCAAGAGCTGTGGGTTTGGGCTTACCGGCGCACGCCAGATCTGGTGTGGCGCACGCAGGTCATGTCTATATGCAGTGGCTTGGCCAGCACATATAGGCTCGATCCTGGGTGCACCACCTAGGTCAGTGTGTTCTAGTCTGTCCAAAACACTCGCAGGAGCTTGTTCTCAATCTATTATACTTGTTTTAGATAAAACATCAACATACATCCATTTTATCACATTTTTGTATATAAATGCAAACGTGTTACAGTTTTGAATCCCCATTAACTGTTCCCCCGCCCTAACTGGCTAAAAATGATCGAATGAGAAAGAAAAATGAACGTTTTTATAAAATGCCCGAGTAGAGACCGATCTCCGGATTGGAAGAGAGAGGTGCCATAAAACCCTTCCCCTCTCGTAACCTGGCTCCCGAATCTCAGATATCGAAGGTGACGACGGTCCAGTCTACAAGCCTTTTTCAAACTCAATCAAACGTGATCTAAACGTTTTCAAAACATGGTTTTTTGGGTACTCTCCGCAAAACCCGAGTGGCGACTCTGATCTGCGAAGCGTTTCGCCGCGCTTTTTGCAAGAAGGGCGCATCCGGAATTTTTACAGGCTAAAAATGTAGGGATTTTTGGGGCGTGTGCCCACATGTTCCCTTCAAGCTTGGGAAAAGTCGCTTTATCGTGGTTCCATAATTTGGAACCACGTTCCATGCGAGGTTGGACGCAGTTAGCAGAAGAGTTCACTGCTTGGTTATTGACGAGTAGAAAGGCTCCCAAGACATTCGGAAGTCTCTCAATGATGAAGCAGGAGGACAACGAGCCGATCAGAAACTACGCAAAGAAATACTGGGAGACCTTGAATGAGATAGACAGTTGCAGTGAGGAGTATGCGATTGCTACCTTCAAAACTGGCCTGCCTGTCCGGGGCGAGTTACGCCGGTCATTGAATAAGCATCCTGTGACATCATTGGCAAGGCTAATGGAGCGTATCGAACAACACGCAAGAATGGAGGATGACATACTCCGGGAGGAAGGCAGAGTTGTTGCCGAACAGCCAAAAACTCTAGCAAAGAAGGCGGATAAGCCAGAGCCTAGGGCCTACAGGAAAGAATATGGGCAGGCTAAGAAAGAGCCTTACAAAGAAAAGTAGGCACCTGATCCTAAGTCGTTCTTTTCAATAACCAGGGTTTGGAAAGAACCAGTCTATAGGATTCTCTATCGAATAAAGAATCAGCCTTATTTCAAATGGCCCCCAAGTCTAGGTGGGGATAAGGATGCAAAACGTGCTACGAATCAGCACTGCAGTTACCACAAGGATTGGGGTCATATGACCGAAGATTACAAGATGTATAAGAGACATCTCGTTGACTTAGTCTCTCGAGGTTACCTTAAGGAATTCATTCAGGAGGATCCCAAAGATAAAGGGAAAACAATGGAGTTGGATTACGAACAGAATCTAAAAGGGGTGATCCATATGATACATGGATTAGCCACGCCTTATACGAGGAATGAGGTGAGACTCCTGCAGAGGCAGGTCAAGCATGACCAGTATGTTATGCGAGTGGGGAACAAAAGAGGGCGAGATAATGATATGCCCAACGATATTATAGTCTTTGCAGATGAGGATCTGGGAGAGGTTCAGGTGCCCCATAACGATGCATTAGTCATAACCCTACAAATTGGGGAATATGACATTGAGAGAATCCTGGTAGATTCAGGGAGCTGTACAGAGGTGTTATACTACGACGCATTCAAGAAGTTGGGGCTGAAGCAGACAGATTTGGAACAGTCTATTACGCCTTTGGTTGGATTTGGTGCTAGTGCAGTATGGCCCCTCGGGAAAGTAACATTACCTGTTCGGGCGGGGACAGTTGTCCTTAGGACAGACTTCTTGGTGGTAGATGTACCATTCTCCTATAATGCAATCATAGGAAGGACTTGGTTACATAAGATGAGGGCTGTTTCTTCTACGTATCACCAGATGGTGAAATTCCCAGGATCCAACGGGATCGAGAAGATTAGGGGAAATCAAAAGTCAGCACAACAGTGCCTGATTTCCATCATCAAGAAAGTTCCAAAGGCCCACCAAGTTCATACAGTTGAAGTACCCGATTGACAGACAGTCGAGGATGTTGGGAGAGATCCAGCAGAGAGAGTAGTGGAAGGCCTGAAGAAGATACAGATCAACGAAACTGATCCTGAAAGGTATATTTCTAATTGGGGTGTCACTACCGGATGAGGAAGAATCCGAATTAGTGGGTTTATTGAAAGAACATGTTGATGTGTTTGCTTGGGTACCAGAGGAAATGCCTGAAGTAGATGCAGATGTGATCTTCCACCACCTGAATGTTGACCCGCAGCATAAGCCCGTTATTCAGAAGAAGAGAAGGGCAGCTGTACAGTATGTTGACGCTGTTATTGAGGAGGTGGATCGTTTATTAGAAGCCAAAGCAATACGAGAGGTCTATTACCCAGAATGGCTCTCCAACAGCGAGGTAGTGAAAAAGAAGAATGGGAAATGGCGTGTCTGTGTGGATTTCACAGACTTGAATAAAGCATGTCCCAAAGATAGCTTCCCTCTCCCAAGGATCGATCAATTGGTTGACGCCACTGCTGGGTATGAGCGGATGAGTTTCCTCGACGCATATCGAGGATACCATCAGATTGCCATGTTTGGGCCTGATCAAGAGAAGACTTCTTTTATTACACCACGAGGGTTGTACTGTTACAGTGTTATGCCGTTTGGGCTAAGGAACGCAGAAGCGACTTACCAGAGGTTGGCTACTATCATGTTTAGAAAACTTCTTGGCCAAACTATGGAGGTATACATAGACGATATGGTAGTCAAGAGCAGGACCAGGCAAGGGCACATTTTGGACTTGAAAGAAGCTTTTGGAATTTTGAGGAAATACAAGTTGAAACTCAACGCCTCGAAATGTGCGTTTGGAGTTGGCTCTGGAAAATTCCTGGGCCACTTGGTGACTCTGAGAGGATTCGAGGCAAATCCTGATCAGATAACGGCCTTACAGAAGCTCCAAAGTCCTAAGACTACGAAAGAAGTCTAGAGGCTGACTGGGATGGCTGCGACCCTAAACAGGTTCATTAGCCGTTCAAGTGATAAGTGTAGGCCTTTCTTCCAGTTGCTCAAGAAAAGAGAAGGGTTCGAATGGGGAGCAGAATGTGAGTAGGCATTCCAAGACTTGAAGAAATATTTGGCTCAAGCCCCCCTCTTGTCGACTCCAGACCCAGGTGAGATTTTGATTTTATATCTAGCAATTTCTGAACATGCTGTGAGTGCGGTTCTGTTAAGGGACAAGGGACCCGAACAGATCCCGGTTTATTATGTGAGTAAGACACTTCTGGATGCAGAAACGAGGTATCTGCCCCTCGAAAAACTGGTCCTTGCTTTAAGGACGGCAACAAGAAAGTTGCCTCATTATTTCCAGAGCCACAAAGTTGTGGTTTATACTGAGTTTCCATTGAGATCACTGCTACGAAAGGCAGATTTCTCTGGACGGATCTCAACTTGGTCTGTTGAGTTAAGTCAATATGATATTGACTTCCAACCGCGCACTGCAATCAAAGGCCAAGTGTTGGCTGATTTTGTGGCAGAATTTTCACCAACCGTAGCACCTCAGCCTCCTACGAGACAGGAGCAGAGAGTTGAACCATCGAGAAGAAAGGGTAAGGCGCCTGCCGAACAGGAACCTTTGGAATGGAAACTATTTGTCGATGGATCTGCCTGCAACACTGGTTCAGGTATTGGAATTGTTTTGTTCCCTCCTGGAGGGGTTATGTTGGAGCAATCTGTTCGGCTTGGCTTTAGTGCATCAAATAATGTAGCAGAGTACGAGGCTCTCCTGGTTGGCTTGAACAGTGCAAAAACTCTGAAGGTTAAAAGGATCAGGGTTTATTGTGATTCACAATTGGTGGTAAACCAAATGTCCGGTGAGTATGAAGCTCGAAATGAGAAGATGGCAGCCTACGTGGAGGCAGCCAAAGGTTTACTTAATACCTTCGAAAGGGTGTGTATAGAATAGATAAGCTCTCGACAGAATTCTCATGCAGATTATTTGGCTTGGTTGGCTGCAGCTGTCCCAACTGAATTCAAACGAAAGGTAGCAGTTGACTACTTGACCGAGCCGAGCATCGGCAGAAGTGTGGACTTGATCCTGGACGTGAACCAAGGACCAAGTTGGATGGATCCAATCATAGAGTTTTTACGAGATGAAAAACTCCCTTCAGATAAAAAGGAGGCACACAAGATCAAAACCAAGTCCGCAAGGTTTTTGGCTGTCCCCCGAGGGGAAGTTATATAAGAAATCCTTTACTGGACCATATTTGCTTTGTGTTCACCCCGAGATGGTGCAGAAGTTCCTCCACAAGATACACGAGGGAACATGTGGAAGCCATGCTGGGGACAGATCTATTGCCCACCGAGCAATTACCCAAGGGTATTGGTGGCCACATATGCAGGAGGACGCCAAGGTCTATGTTAAGATTTGTGAGAAATGCCAGAAGTTCTCACCTATGATAAAGACACCGGCCGAAGATCTGGTACCCTTAACTAGCCCTTGGCCATTTACCCAGTGGGGAATGGACATCGTGGGTCCGCTCCATAAAGCAACAGGAAATCGAAAGTTCCTGTTAGTGGCCACTGACTACTTCACCAAGTGGATTGAGGCAGAACCCTTGGCAAAAATTACTGAACCCATGATAGAAAGGTTTGTGTGGAAGAGTATTATCACTCGATTTGGAGTCCCTTACTCTTTGATCACAGATAATGGGGCACAGTTCCAGAAAAAGTTCAAGACATTCTATTCCCAGTATGGGATAAGGAACTATTACTCAACCCCCGCATACCCTCAGAGCAATGGGCAAGCAGAAGCTTCCAACAAAACCATTCTTGATGGGATCAAGAAGAGGCTAGACAAGGCAAAAGGCAAGTGGCCTGATGAACTGCCCCTGGTGTTGTGGGCCCACCAAACAACGCCTAGGAGGTCTACGGGAGAGACCCCCTATTCATTAGCGTATGGTACAGAGGCAGTCATACCCCTGGAAGTTGGACTTCCAACCAATAGGACTGCATTGGTTGAAAGTGGGGGGAATGACAGGGCCTTAGAAATTGAGCTTGATCTGGCCGAAGAGAGGAGAGAAAGGGCCCTGATCCACCTGGCCTCGTACCAAGAACAGCTAATGAGAGGCTACAACAAACATGTCCACCCTCGAGAGTTTGGCATTGGAGACCTTGTGCTTCGAAAAGTACTCGGCAATACCAAAGTGGCTAATGAGGGAAAGCTAGGAGCAAATTGGGAAGGTCCATATCGAGTGACTGAAATTGTGGGCATTAGAGCTTATAGGTTGGCAGACCTGGACGGGAACCCGGTGCCAAGGCCTTGGAATGTCCACAATTTGAGAAAGTTCTTTGTTTAAAAAGACTTGGTTTTTCATTAATTCTGTTTTGGGATTATGATTTTGTTGGAATTACGAAGATAATTCCTTTGTTTTTTAATTCTGTTTTAGGATTGTGATTGTGTGGGATTACGAAGATAATTCCTTTGTTTTTTAGTTGCAATGAGTACGCCTAACGACCCATTGAGTTTGAGAATTATGAATAAAAATTATGTTTTCACAACATATTTGATTTTTCAGAAATTTTGTTTCCTCTGATATATGGCTGTTTTTTGACTTATGAATCTGAAAAATGGCCAAAACTGTCCCTCCTTCGTATTGGGGAGCAGGTAATTGATATGAATGTTTTAGACGTACAAAAATACGTGCTAACAATATAAATACGAGAAACTTGAATAAAGTACGAAATACTTGTTTAAACAAATTGCTAAGTACGATAAAACTTAACAATCTGTTTTAAGTACGAGAAACTTGAATAAAGTACGAAATACTTGTTTAAACAAATTGCTAAGTACGATAAAACTTAACAATCTGTTTTAAGTACGAGAAACTTGAATAAAGAACGAAATACTTGTTTAAACAAATTTAACAATCTGTTTTAAGTACGAGAAACTTAAACAAAATACGAAATATTTGTTTAAACAAAACTCCTTGCTTACACGAGTTACCAAGTATGAAAAACTTAGAAGCAACATAAACACCCAAGTACGAATATACTTGGGAATTTGTCCAAATACGTGGAAATTGGGGAGCATACGAGAATATGCCGATTTATCCAAGTATGAATAAAACTTAGGAATATCCCTGAGTACATGAAAACTGGAAAGCTCACTAGCATGTGCACCAACAGCTAAAGTGTGTACAGGACTTAGATTAAAAGTATGAACACATTTGGTAGATACCAAACACTAAACATGTACGAGAAACTGGCTAAGTATGAAATAACTTAGTAAATTAACGTGAAACCTCTGGCCACGAAGGGCCACTTGCAATTTCAAAAAGCCACGAAAGGGCCGAGCAAACCAATGTAATGCCACGAAGGGCCAAATACCTGTGTTAAAAGTATGTTAAAGTATACTGATGCCACGCAGGGCTGAAGATTACTGTCACGCAGGACCAGCAAAATGTTTTTGGATGATCAGAAGGATGGATTAAGACTTACCAAATCAGTCAAGGTTTTGGACCTCAGGGGTGGTGTTGCTTGGAACAACAGCAGCATTGCTGTCTCCAGCTAGTTGTTCTTCCAGGTTGACGGTTTCGGTAGCTGTTCCCTCAATGGTTGGCTGCTCATGATGGGCTTCTTGAGATCCAGATTGGGCAGCTTGAGTCTCCATCTGTATCTCTTCATCTACATCAGCAAAATCATCGATTTGCTCTTCGATGTTATCAAGGGGAGGCTCCTCGGTGCCATGAGATGGCTGGAGACGCTTGCTAGGCAAATCATTGTCGACCCATAGGTTGGAATCATCAGGAGCTCCAATCTTTATCAAACATGCCTCCCATCCGGCGGCCTATATGTGGTCTTGAATGCCCGGCATCTGTTCTACATAGCTGGCCGTCGCAGCATCAAAACCCTTCTGATGCCCGTCATCATAAGCAGCCTTCTTGGTGGCATCAATCTCTACCAGAGCCTGTTTAAGGTTCTCTTCTGCTGCCTCCATTTTGGCTTTCATCTCATCGGCCTCAAGTCTTGCCTTGTCCCTCTCCCTCTCCAGTCTTGTTATAGTCTGGAGTTGTCTGGTGCTGTCCCTCAGGAGCCTGTTCCGTTCAGGCTCAATCTCCTGCAACTTCTGGCCAAGAGCGACCATCTTCTGGATAAACTGAGTTAGATCGAAACAAAGGTGAAGTAAGTACATAAGAAAGGAATGTACTGAAATCTTATGAAAATAATGCAAATACTTTACCTTAACCCCATTTGCTATCCCAGTTGCCACTAGCCGGTCAAATGAAGAGGTGGCCTCTTTTTACATGTCTGTAGGCAACAATAGTGCCTGTGCCACGGCCAGTGCAGTCTCTGATGAACTGGCGCTATCCCCTATGTTCACGGGCCGGTCACTCCTCTTAAGTTGGGGTGTCCAGGCCTTGAGAGTGACTTGGGTGATCGGTGAAGGAGTTTCCAGGGTCCCCGCTGCATCTTGGGCATGTGAGGCCCCGGCTTCGTCGTGCCTAGGGCGTTTGTCCCGGTGGGCATCAGAAGCCCCAATGGAACCGTCTTGTTCCCGAGGAGATGAGGACAGTGTTGAGCCCCCTCTACTTCGGCGGGGTGGAGGAGGAGCTTGACCGGTGGATGACACCCGGCCAGAGGAACCTTGTCCCCGTGCAGGAAGGGTAAGGAGGGTGCTGAGGTTGAGAGGTTGGAGAGACATAGTACCTGAATCTCGAGGTGACCGGGAGTATCCTGGAGAAGGAGACCGACTGGTATTTCGTAAGGGGGCTGGTTGTTCGGGTTGTTGTGGAGAAACAGCCCGTTTGCGAGATGATCTCCTTAGAACTAGCCGGGGTAGTGGGACACCTTCGGCAATTGGAACCTCACCTGGTTGGCCGGCAATGGTCACTCCAGCGTTCGATCTTGAGCTTCTAGGCTGGGGAGCAGTCGAAGTAGAAGCGGCACTGGTGCTTGGATGGGCTAGTCTTCTGTCTATGAAGCCTCTATAAGATGGATCGTAGCCCAGAAGTACGCTCGCGTCACGACCCCTCCCAGCTGTTCGGTTCCCTGGCTCACCAGTGTATTGAAGAATCCTGTTTACTTCTGCTGTTCGGACGTAGCTAGGCTCTCGTCTGGGGCATTTGTTGGCGTTGGTCGCTGAAGAAACAAAATACAACTATGAATCAAATCACGCAAAGAGATAAAGTTGGAAGCAAAAAGTTATAATGAAGTGAATAAGGAGCATACATGGGTGGCCCCATTTGTGGGGGCAATGGAAGCCCACCACTTGGCCATCTTCCCCAAATGGCTCGTAGGCGCCAGTGACATATAGAAAGTCCATTTCATGATCACGAGCAGAATCTGGCAAATTAGCACGAGGTGCTTTTCTGCTTGCCTTACTTTGAAATAGTAAGTGTTGTATTCTGGGTTCAGCACGATGCTGTACCACCACTGGTTTTCCCATAATCCTATTTGGGTGCCTAAAATTCTATTTAGGGCCACAATACCCATCACCAGTCTGAAAATATTTGTGGATACTTGCATGGGGGAGAGTTTATACCAACTAAGGACCCGACGAAGTAAAGGGTCAAGGGGGAAACGAACCCCACCCTCGACAATAGCTACGATAGGGATACACTGTCTATCCCATGTTCCAGCCTCCCTGATTGCACCTAATGGGGCAAGCTCAAGCCCAACGTTCGCGGGGATCTTATAATCCGCCCTGAATGCCGCCATGGCAGCAGGGGTTTCACAGAGTTTTCTGAATTTCCCTGGTTTTGGCCATTAACAGCCTCATCCGCCATGGATGATCTTAAAAAACTATGAACAGTATAAAGGAAAAAATCTGGAAAGGAGGTTCGAACGAAACCTTGGTACACTATTTGAATCTGAGAACGAAATCTCGAGATGAAATGAGAACGAAGTGAGAATGAGAGTCTTACAGAGATGAAATGAGGATTTCCTAGGATGAAATCGAGTTTTTGCAGACGACGGCAATGGCGGACGGGGGATGAGCAGTCTTCGTCTGGTTTTAGAGAGAGAGAAAAGACGAGATTCGAGTTTTGGTAAAAGACCCAAAAAGATCCTTTTTTTAGGTTTAAGGGAAAAGTAACGGAGATGAAGCGTCTCTATTAACGACGTTACATGAAAAGTAACGGCTATAGCTGTTGGATAGCTGACGTTTAAACGCCGTTTGGCCGAGACATCAGTTCAAAATTAATGAGAAGTGTACGAAACACGCCACGTGGAGACATTATTTCGAGATAATTATGACTAAACTGCCAAAAGATATCAATGGGAGCCCAATGACTATATCTGCACGGAATCCGGTCTGTTCGGCCTTAAATTCGTTCTTGGAGCTTTACTCATTATCTTGTGCAGTGGTAATGAGCAAAAGTTGGGGAGCAATTGTAGGGAGGTATTCCCAAACAGGTACAAATATTGGCCGAACACGTGGTGTGCCAGATCCGTGTAATGAGAAAAGTGATATGGGGCTCCATATAAGATGAACGGCGGCAGAAAGACCCGGTGCACCAAGAGACACCAGATTAGACAGTCTGTTCAACTGGGATGGCCCAGTGACATGAGAAGTCATTAGTTGAGACAGTCTGTTCGGCTGGGATGACCCAGTGACATGAGAAGTCATTAGTTGGTACAGTCTGGTCCAGATGGGCCAGTGGCATGAGAAGTCATTTACTAGTGTAGACTGTTCGGTAGGGGCATATGCCGAGCAGATGGAGTTACTTGATGAAACGTTGTCTTAAGAGTGTAGACACCCCAATTTGGTAAGACGAACCCGATATACAGTAAAGATGAGTAAGGAAACAGTCCTACCGAAGAACGAGTTCTATGGTGAGAAGAGACCCTATGAGGAAGGGATCTCGGTTGATTGGGCAAGAGATCCCCAAGAGAGCCAGGATTCCTATACGAGGCAGGAGACCTGGGCAACAAGGATGCTTGGAAAGCAAGCATGCTCATATCTATAAATACGAGGTAAACCTGGAGAAAAAAGGTAGGCAATAAGTTGCATTCATTCTACAATTTCCTACTGATAATTAGGGTTTTGATACAGTACGAGATACTAACTTAGGCATCAGAGGGCCTTTGCCACGAGAGGCAGAGGTGCGCTCACCCCTTGTCTGTTTTACAGGTTAGGGTTCAGGCGAAGGTATTAAGGTTCCGGTTGGACAGCACGTGAAGGAAGGAGATTCAGCGCTGTTCTAGGTGCCATCTGTTTTTCTCCACCTACAACAGGTAGTTGTGAGCTTGGAAATGAACCTGCTGATGAACTTTACCTTCCCCAAGAAACTCCTTACCTCATTTTCTGTCCTAGGCGGCGATATTTCCATGATAGCCTGTATCTTGGAAGGGTCTACCTCAATTCCTCTTTGAGTGATGAGAAATCCCAACATTTTTCCAGCCGTTACCCCAAAAGTGCATTTTTGAGGATTAAGGCGCAGTTTGTAATTCCTAATCCTCTCAAAGAACTTTTGAAGCGCTTCATGGTGTCCCTCCCTTTCCTTTGATTTGACTATCATATCGTCGACATATACTTCGACCTCTTTGTGCATCATGTCGTGCAGTAGTGTTGTTGCCATCCTCTGGTAAGTGGCTCCAGCATTCTTTAACCCAAATGGCATCACTTGGTAGCAGTAGGTTCCCTAAGGCGTAGTGAAGGTGGTTTTCTCTCTATCCTCAGGAGACATAAGGATTTGATTATACCCAGAAAATTCATCCATGAAGGATAGCAATGCATGGCCTGCGGTGTTGTCTACTAGCTCGTCTATGTGGGGTAATGGGAAGTCATCCTTTGGACTGGCTTTGTTGAGATCTCGGAAATCTACACAGACCCTGATTCCTCCAGTTTTCTTTGGTACGGGAACGATGTTGGCTATCCATTGTGGATATTCGGTGACTATGAGAAAACCGGCGTTGATTTGTTTAGTGACTTCTTCTTTTATCTTTAAGACCCAATCAGGGCGCATACGTCTCAATTTTTGTTTAACTGATTTTGCATCAGGATGAAGGGGAATTTTATGCTGAACAATTTCAGGGTCTATTCCAGGCATGTCCTCGTAAGACCAAGCAAAAACATCTTTGTATTCTTTTAGCAAGAGGATTAGTTTTTCACTTTCTTGAGGGGATAGTGTTGCACCAATTTTAACCATTTTGGGCTCGTTTTCAGAGCCTATGTTTGCTGTGACTATTTCCTCAGAAAAAGGTTTAGCGTGCCTTTCTTCTTCTCTCTCGATGAATTCTAGAATTTCTTTTGGAATTTCTTCCTCAAAATTTGGTGTGTCGGAATCCATACATTTGATTATAGGCAAAGTGAAATACTCTAAATCTTCCTTCTCATTGCTAAGATTGTCAAAAGACATTTCAAAGTCAAACTCAAAGTAGATTTTATGCTTTGGTGCTTTGACCAGGTTTTCCTTACTAGACTTAGTAGTTTAAAAGATGAAAAGCTTGACTCGGACTGAGTCGACTCGGAGTCGGAATCGGAACTAAAATCAGAATTAGCGCTTTTCATTTTGTATTTCAGAGTTTGTTCCACGGTCTAGTTAGGGTAAGCCCCTTTTTCAGCATCCAAAATCAGTTCAGAGCAGTCTTTTTCATCATCAAGGTTGATCATCAGCACTTCATTGTCACCTTGATTCGCACTTTCATCATTGTCACCCTGCAAGTCTTGGAGGGCCATTTGATTTGCTATTGCTGTTATCTCTTCCAATTGAGCTTCAATCTCTGCTTCGTCGCTGTTGTCGACTCTTCGTGTGCCAATAAAGCCCCACCAATTACCAAAGCTATCCGTGATGGGGTGAATCACCCTTATTTCATCGTTGGTGACCCCCTCATCAAAGAGTAGGTTCAGTGATATTTCGTCTAGTGGGTCATTGTCGACAGACTCTTCTTCCTTTGCCTGTTCAGTTTCAAGGTTATCGACCTCTTCTATCGGTCAATAGTCGTCGGTAGGTGCATAGGGGTCATAAAAATAAATTGGGACCCTGCGAAGCCCTCCTTCTTCATAGACTGTTCTAGCAAACATGACATGGTTGTCTTCAATGATAGTTACCATAGGCTTTGGTTGACTTGCCGGAGTGATGTACTTGGAGGGGTTGAAATTCTCAGCAGCAGAGTGGAATGGGCCAAACAGCTTGGTGACAACTTGAAAGTGCGAATCAAACGTGGATAGTGAAGCAGTCATTTTTCCTGAAAGATTTTTTTGTTTTAGTTAGATTGATCGATCTTACCTACTGTTTATTTGACTTAGAGAGATTCCTAAGGTTTAACCTGCAAAAGAAAACTTTACAACATACATATATACAATGGATGTGAGGAAGAACTTTCGCAAGCAAATGCAAATAG
The DNA here is from genome assembly GCA_018127125.1 of Rhododendron griersonianum. Lineage (NCBI taxonomy): Eukaryota > Viridiplantae > Streptophyta > Magnoliopsida > Ericales > Ericaceae > Rhododendron > Rhododendron griersonianum. The sequence goes on along the minus strand of CM030789.1, from coordinate 47,171,892 downwards.
GTTCCAAGCCTGTAGGTTCCTGTCTTAGTTTGATAAGTTCTATGGCTTTCTAATACATGCAAGGTTTTGGTAGTCTCAGGGTGCTCCGTTGTCAAAGGGCACCAATCCTCTCACCAGCCCATCATAGGCGGTGATTGGGTGATTCCCTTTTTGATATACCACTAGGTACGAGTGACTGTGGAGTTTGCTGGAACCCCCAACATAGCCCGTGTTATGCCGAGATATCAGGTGAACTCAACGTGTTGCCCGCTCGATGCATATGATAGATGAATTAAACAAGGCATGTATTAGTCTTATGTTGAACTTTCTGGTTATGGCTCTCATATTTCCCCAGCAGAGTTGCCAAAAACTGTAGACACCTCCCAGACGGGGCATCGCCATACAGATTGATCACGTTTGTTTGCTCGATTGGTTGCTTGCTTCATAAACCAAAATCATGGACATTCCCATGACTAGGAACATCGCCACACGATAGCGGTTATCATCAAAACAGAGTCGCCACCCAGTTTATTAAAACTAGGAAAACAGATAGAGATTCTGAGTATGGGAGCCAAGAGTACAGTAAGGGGAAGGTGTTAGGCACCCCTCTCTGCCCAGCCGTGAGACTGGCCCGTAGTTATTCAACATAAGACATGTAGATGCTTTGTTTAATTCTAACACATAGTCTGTTTAATTAAGCCTTTAAACAGTAAGTGAAGTGAGCCAGTGTGATAATTGAAGCATGCATCAGAAAGTAGAACAAACAAAGCTGTCCCAGGGTAATGGATCCCGCGGCCGGTGAATGGATGTCACGGCCGAGGGATCCTCCTGGTTTGATATATCGGCCGAGGGATCGAATCCCCGGTCGATGTTCTTCCTCACACGAGACAAAAACGTTAGTAGATGATCAAAATGCTACGACTAAGATTATGAACAGAAAATAAGACAAACCAGAGGCCGTTGGGCCTCACCACCTTGATCCCTCAGTTGTTTGATTACTTCAGATTGGGTGTGATTGACTGATTGCTCTTTAGAAAACCCTAGGGTTAGGGTTTGAACTTCGGGGTTTGATTGTCGGATTGATGGCTGTCTTCGGGAGGTTAGGGCTTTCGAAGAGGGGGTTTGAGAGGGTGTTTCTGCAGAGTTTCGTGGCTTGAATGGGTGTATTCACTTATGAATTTCGTGGTTATATTTTGAAACCCAAAGGCCCTTTATATAGGCAATTGGTGACTCACTCCGGCCAATCAAATGGCATGATTACAATTGTAATTGCAATGCAATTCAAACTCTTCGTTGCCATCTCTGAACGTAACCCGAACGCATCGGAGAGGTAGTGTAGTTAGATCAAACGTCTGATAGAACGTTCCAGAGTTTGGAAAAAGGACGATCTGGCGGCCGAGCAATGGATCTGGCGGCCGAGTGATAGATGTCGCGGCCGAAGGATAGATCTTGCGGCCGAGGGATTGATCTCTCAGGGAGATTTTCTAGCAACAGGTTGCTCGGGTGAGGAAATGATGTCAAGGCCGTGAGATTCGATGTTACAGCCGACAGATGGATTCTCCTAGCTTCTGTATTTTCTGTCTGAAAGGCTATATGGCTCTGGATGGGGTCCTCTAAGTGGCTCAAAGTTCTTACCGAAAGTCCTAAGGTTCTCGAGAAGGCAATCAACAATCACTGTATCCATTTCATCATCGGGATGGTCCCCAAGGTGGGACTTGAAATAATCGTTAGGCCAAATTGGGGTGTCTACACTCGGATGGACGTCTTCTCCATTCGGGCTGACGATTGTCCGACGAACAAGTCTTATCCTCGGTAAACTCTTATGTTCGGAAGGGTTCGGAAGCTAAGGCGGTGGAAGAACGTTCTAAGGCGGTGGTGGAACGTTCTAGAAGCTCTTTCTGATAGGACCGATGATAAGCAGGTTAACCTCTCTGATAACTAATTTGACGTTTCTTGAAGGGCGGCATCATTAAATACTTCTGACATGTGAAGTCATCCGAACGAAGCGGTGCGCGTGTGGTACACTTACATCTTGTCCAACACTCCAGAACTTGGCCTATAAATAGAGGAGCACCTCTCCCAGGAAAAAGGTCAGACATTCTCTTACCCACCTAACATCATATCTGCTACACATCATCTTCTTTCTCCATATTCTGACTAGATCGTCGGAACTTCTACCTGGAAGAACTCTCCCCTCCGGTTTGCAGGCACATGGCATCGCCACCAGAACGTACGGATCAACGTGCAACGACAAGAACGAAAAGAAGGTTCAGAAGGTCCAAGGAAAAATCAGCCCCCCACAATTGGCGACTCTGCTGGGGAAGAACGTTCTAAACTTTCCTAGCAAACTGTGGGTTCTGGTTTATTCTGGGATCACTCTCCTTTCCATTACCATACCATCTCATGGCACAACGTCTTCCCCCTCCAGGTCCGGAGAACTTCACTCTCGGCTTAGCTGGGTTCGGCTCCATTAACGCTGAACCTAGCTAGGCCGCAAGAGCCACTTTACCAGTTTCATGTCAACTTTCCTACCCTCCAACCGAGCTTGAACTTGCCTTGGCAGAGCAAAAGCATCAGGCTGCGGTAATAGCACTCCTCCAACAACGGCTTGAAGAGCGGGACGGAGGCGTGGCCACGACTCCCGTGCATGGCCACCCTGCCGAACCGAGTCGCCCGAAGAAAACTCACAAACGTAGTAGGAAATCTCGCCAGGCGCATACATCCGAAGGTGCTCCATCTGAGCGACGCACCGTCTTTGATAGGCTCGAGCATGCCCCCAGGGTCCAACCTACGGCTTCTCGCCCTCGCTTGGAAAGTATCGTTCGCAACGAAAGTACGCGCTCTTTGGCAACGAGCTCCACGGCAGGAACTCGCAGAGTGGGAGCTTCTAGGAGAACATACGACGCTTCCCGGCGGCATCAGGAGCAGGCGGACGGGAAAAGACCTTTGGACCTCAATGATCCACCTCGGCGTGCTCGGATGAGCGAACATCCCGAGCGATCCGAACAATCAAGATCCCACACAGATCGTTACCCGGGCGGACGGCGCCCAGCTGGCTCGTCTAGCCACCGCCGAGCAGAAAGTGGGGAAGAACGACCGAGGCAAGACAACACCATTGTCCTGTATGACCAATTTACGGGAATGCCAACGGTGTACCATCCGGTCGACGAAAACTTCGATCCTCAGCAAGTTCGTCATGGGGGCTCGAGAAGTGAGCTGCGGGAACATTCGGAAGGTGCTAGGCTTCGGCGGCGAGAACAAAACGAGCGGCCGGGACATTATCACAGGGAACCTCGGGGAAATCGAACAGTCCGCCTCGGTGCTCCACCGCCCACTATTACGAGTGTCCTGGAGCTAGTAGATGACTCCAAGCTCGGCAAGGGTAAGGCCTCTCCCTTCATTGATGCTATACAACAAGAGCGACCCCCGGATCGTTTTGTCTTGCCGAAGCTCAAGCGGTACGAGGCTAAGGAAGACGCAGTCGCGTTCGTTTGCCGATTCAGACAGACGATGAGCCTCCACAACTTTTTCGACGCACTTATGTGTAAGATTTTCCCTCTTACTCTGAGTGAACCAATAATGTTGTGGTACAATCAGCTCAAGCCGAAGTCCATTAAGTGCTTCAACGAGCTAGAGTTGGAGTTCACTAAACGGTTCGTCACGAGTAACGTCCAGCCGAAGAGGCTTTCAATGCTGGTCAACATGAGGAGGACGGCAGGCGAAACCCTTCGGTTGTATACCGAACGATATTGGGAGGTTTACAACCTCATCCCTGATTGTGATCAAAGCGTGGCAGCCGAGTCATTCATGAATGGGTTGGATCCAACTTCTGCGATGTTCAGAGATTTATCCCGAAACCCACCGAAGACAATGGGAGAGCTCATGGTGATCATCGAGAAGGATTGTGTGCACGAAGAAGCGGTGGCCGAGCGTAACGCCCCGAAGGGAACAGATGCAGCGAAGACAACTGCTGCTATAAAAAAGCAAGTAGTTAATGTTCGGCAAGGACAGGCAAGCCAAAATGGCGCTGGAACGAGTAAACCGAACAATCGGAACAAGGCCCCTCAACACCCATAGCAACAACCTCAATGGCAGCAGACGAAGAGGGAGCCAAGGCCGGACGACTATGTAGCTGAGTGTACTGTGTTCACTGAGCCAATCTACAAGCTGTTGAGTACCATTGGGCAATTACCATTCTTCGTTTGGCCGACGGGGTTCTTAGGGACGGCAGGCAATGGCCCTGGGATGTGCACGTTCCACAAAGAGCGTGGCCATTACACAACCCAATGCCAATCGTTCAAATGCTACCTGGAAGAACTTGCGGCAGCAGGGCACCTCAATCAGTGGATCGATCTCCGGCGAAATCCACTACCCCCTCCTCCGCCTCTTCCAGCTGGGAATCTCGTAGGAGTAATTCAAGGCATTGTGTCCGAAGGACGAGCAGCCGAGCTCTACTCCGAGATTGACAAAGCAGTTGCTGCCCTGGCCGTCTGCAACATTGGAGTTTCACCAAAGAGAAAGTGGATTGATCCTAGCCTCGATGGCCCGGTAACCTTCACGTCCGAAGACTTGCAAGGAGTTCAAATGCCTCACACCGACACCCTCATTGTCTCGGTTACAGTTGGCACCTCCACTGTTCAACGAGTACTGGTAGATCAGGGAAGCTCGGCGGAAGTTATGTTTTACTCCACATACAAGAGCCTCGGACTTAAGCCAGACCAGCTTCGGACAGTGAGCACACCCCTCGTCAGCTTCACCGGAGCACCCGTATGACCTCTTGGTTTGATCACTCTTCCAGTGCGAGCCGGCTCCTGAGTCATTGATGTCGAATTTATAGTAGTTAGTTCTCCTAGTCCTTACAACATCATCCTCGGTCGAACCTGGCTACACGGAATGGAGGCGGTCGCCTCTACCTTCACCAGGTCATGAAGTTTATCGGCTGGAATGGACGGCAGGAGAGCCTTCGGGGGGATCAAATTCAGTCAAAGAAGTGTTATGTCAGTACAGTGACTAACGAGCGGAGTTGCTTGGAGGTACAGTGTGTTGAGACAGCCGACGTTCCCGAAGAAGAGGGAATGCCAGCCGAACAACGGTCAACCGAAGAGCTTGTACGGATGCCAATCACCGAAGATGGAGGAAGATACTTCCTCGTCGGCAGTTCCTTGAGTGAATCCGAGCGTACAGATATGTTCAATTTCCTTAAAGCGAACATAGAAGTATTTGCTTGGACTCCTCAGGAAATGCTTGGAGTGGATCCATCCTTCGCCTCTCATTCCCTCAATGTAGATCCGAACCGACGCCCAGTGGTCCAGAAGATTCGTCGCTCGGCAGCCTTGCATGTGGAGGTGGTCATGGTTGAAGTGGATCAACTGTTGGCAGCTGGAGCTATTCGGGAAATTCTATACCCGACTTGGCTCGCTAACCCCGTCGTTGTTCCGAAGAAAAATGGGAAGCTCAGGGTCTGTGTTGATTACACCAACCTCAACGATGCTTGCCCAATGGATCGATTCCCTCTTCCTCGGATAGAGCAAATGGTGGATGCAACTGCTAGGTACGAGCGACTGAGCTTCATGGATGCGTACAGGGGCTATCATCAGATCGCTCTTGCCAAAGATGATCAAGAGAAGACGGCGTTCATCTCTCCCCGAGGGACGTACTGCTACAACGTCGTTCCCTTCAGATTGAAGAATGCCGGAGCAACCTTCCAACGAAGAATCACTAAGATGTTCCTCCTCAAGCTCGGCAAAACTTTGGAAGCATACATTGACGATATGGTCTGCAAAAGCAAGTTCGGCAGAGATCATCTTCGGGATCTTGGGGAGATTTTTGACATCCTTAAGGAACACCGGCTTCGCCTCAATGCCGAGAAGTGTGCGTTCGGCGTAGGTTCGGGGAAGTTCCTGGGATACATGGTGAGCCGCCGAGGGATAGAAGCTGACCCGACTCAACTCACCGCCGTACAAAACCTCCGAGCTCCAACTACAATCAAAGAAGTCCAACGACTGATAGGGATGGTTGCAGCATTAAATCGATTTATCCGGCATTCGGGTGACCTTTGTAGACCCTTCTTCCAGGTCATCAAGACTAGTCGGCGTAGGTTTGTGTGGACTGAGGAGTGTGAGCAGGCATTGCAATCCTTAAAGGATTACCTTTCCCACGCACAGCTCCTCGTCACCCCCGAACCCAACGAAGATCTATACCTTTACCTTGCTGTTTCGGATCATGCAACTAGTGCTGTGCTCGTTCGGAAAGAAGAGATGGACCACTTGCCGATTTTCTTTTCGAGCAAGACGATGACGGAGTCTCAGACGAGGTATCTGCCTATGGAGAAGTTAGCTCTAGCGCTCGTTTCAGCTAAGACGAGCCTTATGCCCTATTTCCAATGCCATAGGATTGTGGTTCTCACTGAGTTTCCTCTCAAGGCCGTTCTTTGGAAGACCACCTCCTCCAATAGGATCTTGAAGCTCTCGCAAGACCTTGCCAATTATGACATCCAGTTCGAGCCATGAACTGCAATCAAGGGCTAAGCGTTAGCTGACTTTTTCGCCGAGCTTACCCCTGGGTTGAGGGACGAGGACAATGCATTGGCAGCTGCTGCTGATGAGGCTTGGATTGCTAAAGAAGAAGAGTTTGTTGAGTGGAGTAATCCTTCCCCCGAGTCTCTTCGCGCTCGGTTCACCTTGGGAACCAAGAAGCCGAGGAAGGAATGGAAGTTGTTTTCCGGGGACGCTTGGAAGATGACAGTTGACGGAGCCTCAAACATCCACGGGGCTGGGGCTGGCATTGTTCTCGTTTCTCCGGCTAGGACGGTCCACGAGAGTTCAGTCTCCATTGACTATCCCGCCACGAATAACGAAGCCGAGTACGAAGCTCTCATTGCCGGGCTGAAGCTTGCTCTTCGGATGGAAGCAGATTCAGTTCATGTCTTCTGTGACTCCAGGCTGATTGTGGGCAACCTCAACGACGACTATCAGGCTAAGGACGAACGGATGAATGCCTACGTCAGTCATGTTCTTTCTCTGCTCAAACAATTTGGCCGTGTCGAGATAGAATGGATCGCTCGGGAACATAATGCACACGCTGATGCTCTGGCGGGTCTCGCCTCGGTGTACCGAACCTCGGGTAGTCGCATTATTGTTTTTGACGAGGTCGAATCACTGAGCTTCGAACCCGTTACTCGTTCGGTTAATATTATCACCTTCGGTCCAAGTCAGATGGACCCCATTGTCGCCTATCTGAAGCATCAAACTCTCCCAGAAAACAGAAAGGAAGCTCACAAGATTCGTTGCCGAGCAGCGAACTATCTCCTTGATCCGAACGGTAATCTGTATCGCCGAACGTTCACCGGGCCAGATTTACGCGTCATACATGAGGATCAAGTTCAGAGCATCCTGGACGAGCTTCATTCGGGAAGCTGTGGTGGTCACTCGGGAGGGCGAACGATGGCCCAACGAGCGTTAACACAGGGCTATTGGTGGCCTAAGATGGTAAAGCAATCCGAGGAATATGTGAAGCGTTGTGTTCGATGTCAGAAGCATGCTTCCATCCCTCACCAACCTGCATTTCCTCTCAAGATGATCACCAGTCCTTGGCCATTTGCCGTCTAGGGCTTCGATATCGTGGGAAAGCTGCCGAAGGTGCTTGGGGGATTTGAGTACATGCTCACCGCTACCGATCTGTTCACAAAGTGGGTTGAAGCTTCTCCACTGGTGAAGACTACGGCCGGGGATGTCAAACGCTTTATCTGGAAGAATATCATCTCTAGGTTTGGTGTGCCGTATGCCATTCTTTCGGATAACGATTCTCAGTTCGTCGCTGCAGCAATCCAGAACTTCTACCGGGAGCATCATATCACCATCCATACTTCATCCGTCGCATATCCCCAAGGTAATGGCCAGGCTGAAGCTTCGAATAAGGCAATTACTCAGGGGCTTAAGCGTCGTTTGGATCGCAAGCTCGGCAAGTGGGTCGATGAACTTCCTCAGGTTTTGTGGAGCTATCGTACTACTCCTCGGCGTTCCACAGGCCGAACTCCGTTCTCCATGGTCTATGGCATGGAGGCAGTCCTACCCCTCGCTACCCTGATACCTATTGTTCGGTCTGAGAACTTTAATCCGGTGGATAATAACGCTTTGGTTGGGGCGGAGTTGGACTTTGCCGAAGAGCTTCGAGATAACGCCAATCTTCGGCATGCTGCCTATCAGCAAGAGGTTGCTTGGGGGTATAACAAGAACGTTCGGGCTCGGCTGTTCAACGTCGGTGATTTGGTCCTTCGGATGGTTGTCGAGGCAAAGAAGTTGACAAAGTTCAAGGACCCCTACGAAGGCCCCTACCGAGTGGTGCAGAAGATTGGCCACGATGTCTATAAGCTTGCAGTGATGGATGGTACACCGATCGCCAATCCATGGAACGCCCAAAAACTTCGGAAATTCCATGGGTAGCCTCGGCGACTTTCCGCTCTAATGATTTTGGTTCGTTTTGTTTTTGTTCAGATTGAAAGCCTTCGGGCGTTTTGTTAATCAAAGTTTATTTTTCTGGCATTCATGTTTCTTCGGATCAAACGCTCAGTTTACTGGGTATTCTATCTCGCTCACATCCTTCGGGACTTGGCACTTCCACCCCACCCTTTGTTCGGATACTCGGACTGCCTTCGGCGATGTTCCTGACATTTTTGGGCGAAATTCTCTAAGCCTCGATTTTCCCCATCGTTGGGGCTCGGCACATTTTCTTCTTTCGTTTACCCACTTTCCTGCCTTAGTGTCTTCCTGCTCTTACTAAGGTAAAACACTAAGGCAGGGGGGCTCCTATGGGTAAACATGAGACTGGACAAGTGAACAAGTAAATTAATTCGTGTGGGTGGCATCCATCGTTCGGACCCCTTGATGTTTTCAGTTGAACGAGTAATTGTACTTGTGTTTATTTGTGTAATCTGAAACACATTTGTGGACATTTGACGGCTAGTAAAACATTGTAAAACTAAGACAACGTACACCGAACAAAAATACTTGGAAAATTGCAAATTACTAACATTACTTGTTGCAAAAGAGTGCATTCACCAAGTACAAATATTTGGAAATTTTTCTGCGTTTTTACAAGGGCATGACGGGTGGTGCATCGTTCGGTGCCATCCCTGGTGCAGGACAACCTTACCGAGGAATGGCCATGTTAAATCGTTCTTGGCCACCCTTAACCTGTATTAATTACATAACAACGGTTCGGCTAAAGCCAATTGTTCGGCGCCAACCGTTCCAAATAAAAGTTCGACATTCAAAAAGCAAAAACAAATTTAAAAGTTTGAAATCTTATGCTTCGGGGGTAGGAGTCAATGGGGTAAGAGTGGTGGAATCTTGTGCTGGGATGGCGGTGCTTTCCTGCTCGGCTGGACTGGTCACAGCCTCAACAGTTGGCTCTTCAGCCTCAGCTTTGTCAGTAGGAAGAGGAGGCACTTCAACAAGGTTCCTACGTTCATCATCTGGTTCAACACCGGCTTCGTCAAAACCCATGTTGAATCCGAGCTTGAAGCTTCTCCTGTGTTGCGCCTCCTTCATCTCTGTTTGGAGGGCCAGGATTTGGTCCGCTGAGTCTTCCTCGGCTTGGTAATACTCTTTGTCAAACTCCTCCTGGAGCAGCTTCTTCATTTCTTCCTCCATCTCTTTCCGAGGGAGCTCTTGCTTCTCCTTCGGTAGCCTTCTTTTTCTCTTTCTCCTTTTCCTTCTCCTCGACCCTCGGGAGGCCGACCCCAGATGCCTTTGTGGCATGGGATTTCATCCTCTTCGTTGCCGGAGCGTCCTCGGATAGGTGGATGGTGGAAGGGGGCAGCTTTTGTGCCAGAGGCGGGGAAAGAACTGTTTTGCTCGCCGAGCCTGAAGCTCCGAGTGCACCGGCTTTCTTCTGCTCGGCCAAATCTCTCGCTTGCTCCTCTATCCTCTTCTGCAGCACGGCCTTCATGCTTCGGGGAGGCATTGTCTCATCTCCTGGGAAAGGTTCTTCTTCGGTTGGCACTCGTATCTTCCCTCGGAGCGGTTTTTCTTTACTCGGGAGGAGCTCTTCGGGAAGCACAACCATTTTTTCTTCAGCAACCTTCTCCACCACCTTTCTTCGGATCCTTCCTCCGTAAGTTGCGTCGTACTGAAGGATTGTCGGTGCGTCTCTTTCTTCGCTCGGAATCGTAAGAAGTGACAAAGCAAGCTCGCACCCTCTTGCTAGTCTCAGTAGGTCCTTATTGAGCTTCGGTGTATCTGCCGAGGTTAAACAGTTGAGAATTCTGAAAATGTCAGTTGCATGATGGGAAACATTACAAGGAGAAATGGGGAAATGAACTAAACAATGCAAGGTACTTACGAGGATCTCCCCTACGAGTTGCAATCTCAAATTGTCCGTATTCAAGTGGCGGGTATTGGATGTTTCCCCGGACTTCAACGTAGTCCGAGGCCCATTTCTCCAAGTCATACATACCCTCGGGAATTATCTTCTCCATGTTTCTCCGAGAACACAGGAAATATCGGGAACGTCTAACGTTCCTTGACATCATGTAATTCTTGAAGATATGGTGGGCCTTTAGGTGAAACATCTTCACATCGGCAAGCTTAATCACCGATTGAATGATGCGGTAGGAATTCACGCTCAGTCGGCATGGTGTGGGAAGCATGCCCTTCGGAGGAAGGATTTCGTTCCTTTCCGCCGTTGCGGCCCTTTTTCGAAAAATCGAGGGAGCGCGAGCGCCGGTGGCAAGCGCTCAAAAATACAGAGTCGCCACTTGAGTTTTGAAGGTCCGACACTCAAGGAACCGTATTTCGAAGCACCTGCCACGCTGTTTGTTTGAAAAAAGTGAAGGAAACCAGTCCGTCATAACCATATCTGGGTTCGGGAGCCAGGTTACGAGAGGGGAAGGGTTTTAAGGCACCCCTCTCGCCCAATCCGGAGATCGGTCTCTACTTAGGCATTTTTATCAAAATATTTGTGATTCTTCTTCTTTTTGATCAATTTTAGCCAATTAGGGCAGGGAAACAGTTAATCGGGGATTAAAAACTGTAACAATTTGCAGGATGTGATCAAATGATAGCATGGATGGATGGTATGACACGTAATAAATGGGATGAACCCTAGAACAGCGATCAGATGCCAAAACTAGGCTCGGGGTAGATTTGCCTTGCAAGATGGCCAACTTGCATGCATGAACAAATCTGCATGCAAGTGAACCATCGCGCGAGACACTGAAACCCTCGTGCGAGTATTGAGATCTCACCACAGTCCTAATTTCATCCCCTTCTGGGCTCTGGAAGGACCAGTGCTCACTTAGGTGCAAACCAAGCAGCTTTATATGTACATGCAATGGAAATTACTTAAAAATAGAAAGAAGATCAATTGAATTGAAACACAACCCCTAAACAGTGGGGGTACCAAAACAGAGGCCAAGGGCCTAGTTGCCCATGCAAGGGCTATTCATGGAAATCACAGAACTGTCACGCGACAGAGAGTGAGTCTCGCGCGACATTCCTGACTGGACTTCCAGGAATTGCTTTGCATGCTTGGGGTCCTGAGACAGATTCAGGGGATCCCAAGGGCATTCCAAACTATTTAGAGTAAATAAACTAGCTACTGTATTTTGTTTTTGCATGCATAACAGTGATCTAGAAATCAAAATGAAGCACAACAGGTATGAATATATTGCAAAACAGAAAAGGGCTAGCCTCCCTTCCCCACGAGGTCCATTCTCTTGCTGACACAAGTGTCGCGCGAGTATAGGGGACCATCGCGCGAGGGTGTAACTGCCACGGATTCTTGTAACTCTGCTGGCTTTAGGACCAGGACATGGTATTAATTACCAGCCTTGGCCCTGTCAGCCCCCTTCAAGGATCAAAACAGAAACAGGTTGAAAGTTATACCTTTGCTTGGAAAGGGTTTGGGAATGGATTGGATTGATTGGTGTAGCCTTGCAACCAAGTGTATATGAACACACTAAGTCCAGGAGATTAGGAGGTGGTTTAGGGTTAATAACTTTGTGCTAGTTAGTGGAAGACTTGTAAAATAACCAAGGAACTCTTTAGGCAATTTTTCGGAACCCTTAATATGGAGGATGAAAGGGGGTATTTATAGGGGGAGTGTAAGGGCTAGTTAGTGACCAAACAAGGCCTTGGGATCAACCAACAAGGCTGGTCACAACTTGGTTGTGAAGCTAGCCAACAAGGTGGGTGGTTGGTTGGGGGGATTGTATGGGCTACAAACTGCCAGAACTCTGTTCAGCTGATGAAAACGGGGTTCCAGCCCATGGGGACCCATGTGCCAAACAATCATCACAAATCCAGCTAGATTATGTGATAGGGACAGGAGAGAACCATTGCGCGAGGGTTCGAAAGTGTCGCGCGAGGGTCAACAGTCAATAGTTTGACTTTGACTACACCTGGCAACCTGAGTGTCGCGCGAGGGACACAAAGGCTCGCGCGAGGGTCAACTCGGGCTCTGGGGTTTGACTGAAGGTTCAGAGGGGTTCAAAAGGTTCAAGCAGGGTTCTAAGCATTCCAAGCCTAATCCATTCCCAATCCAAGCTCTGTTTGATCCGATTTCATCATCGGGGAAACAAGAAAATCGTAAAATAAAGTAAAACAATTGGGAGACCCAGATTGGGGTGTCTACACATGGTGTGAGGCTAAAGCGATACAGGATCTCTCTCAAGACCTTGTGCATCGGGAACCGAAGCCCGCCTTCGGTAATCGCCATTAGAGGAACCGTGACGTGTTCGTCACTGAACAGTATTCGGGGCCCTTCAACGGGCGAGATCACAACATCGTTCGGGATTTTGTAGGCCCGCCGAAAGAGGTCTATCCCTTCATGATCCTTGAAACAGTCCCAGTAGGGGCAGGGATCCTTTCTTGTTCGGTCTGGGATCAAGTCAGGGTCTAAGGGTACGATCTTTCTCTTGATCTTCTTCTTCTTTGGCGCCTTGGAAGATGATTCACCGAGGGGCATGGCCTCCTCTTCTGGATGACTTGACGAAGCAGCAGGCGTATCTCTTTCGAATTGGCCCTCTTCGTCCCCATCCGCTGCGTCCTCTTCCACTTCCTCTTCTTCGTTCGGGTCTTCGCCCGCTTTCTCCGAAGAGTCGTCGTCAATCTCTACGACCTCGCTATCGGGGACCATTGAACGAAGAGGCGTCACGTTCGAGGGGAAGTCGATCCCCTCGATTCCGGCGTACGAGGATCCGGATCCTCGTACTCGGTACTTTCGAGCTTCAGCTCTGACTGCTTCGGCTATTCGGGGATCCATTTCACCGAAATCCGGTGCTTCGGAGTCGACCAAGCGATATGACTCCCCCGAAGAAGTTGACGACGACTCCATACCTAAAACACAGGTGCATAGGATCAGACCGTTAGCGAAAAGCGAGGTCATTAGTCCTATGGTGCCTAAGTTCAGTGTTCTAAGTTAACCGAGCAGACACGTCATTCCCGAACGACTATGTGTCGAATGGGGACTCCGAGCGCGGTTATGCTTCGGAAGCCATTGAGGTTATGCGTTGTTCAGATATATCGTTCGGAGAAACTTTCGGATATTATTCTTCGGAGAAACTTGGGTTCAGAGTTCGTTTGTGTTCGAAAGAACACGGGTTGAAGATGTGCACGGGCTCGGAAGAACACATGAACATCTTCAACCTGTTCTACAGTGCCCAGGAAAGAGACCAGACGAAACGGATGGGGGAAACCCACTTTTGTGGTCGAAACATGCTCAAAAACAACTGAAAATGCAGGGAAACGTTAAGAGATTCAAGATATACCTGAATATCAAGAGAAATCTGTGATTCAATGTTGTAATCTTCAGATTTCTGGCGATGTTTGGGCAAGAACCGTCGTTGAGCAGTTTAGACGTCTGATGGAAGGAGAGAAAAAGTGATTTTCTCTCTCCTTCCATCGCCTTTTATACCATGGGAGGAATTCGAAACGGCGCAGAATCCCCAGCCGTCGGATTGGAGCGGGAGATTGATATTCTGCGCGATGATTGACACGTGGAGGGCAATGTACAACGCCGTATCGCTACCCAATGGCTTGGCGACACGTGTGAAAATTTGAAATCGGCGGTTTCAGAAGCATTAAATGCGGGTCCAGTGTTTGTCTGCTTCGAAGTTCGCATCTGTCTAATGTTCGGAATTCGTTTGCGTTCGGAATGTATGTAAGCGTGGGAATTGCCGAGACCAGGCCATCTTTGTTCGGCTGAAGTGATGGTGAACAAGTCATCGAAATCAAGCTAGCTTTGTTCGGCCACTACTGTCAACTCATCCTTTCTTCCAAATACACAAAACAGGAGTTGAGGGGCTATTATAGTGGGCCCAAATATCCAAAGGTTCAAAGGGCTCGATAGGGTGACCTTGTGGACCCATAGTTCAGTTGTCTCAGTTCGTCTGCATGAGAAAAGTCAAACTTAACACGTCGTCCCGGTCATCAACCGAACGTTGAGCAGTCCTGCGGCTGTTCACCGAGCGTAAGTTGATTCTCCGAACGTAGCGTATCGTTCTTGTTCGGTACCAGGCCCGTTTGTTCGGATAGACGTCTTCTCTATTCGGATTGATGGTGGTTCGACGAACAAGTCTTATCCTCGGTAAACTCTTATGTTCGGAAGGGTTCCTCGGCTAAGGCGGTGGAAGAATGTTCTAAGGCGGTAGCGGAACGTTCTAGAAGCTCTTTCTGATAGGACCGATGATAAGCAGGTTCAACTCTCTGATAACTGATTTGACGTCTCTGATATCGACCCACGTGGGTCTGCAAGTCTCGAAGGGCGGCAACATTAAATACTTCTGACATGTGACGTCATCCGAGGAAGCGGTGCGCGTGAGGTACACTTCCACCTTGTCCAACACTCCAAATCCTTGCCTATAAATAGTGGAGCACCTCCCCCAGGAAAGAAGTCAGACAATCTCTTACCTAGCAAAAATATCTGCTACACATCATCTTCTTTCTCCATATTCTGACTAGATCGTCGGAGCTTCTACCCGGAGGAACTCTCCCCTCCGGTTTGCAGGCACACGGCGTCGCCACCTTCTGACGTACGGGTTATCAATCTTGCAACCCATCCTAGGATACGTTTCACAATTTAGGGACTATTTTTCCATGTTCCAAACTCGGGGTCTTACTGCCGTAACTAAGAGGTTAGAGTTAAATAGTGTCTTCTTCAATTGAGTAGGAATTTCAATAGGATTTCTTGAAGGCCCCAAATTTGTTTCAGGAATTCTTTTTATATTTCCGGCATCGGTGGCCAACAAAGATTCGATAATCGATTTAGACACCCAGATTCCTAATAAACCATCCTCTTACGATTACGATTACTTTAAACTAAAACAAAGTTGCGGCAGCGAGTCCTGAGTTGGAACTCTTTGCCGGAAGTAGTTTTACTCTTTAATCAAGTTCTTCGGCATGTCGGGTGTGGTAAAGTTCTTGCGCGAGAAAGAGAGGTGCTCTGTGCGTAAGTGTGTGGTTGTATGGGATTTGCCCCAACTCGACTTCCTCCGATATATGTATTCTAATACACGTTTGTAAGCAGAAACTATGCCCCAACAACTTATAGGCCTCCGAAAATTAACCAAAAACTATGCCTCATTTTCTAGACAAGAACATATATATATATATATAAGTTGTTCCTCATCTTGCAAAAGAGGAGACTCAGCATTGATGGTCCGATAATGATTATTGAAGCTGCACTTCTCGGATTCGAATCTCAGGAGGCCATCTTTTGGCAAACTAATTGTTTTTCTTCCGTTTTCTTATTTTCTATAGTTAATCTTGGCAAACTAATTGTTTTTCTTTCTTCCGTTTTCTTATTTTCTGTAGTTAATCTTGGCAAACTAATTGTTTTTCTTCTGTTTTCTTATTTTCTGCAGTTAATCTAGGTAGGTACCAGATGTGTTTGCACGGTCCAGATTTTAAGTAAACTATTTGCGCGAATAATTTATTTATTCCCTCAGCGAATCTGGACCATCCATTACAACAATTGATGGGTAGAAAAAGATTAGTTAAAAATAGCTAAAAATAGCAATTCTCTCATTGCTAAATATAGCATTCTTATGGCTAAAGTTAATAACATGATTAGTTAAAAAAATGCAGTGTATGAGTGATATTCCGTTATATTTGATTTTTTTTTTCTAATGGTATAAAATATTTTAAAATTTTATTTTAGTTAAATTATGAAACCAAAATACATGTTTAATATTTTTACCTTGTATTAACCACCTATATTGATTTTTTTTTTGTTAGAAAACCTAAGGCCTCAATTTTAAAAAGTCGCTTTAAGCCTCTTAATTCTCAGGGCCGGCCCTGTTTGTAAGTAAATTAGTGAGTGATTAAGAGATTACCAAAAGAGGCAGTAGGATTTCCCCTGTGAATTTGGTCGGAACGGCAAGCGGTGAATTCGGATAGCGGGAGTGAAGGCAGGAGTCTCTCTCCCCTTTACTAATCTCTTTTTAGAGTGCTTTCCTCTTTTAAATTGATAACTATCCATATTCGACCCACCCATATTTGACCCCGACCCGTTTCAACCCGTCCAAACCCGTCCGTTTGCCACCTCTATTATATATATATGTCGGTGGAATAAAGAAAGAAGCGGTGGAAGGAATTCCTCCTGTAACTCCAAAGCATTACTCCGAGACACGTAGTGTGGTGAGTCGGTTCAGCGCGATTTCGGTCCGTACGCGTTCAGATTTCAGTCTCCGAAAAAAAACCCAAAAATTCAACACATACTAATAATAATTTAAGGGTCAACGTGGCGGTGTTGGATTTTAAAGGTAAAATCCCAACGTTGCATAACTCATATAGTGAGCCGGGTTCCTATTCGGACCACGTGACTAAACTTTTTTTTTTTAAAGAAAAGTCAGGATTTTATAGTCGTCAAAACAGTTGAAGATGTTTTCTATTTGGTCGGATCCTTGGGGTCGACGAAGGCAGTCTCGAGATCGGCGGCTTTAGGAGTGGCCTCAAGCTCGGGGTTCACACAGAGGGCTTGGTTTGGGCATCGACCAAGGACTTTTTCTATTTTGGATATTTTGGTAATGACTGGTGAAGCTCAGAAGTCTCGGGAACGCTGGCAGCCTTAAGGCCGAGTAGGTAGCCAACACCATAGGCCTTGTTCGGGATGGCCTCCACTTGTCCTTTGTAGTTCCGGGTCCTATCGTGGAACCCCTTTGCATCAGCAACGTCGATCAGCTTCTTCTATTTGGCCTTCATCTCTTCCATTTTCTGCTTTATTGCTGCCGCCGTTGGCGAGGGTGGCCTCCCTCTTGTATTTCTCCACCTCGGTCTTCAACTTCTTCTTGAGGCCTTTGCTCGTTTTGATCAGTTTGTTCACAGTTTTGTTATGCTCGCTCATGTGGTCGCGGGCGGCTGCGAGATGCTGAGTAGTCTGTTAGAGGGAGAGAGTGAGAGGTGAAATGGAGAAGGTTGATTGAAATTGTAAGAGGGACGCCGACTCGAGGTCCTACGGGAGTCCATGAACATCCCAGGGCAGAAGGGTCCCATTCATCAGGTGATATGTGCCCAATATTGGTGATATTTGGCGCGCCTAGTCCCGTTTTATGTCGTTTGTTTTATGTTTATTTGTCGTTTTTAGTGATTTTGCGCGTAAGGTTTTCCGTTGAGCGTTTCAGGTAATACGCGAATAAGAGGGCTTGTTTTGATGATTTGAACAACCTTTGAGGGTATTTGAGTAGGCGAGGCCTTGAAGAATTCAGCCGTCGGGGCTTGAAGTTGAAGAACCGTAGCAGCCAGAGCATGCCATGGGCCGTCGGGTGACAAAACGGGGCACAAGGGGCTTGAGCTGCCAGGAAGCCTTGGTATCGATATGGCTCTTCGCGTATCGATACGGATCTTAGTGTATCGATACGGTTGGAAAACAGAGAGAAACCCAGCCTTCATATCGATACGGATTTCAACGTATCGATACGGGTTATTGTGTATCGATACGGTTCGTCTACGGGGAATCCTGGATTTCAGAGCAAGGCAGCTCGGTATCGATACGGCTACAGAGTATCGATACGGAAGACTTACCGACTTACTTTTTGACAGCTTTTAACTTTCCAGAAGTGGCAAGTTTCCACTTTTGGCTAGTTTTTGGGATATTTTTCTTACTTTTGAGAGAGAGTAAGCCCTTTGTGTATAAATAGATCTCTCTCTCTCTATTGGCTAGTTATTTTATTAACTTAGTCTTTTTCTCCATTAAAGCTTGTAAGCTCTTTTCAAGTTTAATTCCTCAAGAACTCGTTAAGGTATTTACGTTACGTTAATTTCTCGAGTATTAAAGTTGTTTGTATGCCTTGGATCCTTATATAAATCAAGTTTATTTTCGATTCTATCGGTTAAATATGTTTTCAATATTTACCATGCTTTCTAGCCTTTTCGTTATGAGTGAGTAGTCGATTAGGCTTGGCCATGGGGCGATTATCGTCTCGTGACTTATGTTTATCTTGCCTTTCTTAACTCATGGCTTGAAGTTTGGTATGGAAAATGAGAAGGGCTCGCCTTTATGTAACAAAACTAGCCGATGTTAATCTCCGGTGATCATATGCTCGCTCATATGGTTCCGTGAGCAATGTCTTGGTGTGTGTTTGCCAAAAGAACTAAAGAGCTCACTTGTTTTCCCATACTTCATTTCTAGCCTTTCAATGGTTTCATAGCTAAATATTTCGGTTGATAGCCTATGCCGTGCGATTCAACCGAGTTTTCGTTGAGAATGGTTCGATGGCCTAAGTTACGGGTGTTAATAGTTCCATTGCCTTGGCTCTTGTTTAACTTAGTCAAAACTAATTTTCTAGTCTTTTCCTTAAGTGTTTATCACCATTCAAAGCAAACTGAAAGTTGGCCGTCTTAACGCCGGAAACACTTACTTCTAAAAATCCTAGCAAGCTATAGAGATTTTCTTTGAGGGAACGATTCCGGACTTCCGGATATTAAGCTGATAGCGACCTAGCCCTACGCTTGGGATTTCCAACCTTATATTTCAACGGTTAGGTTGTGGCGAAGCATATTTTGGCGCCGTTGCTGGGGATTTTCTTAATATAGCTTATTGGGAGGTTTGACAAACCACTGTAAGTATTCCATTTAATTTTTCTTTTGTGCACCGTATACTCGACCTAGCGGATACCTCTAACTGAGCCACCAATTCGATTTGAGGTTTAACGAAGCTAGTTTGAGTATCCATTGCCTTTTCTTTTCTTATATTGCTTGTGCATATTTTGAGGCGGTGGCATAGCCCCTCATAATTGTCTTGAGAGAGAGAGGTGGCGGCATAGCCCCTACAGTCTGTTTTTCTTATTTTAGGGCGGTTATGTGGTTCTAAATTGTTGAAAATAGAGGTTCATGCTTGTAGTGTATCATAAGCCTTTGGTTTATCGTAGTCCACACTCTAATTGACTGCATTGATCTAGTTCTCCGCCTCGTGTAAGAAGCAATCTCCGAGCCTATTCTCCACCGAGTAGATATTCTCGGTCGTATTCTCCATCAAAAAGATCAAAAATGGATGCGGAAGCTCCTCCGGTTAGGACTCTTAAGGATTATTTTAATCCGGAAAGGGTCACTCAACGGTCACCGATAGTTTTTCCACGCCCCACCACTGCTGCAAACACGTTCGTGTTTAAATCTGATTACCATCGGTGCATTCCATTTTTCTATGGTATGGAACGTGAGGATCCGTACCAACATATCCGGGAATTTGAGGAAACCCTCCAATCATTTGTGATGGTGGATGCGCATCTCAATCAAGCAAGATTGAGGCTTTTTCCTTTCACTTTGAAGGATAAGGCGAAAACATGGTTCCACTCGTTGAAGACTCAATCGTTGACCACATGGGAGGAGGTTCAAGACATTTTCCACAAGAAGTTCTATCCTGCAAGCTGAACAAAGCTCTTGATGGATCAAATCCAGACCTTTAAGCAACGTGAGGGAGAAGCTTTCCATCAGTATTGGGAGCGTTACAAGGACCTACTTTCAGCGGTTCCTCACCACAGTTTCTCCTTGTACCAATTGATCCATTACTTCCATATGGGCTGCTCTCAACAAAGCAAGCAACTGCTCGACACTATGTGCTACGGGGGCTCCATGAACAAATCGCCCGAAGATGGCTGGGATTACTTGGATGAAGTGGCCAAGAAGTCCTTGCCTTGGAGTTACGAGGACATTGGTGATAGAGTTATGGCAAGCCAAGGCCCCGGTGGTTCCGGAAAGTTCTCCATCAATGAGCATCAAGCTATCGAAACACGTATGGAACAGTTGGCTCAGAAGCTGAAAAAATTGGAGTTAAAAGGGGTGAAGGAAGTTAAAGCAGTGCAAGCGGCGGAGGAGATGTGTTTTATATGTGAGACGACGGGTCATTCGATCGACAACTGTCCGTCCATTCCCACTCTCAAGCAGCACTATAGCAACCTCAACCTTCCGATTGAAGAAGTTAGTGCGGTGAACCAACGGTTTGATTCGTTTCCCCAGAACTTCAACCAAGGCCAAAGGTAACAGCCGGGATTCCGTTGGAACAATCAAATTGAAGGAGGACCTTTTCAAGTGCCTCCTGGTTCTCAAATGCAACCATGGCGGCCTGCTCAAGTCCAAGGGCAGCCTCGTTTTTCACAAGGACCGCCAGGTTTTATGCCTTCTTCCAAGGGCCGAACCAATTCCAACCTCCGCCAAGGCGATCTTTGGAAGATACCTTCCAATCCTTCATGCAAGCTCAATCAAATTACAATGAGAACAACACTCAAATGATGGGGGAATTGAAAAACCAAATGGAAAAGATAACCACATCTATAGGGCTTCTCCAACAAGAAAGGGGAAAGTTTCCTACACAGCCGCAGGCCAATCCACAAGCCCAACTTCTCATTGGTAGTTCTTCGGTACCGCCGCCTGAGCAAGCTCAAGCAATCATCACTTTAAGGAGTGGCAAGGCCGTTGATAATCTTGTGAAAATGCCGGCTACACCTCCTATAGTGCCGGCTCCAACGTCGACAAGTTCTACAACACTTGGGGAATCTCCTAAGCCAACTCCGGAGGAAGACGGGGAATCTCCCGTGCAAATTTCAAAGGAAGCCGAGACCACTCCGAGCCCACAAGTCTCTCCTATTCCGGCACCCTATCCTTCTCGACTGAAAATGCCGGCTCATCCATCTAAGAATGCCGATATACTTGATGTATTCAAGCAAGTCAACGTTAACATTCCGTTGATGGATGCCATCAAGTAAATCCCTTCTTATGCCAAGTTTTTGAAGGATTTATGCACCCAAAAGTGGAAGCTTAATGTGCACAAAAAGGTTCTCCTTACCGAGCAGGTGAGCCAAATTATCTAAACCAACCTTGCACCTAAGTACAAAGACCCTGGATGTCCTACAATTGCTATTACTATTGGGGGTAAGAGAGTGGAGCAAGCTCTCTTGGATTTAGGGACGAGTGTGAATTTGCTGCCATACTCAGTGTACCAAGAGCTCGGTTTGGGGGAGATGAAGCCTACGAGAGTTACTTTTCAATTGGCGGATAGGAGTGTCCGCATTTCTCGTGGAGTGGTGGAAGATGTGTTGGTTCAAATGGATCAATTCGTATACCCGTGGATTTTGTGGTATTGGATACTTGCCCGTCGTCTTCCTCGCCGTTATCTACTCCCGTTATCCTTGGTCGGCCGTTCTTAGCAACCTCGGATGCGGTTATCAATTGCCGGAATGGGTTATTGAACATGTCCTTTGGTAATATGAAAATGGAGGTCAACATGTTCAACGTTGGGGTTCAAATGGGAGATGACGATGATTGTCAAAAAGTGGATACGTTGGTGCAAGAGCATGTGGACGAATTCTTGTCTAAAGACGCCTTGGAGTTAGCTCTTACTTCGGAAGAGGCTGCCTTTCTTGAATCCGACGAGATGGAGTCCCTCTTTTCCTTGCTTAATGGAGAGGATGGTGATGAGGGTATTTGTGGAGTTGCACCGTGGCTTCCAAAGTTTGAAGAGTTGCCACCTCTTGAGCGGAAAACCCTCCCGTCTAGTGTCGAGCCGCCTATTCTTGAGTTGAAGGCACTACCGGACACTTTGAAGTATGCATTTCTTGGCGAGAACAATACATTTCCGGTGGTCATTTCCTTTTTTCTTGGGAATCTCCAAGAGGAAGAGTTGCTTGCACTTTTGCGGAGGCATAAAAAGGCGATTGGATGGACTATTGCGGATATTCAAGGCATCTCTCCGTCTCTATGCTCTCACCATATTTACTTGGAGGAGGACGTTAAACCATCGCGACAACCTCAACGCCGGCTCAATCCAATCATGAAAGATGTGGTCCGGGCCGAGATTCTCAAATTGCTTGACGTTGGGATTATCTATCCCATCGCCGATTCTAAGTGGGTGAGCCCTATCCAAGTTGTTCCTAAGAAAGCGGGGGTGACCGTGGTGCAAAATGACAAAGGCGAGCTTGTGCCGACCCGTGTGACTACCGGGTGGCGAGTGTGCATTGATTATCGCAAATTGAATGCGAGCACACGCAAGGACCACTTTCCTCTTCCCTTCATCAATCAAATCTTGGAAAGAGTCACCGGTCATGCCTTTTATAGTTTCCTTGATGGCTATTCGGGTTATAACCAAATAGAGGTGGCCTTGTCCGACCAAGAAAAAACAACGTTTACGTGCCCGTTCGGGACCTTTGCTTATAGACGCATGCCATTCGGCTTGTGTAATGCTCCCGGCACCTTTTTTCGGTGTATGATGGGAATCTTTAGTGATATGGTAGAGAAAATTGTGGAAGTCTTTATGGATGACTTCTCCGTGTTTGGCGACTCTTTCGAGTCATGTCTTGCCAACTTAGAGAAGGTCTTAACGAGATGTGAGGAGGAAATTATGGTTCTCAATTGGGAGAAGTGCCATTTTATGGTCACTCAAGGGATTGTGCTCGGGCATATCGTGTCGGTTAAGGGTGTCGAGATAGATAAGGCCAAGATTGACCTCATTTCCAACCTCCCTACCCCGAAGTGTGTCAAGGACATCCGATCTTTCCTTGGCCATGCCGGTTTCTATCGGCGGTTTATCAAGGACTTTAGTGCAATCTCAAGGCCGCTTTGCCACCTCCTATCCAAGGATATTCCTTTTGAATGGACAGAAGCATGTGAGCATGCGTTCATTAAGCTCAAAGCTAGTCTTACTACGCCTCCCATTGTTCAAACGCCCGATTGGAGTCTTCCATTTGAGATGATGTGTGACGCGAGCAACTATGCCATCGGGGCCGTCCTTGGCCGAAGGAAGGACAAGCATCCGTGGGTGATCTATTATGCGAGCAAAAGCCTTAATGATGCTCAAATGAATTACTCTACTACGGAGAAGGAGCTTCTTGCCATCGTTTTTGCCTTGGATAAGTTTCGGTCTCACCTAGTTGGTGCCCCGATCACGATTTACACCGACCACTCGGCACTTAAATACCTATTCACCAAGCAGGATGTAAAGGCCCGCTTGATTCGGTGGATACTTCTTCTCCAGGAGTTTGATATTACCATAAAGGATAAGAAAGGGGT
Organism: Rhododendron griersonianum; assembly: GCA_018127125.1. Classification (NCBI taxonomy): domain Eukaryota; kingdom Viridiplantae; phylum Streptophyta; class Magnoliopsida; order Ericales; family Ericaceae; genus Rhododendron; species Rhododendron griersonianum. The sequence goes on along the minus strand of CM030789.1, from coordinate 47,148,418 downwards.
AGAAAATGTGGTGGCTGACCATTTGTCGCGGTTGGATTTTGAGGATCGTACTTCGCACATACCTATTGGAGATAGCCTCCCCGATGAGCAATTATTTGGTGTATCAACGGCCCCATGGTTTGCTCACATTGTCAACTTCTTGGTTACGGGGCTGATTCCAATGCATTGGTTTTCCCATGAGCGCCGGCGATTTCTATCGGAGGTGAAACACTTTTCCTATGATGACCCATACTTGTTCAAATATTGCCCCGACCAAATCATCTGCCGATGTGTTCCAGACTCCGACCAACGTGGGATTCTACAATTTTGCCATACAGAAGCATGTGGCGGGCATTTTTCTGCAAGGAAGACCACCGCCAAGATACAACAGTGCGGTTTTTATTGGCCAACTCTACACCAGGATGCTTATGCCTTTTGCAAATCTTGTGCCCGATGCCAACAGTTGAGAAGTGTGACCCGAAGGAACGAAATGCCTCAAGCCAAGTTTCTTGTTGTTGAAGTTTTTGATTGCTGGGGTATCGATTTCATGGGGTCGTTTTCGATGTCTTTTGGTAACTTGTATATCCTCTTGGCAGTCGATTATGTGTCAAGATGGGTTGAAGCCATTGCCACTCGCACAAATGATCACAAGGTGGTGCTCGAGTTTCTTAAGGAGCACATCTTGTCGCAGTTTGGGGTTCCTCGTGCAATCATTAGCGACCAAGGGACTCATTTTTGCAACCAGCCATTCGCCACCTTGATGAAGAAATATGGCATAACACATAAGGTCTCCACCACATATCATCCTCAAACCAACGGTCAAGCCGAGCTTGCCAATCGTGAGGTAAAACGTATTCTTGAGAAAACGGTAAATCCCAATCGGAAGGATTGGTCTTTAAGGTTGACCGATGCTCTTTGGGCGTATCGTACCGCATACAAGACGGTTTTGGGCTCTTCGCCCTATCGGCTTGTATATGGTAAGGCATGCCACCTTCAGGTGGAATTGGAGCATAAGGCGTATTGGGCTATTAAGCAAGTAAACTATCGTTTGCCCGACGCTGGAGTTCACCGTAAACTCCAATTGAATGAGCTTGAAGAAATCCGTAGAGATGCCTATGATAATACAAATATTTACAAGTCTAAGGTAAATGATTTGCATGATAAGCACATTCAACGGAAAAAATTTGACGTTGGTCAAAAAGTTTTGCTTTACAATTCGAAACTCCATCTTTTTCCGGGCAAGTTGCGTTCCTGATGGATAGGCCCCTATGTTGTGCATAAAGTTTATCCTCATGGGGCCATTGAGGTCATGAATCCTGCCAATGAAAATATTTTTAAGGTCAATGGGCAACAGCTTAAGCCGTTTTTGGAGAATTTTCCGGTTGAGGAGGTGGAAGAGGAGTTGGTCGCTTCGGTATATCCGGTCGACCTTATTGTTTGACTTCTCTAGTATATCTATGTTTGTACGGGGAGCGAAAGCGTAACCGCTGAATTTAATTGTTTGTCGGACCCGGCCCCCAAGTAGGGGGTACCCACCATTGACTTGAGTATTTGTAGCTCCGCACGCCGCTACTAAAAAAAGGATCATGTGCCTAGCTCCGGTTAGTAAGGGCAATGTTTAGCTTCTTGTACATATTAGCATGCTTGTTTAGTCTTGGGATTTTTACACTATGAGATTTCACTAATGCATCGTTGTATCGGGCTTTCACTAGTCCTTCTTTATAGTAGTTTACCGTTAATGATCCATGCTCACCAGATATGTCCCTATTGGGGGCAGTTTAGGTCTTTGGGTGAGACTTGATATTCCCGTGCTTTGGTACTAGGCTCTGTCTTGTCTCACTTTGTTTCGATCATCGGGAACGCTGGGCTTAATTGCTTGGCGAGGTCAAGCGGTGAATTTTACTTCGGGCATGATGTAACAAACTCGACGGTCTAGTATAGCCACCCGAGTTTCGTCTCTCTGGTGAGACTCGGGAAGAAAAGTATGACTCGTAAGATTGCGTGAAAATCGGGTGGTGGTGTTCTTTGGTGTATTTCTTTCTATTTATGTTTGTTTGGTGCCCGGATACCATGAGCCGGGCGGTTATAATGTCATTTGCTTGTTAGTAGGTTCTTTGTACCATTCCGCTTCTGCAGGGTTAACATGCTACCACACCAGCCTTGGTGGTTTGGGACTACCGTCGGAGTGACTGAGGCATTCAGGAGCCCTAAGCATGGGTGCGATTACGTGTCGCAGTTGTTAGGCCAATAAAGCTTTGACCATGGCCCTGTGTGACTAGCTGGTGGTTCCGAGCCGAAGGAGTGAAGTCTTGGAAGCACATAACTCCGGATCGAACGTGGGCAATGACACAAAGCCCTCCAACTTGGTCGAGGTATACGGGGGTTGACATTCCCCCGGAGGTACCATCTTTTGTCCCCTTTCCTAAATGTTGTTCTCCATGCTATGAGGGCATAGCATATTTCAAGTTGGGGGGAGGGATATATCTATGATATATTTGTTTTATGCTTTTTGTATACAATTTTTTATTTTTTTTCAATTTTTTCGTTTTTAGGTTTGCAATCCTTCCGTTATTACAAAATTAGTGGATTAGAATAACTTGGCGCATGCTCATAAAGTGGTGTTTTGCAAGAGTTCGTTTTACGCAAATTTTGTATATCGCAACTTGCATGAATGAACTAAGGTGGAATATGCAACGTTTGAGTATGTTTTTGGTCAAGTTTTGCCCATATCCCGTATTTGTTTGTCTTATATTCGTAGTTGGTACATAATCTCATGTTCATGCTTAGATATGTTCGTTGTCTAAGTTGAATCGATTTGGAATTTACGGCGCACTTAGGAAATGATACAAGGCATTTGTTCTATGATTAAACCTCATATGAGTCTCTTTGTCCAAATGAATAAGCCAAGTCCAGTCGTTCCTACTTTAAACCTTAGGGAACCGGATGTTTGGTTGGATTTAATTGCTTCTCAGCGACTGAATTATTGGTTTCTCATGGCTTTGGGAATGTTTTGGGTGTTTGTGAATTACATATGGGCATTGGAATGAGCTAAAAGGGTTTGAAATTGAGGAGTGCAGGGGAAACAGAATCGTATTGATACGGTTCTCTGTGTATCGATACGGTTTCAAAACAGAGAGTTTTGGAAGCTTCAGCGTATCGATACGGTATTCTGGGTATCGATACGCGTGACCTACGGATCTCAGGGGAAATAGCCTCAGTATCGATACGGCGTATGCGTATCGATACGGTTCAATTATCTGGGTTTTAAAAACAGATCGGGGCTCGACTTTTGTCATTCCAAACACTCCTCCATCTCTCTAAACCTCCATAGCCTCCCCTCCTCTCACGAACCCTAACCCCAAAACCCCCAATCTACCACCAAATCTCACAAATCTTACATCTTGACCACCCCAAATCACTATTTCTTCAAGTTTCAAGCAAGGATTCGAGGGTTTTCACTCTTGTTCATAAAAAAACAAGGTAACCCGTAATTTTTTTTTCTCTCTCTCTCTCTCTCTCTTCGTTTTCTCTTGCTCCCACCACCAAATTCCCCCAAAACCTTCGTGTTTCGTCCATATAATCCACCCTAAACCCATTTCCAACATCAATTTCTTCCCCACTTCCCATAAATCCGAACTCTAACTTTTCCCTCCCGAAACCTGAAATTTTTAGGAATTTTTGAGAATGCCAAGGCTTAAGAGGGCTGCTAATAAACCTCCGAGGGTTTCGGTTGCAAATGTGGCTTCCTCTTCGCGTCAACCTGAAATTGAGGAGGAGGATGAGGTTTTGCGGAATTTTGAGGAGGAAGAGGAGATGATGGCTAATCCGAAACAGGGAGGCCAGGTTGGTTCGAGGCGGAAGCGGACTTCGGAAGAGGTCAAGGCTGATAAACAAGCTAATTGGTAGAGGAGTTTTCTGAAAAGAGGCGTTAAGAATGAGCGCCATGTCGACGTGCAAAGCATTGGGCCGGATCACATTTGCGTCCAGCGCATTGCTGCTCAAGGTTTGGCTTACTTTTTCACTCCAAATCCTGGTTATATTAGGGGAGTGGTGGCTGATTTTTATAAGAACATGAAAGTCCCCGAGTTGGGGAAGATAGACAAAAAGGGTGCCAAGATTACTTCAAAAATTGGTCGGGTCAATATTGTGGTAGACCCCAATGTTATTGCTAGGGCTTTAAGTTATGAGAGACCCCCTGCATCGTCTGTGAATTGCCCGAGGGCTAAATTTGCCTCAAGGGATGAAATAAACCAAGCTTTGTACACTAACCCGGCAGATGCTAAACGTCCTCATGTTCCGGGAAAATTTAAAGAGGAATACCGTTTGATTAATCAGTTGGTGCATTTCAATTTGAATCCGAGGGGTACCAAGAACAAGCCGACAAAGGTTGAGGGTGAGATGCTTTATTTGTTCATGGAGCCAGGGAATGTGTTTGATTGGGCCAAGTACATCTTCTGACAAATGGTTGAGTTTAGGGCCAACGTGCCTACCTAAACGAGGATGCCTTATCCATGCATGGTCACCAAAATTTGTTTGGAGAAGGGTGTGCCGAGAGATGACTATGAGGCATGGGGAAAACTTGAGCTGGGGACTCTCAATAGCAGCGTTTTAACTAAGAGCGTCTCCCAATCTCGGGGAGCGATAGGAGCTGAGGGGGTGCCAGGTGGTAGTTATCTTACCACAATGCTGCCTAAATGTGCTAAGCAATCGGTGTAGCAAAAGTTGCTTTTCTGCCAGGGAGTGGCCACCATGAATAGCCACCGCAAGCTGAAAAAGGAAATTCGGGAGAACGCAAGGAGGCAGAAGAGGATCGATCACAAGTTGGATTATGTGTTGGCAAGGCAAGAGGGATCGACGAGTGAGCCGTATGCACCGCCACCAATTGAGGAAGCCGAGGACAGTGATGATTTCGCCGGAGAGGAGCCGGAGTCGGGCGATGAGGAGTAGTCGGTGGTTTAGGTTGAAATCCCTATACTTGGTCGGGGTGCTTGGTGGTTGACAGCCCACCTATCCTATCTTGTTTTTACTTTTATTAGTTGAACTTGTAATTAGTAGTTTTAACAAGTTTTTGTTGTGGCCGGCATGTGGCCGTTGACTTGGTGGTTTTGTAGTCGGTGACGGCCAACGGGTAGATAACCAAGCTAGGATATGGCCGTCACCCGTTTTTGCTAACCGTTCTTTTGTTCATCCAAGGTCAACATAAGCTTAATGAAGTCCTTAGTTGATCCGTAGTGCGCGTTTATTCCGTTTTGATTCAATTGTTGATAATGTGCATATCTAATTTATGGCATGCTTTCTTTCGGTACTTTAGCTTTCGGCTTTGTAGTTATGAAATCTATTTAAAGGTGTTCACCTCATATAAGGCATGGTTTTTGTTGTTCTCCATTGCCTAGCTTGGAGCCCTTTTCCGTGGGATATGGTTTGTAGCGTGCAAATTGCATATAGATTTAGTTCTTACTATGGTGTGCTGTTCATAATAATTGCTGTACTGTTGTTGTAGTAAATGTGTAGACTAAGTTGTGTGTACGTAAGTCAAGTAGTAAACAGTAAAGTGGTATAATTGGTGTATGATGATGCAAGCCGTAAATAGTATGGTAATATTATTGGTGTACTGTGTAATGATGTAAGCTGCCCTCCTTATGTCTTTAAAAGGAGGGTCTCCCCGATGTAAAAAGCCAAGTTCAGTTTAAGCCAGTGTGTTCTCATATATCTTGTGTCTTGTGTTCTCTCGATCCTAACCTACTTCGTGTTTGTAGTGTGGCCGTGTTCTCCTTTTTTGATGAGGATACGGACTTTTGTACTTGGCTTAGAATACGCTTAATGCTTAGTACCCATCTCAGTTTTCAGCTGTTAGTTGCGAGATTTGAATAAATTTGTTTTTGGAACTCTTGCTAGTTGGTTACAAGATACGCATGTGCTAAGTTATTTTGTTGGAAGGATTGCATAGTTAGTTTTAATAGTATGTTTTTGTTGCTCGGGACTAGCAACGTTCAAGTTGGGGGGTGTGATACGCGCCCAATATTGGTGATATTTGGCGCGCCTAGTCCCGTTTTATGTCGTTTGTTTTATGTTTATTTGTCGTTTTTAGTGATTTTGCGCGTAAGGTTTTCCGTTGAGCGTTTCAGGTAATACGCGAATAAGAGGGCTTGTTTTGATGATTTGAACAACCTTTGAGGGTATTTGAGTAGGCGAGGCCTTGAAGAATTCAGCCGTCGGGGCTTGAAGTTGAAGAACCGTAGCAGCCAGAGCATGCCATGGGCCGTCGGGTGACAAAACGGGGCACGAGGGGCTTGAGCTGCCAGGAAGCACCTCGGTATCGATACGGCTCTTCGCGTATCGATACGAATCTTAGTGTATCGATACGGTTGGAAAACAGAGAGAAACCCAGCCTTCAGCGTATCGATACGGATTTCAGCGTATCGATACGGGTTATTGTGTATCGATACAGTTCGTCTACGAGGAATCCTGGATTTCAGAGCAAGGCAGCTCGGTATCGATACGGCTACGGAGTATCGATACGGAAGACTTACCGACTTACTTTTTGACAGCTTTTAACTTTCCAGAAGTGGCAAGTTTCCACTTTTGGCTGGGTTTTGGGATATTTTTCTTACTTTTGAGAGAGAGTAAGCCCTTTGTGTATAAATAGGTCTCTCTCTCTCTCTCTCTCTCTATTGGCTAGTTATTTTATTAACTTAGTCTTTTTCTTCATTAAAGCTTGTAAGCTCTTTTCAAGTTTAATTCCTCAAGAACTCGTTAAGGTATTTACGTTACGTTAATTTCTCGAGTATTAAAGTTGTTTGTATGCCTTGGATCCTTATATAAATCAAGTTTGTTTTCGATTCTATCGGTTAAATATGTTTTCAATATTTACCATGCTTTCTAGCCTTTTCGTTATGTGTGAGTAGTCGATTAGACTTGGCCATGAGGCGATTATCGCCTCGTGACTTATGTTTATTTTGCCTTTCTCAACTCATGGCTTGAAGTTTGGTATGGAAAATGAGAAGGGCTCGCCTCTATGTAACAAAACTAGCCAATGTTAATCTCCGGTGATCATATGCTCGCTCATATGGTTCCGTGAGTGATGTCTCGGTGTGTACTTGTTTGCCAAAAGAACTACAGAGCTCACTTGTTTTCCCATACTTGATTTCTAGCCTTTCAATGGTTTCATAACTAAATATTCCGGTTGATAGCCTATGCCGTGCGATTCAACCGAGTTTTCGTTGAGAATGGTTCGATGGCCTAAGTTACGGGTGTTAATAGTTCCATTGCCTTGCCGCTTGTTTAACTTAGTCAAAACTAATTTTCTAGTCTTTTCCTTAAGTGTTTATCACCATTCAAAGCAAACTGAAAATTGGCGTCTTAACGCCGGAAACACGTACTTCTAAAAATCCTGGTAAGCTATAGAGATTTTCTCTGAGGGAACGATTCCGGACTTCCGGATATTATGCTGACAGCGACCTAGCCCTATGCTCGAGATTTCCAACATTATATTTCAACGGTTAGGTTGTGGCGAAGCATCAGGGCATAAGCAATCTTTGGGTCATCCTTCATCTTATGGCTGTGCCGAATTACTTGGACCCCAGGTAGGATATCTAGGGGTTCCAGATCGGATTCTCAGTAGCTTCCAGGTCAGAAGGAGAAGATGACGGCGTTGCTTGCTCCGGGACAGTCTCGGTCCGAGACCCATTCGCCGACCCTCCGTGCTTTCCCTCATTACGAGAGCATTTTTGGCTCGGTGGACCGAGGTTGGTTTGCTTGGCCATAGCGGTGGCAGCCTGAGAGACGGTCCCAGGGGAGGTTTCATCATCGTCCTCGAGATTTGCTGGAATAAAGGAGGCTCTGCTCAAGGCCGTGCTGCCTTCTTCGAGAAAGGGTCAGGAGTAACGTGGTCAATCGGGTTTCGGATCTGACCTCTCAAAGGACGTAGCTCGTTGGACGGTCTAGCGACTGCGGCGACATGGCGTCTCTCTTTGACCGAGCGGCTCACCTTCTTTTCCGGGCAGCAAGGGTTGTGTTGTAGGAGGGTGTATAGCCAAGTAACTTCACCGCATTCGATCCGCTGGGGTGATGAGTACACCCGGTTTGTTCTTTTGTCGTCGGCTCCTTCCTTCAAGCGATCGACGGCTCCCAAATCTGCAAAAGAGTAAGGAGATTTCATCACGAATAGATCGACCAACGGAAAAGAAATGTATATCATAGATAGTACTCACAAGCTTCACCCTCTTTCCTCGGGACCGGGGTTCGACCCCTCTCATTTGGACCGAACTCCCAATTTCCACTAACTATGAGAATATCTTTTAGGTTGTCCTTGACAGGGAGATCAAGGATTAGCAGATTCTTCTTCGGTCGGCAAGAAATATAGCATATCTGCGAAGAACCATTCTGTCCCACGAAGTAAATGCCATAGAAGTCCTCCAGGCAAAAGTCAAGTTCGCGTTGCCGAATCTGCTCGGCAAATCCAAAGTTAACACCCTAGGCATTTAAAGAGAGTTGAGATGTGATGATTTGAAGGGCAATGAAAAACCCACTTACAAACTTTGGGAAAGGAAACTGAATCCCTCCGATGCAGATCCCAGCATAAGGAATGGCGGCCTCTCGTGGGCCGGGCTTGGCTTTAACCCCCAGGGGGACAAGTTGGAGCGTGACACCGTTGGGAATACCATACAGCTCCCTGGATGCAACTGTGGCGGCGGCTGAGCTGAAGTCAGCTCGAAAATTTATCCTCGGCTTATTTGGGAGACGGGTCAGCAGGCATTCAGTTCCTACGCTTATGGCCTCGTTGATCTTTGTATTATCGGCCGGACCAACCTCCTAGTGGTCCTCTCGGACATCTACATGGATATGACCGTCTACATCAACGACCGGGGGCTGTTAGCCCTTGGGGTTTTCTTCAAGCCCGATCTCGGTTTGGTTGATAACCGAACTAAAGAGGCTGGTGAAAAGGTCAGGATCATCTAACTCGTCGCCACTATCCACCGAACACCCCGCATCATAGTCCTAGACTATCTCTTCCTCATCGGTCACAGCTAACTCGTCGCCACTATCCACCGAACACCCCGTGTCATAGTCCTAGACTATCTCTTCTTCATCGGTCGCAGCTAACTCGTAGTCATCAGCCTTTGAGAAAGACCTATAAAGACAGTGCATAAGTTAAGTAGGCTAGCTACAACCTGAGAAGGATGTTCGGTCGAACTTGTGGGATGTCCGGTTGATCTCGTGAATGTTCGGTTTAGAGGAATGGACGTCAAGTGTCTATGTTCGATGTTCAGATTATTGGATTGGGATGTCCGGTCAAAGATAAGGAGGTTCGGGCGTTCAGAGATTGATGATGGGACGTCCCAATGGTGATGGGATGTCACTTTTTCGATCTAGTCTTTCATCTCAAAACGCCCGTTTGGGGGCTAAAAATGCAAAGAAAACGTGTAAAAACAGAATATGAGTAGTGATCGAAGCACAAAACACTTACATAGCGAAGATCAGAAGCTCTGGAGAAGTCTTGGAGGCACGGATCGATCGAGAAGAGCAAGAGAGGATGAGAAAGATGCTTTGGTTTTAGAAATTTTAGAGAGAGAAAAGGTAGGGTGGTTTTCTCTCTCCCCTCATCTACCTATATATAGGGAGGGATTTCGAAAAGACTTCACACGGGAAACGAGGCATTGTGCAGCTGACACATGGCGTCATTTATAGACCTGTTAGACTTTACGTCGCATCAGGTTGCTAATCATCACTAGGAAGAACATGGACAACTGGGATTAGATCAGTCCAGTTTTTATCACGAGAATGGTTCGGTTTAATAGGACGGTTCAGTTCGGTACCGGTTTAACTCCTCGCGCCTAGTGTAGGCTGGGCGACAAGTTGAGGGGCTATTGTGGTAGGCTTGTTAATGTAATTGGCATTTTCCGGGTTAAGTCAAACCATTTTGTTTGTGTCCGTAATTGGGTTTTTGGGTGGTAGTTTTAGTTTTGATCGAGTCTAGAATCTCCATCGGTGTCTCAAGATGTGTTGATGAAGCCTATAAAATGCTCAAGCGCTTGGAGTGTGACTCGGAAAGGTATATTGGCATTGGACTTTATTCTACATCTATTCTAACTTTGATCATGCATTAGAAGTTTGTGTCTAGCTTTTAATTGGATCCTGTTGTTTAAGAAAGCTTAGGCATTTGTTTAGTTGGTTATTTTGAGTTTTAAATGCATGATTGTGTGAGCATTGGATGTCTTTGTAATGAAAGAGGCAAAATTTTCTAAGGCATGAGTTTTGAGATTTAGGATTAGAGAGATGCGTTTCCTAAGAGCCTTGGCGCTTTCTAGCGCTTCCCTTAGCGCCTTCGTAGCGCCTAAGCGCTTCTCTAGCCCTTTAAAAAAGAGAAGCGCCTCAGCGCTTCTCTAGCGTTGTTCAATCCTTGAATGGCACCTTCGTAGCGCCTCAGCTCTTCTTCAGCGCGTTTAAATGTTTTGCATCAGCCCTCTTCTAGAGAGAGAAAATCCTTTCACTCCCATTTACTTTGTGTTTTGATGCATTAGAATGATTTAAACCTTGTGTTTGATCATTTCACTTGTCAATCTAGTGTTATTCTCTAATACTCCATGAATACACTCTAGATTGATTCTTTTTACCAAAAATCTTCATCATTTGCATTCAATGGTGCCTTCCTATCTACATGTCTGGATGATGCCGGGGCCGTTTTAGGGTAGAGATCGAGATGATGTTGCTTGAGGAGTCCATGGAATCAAGAAGGGGCACGGGGTGCTAGGCAAGAAGTGGAGTTAGGTGTGATTTGGGGTAAAAGTCGATAATTCCTAACTTGTAGTCTTTTTGCCTAACCTTTTGATTTATGAAAATTTGAGTAGATTAGGCCGTGGTTTTATGCTTAGGGTGCGTTGACCCTAAGTAGTTTCCACGTATATCTTGTTTTTTTGTTCTTTAGCTTTATTGCAATTTACTTTGATTGTTATTTTCAATTGCTTAGTATGGAACTTGGTTAGTGAGGCAGGAGCAACTTGGGCTGTACCCCTACGCTCGGTGTCCCTTTAGTTGGTTCTGGAAGCTTCTACAATATTCCAGAGCTAGGGCCAGCATGGGCCAAGCGTCACCATGACATCACCAAGCTAAGGCGGTTATATGTGACATCACGGGCATGTGTCATGCACAGGCTTCGAGAGCAACTATGTTAAATAGGAGAGGATAAACCCTAAGAAATGTACATTCTCACACTGTACAAAAGTGTTCTCCCTTCCTCTCCCATATATTGACTTACTCGTCGGAGAGACGTACGGCGGCCAACCGCCCTACGTCTTTGTGTAGGTTCCTTGGAGGACAATGAAAGGAGGATCCGAGAAGGTAGAGCAGAACCACCGCACCACAGATGATGTTCAAAATGTTGCTTTCCAGGTCCTATACCCAGTGTCTGCAAGTCCTTCAAGAGAGAGAGAGAGAGAGAGAGAGAGAGAGAGTTGCAGGTCCTTCAAGAGAGAGAGAGAGAGAGTTGCAGACATTACATAGAACTTGCATACAACTCGGATACATTGCATTGACAAAAAATACACCTTCAAAAACATGCTTTATTAACCTTATTTATACTGCATTGCTCTGTTGAATGCACCTTCAAAAACACAAGAAGGAAGATTATAAATTCATCCAAACTCAGATCATTCGCATGGTATTTGACCCCTTGTCGACATACATGCTCTACTGGCTATTTCGTCTCACACATACAGACAAATTGCGTACCGTAGAATTGTACGTATTCTACCTTCGAGATAAGATTTTTGGAGAAGAAGAACAAATTACATGTTTGCGATACTCTCCCAGTGCCCATGTGGGGAACAAATTTCTGTATTGTGTATAATGTAGCATGCAATTCCTCATATAGACTCCAGTTAATTCCTGTGATGATATATAGTGTGAAGTTTATGAGAAGAATGGTATTATAGAAATTCTCATTTTTTGACAAAAGAACAAGAAATTGGATTATACGCGTTGATCTAAAGAACAATGCTTCTTCGATGGTCTAAAGAACATCGGAACTGTTTCCCAATATATAGTTTCCTAAACATGCTATCTAGATTATTTTTTTAGAAAACCCGAGCTTTCACACAGTACAACCAAAACATAAATTTTATTTTCACGAGAACATTCTTCGACCAATAATGAACACGAAAAGAAACTGGATTGTTTGTTTTTGTTTTGGGAATTGATTTTCACTTCCCTTTTATCTAAAGAAACCTTAAAGATAGTAGCTATATATTTGTGTTTCTTTTTCTAGGTTTTGATAGTTGATCATATATGTAAGTTTTTGGAACTTTCTTCTTCCAGATATCTTTTCTTCTGTCCTTGGTATCTAGCTAGGAAGTCCTATTAGGTTCTCATTCCAATAGTAGTTATCCATAGCACTTTTCAAAACTAATTAGTCTCTAAAAATAAAGAGAATTTATTTTAGCACTCCCATTTTGTCAAGTGCACTCTAATTTTTTTTTTTTTTGGTTTATCTTTGTAAAAGTGGAGGACTACCCTTCACACATTATGTTCTTCACACATTAAAAGGTAATCTTGTAATCTCACATGAATACATCTAAAAAGAGGAGTGCATTTGGATAGAAAGGGAGTGTAAAATCAATTTGCTTTTGTAAATTTTTTATTTTTAATATCCCTTTCGTAAATAGTTTATGCAATCAATATTACCTGTTGCGGAAAATCACCGTCTTCCATCTGTGCATTAATTAGCAATATGGCTGCGTTATGCAATGGGGTAGGATCTCTCTCAGCCTAGATAAAAGAAAAGTCAAGAAAAAAGGGTAAAATTTTGAATTGCATATATATATATATCGAACAAGAAATAATTATTTGCATTGTTACGATCCAAATGTCCCACATCGGGTAAGTATAGAGTTTTATTTTTTTCGCCAGTATTGTATACATCAGCGGGTTAGCGAGGTGTTGGTATGTTAGTCCACAAAAGGGTTTTAGAGGCTATCCATAGTCCTGAATCACAAACGCCCATGACATGGGGAGGACAAGAGTTACCCTGGGACAGGAGCCTATTGGTAAGTATAGAGTTGGCCTTTGTGTAGTTGTGTGTATAAATAAGCTCATGTGCATTTTTCCCTTGCAAGTCGGTTTTTAGAGATGAATTCTACACAAGAGTTTGTTTCATTTGGTATTTGGATCAAAGTAATGAAAAATGCTAGATGAGTGAAGCAATCAAAGAGAAAGGGCTACCATGTCCAATGTCGATAGTGTGGACCGATGTGAACGTGCGTACTGGTGGTACATTATGGTCCTAATTATGTAAACTCTTTGGAACCCTTCGCTTACAAGTTTTTCAAGCCGATTTTCTTGGGTAACTTATATCCAAGGGTTTGCATCAAGCGCCTTCCTAAACCAAAAGGTTTTGGGGCCATTTTCCGGTTTACCACAAAAATAATATAGGTTAAATGTTTGGAGTCTTTATGTTAGCCCAAAAGTTTCTATAGAAATATCTCATCGATTTTGATGATAACAAAACATATTGAAATTGAAATATAATTAATATTGTGATATTTGGTACTCATTTGAATTCATGTTTATTTTGTAGGATTTGGTTGAAGTACACTGGAAACATTGCTACACCAAATCACTATCTTCAATAGCCAAGATAAATTAAAAGGAGGAAGATTAAGGACAAATCTTCTCCTAACTTAATTGGCTAGAGATTGATACAAATGGATGGAATTATTGGTTGCATGATTTTATGGAACTTCCCAAGTTACAAATGGTTTGCACATTTCAGTGGCAAAGAAATTGAAACTAGGACATTTTTGTTGACTAGAAGAATTATCTCTAACGGCTAAATGATGGGAACAAGTCAAGTGGAATATGGCTACCTAAATGGTTTCTAACGGCTAGTTGTGGATTCATTGAGGAAGTGGAATTTTGGTTTCAAAGTTGAAGAAAGGAAACAATCAAATGGAAGATTTATTGGTTGCATTATTTGCTCCAACGGCTAGTGGAGCCTCCTTCAATCATATCATTCACTCCAAGCATAAATAGAAGAAAGAGAGAAGAAGAAAGGTGACAAAAAAGCTTGAAGAACAAAATCTGCATTTACCATTCTTTATCTGTCGATTCCGCGCTTACATCTTGAATATTAGTTTGAGTGTTGTTCTTGAGCCAAAATTTGTAAAAGGGATTCTACACCCTTACTCATACTCTTGTGAGAGTTAAATCTTTTTGTGAGTGGTTTTGGTGAGAAAATCACTTGGAGTTAGATGATCCTAGCACCGGAGTCAAAACTAGTTGGGTTAGGTGTGACTAGCACCGGAGTCAAAATTAGTCGGAGCGATTGGGATAGATTGCTCATTGTAAAGGTTGTCTAGCACCAGCGAAGCTAGAAGATTGTAACTATTGGAGATAGTATAGCAAATCGCGAGTTGGACACTTGGGGAGTGGACTAGGTCATGAAGTTGCGGGCCGAACCACTATAAATCCTTGCATTCGATCGATTCTCTCTTCCCTACTCTCTTTACTTTCAGTTTTGCACATCTATATCGCATGAGTAAATTGATATATTATTGAATAACGAGTTGTGGTAGAATATCTTGAATAATTAGTTAATTTAGTTTCATATATGCAAGTCTAGAAATCTGCATATTAGTTCTCTGTAATTTAATCTCTGCTCTGTTGAGCTTGCTCAATCTGCTGCTGTGTGTGTTTGAGTTGGCTCAATCATGGTACAGTGCATTATTTAAGTTTGAATTGCATTTGGTTTTTAAATTCCGCATTATATTTGAGATACCCAATTCACCCCCCTCTTGGGTTGCTATTTGGACCAACACTTTAGAAAAGCAACACCCAATTACCTAAAAAATGAAACATTTTTTTTTCCTTCCCAATATTGTATACATCATGGAGTGGCCCAGGTCCATTAACAGGGTGTTAGTAGGTTAGTTCTCAGAAGGTTTCAGAGGCTATCCGTAACTTTGAATCCCAAACACCCACGCATGACGGAGCTCGAACCTTGGCCTCCCATATAGGGAGGACAAGAGTTACCCACTGGGACAGAAGCCCATTGGTATACATTTCTTCAGAAGGCTATTTGTGCACTATAGATCACCAAATAAATAAATTTGAAGAAAAAATTCATCACAATAAGTAAATACTCACCTGTCCAGCATAAATAAGACCCAACATAGCCCATGACGTTTGTACAAAATTCGTTCGATTTCCTTCCAGCGGTTTGTATTTCTGTTTTTAAGAATCACATAATCCAATAGAAACCAAGTAGTTAGATAGTAACAAAACAACAGAAGTCAGGGCAGTAGGAATAGGCAAGTATTTAATTAGATATTGTAGACTTTCCCGATATTGTATCCTTGAAATCCTGTTCTGTGCTAGTAACGAACATTATGATATACCATTTTAACATGAGCTTATTTCTTTTGGATGGTTTAACATCTCATTATGGCACAGGGGATGGCAATGGGATGGGCCGGACTCTGATGGTACTCGTCCTTATCGAGGTGGAGTTACAGCCCCTTTGGCTACTTAGGTAAGAAAAGAAAAGAAAGGGTTGTGATTTCATTTACTCATGAGAAAAGAAAAGAAAGGATTTTGCTTTCTCGTCATCTTATTTGGATACTTCCCCTTTCTCTTTCTCTCCAAGTCTCACCACTTTTGGTGAGAAACAAAAATGGCTCATTAAGGAGTTCTTGATTCTCACACTCTCTCACCCTTCCTCACCTCTTTGGCCATCCAAACATGGGAGAGAATGCTCTTTCTCTCAATTTCTTTTCTTTTCTCTTGAAAACCCCCTATCCAAAGGGGCTGTTAGAGCGGAGACAATGGAGGGAAGGTGGGGAGGCCTAGAAAATCGGGTTCCCAATCACCATCGCAATATGCACTAATCTTCTTCTCTTCTGAGGATTTTGTCAAGATAACAAAATAATATTGATGGGAGTGAAAAACATAGGGAAATTAAAAAAAACCAAAGAAATGAAACTGATTTATTATTTGCTATTTTACTCTTGTTATATGTAGACCATACGAAATCTAGGTAGATATATACATAGCTACAAAAATGTTTAATTCATATAATCGGGACAGGTCAGGTAAAATGGGTCGGGAGAAGCAAATGTTGTCCCCACCTCGTTTGCTTATCGGATCAGGCAAATGTTGTCTCCACCTCATTTGCTTATCGGATCAGGAAATATATACTTACTTGGATCGGAGCCGGAAGGCAGGGAAATTGTCATCTCTAATTATGCATCAGTACCAACATTGTGGAGAAAAAGATGTTAGAGGAGGTTAGTTACCATAGATGGGCATGATTCCTGGCTCTCTCCCCAGCCACCTTCCGCATTTTGTATTGAAAGCAAAAATTGAACACCTCTACAAACTGATTGACTATTGTTATATGTACACCCAGCAGCAGTCAACCCTCCTAGCGCAAAAAATGTACCATAGATGAAGCAAATTCCCCAGTAGCCATACCTGTCGATGTTTATAACCGGCTTTTGGTTAAGTCACAACTCTTATGCATTTTAGCATCTCTCTTAAAAAAAACCAAATCATGTATCCGTTTCTTGTATGCTCAAGTTAGTTCAAAAGAAAATGAACCCACCAAGAACCATGGGGCTGCTGTCTCTTTTCGAGAAAACGCACTGCTCTTTCCACAGAAGTATCTATTTCCTTTCCTCTATACCCTGGGTATAAGCGTTTGAACAATAGTAAAGCTTCAATTATGGATGCAGTGTTCTCGACGTGCCTAAATTCCAATATACCGACTGTCAATAATAGTTGTTCACGCTATGGAAAAAAATTTAGGGGTAAAAAAATGAAAGAAGTAGCACAAGAGCGTACTCTCGCTCTACCACAATGTCTGCAAAAAGTTCTGAAGGATTCAAGACCTGAACAAAAGGGAAAAGGTGAGAGACCAAATAAGCAATTAAGTTTCAGATTGTTTCGTAACTAGATTAACAAAAGTGCAACATTCCATTAGAGTCCAAACAAGGTCTCGTTTGAGTAACCCATTGTAATTTGGAGTTACCAAGAGAAAAGAAAAGAAAATATTTTCTATTACATGTGTAAACAGTGCAACAAGAAATAAGGGAACAACTTACTTCTAAATATGGCTGTGGAACTGCTGGTTCCCAAATAGCAAAACCACCACTTTCAGGCCTCTGAATTAAATGATATAAAGAGTCACAGTTCTAGTCAAAATGTCTAAACTATTGAGATACGTACAATGCTTTTCATACATAGAAGTACAAGAGGACGTCCACCGCCTCGTATAGTCGTTCAACATCCACTTTTTCTCCTGCAACATCTGGGGGCATTTGCGAAAGTAGTAATAGACACTGTAGAAAGGTCAGTTGATTAGAAAATCACTTTTTTGAATTTCAAATAGTCTTTCTTTTTATAGTGCCGTGGAGCTAATAAGACTGAATTACCTTCAGTGCACCAGCTGTGCAATCTGAGACAACCCAACCTTGATCTTGATCAGAGAAAGTCCATGCCCCCTTAGTAAAGTGACGGTACATTTTCTTGAAATCCCCAGCAGGGTTTTCTTTGATCTTCATATTAAGTAATGGAAAATGAATAAGTTGAAGAAGTTGTACAAAGTTTTAATTTTCTTCCGGTGAATTGAAAAACACCTGTGATTCTTTTATGTAGAAATGCGCCCTTTTAAGAGTATCTCCATATTCGTCAGTAAGATTACTTGCCACAATGGCCTGAGTCAAAAGAGTACAATCCCATAACTGACTACCAAAACTCTGCAATTGAAGTCACAAGTGAGCAAATGGGTACTGCACCTGTACAGTACTATGTTTGACAAATAAAAACATTACGATTTTGTAATGTGACCTGCATTTTCATTCCATCTTCTGCAAGCCACAAGTAATCAGGAACTCTGGCAAGGTGATACTTAAACTCCTCACCATTAGGGTCCTCTGCCCACCAACACATCATCTGTAAACTCTGCATTGCAATAAACACCCATTTCCCAATAAAAAATCTATAAGAGTTTGATTCCCTAGAAAAATGATGGAAGACATTCACAACCAAGAGCACATCTTTACGGAGGTAGATTCATAGTATAAATGCATATTTATGTGCTAAGATGAATTACACAACCTTAAATAACTTGTGATCAATTAGAGAAATAAGCATCACAATGCTTTGACACGAGAGATCGTAATTGTTGGGTGGTCTGTAAACACAAAATTACATACACACAACTCTCACACACCTCTCCTCTCTCTCACACACAATTTACTCCGCTGCTGGTGGGGGGAGACCCCCTCAGGGGCTCCCTGATCTCTCTCTCACTTCTCTTTTTTCTATCTCTCTCTTTTCCCACACTCTTACAGTACATGCACATACATGATACATACTTGTACAGCCATACATAGAATGACAGCCACAAAACTATTGATCAGCTCCCAACCATCAACATAATGCACCGAAATAATTAATCAGATGCAACCCTCTGGCTTTGACCACTTCAATTCCATTTCCTCTTTGTCTCTCCAACTAACAACACAAATACCCCACACAATTAAGTTTATCATTATTCAACAGTAACGTGGAGTCCTTACAAAGGTTATTGACTCTAGCAATATTATAAAGTTGGTTCCATTTTGAAAGTTCGACTTTCTACAAAAAAAAAAAAATATATCGGTAAGATTGTCTAACTACTACCGTTATCATAACTTATTAGCAACAGAATCCTTTGTGCACTGAGTAGTATCTTTTCTCATTTTCATTTTCATTTTTGATTATTCATTTAGTCTACCTGGACGGATGAGACCTAGAAAGAAATTAATACAACTAGACTTGGCAATTTTTGCTTGCTGAAACAAGATGAAGGCCTTCCTTTTCGTTTCGAGTTCATGTTAATTAACTTTCATATCAACTTGGATAAGAAGGTGGCCTGAAAGTAGTATCAACAAGACAAAACTAATGATAAGAATTTATGATCGTTAACTTGTTTGTGTTACTCACCTTCTCTACGCATCCTAGAGTAATGTATCTGGTAGTTTCTGCTCCATACCTCAAGTACTTGATTACTTTTCGAAGAGCCTTCTCTCTTATCTTGGAAAACGGCCACTGGTTTATGATCGGCTCACTCACATAATGAAGACCATCCCAAAGCAGATCTTGGATGAATGTGTGAGGGTAATAGACATCCTCCTGCATATGCAGACATATTGTTATGTATATTTGTACGCAGGACCATGAGTTTACGTTCCAATTCCAAATAAAATAGTAGACAGGGTACGTACAATAAGTTATGAAGAATTTAGATTGATATAGGACTCTGACATGGGGCTCAAGAAACCCTTAAATAATAGGGCATGGACGTGGTTAGAAATTCTCAAAAAAATTGTTCAAGAATTTGTGTATCCATATTAAGTGAATTTGTATAGCATTGTCATGTCATATTATGGATGTTTTCGGTGATCGCATGTTTTGTAGCATTGTATGATATGTCATATTCTGGATTCTGTAATGATCACATGGTAGAAGTGTTTATAATTAACAAGTGTAGATTGTAGATTACATATAAATTTCTAATGTTGTGTTTGGAACATTTATTGAATTTTTTTTTGAAAAAGTAGTAGGGGTAATAAGTGAAGAGAGATAAAGAGAGAAATGATTGGAAGTAGGAGGAATCTAGGGGGAATTTTTTGAAAAATACTTTTCAAAAAGTGTTCCAAACAAGGCACCGATAGATGCCGGAAACATTGCAAAAAGAGGGTCGGACATATATCCAAACGGAGATCATTATTTCTTAATTACGGACACGAAAAAATTGTATCGAACACTTGTTTAAGAAGTGTCAAAAGAGTCTTAGTGTCCGACACGTGTCAAACACGAACATGTCACGACCTTCTTGTAAGTGTCCATGCTTCTGAGGTTATATCTGATGGACAAAATTTTGAGGCATGCTTAACCATTCTTGAACAAATTAACTAGTTATACCCAACACAAACTGATTTTTCAAGTTATTATACTTAATTGGTATTCTCATTAAATGTTACTCGAAATACTTTGAGAAGTCAAGCACTAACCTTACAACAACTATGGCGTGCTTTATTCCAGTCTATCTCCTTATATGGTTGTGGGTGAATTTCTTGTCTCAATGATTTGACAAGTTCCGTGATCGGCCCCACGGATTTTCTCCCATACAAATATGACATTGGCATGTAAGTTGTGCGACAATAACACCACATTTTCGCTGAATTACACAAAAGGATTGCATTAAAGTCAGGCCAAACCACAAAATAAAGCTTCTAGTTACAAAGAAATTGGGTGAATTGCAAAACCCAGAAACAAGTTTGTTAACAGAATGCCAAGCTCTGCATCCAAGATTCGGACACAAATAAACAAGTGGTTATGGAAATCATTCACACACAGTCCTCCAAATCTCCATCCTCAAATCTTCAGATATTAAGTTTAAACAAAAAAGAGTTTGAGTTGTGTCGCAAAGAAGACAAATAATGCTCCCATCGGCCCTTTAAAAATCAAAGGATTGAGTGCATTTCACGCCCTGTCTTACTCATAGTTGCAGATGCCAAAGCACAACAAAGTCGCATATTTATCAAGTCTTCTACCAAGAATTCTATTGGACACAAAAGTACATTTGAAGTTATAATATAAATCAGTATTCAGTTCACCTGGATGGTAGGGAAAAAACGAAGGGAAAAGCCAAAACTCAGGGGGCAATGGGTTGCATCCTGACCATTCGTACACTCCTAGAACCTGTACAAGAGAATATAAACACACTTTAATGTCTAAAAAATTCACTCCTTTCAAACAATGTCACAAAGACAACCAGATAATGGTGCCAACGCTACGCTCAGCCATCTGATTTGCTTAATTCTTCTTTGATATGTAGTTATAAACGACTAGATGTTAAGAACTAATAAGCAACGAAATAAGATGTGAAATGCAAGATAGATGTGTATAGGAATCTATTCTAATATACATAGGGAGAAACCCTAAATGAGAAACTAAAAACTATCCATCCTAATCAACTGCAATCCGCAATCCACTTCCACGTTTTATCCTCTTCCGTTTATAGCCCTTTGGACCTCAAAACTCTCTTCTAAGATTGGCTTGGGTCTGTTGTTGATCCAGGCACTAACCTGCCACTTGGTTTGGTTTCCAAATCTTCTTGTAGTTTTTTCAATCAACAGAAAGTCGAAGACAAGTAGGAACAGTTAAACGTGGACATCCAATAGAAATCACCACAATTAGAGCATCTGCATCAGACTCTTTAGATTTTGGACCAAATTATACCTTGAAAACCCACTTTATTATTTTACCTACCCACTTTAAAAATGTCTACTGGATCAGGCTCTCCATATTAAAACTATTTCATTAAAAATATTGTTTAATCTCACTCTATTCTCAATTAAATATTTCCTACCAAGGGCCTTGTTTGGGGCACAGCAAATGAGCAACAAATTGATGATTTTTGCAGGGCCCATTACTGGTCCTTCAAAGATGATTTAAACCACAAGTCATTCTTAAAATATTTTTTTATGGGTTCGTGAAAAAAATTAATTCAATCCGATATCGGTAAGGACTGTTTCAAAATTCGTAGGGCGTCCTACAAATTCTGAAATAGCCCTTACCGATATCGGATTGAACTAATTTTTTTCACGAATCCATAGAAACATTTTAAGAATGACTTGCATTTGAATTATGTTTGTAGAATCCGGAATAGGCCCTACAAAAATAATAAAAAATCAAGCTTTTCTTGCCCGTACCAAACAAACCCTATCTTTGGAGGTGTGGCAGCTCAAGATTTGAACAAAGTTTGAAATGAAAACATTTTAATTAACAGTTTCCTCGTCTTCTCTGCATGGAACTGTAGCAATGTTGTTTTGAAGCCAAGCAAAGGCGAGGCTGATGCAGGGGCTTTTGGTGGGTTTAGCTCGCTACTTTGGTCCAAAAGTTGAATTTGTTGATAGAGATTACGCAATGGAATCCACGAAGAGAATAGTTTGTGTACTATTCCAAATGAGATAAGTACTCATAGCAACGAGCAGTTCTTTAATCCACAAAAATAGAGATAAACTCAGAAATTTTATTAGTGAAAAGTTGATCAATAATTGAATTAGGTTACAGCCCTCTTTATAAGACCCTAACCCTAGAAATCTTACTAAAAAAGAAATCCTAAATCATGCCAAAACAAGCGGCACTAAGAACAGATAATTCCTAATTAATTAAAATAAAATCTTAATTCTTGTAGACCAAAAATCCTAATAAAGTTGGAAATTAATATCAAACCGAATACGAAAAGTTAATAATTCTAACCTACACAAAAAATATTCCTAGTAAAAATCTTATTCTAACGCAATAAAAATAAAATATAGAAACTCTCCAATCTTGTCCTATATCAATCTCTTTTTCTTCAAAAGAACTCGCCCTCGAGTTCTCATTAAAAATTTGCCATCTTCCACTCCAATGAAATATATATTTGGAATACTTCAACCCCTCGCTTGTCTTCCAAAAGAAATTTTGAAACAAGTACATCAACTGATTGACAATATCCATGATATGAGAATTGAGTGAAAACTCAATCTGCAAACCCAAGAAAATCAACAAATTGAATGTCATGCTGAAATTTTGTTTTCTTTTTATGACGTCGATCCATCACAGAATTGATTGGTACATCAAGTACGAATGATGTAGCATTATAAAATTTTGTACTCCCTTCATCCCCTTTTTAAAGTCCAGTATTCCATTTTGGGTTATCCATTAATAAGTGTCCATTTTTGTAAAGTTAGTGAGTAAAAGTTGGTACATTTTTCATTTTGCCCCTAAAAGTAGATTCCATTTTGAAAATAATTAGTGAATAAAAGTGCAATGATGATGTCTTCATAGAAAGTAAGTAGGGAAAGTGGAGGTAAAAGTTGATGTGAAAGGTGTAATTATGATATTTTCTTAATAAGTTAGAGTTACGAAGCGGGTTACTTAAAAAGGGACAGAGGGAGTACCAAATTTACCAGTAGGACCGATCACACTTCTAAATGGATCACAAGGCTCAACATTGCGGGTGACATTATCGAGTTGAGAAATTACAGGCCCCAATTCGTGATTTTCCTGTTCCTTTGATTCTAATGTTTTGTTTGTTGTTGCAACATCCTTAATTCCTTATCCTCCCAAGCAACTACCTCCTTTAAAGCACTCCCATCAAGATCTAATTGTCTTTCGAGCATTGGGACACTCAAAAGTTCTTATTTGTTAACTTCTTTTTCCAATTTCATATTGACTATTATAATATATCAAGAATCGAAATACCTGAGCTTGGAAAATATGGACTAGTTTGTTGACCTTCACGGTTTGATCGACTCGAACCCACTAGCCTCATTGAAATTTCTAATTGTCTTTCGAGCATTGGGACACTCAAAAGTTCTTATTTGTTAACAACTTCTTCTTTAGCATCATCAACCCGACCTCCTTGTTTTCCAATTTCATATCGACTATTATTATTATCAAGAATCGAAATACCTGAGCTTGGAAAATATGGACTAGTTTGTTGACCTTCACGGTTTGATCGACTCGAACACACTAGCCTCATTGAAACAATTTCAATATTCTCTTGCATACAAGCATCAATGCCAATATTATCTTGATCATCAACTTCAATTTTGACCTCTCCCACGGCTTCTACAATAATTTGGTTGGCATGATGCTGATTTTGCCTATATTTTTCTTCCAACAATTGCTCATAATTTCATGGTAAAAATCTTTCTGTCGTATGTCTTTTAATTCTTGACCATGCATGAATTCGATGCTTGCCCAATCGATCTCTTAGAAATCGCATAGCCACCTTTGTAGCGCTGGAGCTGTAAGTTTTACCAAGAAGTATCTCCACCTTTCTTCGGTCGAAATTCCCGCATACTCAAAGGAATCTTCGATGTCTTGAATCCAATCTAAAATATCTTCAAATACTTGATAGGTGCCAAAAGCACCAATTTAATCTGCCTAATCTATGTTTTGTCGGTCCGTTTATACTGTTACTTGATATATTTTAGCGTTTTATTGTGTTTGTAGGCCTTGAAAACCGATGGGTGCGAAAATGTGCAAATTGAAAGGTCTTATGAAATTGTTATGCTATGAAACAAGAATTATTCCTGGGCCTGCACGTGGTTTATGATTTTCCGAGAGGGGATTGGGCCCATTGACATTGGTCTTGGCTGGTATTGATAAAAAGGGTAAAGGATTAACAAGTGAATTTTGGGGAAAGTTGGGCTAGCCTTCCGTAATGTCGGCACATGTTACAATATATAAGGGGCAGTAGGGTTGGCTTGAAAGGGGGCTGGTGATGCAGAATGAGAATTGAAAATAATTTAATAAATAGCATTATTTAGTTTTTCGTATTTTGGTTTTAATAATTCTGTTAGGGAGTTTCAATTTTAGAAATAAGCGTTCTAGAGTATTCAGTATTCCTATTATATGTTTTCTTGTTCTACAAGAATTAGGGTTTAATTAAGGTTAGGATTTTCTGCATATATAATAAGTTGTAAGCCTTCAGGTTAAGGGAGTTGTTATTGATATTGAATTAAAAAGAGTCTAGAGAGTGTTTCTCTAAACCTATCCGGTTTGTGATTAATTGTTGCATGTCCTATTTCTGTAGTTCATATATCTCTCTGCATCAGTTGGTATCAAAGCCCAAGTTTCAATCCTGACTATGGCCGGAGGACGTGCTGGAGGTCAAAGGGGACGAGGCAATCGTACGACGTATGTGGAGGAAGTTTATGAAAGAGATGACGTCGTGCAGGAAGCACGAACAGAGGCTCGATTTCAACAGCTTGAGCAGCGGATGGCGGACGCGATTGGCGCCCTAGCCAACCAAATCACTGCCTTGTCTGTTGGGGGAAATCCACCTCGCCATCACCCGTATGATCGGCGGCCTCAAGAAGAGGACGAGAATTCGGATGGTGAAGAGGCTGACAACCCTTTTACTGGAGGAGCAACCGATGCCGGTAGAACTGGTGGTGGTGGCTACTATCAACCAAGGGGTAGGGGCCGGGAGATCACAGCTGACCACCGTGATGTCCGTCATTGGGAATCTGGTTCAAAGACCAACTTTCTTGAGTTCCAGGGAGGTATGGCACCAGAAAAAATCCTAAAGGTTGATGTGGTGGACGATACTACTATTGAGTGGCCGTTCACAGTAAATATTCTTTCGGACCCAGTAGTGGATTGGAGTAAATCACCAGTTTTTGATGAAGAACCGATAGAGAAAATCACAAAAGAAGAAAATCAGAAAATATTGCAAAAAGTAGTTGTCACAATGCTTGTAGATGGTGAAGTTGAACAGAGTAATGGATTTGTTGATCCGTTTTGGGAGTTTATTAAAAACACTACACACAAGAGTCTTTATGTTTAGATCCGAGAGGAAGGTAGATTTGTTTTATTGATGGAGATTATTTATTCACATTTTTCAGACTCTTGTTTACAATTTAGGTTGGAAAAAATCAATTTGAAGTACAAGATTGATGCGGACAAGATTCGGCGAATCCAACTATATAAACTCGAGGACGAGTTTCTTCAAGCTGGAGAGAATGATGCAGAATGAGAATTGAAAATACTCCGTAATTTAATAAATAGCATTATTTAGTTTTCCGTATTTTGGTTTTAATAATTCTGTTAGGTAGTTTCAATTTTAGAAATAAGCGTTCTAGAGTATTCAGTATTCCAATTATAGTTTATTTAGTTTCCTATTATATGTTTTCTTGTTCTACAAGAATTAGGGTTTAATTAAGGTTAGGATTTTCTGCCTATATAATAAGTTGTAAGCCTTCAGGTTAAGGGAGTTGTTATTGATATTGAATTAAAAAGAGTCTAGAGAGTGTTTCTCTAAACCTATCCGGTTTGTGATTGATTGTTGCATGTCCTATTTCTGTAGTTCATATATCTCTCTGCATCAGTTGGTATCAGAGCTTGCGCTCGATTCCGGATCATGGCGCGACAAGAAGTTCGTGATGGCCGTTATGTTGTTGCCAAAGATGTGAACGAAGGTGATGAGGCTGCACGGGGTGCACAACTAGGGGTATGGTTTCAACGGATTGAGGATACGCATGAAGCATTGGTCAATAGGGCCGCCTTGATCATTGATAATCAATCTCACTACTACCCATTGAATTCGTGCTCCTTCATAGAGGAGGCTACAGTTTGGTGGCCTTTCGCATCCAAAGTTATTCTAGATCCGGTTGTAGATTGGAATAAACCACCACTTTTCGACGAAGAAATTGAAATCCTTCAAGTAAAAGAAGCTCTTAAGCCTATTGTTTCCAACATTAGTCAGCCTAGCGAAGAGCTTGGGGTAAGAATTGATTTTGGCAGTTCTAAAATTCTCACAAAGGAATGGGATGGATTCTTGGTCGTTAATGATGCATACAAGGGAACCCCCAATCGTGTGTTGTTCATTGGATGCAATAATGGAGATATGGCAACATTGGTTGAAGGCAACATTGTTAATATACCTGGAAATGAAGTTTTTCCCTTAATTTTTGAAGACTCGTCTTTAACGTTCAAGTTCGAAAAAATTAATTTGAAGTACAAAATTGATGCGGACAAGTTTCGGTAAATTCAACTATACAAACTCGAGGATGAGTTTCTTCAAGCCGGAGAGAATGATGCAGATTAGATTTTGGAAAAAAATATAGAAGTTTATTAGTTTTTTTATTTTACTATTTTAGTTTTAGTATTTTGTTGGGAATCTTATAATTTGGGATTACTAACATAGAGTTATTTAGTTTCTTAATTTAGGTTGAGTCAATTTCCTATTTTATGTTTTCTTGTTTTACAAGATTTAGGATTGCTTCCTAATATTTTTGTTTCCTTTTAAGCTTTAGGATTTTTACTACTATATAATAAGCTTGTAAGCCTTAGGGCTAGGGAGTTTTTGATGATTATTGAAATTATAAAGAGTGTTCTCTTTTATGCCAAATTCTTTGGTATTCTACGGAATCAACAGAGTATTTGATGCCTTTATTCCTGGGTATTCTTTGACTAAACGGGTTTAGAGAAGGATTTCGATCTTCGGGTATTCGTTACAAATCAACGGATTTCGGACTCAATTAAATAGTTCTATTCTTCATTAGCTTCCGCTGCATCAGCTGGACACATAACAGAGAACGGAGGATGGAATAGGGCTGCGAACAAAGGACTTCGGCTTCCAAGAAAGCCAAGGTAGAATGGAGTTGCTGAACGCATGAATAGGACGATCCTAGAGCGTGCGAGGAGCATGAGGTTACATGCTGGGTTGCCTAAGCAGTTCTAGGCTCATGTAGTAGATACGACCGTGTATTTGATAAACAGAGGACCTTCAGTTCCTTTGAATTGTGGATTACCAGAAGAGGCTTGGACAGGTAAAGAGGTAAATTTATCTCATTTAAGTGTTTTTGGTTGCATTGCTTATATGCATATAGAACTGGCAACAAAAGGGGTAAACTTGATGCTAAGTCTCGTAAGTGCATGTTCATAGGCTATGGTACTGATAGCTATGGTTATAGGCTGTATGATTTTGAAAATCAGAAAACACGCAGGAGTGTGGATGTGATATTTAATGATCTGCTCTGTATAGAAACAAGAACAGTCAACCCGAGGAGGCTGAGGAAAATTCAGAGTTGGTAGAGTTTGAAGGGATCCCAGACAGTAAAGTCCTGCAGCCTCAGGATATTAATACCGAATCCATTCCATAGGAAAATCCACAGACTCCTCCTCCCAGGAGGTCTACACGTGTTGCTAAACCTCCAATACGTTATTCTCCATCTTTTACATTATTTGTTGCTATTAGATAGTGGTGAACCAGAATGTTTTAAAGAAGCATTGCAGGTTGAGACCAGGATGGAGTGGGAGCACGCCATGGATGATGAGATGGATTCTCTCTCATCAAACCAGACTTGGGAATTGGTTCAGTTGCCCAAGGGAAAGAGAGCTTTGCACAACAAGTGGGTTTACAGGATTAAGGAAGAATCTGATGGTAGCAAACGGTTCAAGGCAAGGTTGGTAGTGAAGGGTTTTGAGCAGAAACCAGGTATCGACTTTACTGAAATTTTTTCACCTGTTGTGAAGATTTGTACTATCAGATGTGTTCTTAATATATAGGCTATTGAGAACTTGCACTTAGAGCAGTTAGATGTCAAAACTGCTTTCCTTCATGGGGACTTGGAGGAGGACATCTATATGCATCAGCCAGAAGGTTATGTTGTGGGAAGATAGGAGAATCAAGTGTGCATGCTTAAGAAGAGCCTGTATGGGTTGAAACAGGCTCCGAGACAGTGGTATAAAAAGTTTGATACTGTTATGACTAATACGGGTTTCAGTAGGTGTCATGGGGATCACTGTTGTTACTTTAAAAAGCTTGGTACGTCGTATCTCATACTTTTGTTGTATGTAGATGATATGCTTGTTGCAGGTTCAAGCATGGATGAGATTGTGAATCTCAAGGCACAACTGTCCAAAGAATTTGCAATGAAGGATTTGGATTCTGCGAAGAAAATCCTTGGGATGTGAATTAGTAGGGACAGAGCAAGGGGAAAGTTGAAGTTGTCACAGGAAGAGTATGTTAAAAAGGTGCTGAAACGTTTTAACATGGAGAATGCTAAGCCAGTTAGCACACCTTTGGCAAGTCACTTCAAGCTTTCGAGTGAAAGGAATGCAGTAACTGATGAAGAACAGAGCTACATGGCGAGTGTTCCATATGCCTCGGCAGTAGGCAGTTTGATGTATGCCATGGTTAAAACAAGGCCAGACATTGCTCATCCAGTGGGAGTTGTCAGTAGGTTCATGGCAAATCCGGACAAGGAGCATTAGGAAGTAGTCAAGTGGATTCTATGTTATCTGAAAGGTACTACGGATTTGGCTTTGTATTATGGGGGTTATGATATTTGTCTGCAAGGTTTTGTGGATTCAGATTTGGCAGGGGACATTGACAGAGGAAGAGCACTACTGGGTATGTTTTTACTTTGGGGAGTGTAGCAGTCAGTTGGGTTTCACGGCTACAGAGAATAGTGACTATTTCCACGACAGAGGCAGAGTATGTTGTAGCCACAGAGGCGTGCAAAGAGATGGTATGGTTGAGGAGCTTCATGAAAGAGTTGGGTAAAGAGCAAGATAAATGCAGACTGTTCAGCGACAGTCAGAGTGCTATACATTTGGCGAAGAATGCCGCCTTTCATTCGAGGACCAAACATATCGACATAAAGTATCACTTTATTCGCTCTCTGTTGGAGGAAGGGCAGTTCACTTTGGAGAAGATTCACACAAGTGAAAATTCGGCAGGCATGTTCACGAAGGTGGTTACTGTGGGGAAGCTGAAGGCTTGTTCAGCTTCCATGGGTCTCCAAGCTTGAGTGGGAGACTGGGTGCTGGTGATGTTTATAATTGGTGGTGTCTGAAGATGATCGTTGATGTATATTTGGGGGTGCCGCTGTAAACAGTTTTCAAGTGGGAGAATTGTTGGGATGAAATCTATTTAAGCTGAGCGCAAATCGAGATGCGTGCGGGTCAGCCTTTTTTAGGATTTCGGTCCATTGTATGCTTTTGATATAAAAGCAAAATTAGGGCTGCCTCCTTTTGTAACTCTGATATATTTTACATCATAGTGAAACACCCCAGCACCCCGTGGACGTACGATTAAGCAATCAGCTTAAGTCGGAATCACGTAATCTCTGTGTCTTGTTCTTTTCTTGCTTTATATTGTTTTCTGTTCTTGGTTTGTTCTTCGATTGTGTGTGTGTTGATCGTGGATTTGCGCGCTTGAATCCCCAACACTTGAATAGCTCGCCTTCAAATTCATTTCTACTATCGTAGTGATAATATATAAGAATATCCTCCGGAGACGTTTTTGTTAATATATGACCATAGGCAAATCCCTTGGTTCAAGTTCTATTAAATCCTTCCCTATGATCATCATCAATAGGGTTTGTGCATCTTCCACAGACAAATGCCATAGAGCCAGGCGAAACCTTGCTCTAATACCATTTGACGCAGTGGAATTCACATAGAGAATAGTTTGCGTACTATTCCAAACGAGATAGGTACTCGTATCCACGAGCAGTTCTTGAAACCACAAGAAGATAGACAAACTCGGAGATTTTATTAGTGAAAAGTTGAATAATTGAATTAGGTTACAGCCATCTTTATAAGACTCTAACCCTAGAAATCCTACTGAAAAAGAAATTCTAAATCATGCCAAAACAAGCGGTATTAAAGAAGAGATAATTCCTAATTAATTAAAATAAAATCCTAATTCTTGTACACCAAGAATCCTAATAAAGTTGAAAATCAAAATCAAACCGAATATGAAAAGTTAATAATTCTAACCTAAACAAAAAATATTCCTAGTAAAAATCTTATTCAAATGCAATAGAAATAAAATATAGAAACTCTCCAATCTTATCCTACATCAGAGGTGCTGATGCTCTTACACGCCCGAGCGCTAAGATTTAAAGCTAGGGTAACCTCAGGTTATATATATGCTTCAACTCGGCTTACTCTATTTCACTCTATATTACTATAAACACGGCGGACACAAAGGGGTGCCGGGGGTATTCGGACCCCTGCACAACTCCAACACTTCTCATGAATTATACTTTTTTTTTCAGGTTAATATGGGAAAGTTAGATGGAATGAGCCTCTGTAAGTCCCTTGGTTGAAATGAATTCTTAAAATTCCTATACATAAGTGGCAAAAAAAAAATTTCTGAATTTTCTAATTTAGATGTACTTTTTGCCCCACATTATCAATGCTACAAGAAAATAAGGTTTAGAAAGCTTTACCGAAAGATAGGTTTTGCCCCATGAAGGTATCCCAATTGCGCCATCATGATCAAGTATCCATTTCCGACCCCTTTCCATCTCCCTATTTTCTCCGTCATAAGGACCTTTGCCTAACAAACGCAACGCAACGTAGCTAAGTGCCGAGCCAATCATAGTACTGTGACCCCCTACGTAGAATCCCCATCCTCCATCATTATTCTACATAGTAATAACATTCATGAATTCAGACATCAGATCACAAACATGGATTTTCAAATGAGAAATGCTACAGACATAATCGAATGTGCGCATACTAGTATATATCTGAATACATGTGTGTTGGAAACTGTTTTTTGTGTGTGGGCCCCACAAGTACAGTGGAACTCACGTGCAACAGGCAACGGTTCCAAACGTGACTGTGTGTACGTGGCATTGCTCTCTAAAAAAAATGCTACGGGTAAAGGAAGGAGTACACAAAGACATGCGCCCCTATACTTTTACTTTCTGTAAGGGACTCAAGTGCACGGGCAATGATTCGGACACTTGGAGTGTTAGGCTCTGTGCATCCCTATCTATGTCTGTAGCGTTGCTCCTTGGAATAAAATATGCTGCGGGCACAGAGTTACGTGCACAGATCTGAACACAGTTGCGTCCGAAATCATTCGATGTAAGTTGGTCCTACTGTGCAAGCATCAGACCATTCCAGACACATTTGTGTTGAGATATGTGCGTCTCCAACTATGTCCGTAACATTGCTGTTTTGAAATTTCGCATGCAACAGTTCTTTTTGCATATACCTGGTGATTGTAAAGGTACCGAATCAACTCCTTCTTGTGCTCTGCGGTTAAGACGGTGTTGATTACTCCGCTTATGTAAAGGCTAATGAGCTGCAAATTCCAAAAATAAAAAATAAAAATTGTCGTACAGGTTTACTTTATGAGGGACTAAAATAATTTGTAGCTAATACAATATCGGTTTTGCTATTGTCTGTCCACTGGGTTGATGAGAAGCACACTAGAAAATAAGAAAAACACGTATTTCTGTATACTTTTTACACCCTTTAATATATATTCACACATTTACTATTATCAGCCCATTGGGCTGATTTTAAAATTTTCCAAACAATATATATAGTTTTCAACACATGGGAGTAGAAATCGCAAACAACAGTCATGGTTCTTTTGTTGGAAGTCAATAAGTGGAAAATATTACAGATTTTTGGGAAAATGACGGTCAAGAATGTGTTTTGATAATTAATACCCGCCAAGGACATTTTCAGCATTAACAAATATTCTCAGCATGTCCTTGGCGCGTATTAATTATCAAAACACATCCTGAGCCGTCATTTTCCCCTGATTTTTTCCCTTGTCTTTTGTTTCCTAGTTGTAGTCAAGTTGAATTTGGGCCCTTCTCAAATTGGCTTCAATGATTAATGGACCGTTCAGTTTTCTACACCTTGTCAAGTACATGAGCCACCCCAATCTTTCGCATATCAATTGTTATTTATCCTAAACACATTTATGATGTGGGAAATGGGCGCTATAAAGTTTGAAATATTGCATTGGAACCCCTTTTTTGCAACATAGATATGTTTCGAAGACATCTCTTAGACAATATCTGAGATATGTAATTCTCAGCATCTTTGATGTTCTCAACGAAGGCTAAAGCGCGGGCTCGTATAAGATCTTTCAACAGTCCAGACTAAACAATCCCTCAAACGGGACTTGATCAAGAGGATCTTCCTCCTCATGGAAACCATAGGACGGACGTACCTATATCATTAGCAAAAGTACTACTTACCAGGGGAGGTGTGAAAAAATGCGGGCCAGAATTTTCAGCTGGCCAGTGACCATCTTTTGATTGAATCGCACAATTCAATCGAACGGCTTTTATGAGAGCAGTTGTAACAGCTTCGTAGTCCACTTGTTCCTTCTCCCCTAGTCTCACCGGTGGTATGCTCAGATCGATGTTGCTGTTTTCCTTTTTAAGCTGCGTTGTTGGTTTTATCAAGTCATACAAATTGATGAGAAAACGATATAAGTAGGATCTTCTAAAACTTCAATCATAGAAATAGTATTAAAAGTATACAATTATTGTTGAATATTCTAAACATGGGTAGGCCGGAGGATCCTTTTAATCTTTGTAATCCTTTATAAAGATTAATAAATTCTTTTTTCTTAGCAAAAAATAAAAAATATACCTATATATAGCACTACTTTGTAGAGCTCAAGTGCATAGCACAGTTGTGTATACATTTGTGTCCACATCTACATACTCTGCGTGCAAAAACTTTTTCTTAAGATTTTATTTACCTGCATTCGCATAAGAACATCACCACAGCCATGAACCTGAGATCTATTTTTCTGGTAGTCATCTCGAGCTTTTTCAACTGCTTCTCTCTCCTCTGGTGTCCCAGCATCAGGATCGAACTCCCAAATTTGTCTACCAACAAAGTTGTTGGTGCTATACAACCATGGCCCTTGGCCTTCTGCAACCTTTAGCTTCCACATGTATTCTTTTTCGAACTCAATTCAATTGCTCTAGCACCCTTTCTCTTGGTAGCTGAAGTTGCATGAAACAAATTCAACGACAATCATTTACATAGATGTCAGCAAGATCAATGGCGGACGCACGTACGATTTATATTAGCGGGGTCCGAACCACATGTATTCTCCGTTCTTTTAGACTTAACTTAAATTTGAAAATTTTGTCCTTATTTGAATTTTTTTCGCATTTGTTAGATTTGCGTCAAACTTTTCTTGGGTATTGATTCGTTTCGACGAGAGGAATCGGAAAAGTAAAATTTTGATACTTTTACCCAAGTATTTTGAGAAATAACCATTTTTTAGCACAAAAATGTCGAATAAGGACAAAATTTTCAGATTTAAGTTAAATTTAAGTTATGTCTAAAAGAACCGGTCGTGGGCGCGTTCACATACATGTGGGTCCCTAGCGGATCCCTAGCATTTATTGTGAAATTTCCACACATGCAAGTGAGAGATGTGTGGTTAGAGTGTGACACATTAATGTGTTCCTAGCATTTCCCTTAAATATGTGATAAGCCCTAAGTGGACTCAACAATTTTAGGTGATAAATCTATATCATCTATATACATACCCGTAGCCTATGATAGAAACACAATTAGTTGTTTTTCTCTCACATATCAATTAGTAGTCTCTCTCCTAGTTTTCTCTAGGGCACCATCTAGCCCCTAGGGATTTGAAATACGTGAAGTTTGTGGAAGACTCTGGTAGTCTCTCCGCCTGCGAGAAGGGTTTATAATATTTTCATGCAGGGTGTGGGTATTGGTAGGTCTCGTAAGACAAGCCTTCAATCAGTCATATTTGCGTAATCCGCAGCAGGTATTTTGTATTACCCGCTTTATTTGCTAACAAATATTACTAGCTAGTTACTAGGCTTGGGAAGAGACGAAGTGGTGTATATATACATGCATTGTCGTTGTTTAATTTTCTTCGCACAATCAAAAAATAGCGAAAATATTTGGAGTGGTGAAGAGCCGGGCCGGCTCTTAGGAGTGGTAAAATTCTATGAACGGATTTTTTACTCCGTTTGGATTTTAAAATACTTCGGTTTGGTTTGTTAAGGTTCAAGTGAAATTTCAGGTAACGGAGATTGAACCGAAAATATTCACATAAAAGAAAATTCAAAAATCGAAACTGACCAAATCCATGCTCATGCCGACCAAACCTTGACATCATTGATCGGTTTTTTTTCGGTCGGTTCAATTTTAGACGGTCAAATTTACACAAGTAGTTTGGAATGGTTTTCTGAGATTGGGTAAATGGGGTACGGAGGTGAGCATGTCAGGCCCGGTTGAACAGGCTAACCATCTATAAGGAGAGAGAAAAGAGGGAAAGAGTAGTAAATTGGAACGTTAAATAGATGCAATTATATGAACATTGCAGCGTCATGCTATGCACATGTAGAGAGAGAAATCTGGGTTACGTACCAGAGAGAGAGAGAGAGAGGTGGGAATAAAGTGGAAGCTGCGCGCTGTGTAGTTTTAGAAACCTGGATGAGTGAGAGCTGAAAATAAGGAACCCAGATATCTTGCTATTTATAGACTTGTTTTCCTTTACCGGATGGGGGATGATAGTAGAGTCACTCCAGAGCATGTGCTAGCCCCAATTTTAAATGAAGACTTTTTTTTTACACTACGTACAGTAATTTATTTATTTTGAACTAATTTATTTAT
Organism: Rhododendron griersonianum; assembly: GCA_018127125.1. Lineage (NCBI taxonomy): Eukaryota > Viridiplantae > Streptophyta > Magnoliopsida > Ericales > Ericaceae > Rhododendron > Rhododendron griersonianum. The sequence goes on along the minus strand of CM030789.1, from coordinate 47,113,462 downwards.
TTTTTTGAGGAAGAAGAAATTTTCTTGCAATAGAGCGGGGCCCGAACATCAATTGAAGCTACAGAACGTAACCATGGGGCAAAGTTCCTTCTCCAGACAGAGCCTGCTCCGACATTTGGGTTGCTTCAGCTTGAACTCAAGCTTTTTGACCCATTTACTATTAAGTCATGAAAAAAAATGTATATAAGTCAAAACAAAGAAAATAAAGATTACATTGTGCTTTTAGTTTGAATTATATCAAAAACACCAAAATCAAAATGTAACCCCAATTAGTGCTTTATGATCAACACGATCTGAGTCAAAGAAAACACCTTCTCATCGCATTTTTCAAGCAAATTCTTCAAATAATAACGTACGAAAATTGAATTATATTGACATACAAAAAAAAGTCACTAAAGTATATTAGAAACAAAAAAAAATTGTTATCACAAAATTTCATTAAAAGTGTAGCAAAAGGTGTATATAGTGACAATTTATCATAAAGTTGTCACTATAGTCTTAGTTTTAGCGATAATATAAAAAAGGTACCCTTTTTTTTTAATGGTGGGCACAAATATTGAACCCCCCATGAAGAGAAATTTTTCAGTGTCGGGTGGATACCACGTCACCCAGCTGACGTGGAGCCCGAGCGGGCATATTCAAGCCGTCCAAAAGTATATTGGATGACTCAGATTGAAACACTCTCTCTCCTCTCACACCCACACTCTCTTTCCTCTTTCTCTCTTCAAATGCGAGCCGTCCAAAACCGAAATGGACAGCATGGATGCACTGAGCGGGCACAACGTGATAGCCGCTCGACATTGAAAAATTTCTCCCCCATCCATATGAAAACTTAAGTGCACACAGTTGAGTGTTGACCAACAAACCATCAACATCCCTTGTGCTACAATTTTGTCAGTATATATATATATACACACACACACCACGGATCCAGTGAGCGATCCCTTACCAGTCTACCGTGCGGACCTCCCCTTTCCTGAGCAAATTTCGATGATCCGAGCCGCTCAAAGTGTGCAGAACGTGATTTTAAGGGTACGCTTGAGAAATCAGCAAAAAAAATAACCGGAAAGGGCTTGATTTGAGCAATTTTTTATTGAACCATTCAATGAAAACTGCTCCGATCAAGTCCTTCCCGATCTTTTTTTTGCCGATTTCTCGCGGGTACCCTTAAAATCACGTTTTGATCACTTTGACCGGCTCGGATAATCAAAATTTTGCTCGGGAATGTGAGGTCCGCACCGTAGCACCGTGCAGGATCCCTTATGGGATCAGATATAAATATATATATATATATATATATATATATATGTTCTGATCACTTTGAGCAGCTCGGATAATCAAAATTTTGCTCGGGAATGTGAGGTCCGCACCGTAGCATCGTGCACAGATATATATATATATATATAGTCCTTTTCTCCTAAGTACCACCTTATTTTAACTAAACTGCGGACCTCCATATTTCTTCCATTTTTCGATTGAATTTCGATGATTTGAGCCATTCAATGTGATCAGAACGTGATTTTAAGAGTACCTGCTAAAAATCAGCCAAAAAATGACCAGAAAAGGCTTGATTTGAGTAGTTTTTATTCGAATCGTACAATAAAAAATAAACAAAAACTGATCGGATGAAGCCTATCCTGATCTTCTTTTTTTTGCTGAATTTTCATAAATACCCTTAAAATCACGTTTTGAACACATTGAGCGGCTCGGATCATCGAAATTCGATCGGAATAGGGGAGTCCGCATTTTATTAAAATAAGGTGGTTCTTACGGGAGACTGGTATATATACATATATATATATATAGAAATCTTCTTATAAGGGCGCCCTTATAAGGACGCCCCATTTTCCCAATAGAATTTCGATGATCCGAGCCGTTCAATATGTTCAGAATGTGATTTTAAGGGTACCCGCGAGAAATCGACAAAAAAGAAAGAAAGCTCGGGAAGGACCCGATCGAATCAGTTTTTGATACAAACGCTACAAAACTGATCTGATTGAGCCCTCCTCGGTCTTTTTTTTTTGCCGATTTCTCGCATGTGTTCTTAAAATTACGTTCTAAACACATTGAGCAGCTCGAATCATCGAAATTCGATCGGAAAAAGGGATAAAATGGGATAAAATGCGAACGTCCTTATAAGAAGGGGACCCACTCACTCTCTCTCTCTCTCTCTCTCTCTCTCTCTCTCTCTCTCTCTCTCTCTCTCTCTTTATATATATATATATATATATATATATAACAAGGCGGTTCCGGGGATAACTAATTAGATATCTAAAAAAAACCTCATAGTTTTCGATCAAATTTTGATGATCCAAGCCACTTAATGTCATCAGAACGTGATTTTAAGGGTACCCATGGGAAATTAGCAAAAAAAATGACCGAAAAAGGCTTGATCTGAGCAATTTTTAGTTTAGATTTGATGAACGGTTCTATTAAAAATTGCTCAAAATAAGCACTTTCTGGTCATATTTTTTTGCTAATTTTATGCAGGCACCCTTAAATTCACATTCTGCACACATTGAACTCTTCGGATCATAAAAATTTGATCAAAAACTATGAGATTGAGATTTGAGGTGTTTTTCAGGTTGTCCCTTGAACTGTCCCGTATATATAAACATGGGAAAAAGAAAATTTGTGTTGCCCTAGACCGGAGGTTGCCCAAGTCCAAGGGCTTGTTGGGCTTACCCCTGGGCCGGTCCCCTGCCTCTAGGTAGTCGTCCTAGCATCTAACAGAGCATGTTCAGCCGCAGAATGGGAAACCTTGTTACAGTGACATAACAGCTTTTAATGAATGCAACTTGTGCTTCTATTAAAAAAAAAATTGGGAAAATGACGATCCAAGACGTATGTTGATAATTAAAAATAGCCAAGGACATATTGAGAACATTTATTAATATTGAAAACGTCCTTGATGGGTATTAATTATCAAAACACGTCATTGACCGTCATTTTCCCAAAAAATTCCACAGTATGCGCCAGCCCCAATTCCCCTGCAAGTGTATTTTTGCACCAAAAATACACTTGCAGGGGAGTGACGTTAACAAAAAAAAAGTGGCAAAATCATCAGCCATTTTAAATGTAAGACTATTTTATTACAATACGTACAATAATTTCCAAAAATATACTTGTAGGGGAGTGACGTTAACAAAAAAGGAGTGGCAAAATCACCAACCATTTTAAATGTAAGACTATTTTATTACAATACGTACAATAATTTCATTTTTCTCGAGGAAGAAACTTTCTTATTGCAATAGAGTGATGCCGAGGGCCCGAACATCATTCGAAGCTACAGAACGTAACAATGGGAGAAAATCCTCCCTCCAGGTAGTCGTCCTAGCATCTAGGAGGGCATGTTTAGCCACAGAATGGACAATTCTGTTACAGTCTCACTTCACAATTCACATGTGAAAGAAGACAAGAATAAAAAAGAGAAGTAAGTTGAATGCAATCCAAGACGATCGAGTCACAGTCGGTAAACACAGTACTTCCCTCAAGCGCGTGCTTGAACTACTTGTTTTGCATCACCTTCCACTATGATTCGGGATAGATTTGGGAGAAAATATATATAGCCTTAAAGTTCTTCATAGTTGCTCCAATTATACTCCCTCCGTCTCCTTTTTAAAGTCCAGTATTTCATTTTGGGCTATCCCTTAATAAGTGTCCTTTTTATAAAGTTAATGGGTAAAAGTTGGTATATTTTTTCATTTTGCCCCTAAAAGTAGATTCTATTTTAAAAAGTTAGTGATTACGTAAAAAGTTATGATGATGTCTCAATAGAGGGTAAGTAGGGAAAGTGGAGGTAAAAGTTGATGTGAAAGGTATAATGGTGATGTTTTCTTAATAAGTTGGAGTTACGAAACATGACACTTAAAAATGGACAGAGGGAGTATATAATTCCATTCGTATCTCTTGCAACCCTGCCTACGCTCCCAGTTCCATTAATCCTTAAGTGGTCTGTTTAAATCCCCTAGTTGAATAATTTCCAAAATATTAGCCGTAAACGTGTTAAATTCTTGCAAAAGATTTGGTCTGTTTTCCAAAATATTGGCCCGTTTATCAAAAAAGTAAAAAAATATATGATCAAATTAAAAAAAAAAAAAAAAAACTCAGTCAATCCTGTGGGCAAAATAAATATATGAAAAAGATCTCACCGAACTCTCTAGAAGATCTTCTAGTAAAACGTTGCTTAGATTTGATGAACGATTCAATTAAAAACTAATCAAAATAAATACTTTCTGGTCATATTTTTTGCTACTTTTACGCGGGCACCCTTAAAATCACACTCTACACATATTGAACGGTTCGGATCATAAAAATTTGATCGGGAACTATGAGATTGAAATTTGAGGTATTTTTTTAGGTGCCCCTTGAACCGTCCCGTATATATAACATGGGAAAAAGAAAATTTGTGTTGCCCTAGACTGGAGGTTGCCCAAGTCCAAGGGCTTGTTGGGCTTACCCCTGGGCCGGCCCCCTGCCTCTAAGTTGTCGTCCTAGCATCTAACTAAGCATGTTTAGCCACAGAATGGGCTACCCTGTTACAGTGAAATAACAACTTTTAATGAATGCAACTTGTGCTTCTATTAAAAAAGAAATTGGAAAAATGACAGCCCAAGACGTGTGTTGATAATTAAAAGCCGCCAAGGACATACTGAGAACATTTGTTAATGTTGAAAATGTCCTTGACGGGTAGTAATTATCAAAACACGTCATTGACCGTCATTTTCCCAAAAAATTCCACAGTATGCGGCAACCCCAATTCCCTTGCAAGTGTATTTTTGTACAAAAAATATACTTGCAGGGGAGTGACGTTAACAAAAAAGGGAGTAGCAAAATCATCAGCCATTTTAAATGTAAGACTATTTTATTACAATAAATACAGTAATTTCTTTTTTCTCGAGGATGAAAATTTTTTATTGCAATTAATAGAGTGATGCCGAGGGCCCGAACATCATTCGAAGCTACAGAACATAACAATGGGAGAAAATCCTCCCTCCAGGTAGTCGTAGCATCTAGGAGAGCATCTTTAGCCACAGAATGGACTATCCTGTTACAGTCTTGCTTCACAATTCACATGTGAAAAAAGACAAGAATAAAAAAGAGAAGTAAGTTGAATGCAATCCAAGACGATCGAGTCACAGTCGGTAAACACAGTACTTCCCTCGAGCGCGCGCTTGAACTACTTGTTTTGCATCACTATGATTCGGGATAGATTTGGGAGAAAATTAATATATATAGCCTTCATGAAGTTCTTCATAGCTGCTCCAATTATATATAGTTCCATTCGTATCTCTAGCAACCATGCCTACGCTCCCAGTTCCATTAATCCTTGAGTGGTCAGTTTAAATCCCCTAGTTGAATAATTTCCAAAATATTAGACGTAAACGTGTAAAATTCTTGCAAAAGATTTGGTCTGTTTTCCAAAATATTGGCCCGTTTATCAAAAAAGTAAAAAAATATATGATCAAATTAAAAAAAAAAATACTCAGTCAATCCTGTGGGCAAAATAAATATATGAAAAAAGATCTCACCGAACTCTCTAGAAGATCTTCTAGTAAAACGATGCTTATGAATTGATATAGTAATCAAATTAATTAATAACATTAAACATCATGTTCAACCTTCTCATTAATTGCCTTCCTGATTGAGAATTTAAAGCAAAGCTATTGGTTGAGTTAGGGTCGGCTGGGCCAGGCACCCACAGATTACGTCATAGTATATATCTTTGAAGAGCTAGGATATAAAATAAAAATTCAGTCTAAAAATTTGTAAATAAAATTAAGTTTATAAAGTCTTATACTATAATCCAATAATTTTACAATATTTGTTAATCGTTATCAATTTCTTTAGTGGTTTTCGTGAAATATAGCCAAATATGAATAGGCAGTAGGCCGGTATTCCAGTGATTAAAAGACATCACAAATTTACATAATCAATCTACCATATATACATGGCAAAACATAGTGCATAATGAGAGTACTGTATAATACCTATCGATAATAATTTCTATTCGTCTGTTCGATTTTCAAATATAGATTCTGGCTCAGCTAGTAGTTGATGGTTGGTCGAGAACTTAAATATTTGATTCCTCAGTCAGGATGGACTTAAAAATGGGATGGCAATTCATCGAGAGAAAAAAACTCCAAAGAATTTTTTTCTTTTTTTAGTGATATCCATCATTTGTTCAAGTTCAAATTTTCTACAACCAATTTGTTTTGTGCATATATCTGTCCTGGTGCATTTTTTGACCGTTAGATGAGTGAAAATTCTTTAATTTTCGAAAATCTACACATGATTCACATGTACAAAGACGGACCGAGGGATGGATTGGTATAGATCGAGAGGGGCAATTTGGTTTTATTTTTGGAGCATCTTTTGTTTAGATCACAGGTTTACTTGCCCACGGGTGATTGTGATGTGTTAGCCAAGTGATTTTGATCCAAGTTAATTAGGGCATGTTTGGGCGCCTAGTTTTTAACTTTTTCATTTTTGATTTTTGGGTGTTTGGCTGAGTGTGGGTAAATTAAATGACTTTTGGCAAAATGACTTTTCGATTTTGGCATTTAGAGAAGAGAAAGTAGGGGGAGAGAAGTTTTTTGACTTCTCATTTTTGACTTTTTTTATTTTAGTTAACGAAATTAAAAGACTTACAGAATAAACTCTGCACATATCTCTTTGTTAAGGAAATAGAGTCCCACATTGGTTGGAAGTGAAATGACTTATCACTTAATAATTAACATTTAAAACCTCTCCACCCATTGCCAATTGATTTTGAGATGAATATAAAGTTTCTACATGATATCAGAGGAGACCCATTCCGCTACACAATTTAAAAATTTACAATCCACGCCTCACGATGACAGACCAACTAGAGGCTACACGATGATAAGATCCAAAAAATGGTCACACGTGACAGACCTTAAATGCGGCTGCACATGAGGAAAAATGTTAAGGAAATAGAGTCTCACATTGCTTGAGAGTGGAATGGACAATCACTTAATAACATTTGGGACTCTTCTCCATTTGAGATGGATATAAAGTTTCTTCACTCTCAAACACTAATCATGCTGCAAAATACATTCAACACATATCATTCAAACACTCTAGCAAATTCAAAATACATTCTGACCATACTTCAAAAGCCAAAAAGCCAAAAAAAAAAAGACAAAAAATAGGGCTCCCAAACGCCTTCTTAAAATTGTGGTGGCTGGTAGGCAAGTAGTTTTAACCACACGTTTTCGATAAGGAAGTAAGTGGACAAGTAATTTTCCTTGAGGAGGAAATATTGGTCTATTTAGGGGCGTTTCCATAAAAAAAAATTAAAAATTTGGACTGCAAGTTATTGCATTTTGTCATATCATTCATACTAACTCTTAACTTCTTCCTTTACATTTTCGCCTCTATTTTTTTCCTATACTTTTTCCTTTTAGCCACTCATATACCATCTACAACTTAAAAGTTAGTGGCCGGAAACAACTAGGGGTGTTCAAGAAAATCGTCCGAATCGTAAAACCGGTCCGATCCGGACCGAACCGTCCTATTTGGTCCGGTTCTGCGGTTCTACGGTCAGATTATGGTTCCAAAAAAATAAGAACCGTTAATTTTAGTTCGGTTACTGGTTCTTAATTAATGAACCATGGTTAGAACCGAACCGGACCGTTTAAAACTAAGATAAATATAGAAATACATATGTGTGTGTAATTAAATATGTATTTGAATTTGGTAGGTTAATCTTTTCCTTGCTAAACTTAATTTATTTAGAGATGAAATCTCATTTGTTAGGAAAGCTTTTATTTTCTTCCTTCCTTTCCTATTCCAGTAGATTATCTTCCTATTTCTTTAATTTTATGAGTTCATATTTTGTGAATAACTGTTTGGATGCTTATTGGATAGAACCGGAACCGAACCGAAACCGGACCGGTCTTGCGGTTTGGTTCTGGTTAGGTTCCATGCATATATTGGTTAGGTTCTGGTTCCCAATTTTCTAGAACCGTTTGAAATGGTCCGGTTACTGATATTCTAGAGAACCGGACCAATCCGGACCGTGTACACCCCTAGAACAACTTGACATTTCTGGACAAAAAGAAGTTATCCATAACTTATTGATTAGTGAAAACGCCCTCTTCAAAATTCCTCCTCAAGAAATTAGTTATGATGACTAAATCAATATATGTCGCGGATTCTCCACCCAATTGCATAAACTTTAGAGTTTTACAGAAAATTTGACATAACACCTATGGCATGCATACTTATTTTATTTCGCATTTAAGAAAGAAGCATATATAGTAAACCAGAACCCCGGCCCTAATATATATAACCCAGAAAACATTGTGTTTAATTCACGTCGATCTGATAGTAAGAAGTAGTAGGAGTTTAAATTGAGCTAGGCTGACACAAAACAATCGACCAATAAATGGATTGGGCCGGCCGGTACTGACACGACTTATTGTTCATTTCCAAGGACCAACAATCTAAAAACGTACTCCTTCCGTTCCTTTATTACAGTTCAGTATTTTATTTTGGGCTGTCCCTTAATAAGTGTCCATTTTGTAAAGTTAGTGGGTAAAAAGTTGGGGAATTTTCTATTTTGTCCCTAAAAGTAGATTCCATTTTGAAAAATTAGTGAGTAAAAGTGTAATGATGATGAGTAAGTAGGGAAAGTGAAGGAAAAAGTTGATGTAAAAGATATAATGATGATGTCTTTTTAATAAGTTGAAGTTACAAAGTAGGACATTTAAAAAGGACGGAGGGAGTATGATTTTGCAGTTTTCGATCTCGCGTCATATATGTTTCTATAAATTTTCCTTGGTAGTCTAACGTATTTCGGTTACTCTTTTTGTTTATATCATCTTTGCTATAGAATACATGTTTTCTTTTTTTGAAGTGAAATATGATGCATGTTAAAACAAGGGAGAATTTTTCCCAGGTCCACTATACCACTTTCCAAACCCCATAAGTCCACTTCTAAATTCTATAACCCCCTAAGTCTACAAACCTATTAGTAAAAGATATAATAACCCCGATTAGTCTAGTATACCCCTGCTTTTTTAAAAACGTTTTGCCCCGTTTTTCAACCATTTCAAAAAAATCCCATCCGAAAAATTATTCCCCATTACAAAACCCCTCCCCCCTTCCCCCCCTCCCCCCAGACTGAGAGAAAAACAAACAAACCAGACTTTTTCAAAACGAACCAGAGAGAAAAAACCAAGACTCCATTCCTCGATCGCCTACCATTTGTCGTCGGCGTTCTTTGTCGTCGTCGTCAGCCGATCTCCGTCGCCCACCAACAATGGCGCTCGTTCACCAACAGTCGCCGTCGCCGTCAAATCCTCGTCCCACAGTCGCCCTAGTTGCCGTCGCCGTCAAATCCTCGTCCCAGTTGTTCACCTTTTGTTTCACATCCTCGTCACCATCAATCAATCTCCAATTTCGTTCGATTCATCTCCGTCGTTCTGCATCCTCGTCACCGTCGAAACCCTTCGGTTCATCCCCATTGCCGTCAATCTCCTCCGTTTGCTTTGATCCATTCGGTATGTTTCTTAGAAAAACTAAAAGTGAACTTTGGGTATATATGGTTTTATATATTTGCTAGGTTGGTGTTTGGTAAAATTAGGACTTTGATTGTGTAACAGACATGGGCATGTGCTTATATCAATCTTTGATCTGGTATGGTATGGTTGAATTAAGGTAGGGATTCAATGTGCTTATATGAAGTTATTGATAGTATATATTGTTATATCAATGTTGGTTATATACGAATTTTGGGTCTTCGAAAGGATGTGTTGTAACCTGTCAACCGTTTCTTGTATTCAAATGGTTAAAGTGACCTCTCGTAGGATTTGCAGTCCAATCCCATGTCTGCTCTTGCCTATTTAGGATTTTGTATGTTGTACTTTTGTTTAGCTGCTGTTGAAAACATATATGGTTATATGCTAAGATCTGTTAGGATTTTATTTTTTGTACTTTTGTTAGCTGCTGTTAGGTAACATATACGGTTATATACTCAGGTTTGTTAGGCCGCTACGCGGACCAATTCATATAAGGTTATCTGTAGTTTTATATATATATATATATGAGTCGATGATTATATAACCCTAGTTACATACCGACTGCAATATAATTAGGTCGGGTTCTATGGCCGAAATTACGCCACAAGTTCTTGAAAATATCGTTTTCGCTGCAGTTCAGGGTGCTCTCCACCCCCGCACCCCCGGATGTAAACATATGACATTGTAATGTTATATGTTATCGTGTAACATTATATAGCGTTATATATTCTCCTGTTGGTTGTTTATAAATGTCATTTTGTTTTGTGAAGATGTATGGTATTTTATCATTTTGTTCGGTTGTCATTTTGTTCTGTGAATATATATGGTTATATATTCAGGTCTATAAGCCATTGCGCAGACCTATTCAATAACGTAAATTTAGTAGTTTATTAGTTTTCGGGTATAAATATATGTTATTTTTATTTGTAGATATAACCATATTATATACTACTTTAATATGATTATATGTTTATATATTCAGGTCTATTAGGCCGCTGCGAGGACCAATTCAATAATGTAAATTTAGTAGTTTTATTAGTTTTCATGTACAAATTTATTAGTTTTATTTGTACATATAACCATATTTTAAGAAAATACGGTATGTTCTCTGTATATGAGACACATATGGTTATATATCTAATTATGTACCCTGTATCATGCCATCATTCATAATATATATGGTTATATGTGATTTTCTGTTATAGTGTATCATGAGATATATAACGTTTAGGTTTTCGTTTGACAACTGATATCATGAAACATATATGGTAATATACGAATTCTTGAATCCTTTTTTTAACATATAAAGCTATATGTTTCCATCTATTTAAATTTTTTCTTATATGTGCAGAAATGACAAATCCACAAGAAATAAGAATATAGTTTCATGAAGTGCCTAATCCAATTTATTGCAAATTGGCGTATCACCACAATGACACCGTGATAATGGAGTTTAGAATGAACTCCAACCTCAGAAGAGCCCTCCACATCAAATCCTTCTACCAAAGGTACCTTATGACGTTGAAGAGCCACATTAGGATCGTTGATCCTAACAAGACAGCCAAGAACATTAGATTTAGAATTTTAATTTGGTTAAAGTCTTTCGGTGTAATTTCTTTGTCTTGTTTTCATATTGCTATTCAAAAGACTCTGAATCCGTTTTGTAAATCTATTGATCAAATTTACAATTACGTAGTTGAACAATAGCAGATTCTGAATTCATTTTTTATTTATTTTGAACACTAGATGTTTTAATTGGCGGATGTAATGGTTTCAATGATTGATACTTGTTAAAACTTGAACATATATATGCATAAATATATAACCATAATCATATATAACCATAGATAACCTTATATGAATTGGTCCGCTCAGTGGCTTAACAGATCTAAACATTTAATGTTATATGTGCAGCGACAGAGCGGGTGAGTGGTTATAATAATTATTACTTGTTAAAACTTGAATATATATATATATATGCATAATTATATAACCATAATCGTATATATAACCATAAACAACCTTATATGAATTGGTCCACGCAGCGGTTCAACAGACCTAAACATATAATATTATCTGTGCAACGATAGAGCGGGTGAGATCTGAAATGTAGAGAGAGAGAGCTATCAAAATGAAAAAAAATGAAAAAAAAAACTGGCAGGGGAATTTTTGGCTTATACTAATTCCTTTTTGGCTTGACAAGGGCCCAGTTTGGCAACACAAAAAATAAAAAAGAATAAAAAGACATTTTTTTGTCTAAGCCAAACAAGGCCCTTGTCTGAGTGGACCTAGTGGATTACAAACTTGAGACTTGAACTTGGTGGGTTACAAACATGCTATAATAGACTCTATACCAAATTTTTATTAAAACAATGTACAAATAAAAAGGAAAAAAATAAGTATACTAAACCCCCCCCCCCCCCCCCTTCAAACTTAAGTAGATCTACCAACTTGAGTTTGAAAAAGCCAACAGAAATTAGGAATATCCAAGCAAAAAGAAATCAGGAGCAGCCACGCCAAGCCAAGTCAAGAGAAATCAGGAGAGAGAAACGACCAGGAGAGCCAAAAACAGTTATGAGCGAGAGAAGCCATGATAGTAGAGATTTGAGGTGAAATCCAAGCGCACGAGCCGGTTACATATGACTACAAGTTCCCGGCGGACGGCGACGAAGTTTAGGCCGCCCGCCAAGAGCATAAACTTCACAGGTCTAGATCTTATAACTTTGATACCATGTGAAAAAAAGCAAAACGATGTATTATTGATTGTGTATCAAACATAATCCTAGCATGTCTTTATATAGGTTACAATGTTTTTGGTCACTAAGAAATCTAAACCAAATAGGAAACATGTATTGTAAAGAAATCAGCCCAACTAGGAACCATGAATAATATGAACTACAAAACATGGTAACATAATATTGAGAAATATTATGTTAACATCCCCCCTCAAATTCAAGTAGATCTACCAACTTGAGATTGAAAAAACCAAGAACAAGTAGACCTACTTTAGTTTGTGGGGAGATGTTAAATATTATGTTGCTATATTTTCTAAGCTTTATTATTACGTTTCCAGTTTAGGTAGATTATTATTTATGTTTCCTAATTAGTCCAGATTTTCTTATTATGCATATTTCTTTGTTATGCATCTTGTAGCCTATATAAAGGCGTGCTAGGGTTATAATTTGAATACAATCAATAATACACTCTTTCGATTTTCTTCACATGTGAAGAAAAACGGAAGAGTGTATTATTGATTGTGTTTAAAACATAATCTTAACATGCCTTTATATAGGCTACAAGACTTGGTGACTAAGAAACTAACCAACAAGGAAACATGAAGAATAATGACATATTGAATGTCACGCCCTCGATTTTCAACATAAATAACAATATCATTTTAAATACAAGTCCTCACAATAGTACATACGATACCCCAAATTACAATACAATTTTCGAATCTCACAAATCTATCAAATTGATATAGTATTTCAAAATAGAGAAAATGGTACAATGCAGTTTGATTTACGAAGGAAGACAAGTACTTTAGAAAATAACTTTATCCTGTGATGTTTGCATGCACTTCACACCCTTCAAGACCGTGTTCCTGAAATGTACCTGAAAATGATAGGTTGAGCTACACTAGCCTAGTAGAGAAATCTATACCCAAGCTATATGAAAATGCGATGAAGTCTGCACAAAGAGTGAAAGAATTTGATAAGTGAACATGAAAAACATGAGTTTATCACAACGGAAGACAGACTACAGCCAAAGAGTTCCAAACAACTTGTAAGTATTCCTAACAGTTCACATGTCATGTAGAAACATTATTAAACTCACATCAATCAAATGTAATCACAATAGGTTCGCAACCATTTCGACACTTCTCATAATCTCAACCTCTCTGCATTTCCACCCCTTGCGTTGCAGTCTGCATTTCCACCCCTTGCGTTATAGTCAACATCACCCATTATTTGGGTCTCTGCATTACCACCCCTTGCGTTGCAGTTTGCATTTCCACCCCTTGCGTTGCAGTCACTTCCTCATTCCAATTTTCAATTACAGCCACTCGAATCCCAATAATCGTACAACTCATTCAACAAACACTTCTCTAATCTCATGACACAATAAAGCACGTCAATCAAACCGACTTATAGGTCAAACACGTATCGACAATCACATTTCAATGTATTCCAAACGATCAATCATAACAAAACATCGACTAATAAATTAGTACACGCCTTTTTCTCTTAGTATATCACAATATTGTACCAACTCCATAGCAACTCTACAACATACTACCCGCTAATATTGATACTTAGATCTCATGGAACGATCGTCAAAAGAGTTTGAAGGATAAGTGAATCATACGGACGCGCATTACTATGCTACCACTCGGATCACTAGAAAAGCTCACGTCTACCAACTATACTTCCCACAACGTCCCACTTAGCCTTCGGTACTCCTAAACAACCTTACATCATGTATGCCATTTACAATGACACAGAGATTACACTTGTGTAGACACCCCAATTTGGCCTAACGATTATTTCAAGTCCCACCTTGGGAACCATCCCGATGTTGAAATGGATACAGTGATTGCTGATTGACTTCTTGAGAACCTTAGGAATTTCGGTAAGAACTTTGAGCCACTTAGAGGACCCAATCCAGAGCCATATAGCCTTTCAGACAGAAATACAGAACCCTAGGAGAATCTATCTGTCGGCCGTGAGATCAAGGCCGTGACATTGATCTCACGGCCTTAAAATCATTTCTTCACCCGAGCAACCTGTTGCTTAAAAATCTCCCTGAGAGATCAATCCATCGGCCGCAAGATCTATCCTTCGGCCGCAACGTCCATTCCTCGGCCGCCAGATCTTTTGCTCGGCCGCCAGATCGTCTATTTTCCAGACTCTGGAACGTTCTGTCAGACGTTTGATCCAACTACACTACCTTCCCGATGCGTTCGGGCTACGCCTAGAGATTATCATGAAGAGTTTGCATTGCATTGCAATTGCAATTGCAATCATGCATTTTGATTGGCCGGAGTGAGTCACCAATTGCCTATATAAAGGGCCTTTAGGTTCCGAAAATACAACAACGAAAATCACAAAATTCGTATACTTCCATACTCTCTCAAGCCACGAAACTCTGCAAAAACACTCTCTCAAACCCTCTCTTCAAAAGCCCTAACCTCTCGAAGGCAGCCATCAATCCGACGATCAAACCCCGAAGTTCAAACCCTAGCCCTAGGGTTTTCCGAGAAGTAATCAGTTAATCACAAGCAATCCGAAACAATCAAGCAACTGAGGGATCAAGGTGGTGAGGCCCAACGGCCTCTAGTTTGTTTTACTTACTGTATTCATGCTTAATCGTAGCGTTCTGATCATCTGTTAACTTTTCTATCTGGTGTGAGGAAGAACATCGACCGGGGCTTCGATCCCTCGGCCGATATATCAAACCAGGAGGATCCCTCGGCCGTAACATCCATTCACCGGCCGCGGGATCCATTACCCTGGGATAGCTTTGTTTTGTTCTGTTTTCTAATGCATGCTTTACTTATCGCATTGGCTCACCTTATTTACTGTTTAAAGGCTTAATTAAACAGACTACGTGTTCGAATTAAACGAAGCATCTATATGTCTTATGTTGAATAACTATGGGCCAGTCTCACGGCTGGGCAAAGAGAGGTGCCTAACACCTTCCCCTTATTGTACTTTTGGCTCCTGTACCCAGAATCTCTATCTATTTTCCTAGTTTTAATAAACTGGGTGGGGACTCTGTTTTGATGATAACCGCTATCGTGTGGCAATGTTGCTAGCCATGAGAATGTCCACAATTTTGGTTTATGAAACAAGCAACCAATCAAGCAATCCACGATCAATCTGTATGGCGATGCCCCGTCTGGGAGGTGTCTATAGCTTGACGGGTATCAAAGGAATTTGAATGATCATTAACTTATTGGAACTCGAGTAATCAAGCTTAGGGATGGTTTAACGATGTTTAAAAGGTGTTAGAAGTGATCAGGAGTCAAAACAGACGAACGAGAATCAACAGACCAAAATTGTCCCAGAGAGCAGTCAGTATTCGACAATTCATTAAAAATTCTATACTCAATATTTTTCAATGATTCAAACGCTAAAAGATCACCAACTTACCAATCTTTAAAACCCATAAGGACCCATACCCAATAGCATCGTTTAACCATAACAAGCGATGAAAAACGCAGCTCAGTAAGCTGTCCAGATTTTCAGATTGCAGGACAATCTTCTAAAAATCACTATAAATCGAGTTCTTAATATTTTTGAGTGATTCCAGTCCCAATAGTTGCGCGATTGAACGAAGTACAAAAGATGCGAAGGAACCTTAATCAAATTCACACTCGAAATATGGTTAAACAGGTATTTACAGAGCAATACGAATCTGTCGAACTACAACATGACAGATTCATGACCAGTTTTCTAAAATCCACCATTTAATCAATTCTCAACGGTTTTGTATGATTCTAGCGGCATTAGAACGGGCTCTAAGGCTCTGTTCCGGAAACCTTCTTAAAAAATAAGTACTTATTTCCTTCACTTCTCATTCAAAAATAATCCACCCTTCTTATTTTTTCCAAACAAAAAGTTTCTTTCACTTTTTCAAACTCAAAAATAATGTAAATGAAAAAAAAAATTTAATTTTTTTTCACCGTATTAAAGATCTCAATGAGATCTATCAAACAAGATCCATTGTGATAGGAAAATTATTTGCGTAAACACATGATTTTTGAGCTTGAAGTTGCCTTTACAAAAAGAAGACTGTTTTTACCAATATGGGGGCCGGCGGAGGGAAATCGGTCCGGCAGCCGCGCCGGGCCGTCTCCGGCCACCGGACATCCGATCCGAGCCGTCCAAAAGGGGTGCTTGGATCAAGCACCCTACACACCTCGGATGCCGTTGATTCCCGCGAAGGCCCCCTTGGTTTTTTTTTTTAGAATTTTTGGACTGCTCGGATCGGCCGTCCGGTGGCCGGAGACGGCCCGGCGCGGCCGCCGGACCGATTTCCCTCCGCCGGCCCTCATGGAACTTATATAAATTCTTCCAAGCCTTCTTATTTTTCAGGAACTCCCCTTCTTATTGGACAAAAAAGAAGAGCTTTTTCCATTTCTGGAACACAGCCTAAGTCTACTCTATTTCATACAAAGGAACCAAGATTCAAATCTGAGCTTAGGAAGGCGTAAAACCCCAAAAACGCAGACCCTGTTTTGCTGATTTTCGGAAATGGAAGGAACAACTTTAAACAACGAGGCAAGATACGATTTAGGTACATAAACACCGTATAAACGCATAACAAGAGTAAGAAATCCCTACCTCATGGATTTTGAACAAAATCCGACCGTTTGACCAAGTCAACCGAGTTCCCACGTGGCCGGCCCGATCGCAATTTTTCTTGGATAGATAGGTAGCCCACGTTCCGTAGAACAATTTTAATTCTTGGACTTTGTCCGGAATCACGCCCCAAGTAGATGAAATTGAGGAGAGAAGGTAAGGAGAAATTTTTCAGAGGGAGAGCAGAGAGAGCGAGAGACGTATGAGAGAGAGAGAAAGAGGTTGTGATGTGTGTGGGTGGGTGGGTGTCTGCAGATGAAAAAAAAAGAAAGAGGGAATTATTTTCCCCTGCCACTAGCCACACAAATATCTACATGCACACACACATATTACCCTCACACCCAAACTTCCACATCCTATCACATTAACCCCCAAACCCAAATAACTACGCTATTATTTGAATTTCCATGATTTATGCCCTTACTCGATAATTATAATATTTCTTAAAAAAAATACGGCCCAAAAATACGGGTCTCTACATTAAATATTAACCTAGCCTAAACAGGAAATATACAATATTGAAACCTAGAAAATGTGGTAACATAATATTTTCTGATTTTATGTTAACATCCCCCCTCAAACTCAAGTAGGTAGACCTACTTGAGTTTGAAAAAGCCAAGAGAAACTAGGAATATTCAAGCAAAAAGAAATTAGGAGCAGCCACGCCAAGAGAAATCAGGAGAGAGAAACGACTAGCAGAGCCAAAAAACAGCCATGAGCGAGAGAAGCCATGACAATAGAGATTTGAGGTGAAATCGAAGAGCACAAACCGATTGCATATGACTACAAGTGCTCGGCGGACGGCGACAAAGTATAGGCCGCCCGCCAAGAGCTTACACTCCACGGGGCCTAGATCTTATAACTCTGATACCATGTGAAGAAAAGCGGAACGATGTATTATTGATTGTGTACAAACCATAACCCTAACATGCCTTTATATAGGCTATAAGACTTGGTGATTAAGAAACTAACCAATAAATGAAACACGCACAACAAGGAAACCAAACTAATTAGGAAACATAAATAACAATCTATCTAAACAAGAAACATAATAATAAAATCTAGAAAACTTGGTAACATAATATTCCTAATATTATTCTAACATCTTCCCTCAAATTCAAGTAGATCCACCAACTTGAGTTTGAAAAAGCCACAAGAAACCAAGAACAGCCAAGCCAAGTGTGGGGTACCAGAGCCCGAGGCCTTGGCCCTTCGCTAGATTTAGAGAGGTTTTTGATTATTGAAAAGAAGAAGAGTCGTCACCCGGGTTTTTATAAAATGGTTGTCTCGCCCTAGATTTTCAACATAAATAAAGATAGCTTTTCATAAATAAAACTCCTCACATTATCTTATATAATACCCAAAAAGAGTTCACAATGTCCTAGTCATTAAATTATCGTTCCAACTCTAAGAATTTGAATATATTACATCATTAAAAGAAATAGAGTTAAGGTTCTATTACAATCCCAAAACATGTTTTACCAAAATGTCCATGAGTTTCCTTTACCATCTCTTCTGAAATATGCTCTAGAATGTATGCACTTCACTCCATGCTACTGCTCCGGGATCACACCTGAAAGATGATAGGTTGAGCTACACTAGCCCTGTAGAGAAATTTACACAACCATTATATGAAAATGGAATGACAGGTAGAATAAATAACTGAAGCAAGGTACGGTATTTCAAGGGAGAAACCAAACACGACAAGTAATTGTTCCAAAGTTGATGACATAATTGAAGCACCATGACTACACACCAAGACTCTAGTTTAACCATGATAACTTACTATCTATACAATTTTCTCATGACTAGCACTGCCCCTCATCTTATTTCAAATCACCAATCCGATATCTTAACTTATGAAACTATCATAATCAAGAATCAAGACGCCAATGTCTTTCATATCACTCGCACTTTCACAATGATACCCCATTTTTATTCACATCGTGTCACAATTCCTCTGTCGTTCGGTATCATGAGCAAAAGTTCTTGCCGGGCCATTTAACGGATCCCGATACCCCCTACCAGACACCTTACTCGTTGGTAGGTCCTGAATATATTATGAGCATTTGCTCCTGCCGGGCCATTTACGGAGTCCCGTTACTCCCCACTAGTACCTCCCTCACTGATGGAGCTAATTCAAGTCACACATCATAGGTCACCATATCACAATTTCTCTTATACACTTTAAGATTTCGTCATTCATCTCAATCACATATAGTGAACTCACGTCGAAGACATATTCACATAGAAGTAGTACGTATAATTTCACCTCAGTCAGCTCAATATCATTACGTTATTAGTTTCTCATCACCCCGTAAACATTCACATTTCAAAGGATATTTTCTCACAACGATTTATAGATTCGCACCTTGCACCTCATATAGGCCGCACAAGTTACACAAGAGGTGTTCCACATATGAAACATAAGGGGAATGTCTCTCATATTCATGCCTAGCATTGTTTAGCTTAATAGAGTGTTCCACGTGTTCGTCTTTCGCATTGCATGTCAACACATACAACTTTCGTCCACCTATATTCATTATGCCCTTTAAACTCTCGTTTCGGTATCAATAGGCTCATACCGAACCCAACAACCACAACAAAGCTTTAAGTATACCACTAACCTCGTCAAACCATTCAATTATGTACTCAGATGAACCTAAGAACATCCGTGTCTCACTCAACGATTCTAAGGAAGAAGAATACCCAATGTATATGAACATATCTACCTTATTTTGGCTACCAAACCTTATTGGTTAAGAATTAGGAGATGAGACCACCACCATTGGAAAGTAGATTTTTGGTACATGAATTTCGATATAAAATTTGCCCAAAACGGAGTTCGGATAAAAAAGTCATGCCCATTTGAAGTTTTTCCAAAAATGCTGATTTTTCATTACCTCCCGGTAGGACACAATCTCCTACTGGTAGGAGACTAGAATTTCACAAAATGACACTACTGGATAACATTTCTACCGGTAGGGCCAAAACTCCTACCGGTAGGACCTGGGCTTTTAGTGCACGATTTTCAGATTTCACAAGAACAATTTCAACAACGAAACCAACGATCTAGGATACGATTCAAATACCAAATCAACACATAAACATATAATAGAAGTGAGAAATCCCTACCGAACGGGTTTTTGAGCAAAACCCCAACTCCCAAGCAAGCCCTAGCTTCCAAACCCGAATCTCACCACAAAACTCCTCCTCCAAGCTTTACCCACGGGATCTACGAGTCGAGAACACTTCAATACGATAGGATGGAGGTGGATCTTCAAGCATTTAAGGTGTATTGCAAGGTTTTTGTGGACAGAGAGAGTGAGAGAAAGAAATCGGCAAGGAGAGGGAGGGAGAGACGTCGGCTGGGAGAGTGGGAGAATTATTCTCTACCACTCACTCTCACCTATTTATACCACCACACATACCAATTCCAATTTTCACCCCAAACATTCAAATTCTATCACATTCAACCCAAATCACTTATCTACATCACATTTTCTCCTTACCTCAATATTCTAATTTTATTCTAACATTAAAATTATTGAAATTAAACATGGGTCTCTACAGGTTTGCCACCCGAGAAACCTTGAACTTGAAAATGATATTTGAGTTTGAAAGATAAACTAGAGATTTTGAGCTCGGGAGCCAGGTTACAAAAAGGGATGGCTTTTATTCAGCACACTTTTCGCCTGATACGAAGATTGATTTCTACTAAATATTGTGAGATTTTTTAGAAAATGCTTATATTCTTAACCTTTAAAACACATAGCACGTAAAGTGTATGGTGTAGGCATATGCTGAAGTGTACAGTATATGCAAAAGGTAAAACAGACCAGAAAGTTACATGCAATTAATGAAAAGAAGGCAAATTGTCAAAAACTGCAAGGAAATGGAGACAACTCCCCAACGCTGGGGTCCCTGTGCCCAGCGCTGGGCACTTGTTCAGATCGATTTTTAAAAATATATTTTTTTTATCAAAATAGTGGATTAATTGGTAAAATGCATGGATAATAGCTTTTTGAAAATATTTTGGGGTGTTTCTAGATGAAACAGTAGAGAGACTATATTGAAAAGTATTGAAAACGAGTAATGAATGCCAGAAATGGACGTAAAAGCCCCTAGACCCTATTGATATTTGAAATAATCAGCGAGCCCAGGAAGAGGTGCTTTGTACTGGGGAGTGAATGCCTAGCACAAAGCACTCGCGATCACATTTTTTTAGAAAAATGATGGCCCATGACGTGTTTTGATATTTAGTGGGATCATGGGTGGTTATTGGAGGTTTAAAAGAAAACCCATATGTTTTCTTTTATCATGGGAAGTTACTGGAAGTTAATCAAGAGTAATGGGCCACCTCACGTCCTTGCATTTTGAGAATTAAAGGATGATGGGCCAATTAACACGTCTTCTGTGGGCCCACTTTTCCTTTTAAATGGAATTCCTGGAGAATACTAACTAACCACCATAGTCATGGGCCTTCCAAATTATTTCTTAATAATAAAGCCCAAAAGCTTTGAGCTTTGACCGAATTAAATTAAAATTAATCGGGACCAATAAATAGAGTTAATTCTGGGCCGGTCCTATTTTTCAATTTCATAGCCCACTAGATCCTTTTTTCTATAGAGTGCAATTCCTAATAGATCATGTGGAGTGTATTTTACATTTTTACCCCCATTTAAAAACAAATGAACCCATACAACCTCCTACACCACCACCACCACCACTCCACCATCATCACCACCACCACCACTACAGCCACCAAAATGACCACCACGATGCCACCGCCACCACAACCACAATTAACAGTGCTAATTTCTGTTTAAATTATCAGTGTTAATTTTCATCAAAATTCATACCACAATTTACAGTGTTAATTTATGTTTAAATTAACACTGTTAATTGTGGAATGAATTTAGATAAAAATTAACACTGTTAATTATGATGATGATGGTGGTGGTGGTGGCGGCGTGGTGGTCATTGTGATGGCAGAGGTGGCGTGGTGGTGGTGATGGTGATGGCGGCGGCGGCGTGGTGGTCATTGTGGTGGCGGTGGCGGCGTTGTGGTTGTGGTGGTGGTGGTGATGGTATTGGTGATGGTGGAATGATGGCGGCGTGGTGGTGGTGGCGGTGGTGGTGGTGGCGTCGTGGTGGTGGTGGTGTGACGGTGGTGGTGGTGGCGGAGTGGGGGTGGCGCGGTGGTGGCGTGGGGGTGGTGGTGTTGATATTTTTGTCTTTCTCCAATCGCCTTTTTTTTGCGAGGGGTATTTTTGTCGACAAAATAAT
The DNA here is from genome assembly GCA_018127125.1 of Rhododendron griersonianum. Taxonomy (NCBI): domain Eukaryota; kingdom Viridiplantae; phylum Streptophyta; class Magnoliopsida; order Ericales; family Ericaceae; genus Rhododendron; species Rhododendron griersonianum. Next base: position 47,091,258 of record CM030789.1, on the reverse strand, counting down.
GAAGAGGACATATTGGGCTATGGGCTCTTTGGACAGGACCTAATGGACTATTCTTCACCTAGACAGGACCGGCCAGGAAGTTCAACTAATAAATATTGTCTTGGCCCATTAATTTTAACCCAATACATCTCTATTTTTGGCCCAATTTAATCAAATAATAATTAAATGGCCTTCCAGCGCTAGTCCAAGGTTTGATGCCAAAAACGGGTGTAAATAGTATCCCAAGACATCTGCATGTGCATAGCTGTAGAGACCCGTAAAATTTTTAATTTATTGAAATGTTTATCAATTGGTTAATTAGGATAATATGGTTTAATTGGTTGTTATTTGAATTAGGGATTGGAATGAAGGAATTGAGAATTGAGGGAGTGTGTATGTGATTTAAGAATATAGGAGTATATGTAGGGGTGTATGTATTGTAGGGAATCATTTTTCTCATCTTCCCTCTCTCTCATCTCTCGGCGTCTCTCTCTCGGCTTCCTCTCTCTCTCTTGCTCCTTTGAACTCAAAACCCACCAATCAACCTCAACACCTTCATACTTCGACCTTCAACTCATCTCCTACGCGTGATTCGAGCCTTGGATCGCGTGGGTTCGCGCTAGAACTCGTTATTGGAGGATTTGGAGCTTGGAAAGCTAGGGCTTGATTGTTGGAGCGTGAACTTCGATCTTTGATCATTGAGGTAGGGATTTCTTGCTCATTCTATATGTTTATGAGTGATTTATGTGCTTAATCATGCCATTGATCGTCGTGTTTTGTTGTTGAGTTTGTTCTCGAAAATTTGGTAAATCGCTGCTCGAAACGTCGCCGTATCAATACCATAAGAAAACAGAGACTTCAAGAATGGCTGATTTGCTTGCTGTATCGACACAGCCATTTTGGCCGTATCGATACCAGAGCCTTATGAGCAGTTTTGTTCCTCGCTGCTCCTACTTCGATTGTTTGAACCCCGGACACTTCTGACACCTTTTGGACACCTCCAAACCTATTTCAAGCATGTTCAATTGAATTCCTTTGGTTTACTTAAGTTATCCTCATCCCGTTGGTTATTCCGCCATTAGAGAAAGAGTAGTATCATACTAGATAAAACTTAATTCAAATGTAACTTATAGGACTAATGGTACTTGAGAATGATTGTGGCATGAAGTGATGTATGCTATAAGGTATGACGTGGGAAGCTTTGTTGGTCGATCGGGGTTTACCTAGTGGTCCGGAAGAGAATAGGGTAACTCGTATCCTCGTGCTTCGTCTTGATTGATCATCCTAGGTTCCTTGGCACTCATTCTATAGATCTTCGTTAGAACCTAGCGGGTAATATGTCGTGGGATTGTTTGTGGGTTCGGTACGTAATGAAGAACGTCATGATAGACCAGTGGGTTGGGTACTTCAGAAACTGCTTATGAATAGCACGTTGTGTAGGTCCGGGAATATACTAGAGGTACGGTAAGGATGTGTGTATTGGTTTATATGTGATATTGTTGGCCTCGTAATGCCATGAGATCGACGAAATGGCTTTTGGATTCAATTAAATGATTTGATGTTTGTGATATGGGAAGTGGAATGAATGTGGATAACAAATGGATACAAAGGGAACTTTCAGGGCTCTTAAATGAGTAAATGCCTGGCAGGAGCTAAATGCTCATATCATTTGCTTTCAGGGCTCTTAAATGAGTAAATGCCTGGCAGGAGCTAAATGCTCATATCATTTGCTTTCAGGGCTCTTAAATGAGTAAATGCCTGGCAAGAGCTAAATGCTCATATCATTTGTTTTTAGGGCTCGTCAACGAGTAAGTGTCTGGCAGGAGCTTCGGCTCAGATTCTTAACGATACGTGATTGGTTTATGAAGTTAATGGGAGGATTTTGGTTTTGGTTAAAGGACTTTGATGGAAAATCCTCCGATATTCTTGAGCGAATCAACGGTTTCCGGTATTTGGGCACAAATCAACGGACTCCGGTATTCAGCCCGAATCAACGGAGCTCTGCCTACAATGGTCTTGAGTTTTCTTTGAATTGTTTGAAATCAAAAGGAAAGGTTCTGAAATAAAGGGATTTGATGATGATAAATGTGGATACGAGAAAGATTGTAGCATCATATGAAGAATAATAAGATGATTTAGAATTAGTTATAGATTAATATGGATGGACGTGAGTTTAATGCTACTTCTAGTACGAAGTACGAAAGGTTAGGGATATCTTTAAGACGTATGGAATCCCGTGGTCGTAATCCGTCGGTTCATTGTGGTACCTTTTGTGTCCCATGTCCATTTATTGGAATTCATTCACTCTTATAGCATGTTTCATTACATTTATATTTAGTTTGAGTATAGAATTCTCTGCTGGGCTAGTGTACGTAGCTCAACCTATCATTTTCAGGTACATCTCAATGATCTTGACGTGGAGTGCATGGTGTGCATGTTTGATTTCATATCTTTGAAAGCTGCCCGAGAAGTGGTTCAATCATCTATTGTATGATCTCTTGAAAGGATGAAACTGTAAATCCATTTGAACTCTTTTAACTTCAGATATTATGTAACCTCTAAATTTATTGTCTTAGACTAACTATGGAATTTGGGGCCATAGCGCCAATGTTGTAAATCTTTAAACTTGGGGACTTGATTTGTAAATGATCTTTTGGGAACTTTCTTTTGGATATTATTTATATTATGCGAGGAACAATTTATTGAAATGGATTATTTATTTATGTTGAAAATCGAGGGTGTGACAATAGCCTAGCAATGAGGCACCCTTAAAATCATATTCTGCACGCATTGAACAGTTCGAATCATAAAAATTTGATCAGAAACTATGAGATTGAAATTTGGGATATTTTTTTTAGATTTTTAATTGGTTGTCCACGGAACTGCCCCGCTTCATATATAGCTGCTCCAATTATATATAGTATCTCTAGCAACCATGCACGCTCCCAGTTCCATTAATCCTTAAGTGGTCTGTTTAAATACCCTAGTTGAATAATTTCCAAAATATTAGACGTAAACGTGTAAAATTCTTGCTAAAGATTTGGTCTGTTTTCCAAAATATTGGCCCGTTTATCAAAAAAGTAAAAAAATATATGATCAAATTAAAAAAAAAATAATAGTCAGTTAATCCTGTGGGCAAAATAAATATATAAAAAAAGATCTCACCGAACTCTCTAGAAGATCTTGTAGTAAAACGATGCTTATGAATTGATATGGTAATCAAATTAATTAATAACATTAAACATCATGTTCAACCTTCTCATTAATTGCCTTCCTGATACTTTAATCCCTTGAGAATTTAAAGCAAAGCTATTGGTTGAGTTAGGGTCGGCTGGGCCAAGCACCCACAGATTACGTCATTTTTTTTAAACGGCGAAAAAGGCATATTATATTAATAGAGAAAGAAGTATAATAATCCCAACTAGGTTGGCACCCTACACCACGACCATCAAATGCTATACTAGTACAATAATCTGTAGGTTGGCAACCATAGATTACGTCTTTTTTTTTTGGTACGTCGGAAATTCAATTAACTAAAAAAGCAAGGTCCACAGCAGAGACATAACAAAGATAAAGGATAGAATAACCCGAGATAAGTCCAAAAAGCACTAATTTAAAACCTGCCTAAGAAGAAGGCTATCTTTAATTAAGAACTCCAGTAGGGAGATGGGGGTACTCACTGCAATAGTCAGCTCGTCGTTTTGTTCGGCTCCCAAGTGGGCAAGACGGTCGGAACATTGATTGGCATTGCAGTAAGTGTGGGATAGCTTGGTGTCCGTGCAGTTTAGCAGCCCATGAGCTTCAGCACAGATTACGTCATACTAGTATATATCTTTGAAGAGCTAGGATATAAAATAAAAATTCAGTCTAAAAATTTGTAAATAAAATTAAGTTTAGTCTTATACTATAATCCAATAATTTTACAATATTTGTTAATCGTTATCAATTTCTTTAATGGTTTTCGTGAAATATAGCCAAATATAAATGGACAGTAGGCCGGTATTCCAGTAATTAAAAGACATCACAAATTTACATAATCAATCTACCATATATACATGGCAAAACATAGTGCATAATGAGAGTACTGTATAATACCTATCGATAATAATTTCTATTCGTCTGTTCGATTTTCAAATAAAGATTCTGGCTCCGCTAGTAGTTGATGGTTGGTCGAGAACTTAAATATTTGATTCCTCAGTCAGGATGGACTTAAAAATGGGATGGCAATTCATCGAGAGAAAAAAACTCCAAAGAATTTTTTCTTTTTTTGGTGATATCCATCATTTGTTCAAGTTCAACTTTTCTACGCCCAATTTGTTTTGTGCATATATCTGTCCTGGTGCATTTTTTGACCGTTAGATGAGTGAAAATTCTTTAATTTTTGAAAATCTACACATGATTCACATGTACAAAGATGGATTAATTGGTATAGATCGAGAGGGGCAATTTGGTTTTACTTTTGGAGCATCTTTTGTTTAGATCACAGGTTTACCTGCCCACGGGTGATTGTGATGTGTTAGCCAAGTGATTTTGATCCAAGTTAATTCGGGCATGTTTGGGCGCCTAGTTTTTAACTTTTTCATTTTTGATTTTTGGGTGTTTGGCTGAGTGTGGGTAAATTAAAGACTTTTGGCAAAATGACTTTTCGATTTTGGCATTTAGAGAAGAGAAGTAAGTAGGGGGAGAGAAGTTTTTTGACTTCTCATTTTTGACTTTTTTTATTTTGGTTAACAAAATTAAAAGACTTACAGAATACACTCTGCACATATCTCTCTGTGAAGGAAATAGAGTCCCACATTGGTTGGAAGTGAAATGACTGATCACTTAATAACATTTGGAACTTCTCCACTCATTGCCAATTGGTTTTGAGATGGATATAAAGTTTCTACATGATATCAGAGGAGACCCATTCCACTACACATTTTAAAAATTTACAATCCACGCCCCACGACGACAGACCAGCTAAAGGCTACACGATGATAAGATCCAAAAAATGGTCACACGTGACAGACCTTAAATGCGGCTGCACATGAGGAAAAATGTTAAGGAAATAGAGTCTCACATTGTTTAGGAGTGGAATGGATAATTACTTAATAACATTTGGGACTTCTCCACTCATTGCAATTAGTTTTGAGATGGATATAAAGTTTCTACACTCTCAAACACTAATCATGCTACAAAATACATTTAGCACATATCATTCAAACACTCTAGCAAATTCAAAATACATTCTGACCATACTTCAAAAGCCAAAAAAAAAAAATGAAAAAAAAAAGCCAAAAAATAAGCTCCCAAACCCCTTCTTAAAATTGTGGTGCTTGGTTGGCAAGTAGTTTTAACCACACGTTTTTAATAGGGAAGTAAGTGGACAAGTACTTTTTCTTGAGGAGGAAATATTTGTCTACATAGGGGCGTTTCCATAAAAAAAATTAAAAATTTGAACTACAAGTTATTGCATTTTGTCATATCATTCATACTAACTCTTAACTTCTTCATTTACATTTTCGCCTCTATTTTTTTCCTATACTTTTTCCTTTTAGCCACTCATGTACCATCTACAACTTAAACATTAGTGGAACAACTTGACATTTCTGAACAAAAAGAAGTTATCCATAACTTATTGGTAAGTGGAAACGCCCTCTTCAAAATTCCTCCTCAAGAAATTAGTTATGATGACTAAATCAATATATGTGGCGGATCCTCTACCCAATTGCTTAAACTTTTGAGTTTTACAGAAAATTTGACATAACACCTATGGCATGCATACTTATTTTTATTTTGCATTGAAGAAAGAAGCATATATAATAAACCAGAACCCCGGCCCTAATATATTTAACCCAGAAAACATGGTGTTTAATTCACGTCGATCTGATAGTTAGAAGTAGTAGGAGTGTAAATTGAGCCAGGCTGACACAAAACAATCGACCAATAAATGGATTGGACCGGCCGGTACTGACACGACGTATTGTTCATTTCCAAGGACCAACAATATTCTAAAAACGTATGATTTTGCGGTTTTCGATCTCGCGTCATATATGTTTCTATAAATTTTCCTTGGTAGTCTAATGTATTTCGGTTACTCTTTTTGTTTACATCATCTTTGCTATAGAATACATGTTTTCTTTTTTAGAAGTGAAATGTACACAGTAAAAAGGAAAAAAATAAGTAACCCCCCTTCAAATTCAAGTAGGTCTACCAACTTGAGTTTGAAAAAGTCAAGAGAAATTAGGAATATCCAAGCAAAAAGAAATCAGGAGCAGCCCCGCCAAGAGAAATCAGGAGAGAGAAACGGCCAGGAGAGAGCCAAAAACAGCCATGAGCAAGAGAAGCCATGACAATAGAGATTTGAGGTTAATCCAAGTGCACGAGCCGGTTACATATGACTACAAGTTCCCGGCGGATGGCGACGAAGTTTAGGCCGCCCGTCGAGAGGGTAAACTACACAGGGCCTAGATCTTATAACTTTCATACCATGTGAAGAAAAGCAAATTGAAACGATGTATTATTGATTATGTATCAAACATAACCCTATCATGTCTTTATATAGGCTAGCTACAATGTTCTTGGTCATTAAAAAATCTAAACCAAATAGGAAGCATGCATTATAAAGAAATCAGCACAACTAGGAACCATGAATAATAGGAACTACAAAACATGGTAACATAATATTTCTCAATATTATGTTAACATCCCCCCTCAAATTCAAATAGATCTACCAACTTGAGATTGAAAAAACAAAGAAAAAAGCCAAGAACAGGTAGACCTACTTGAGTTTGAGGGGGGATGTTAAATATTATGTTGCATATTTTCTAAGCTTTATTATTACGTTTCCAGTTTAGGTAGATTATTATTTATGTTTCCTAATTAGTCTAGGTTTTCTTATTATGTGTATTTTCTTGTTATGCGTCTTGTAGCCTATATAAAGGCGTGCTAGAGTTATGGTTTGAACACAATCAATAATACACTCTTCCGCTTTTCTTCACATGTGAAGAAAAGCGGAAGAGTGTATTATTGATTGTGTTTAAAACATAACTTTAACATGCCTTTATATAGACTACAAGACTTGGAGACTAAGAAACTAACCAACAAGGAAACATGAATAACAACGAAATATTAAATATTAACCTAGCCTAAAAAGGAAATATATAATATTGAAACCTAGAAAATATGGTAACATAATATTTTCTGATATTATGTTAACATCCCCTCAAACTCAAGTTGGTTTACCAACTTGAGTTTGAAAAGGCCAAGAGAAACTAGGAATATCTAAGCAAAAAGAAACCAAGAGCAACCACGTCAAGCCAAGCCAAGCCAAGAGAAATCAGGAGAGAGAAATGGCTAGGAGAGCCAAAAACAGCCATGAGCGAGAGAAGCCGTGACAGTAGAGATTTGAGGTGAAATCCAAGTGCACAAACCGGTTACATATGACTACAAGTGCCTGGTGGACGGCGACGAAGTTTAGGCCGCCCGCCGAGAGCTTACACTCCACAGGGTCTAGATCTTATAACTCTAATACCATGTGAAGAAAAGCGAAACGATGTATTATTGATTGTGTACAAACCATAACCCTAACATGCCTTTATCTAGGCTACATGACTTGGTGATTAAGAAACTAACCAATAATGAAAACACTCATAACAAGGAAACCAAACTACTCCCTCTGTTCCAAATTGAGAGTCTATTATTCCATTTTGGGTTGTTCCAAAATGATGGCCCTTTTCCAAAAATGGAAGGAAAAATTTGATGATTTTCCAAAAGTGTCCCTCACAATTGAATATAAGTGTTATAAAGTAGGTAAAATATAGGGGTAATGGTGGAAATAATAGGCAATATAGGTGTAATCATTGCATGTTCCCTAAAATACTTGGAATCCCCAAGAGGGACTCTCAATTTGGAACGGAGGGAGTAATTAGGAAACATAAATAACAATCTGTCTAAACAGGAAACATAATAATAAAACCTAGAAAACCTGGTAACATAATATTCCTAATATTATTCTAACATTTCCCTCAAGCTCAAGTAGATCCACCAACTTGAGTTTGAAAAAGCCATAAGAAACCAAGAACAGCCAAGCCAAGTGTGGGCTACCAGAGCCCGAGGCCTTGGCCCCCCGCTCGTTTTAGAGAGGTTTTTGATTATTGAAAAGAAGAAGAGCCGCCACTCGGGTTTTTATAAAATGGTTTGCCACCCGAGAAACCTTGAACTTGAAATTGATATTTGAGTTTGAAAGATAAACTAGAGATTTTGAGTTCGGAAGTCAGGTTATGAAAAGGGAAGGCTTTTAATTTATTTAGCACCCTTTTCGCCCAATACGAAGATTGATTTCTACAAAATATTTGCTGGATTTTTTAGAAAATGCTTATATTCTTAACCTTTAAAACACGTAGCAAGTAAAATGTATGGTGTAGGCATGTGCTGAAGTGTACAGTATATGCAAAGGTAAAACAGAACAGAAAGTTACATGCGATGAATGAAAAGAAGGCAAACTGTCGAAAACTGCAAGGAATTAAATGGAGACAACTCCCCAGCGCTGGGGTTCCTGTGCCCAGCGCTGGGCACTTGTCCAGACCAATTTTCTGAAATTGTTTTTTTAAAAAAAATCCAAAATAGTGGATTAATTGGTAAAATGCATGGATAATAGCTTTTTGAAAATATTTTGAGGTGTTTCTAGATGAAACAGTAGAAAGACTATATTGAAAAGTATTGAAAACGAGTAATGAATGCTAGAAATGGACGTAAAAGCCCCTGGACCCCACTGATATTTGAAATAATCAGCGAGCCCAGGAGGAGGTGCTTTGTACTGGGGAGTGAATGCCTAGCACAAAGCACTCGCGATCACATTTTTTTGGAAAAATGACGGCCGATGACATGTTTTGATAATTAATACCCGCCAAGGATATTTTGAGAGCATTTGTTAATGTTGAAAATGTCCTTGGTGGGTATTAATTATCAAAACACGTCCTTGGCCGTCCTTTTCCCCATTTTTTTCGTAATAAAAGCGCACGATCGTGTTAGCCTGCCCGTATCTCTCCACTTTGGGTTCCTGATTTCCTCAGATGAACACAAACCAGAAATGTAGGTAGCTCTCTCTCTCTCTCTCTCTATTGTAATTATCACTTGATCCCAAATAAAGAGCAAATAATTAATTATAAGAGCCCAAGAGACAAAAATTAATTGACCTTAAAGGATAAAATGGTCAGAAAAATAAAATTTTCGCTCCGGTTCAAATAGATTTTCACCGCCCTCCCTTGTGTGGGAGGGTATGGCGGTTGAGCTCTTGCTCTTTCCGCCTCCGGTCGGAGGTTCCTTGGTCCCTCCGAGAGCCTAGCGGTGTTGGGTGGTGTGGGGAGTATCGGAGGAGCAGGGGTTTGGTTGGTGGTGGTGGGTGGTGGTGCGGTGGTGATGGGTGGTGTACCGTAGTTTGTTTTTTCTCTAATTTTTGTTTTGCAGGTTACTCAAAACTCCAAAACTGATCGGTAAAGTTGCGGTTTCGATCAGTGATGCATCCTTCCAGTGGTGGAGGGGTGGATGTGATTCCCATGGCTGGGTTGTTTAGGTCGCTTTGTGTGCCGAAGTCTGGTCGACAGCCACTCTGAGTTTCTCAGTCAGGCGAGGGGTCAACATTTCCGTCGCTCCGGGTTTTTGCTATTGCTGATTGAGATCGGGTGCTGTAGGGGATTTGTTGGGGCTTGATGTTGGTGGTGGTGTGCTCCTCTTTGCCCTGACTGTCTTCGGTGTTCATTTTCGTAGGTTGGTTCCCGTTGCCGGTCTCTACATCTGGGAGAGGCCAGCTCAGCTTATCAGCGAGGCTAGGCTCCGGTGTTTTATGGGGCAGTGGATGTTGAAGGTGGTTAGGGTTTGAAGGTTGGTTTGGGTGAGCCGGTCCAAGGGTTGGGCCGGATTTGGGTGTTTTGGGCTTTCATTATATATTTTGCGTATAGGGTTGGGCTTTATCGCTTAGCTGTTTTGGACCCTTGTAGACCTTTGAGTGTTCCAGGCTTTGCCCTATAGATGTATTATCCAACTATTTGTTGGATCCCCTTCTCATTTTCTCTGTTTTTTAATAAAATTTATTTTTGTCGATCAAAAAAAAAAAACTGTCACTTGATTGGCAAGTAATTAGGGCAACTATTTAAATCAGGGGTAAACATGTAAAATTACACCGGCTGGACCTATAAGGAATTGTAGACACCCCAATTTGGCCTAACAATTATTTCAAGTCCCACCTTGGGACCATCCCGATGATGAAATGGATACAGTGATTGCTGATTGCCTCATTGAGAACCTTAGGACTTTCGGTAAGAACTTTGAGCCACTTAGAGGACCCAATTCAAAGCCATACAGCCTTTCAGACAGAAATACAGAAGCCTAGGAGAATCCATCTGACGGCCGTGACATCGATCCCACGGCCCTAACATCATTTCCTCACCCGAGCAACCTGTTGCTAGCCAAATCTCTCTGAGAGATCAATCCCTCGGCCGCAGGATCTATCCTTCGGCCGAGACATCCATTCCTCGGCCGTGATATCCTTTACTCGGCCGCCAGATCGACCTTTTTCCAGACTCTGGAACGTATTCTGTCTGACGTTTGATCCAATTACACTACCTTCCCGATGCGTTCGGGCTACGCTCAGAGATTACGACGTAGAGTTAGAGATGCATTGCAATTGCAATTGCCATCTCGTGATTTGATTGGCCGGAGTGAGTCACCAATTGCCTATATAAAGGGCCTTTGGACTCCGAAAATAAACACACGAAATTCATTAGAGTACGCACTCTCTCAAGCCTCGAAACTCTGCACAAATACACTCTCAAACCCACTCCTCAAGAGCCCTAACCTCCCGAAGGCAGCCGTCAATCCGGTGATCAAACCCCGAAGTTCAAACCCTAACCCTAGGGTTTTCAATCAAGTAATCAGTCAATCACACCCAATCCGAAGCAATCAAGCAACTGAGGGATCAAGGTGGTGAGGCCCAACGGCCTCTTGTTTGTCTTATTTACTATATTTCTGACTAACCGTAGCTTTCTGATTATTTGTTAATCTTCCCATCTGGTGTGAGGAAGAACATCGACCAGGGCTTTGATCCCTCGGCCGGTACATAAAACCAGGAGGATCCCTCGGCCGTGACATCAATTCACCGGTCGCGAGATCCATCCCCCTGGGACAGTTTGTTTGCTTTTCTGCTTTCTGACGCATGCTTTACTTATCGCACTGGCTCACTTTACTTACTGTTTAAAGGAATAAGTAAACAGACTATGTGTTAGAATTAAACAAAGCATCTACACGTCTTATGTTGAACGATTATGGGCCAGTCTCACGACTGGGCAAAGAGGGGTGCCTAACACCTTCCCCTTATTGTACTTTTGGCTCCCGTATCCAGAATCTCTATCTGTTTTCCCAGTTTTAATAAACTGGGTGGCGACTCTGTTTTGATGATAACCGCTATCATGTGGCGATGTTCCTAGCCATGGGAATGTCCATGGTTTTGGTTTACGAAGCAAGCAACCAACCGAGCAAATAAACGTGATCAATCTGTATGGCGATGCCCCGTTTGGGAGGTGTCTACAGTTTTTGGCAACTCTGCTGGGGAATATGAGAGCCATAACCAAAAAGTTCAACATAAGACTAATACATGCCTTGTTTAATTCATTTATCATATGCATCGAGCGGGCAACCCGTTGAGTTCACCTGATATCCCGACATGACACGGGCTATGTTGGGGGTTCCAGCAAACTCCACAGTCACTCGTACCTAGTGGTATATCAAAAAGGAAATCACCCTGTAGACACCCCAATCTGGGCTTCCAGATTAGTTTACTTACGGTTTTTGATTCCCCAATGATGAAATGGATCAAGAACACCCCGGGAATGTCGAGTGTTTGAGCTTTGAGTGTTTGAAAAACTCTTGAACCTAACCTATCCCTAAGCCACTTCCAAAAGCCAAAAACCCTACTGACGTGCGCCAGGGCGCAATCATCGCGCGCCAGGGCGCAACCATCGCGCGCCCCAGCGCACCGTCGCGCGACAGTAAGGAACCCTCTCGCGATGGTCAAAGTTTGACCGTTGACCGTCGCGCGCCAGGGCGCAACCCTCGCGCGCTAGGGCGCACTCTCGCGCGACAGTTGGAACCATCGCGCGATGGTTCAGTCCCCACCTACTTTTCCAGTGGCAGAAACTTGGCCACGAATCCCACCCTCAGCCAGACCTCGTGGACTGGCTGAACTCCTTTGTTTGCATCACCTTACCTTTCCAAAGGATGCAATTTGGCCACCAAGCCAAGTTTAACCATTACTTGGTTGGTTCTTTTTCCACCACACACCATTTTCACCATTTCCCCTATAAATACCCCCCATGGTTCTTCCATAAAAGGGTTCCAAAAATTCAAAGCACAAAGGTTCTAAGCCTAGCCCCCATTATTCATCTTTCTAAGGGTTCAAAAAATCCATACACCTTGGGTTTTCAAATGTAATCAAGAAAGGTTACAAAATCCTACAACCATTTTCAACCTCAACTCAAAGTTCAAGCACTCATTCAAACTCGAAAAGCCAAAAGGTATAGCTTACCATGGTGGCTCTCTGTTCTGATCCCTGAGGGGGGCTGGCAGGGTCAAGGCTGGTAATCAATACCAGTCCTGGCCCAAAAGCTGGCAGAGGTTCAAAACCGTAGTGGCAAGGACCCGCGCGCGACTGTCCCACATACTCGTGCGACACTTCGTGTTTGCATGTACAGGACAGCGTAGGGATGGGTACCTTGTTGTTTTATGCATTTCTTTGTATATAAATCACTGTGAAGCATGCTAACAACCAATTTATTGCTTTCCTTTGTTAAAAATGTTAGTTTTACATTTCAATATTCATTTCTGTTCTGTTGGAGTACCCCTGGGATCATTCTGGACCTGTCCCAGAATCCAGGATGAGCAAAACCAGACACTGGAAAGTTGGCTCGAACCCGCGCGCGCTGCACCCAAACCATCGCGCGATGGTCAACGCTCTATTTGACAGACAACCAAACCAAACTTACCTTAACCTTCCCCGAAGAGGACGAGTGTTTCATGATGGAAGAGGAGGAGGATAATAACTCTGACAAGTCAGAAGTAATCGATGTTGATATGTCCGACATAAGCAGCAAAGATCAGGCAGAGGAGGAAAAGCTAAGGAAGTGGAAGGAACACTCCTGGGCGAAGCACAATTTGGAGGATCCAGACATTCCATTTGTAGAAGATGACGAATGGCTTCGTATCTGGTTTGAGAATAGGAAGAAGGAAAAAGAAAGGGTCATCATGATGAGAAGGCACGCTCGCTTCGAGCCTGCCCAAATAGTGGTACGCATCAACCGTCCCAAAATTCCAACACCGCCCATTATTTGGGAGACAATCAATCTCATAGAAAAGGTAGAGGAGTTTCAAATGCAACCATGGGTCAACCCTTACGACGAGTGCGACTATAGTCAATGGATAGAGGAAAGAGAAGATCTAGATTTCATATGCACAGAACCCTATAAAACAGGGGAAAGCGACTTTGATGAAATGGAAGAAGAGTGCAATGATCCGCTCAATGAAACCTCCTTAGCATCACTATTCAATCAGGAGGAAATAGCTGATGACCGCACAATCGATGAGGAAAGAGAAAGGGAGGTTCATACCGACACATCCATCTGGGGATTACTCATGGCTCAAGGAGGTAGCCGTCGTACAAACTTCAAAGATGAACCCAGTTCAAAGGCTTTGTTTGGCAAGGAAGAAGGTGGGAAAGAGTACAAAGTTGCAAAAGACAAGGGAAATGACCCCGATATGCCGCAGTAGCTGAGAAGTCACAACATGGCAAACAAAAAACGTTAAAACATTGATTTTGCTTTAAACAAACTAGAACGAGTTTTGGGCCCCTGTTTGGGCATTTTATTTCCGCTAGGAGAATTTCTTTTTCATCTTCCAGATTATGCTTATCTAAATTCCTAAATTGCAATTGCCATGCGCTATCCTCCCATTGCCAAAACAAGGGAAAAATTCGAAGGGATCAAAATCTTTGTGTCCCCGACAAAAGGAAAGGAAAGGATAAACTCTAATTACTTAAAACTAGGTTTTTATCAAAACTCAGGAAGAAGACACTATCTCCGTGAGAACACTTAGGGTTAGCTTGCCCATTGTGAAAGTACAAATGCAACAGGAGATTCATAAAAACATCTCCATCAGATTCCTTTCCAAAACACTAAAACCCTCTTGAGCGAAAAATGCTCGTTGGGCAAACTATACACCCAAGCAAAAGTAAGAGCAAATCCTGCTAGGACAAGAAAAAGCGAAAAACGTAGCCTAGGCAAAAGTTAAGGCATTTGAAGGAAAGCTCGCTAGGGACTCAACCTCTATCAGGTAACCTAGGCAAAACTTAGAGCATGAGAGAAAGAAAAGCCAAGAGTGAAAACCCAACCCCCAAAGGTGGTAATCTTGGAACTACGTAGAAGGCCTGATTCCCTGATTGGGATACGTAGGCAATCTCGCTTCGAGATACGGCCCAAACATTTGGAGAAAGGAAAACATCAACAGGTTTGTACTCAATGATAGGCATAGCTAACCCTGCGTATTGAGCTCACAAAAGATGAGTTAGTCATTTTCCAGGGAATTGGCAAAAACAAAGACACGTAAGAATTATAGTTCATCCCCTCTAACCCAAAAGTCATCAACGCAATGAGTATGATACCTCAAAAAACTCTTAAGTTTGGCAATCAGGCTGTGAAGCATGGCAAAAGCAAGAGACAGAAAATCAAAAACTAAGCATAGGAAGGAATGTGAAACAGGATGCCACTTGGCTAAAACAAAACCTAGCTCCCTTGGGAAAATAGACGCAACGGCCGGATAATCAATACCTCGGCCGCAACAATGATCCTTCTGCCGAGTGATCGATTCTTCGGCCAAGTGTTTTCACACAAATTACTGTCTATCAGCAAAAACTTGTTCAAAAAAAAAAAAAGAGCCATGTTCTGACTATCACATGCAAACTCAAGACATCTAGGGGCATAAAAAGCATTTCTCATTTCATGAACAAAAGCTTGTTTACAAAATCATTGTTGTGGTTGCTTTCACTATACAAATATAGTTCCTGCCTATTTTCTACTAACTATGAACAGGAAAAAGAAAAGCCCTAAAAGCTAGGCAATCTCTGAGAAGAGGGCGAGGGCTGCTCACTGGTCCCCACATTCCCCCCGGCAGCCGGTACTCCTTCAGCCTCGAGCTGCAGTCAAAGAGGGATACAAACATTCTGATTCAAGGGATAATACACGGCAAATAAAATTCATAAAGAGAGCTGTACCTCGAGGATCCTACGACGCTGTCTCCGAACCAAAACCTCCGCACTCTGATAGGCGTGAAGCCATTCCTGCACTATCTCGGCAGGTACCTGTGGGACAGTCAAACATTACAAAGCAAGGAATACAATGCGAAGTGATGAAAGCTAACATAGAAAGCTAAAGATACCTGTGAAGCCCCGGCTGACAAAGTGTAAAGCTGGGTCATGCAAGGAGTCAGCGTCAGGCGCTCCTCCTTCCCATCATCTGAGTGGAAGGAGACAAACGTAGGAGCCCGTGGCCAAACAGGAGCAACGGGAGGAGCTGCAGCAGAGGGGGTCAAGAAAAGACGGCAGTACTCCGTGTAGTCACCTGCCTGGAGGAGCAAACCCGCCCAATCTCTGGTCCGAGCGTTCTTCAGATCTTCCTTCGACATCAAAGAAGTGGACCTCATAGATACTGGGGGAGAAGGAGGAACAAGCTGAAGAGCCTCAACACGTGATCGCCACTGACTAGCCACTCGATCGCCTAAGTACCAGGCTCGGCAAAATGGACCCTCGAGCAAGCTGCGGGTCCGGTCCAGGACTCTACAACGTGCAAGAGAGACATCCTCTGGTACACCACCCCATGGGTCAAACCGTACCTACAAAGTAAGAACAAAATCAGCCCCAACAGAAGAATATGGAAGTCTAAAAGACAAGAGGTACGAAGAAAGAAGTACCTGATCGACAGTAAGCCGGTCCAAAACTCGCCGCCACTCGGGAAGGCTCAAAACTGGTGACCGTGGCCTCCGTTGCCCCACCAACCATCGCTCGTAACGAGGTATACAGTTCGCATCCCCATGCCTAGTCTCAGGGGGAAACTGGAGAAGATGCTCGAAAGCCCAGAGCTGAAATATGGATTAGCAAAACAAGTTCAGAACTAGGAAAAAGCCAAAGTAAGAACAGAGGTACAAAGGAATAATATATACCTCAAGCACTCGAAAGTGACCACAAAGAATGGGACTCTTGTCCCGCGAGCAAGCTCCAAGACTACCATATAAAGTGGCCAAAGCAGACGAGCCCCAGTCAAACTCCCGAATAGCTCCCAAGTGCTGCAGAGGAGCCAAAAACTGCGTGTGTACCGAACCATCCTTGTTGGCAAACAACGTTTGCCCAAGGAGGTAAAGAAGGAAGGCCCGCGGCAATTGCTCAGCACTCACCTGGGTCAGAATGTCAGCCACCATGAAAGTCTTGCTTAGCAAAGCAAGATCGATATGACCCCGGGAACGAACAGGGGGCACCTTGCCCAGAAACCACCTCAAAGCACCCTCTCGCTCCCAAAGCCGGGGGTCGACTCGAAGAGCAACTCCGCCTACCCGCAGGCCAGTCAACAAAGAGAAGTCACCCGGAGTGATAGTCATCTTGCCAGCAGCAGGAAAGTGGAAGGTATTGGTGGTATCCCACCACCTCTCAACTAGCGAGGTCATCAATGACCAATCCATCTTCGGAAGATCGAGGCCCAGAACGAATGTCTCGAAGCCTGCAGCACGTACTAATTCCCGAGCCTGCTCTGGCAGCTTCAAGAACCATCTGTGCACCTCCTTGCCTCCACCGCGAGCTTCCAGCCTCCTGTTTCTCTGCCAAAGACAAAAGGGAGTTAATCTCATGATTGCATAAACAAAGGAAATGCTAAGAGGCGTCAAATTAACATCTAAAAGCATTCATTGCCTAGACAGGGGGCACAGTTATTTTAGTTTCCTTAAACAAAAACAAATTCAACCCAGGCACGAGTCCTTCTCATTCACGCCCCTAGCTAAAGGGATTTCATCCCGCCAAATAGAAATTCACTTTTAAAGTCATGCAAAATCAAAACTCCGAACTAAAGTAAGCTTTTTACTTTTCAGGAAACTCACTGGCACATTTAGAACGCTCAAGTGCTGCTCAGGCTCTCTGCGAACTACCTCGGCCTCTGGGCCACCAACAGGAGGGCGGTACTGCAGGAAACCGCCATAATCCAACCTACGCGAAGGAAGAATGTAGGTAGCGGCATCAAACAAACCAGGCTCCTCAATCGCCTCCTCGTCAGAAGACGAATACTCGCACCTACATGAAGGGTGCGAGGATGAACCCGCAACACACGAAGATGGTGTGGCCATCACGTCCAAATCAAGAGGGAAGACCAAAGGTTCCCAAAAACAAACCAAGAACCAGTAGCAACAGCGGCGGCAGGAGAGGATGGTCGCCGGAGATGAAGGTGGCCGACGGTAATGGAGGAGGACGGCGGCGTACGGTGGTCGTCGAATGAGTGGAACAGAAAAGAACAAGAGAGGGGGAGGAGAAAAGATTAAATGGGCCGTGAAATCGATTAAACCGAACTTAAATCGATTTTCTGGCTTTTGGCTTTCTCACGGCCGATACATCGATTCCTCGGCCGAGACATCAATCCTTCGGCCGAGAGATCGATCTTCTGGCCTCCTGATCAATTTCCTTCGACAACATCAGATCATGCTCTGTGCACTAACTCAGGCCACTACAGACTTCTAAGTCCTCAACCAACCAAGTAGCCTTGGGGGCATCCCCGAGCCAATACAATGTGGTCAAAACTAGCCTTAGGGGCATGCCCAAGCATCGAAATTCTCTCTCCACAAACTGCTGGCCAAAACAAGTCAGAACACTCAGCGGCTCTACGCCCATATTCACTATCGAACACCGTGATTCCAGGTCCACCACCTCCACAGGCTCAAAGCCATTATCTCAGTGGCTCTACGCCTGTATTCACTCACCTGGCGGCTCTAAAGCCCAATCACTATCAGCAGCTCTACGCCTGCCATCCTCAGCAGTCATACAAACCATCAAACTCACATAACAACTCAGCGGCTCTATGCCCGCCATTTTATCAACTCAGCAGCTCTATGCTCGCTATCACAGCGACAGGCTCTACGCCTGTACTCATTCACTCAGCAGCTCTATGCTCGTTATCACAACTCAGCGGCTCAAAGCCCACCATCTCAACTGGCTCAAAGCCATAGCAACTCACTTAACGGATCTAAGCCCCCGATTCAGCAGCTCTACGCTCGCTATTACAACTCAGCGGCTCTAAGCCCATTGTCTCAACTGGCTCGAAGCCGTAAACAAGCGAATCTCAACAGGCTCGAAGCCCTAAACAACCAACCTCAGCGGCTCGAAGCCCATTATCGACAGGCTCTACGCCTGTAACTCAGCGGCTCCAAGCCCACTATCTCAATAGGCTCGAAGCCGTAAACAACCAATCTCAGCGGCTCGAAGCCCATTACTTCAACAGGCTCGAAGCCTATATCTATCATCTCAACTGGCTCGAAGTCGTAAACAAGCAACAGGCTCCACGCCGCCCCAACAATCAAGACATTTATTCTCAGGCTCTACGCCTGAATGCTCAAAAATCTAACATTTTTGAATGCTCAAGCTCTACGCTTGGATGCCCAACCACTGCGTACTGGACGCTCAATGCCTGTACTTTGAATGCTCGGATTCTGCCGTTCGAATGCTTGAGCTCTAAGCTCTGAATGCTCAAGTCCGGAACTTGATAGAAGCTCTAAGCTTAAAACAAACACACACGCACGGGCCCGTGCACATATTGCATCAACATTTTCACATCGAGTCTGCATCATCATATCTGTTCACATCTAACAAACATCATCACACATATACACTCTGCATATCTCTCATGAAACAGGTCAACCCTGCAATTAATCGGCTCTACGCCTCGGTTTTATTTGATCGGTTCAGCGCCTCGATCCTTTGGCTCCACGCCAACACTTATGATGAGAAAGCTCCGTGCACAGACCAGCAGAATACAACCAGCTCTACGCTTCGGTTTATATCACGTCAAGCTCTAAGCTCCGACAACTCAGGCCCTCGCCTCAAGACTGCATATAGGCTCCACGCCTCGACCTAATCACCTCGGGCTCCACGCCTCAGTTCCTTCACCTCAGGCTCTCGCCTTATACCAGCTCCGCGCTTCGGTTCAGCACATCAAGCTTAAAGCTCTAACACCACAGGCTCCCGCCTTATGATCAACACCAGCTCCACGTTTCGGTCCTATCAATCCAATCTCCTCAGACCTTCGCCTCAAGACTGCAACAGGCTCCACGCCTCAATTCCATCACTCTCCAGGCTCTCGCCTCATGACTACAGCCGGCTCCGCGCCTCGGTTCCCTCATTCTGCAAAGCTCCGTGCTCCAGATATTGGCCCTGCGCCCCCCACATCTCAAAAACAAACCGGTGTCCAACTCATCCTAGCAGATGGTTTATATTCCACCCCATTACATCAATTCCTTCCAGCTCATTCGCAAGGATAGGCTACTCTACCGAGCTCCTTTCAGTCAAAGTAAGGATGATCAAGAAAAGCAAACGCACCTGCCGTGTACTGATCTACCCCAAAATACTAAAGAAGCTCTACGCAAAAACTCCCCAGGCAGCCCTGCGCTCCTTCAACTATCTTCCGCCAAAACCCTAGCTCATTCTAGGTACATCACACTACGGCTTTTTAAGCCTTAAGGTACGTCTTCTGTCTCTAACCCTCCAAACTTTTTAGCCCGAACTACGATTGGTCTGAATTTCCCTTGTGGAATACGTAGGCAGCCTCCCGGCTCGACCATAACAAAACCTTTTTTTTCAAAAACCCCTTGGAATAGTGGTTGGACCAAATTGAGTTGCTTTTTACAGCTTTGACTCTTACTCAAACATGTCTCGCGATCCGTCGCAACTGTAGACACCCCAATTTGGCCTAACAATTATTTCAAGTCCTACCTTGGGACCATCCCGATGATGAAATGGATACAGTGATTGCTGATTGCCTCCTTGAGAACCTTAGGACTTTCGGTAAGAACTTTGAGCCACTTAGAGGACCCAATTCAAAGCCATACAGCCTTTCAGACAGAAATACAGAAGCCTAGGAGAATCCATCTGACGGCCGTGACATCGATCCCACAGCCCTAACAACATTTCCTCACCCGAGCAACCTGTTGCTAGCCAAATCTCCCTGAGAGATCAATCCCTCGGCCGCAAGATCTATCCTTCGGCCGAGACATCCATTCCTCGGCCGTGATATCCTTTACTCGGCCGCCAGATCGACCTTTTTCTAGACTCTGGAACGTGTTCTGTCTGACGTTTGATCCAATTACACTACCTTCCCGATGCGTTCGGGCTACGCTCAGAGATTACAACGTAGAGTTAGAGATGCATTGCAATTGCAATTGCCATCTCGTGATTTGATTGGCCGGAGTGAGTCACCAATTGCCTATATAAAGGGCCTTTGGACTCCGAAAATAAACACACGAAATTCATTAGAGTATGCACTCTCTCAAGCCTCGAAACTCTGCACAAATACACTCTCAAACCCACTCCTTAAAAGCCCTAACCTCACGAAGGCAGCCGTCAATCCGGCGATCAAACCCCGAAGTTCAAACCCTAACCCTAGGGTTTTCAATCAAGCAATCAGTCAATCACACCCAATCCGAAGCAATCAAGCAACTGAGGGATCAAGGTGGTGAGGCCCAACGGCCTCTTGTTTGTCTTATTTACTATATTTCTGACTAACCGTAGCTTTCTGATTATTTGTTAATCTTCCCATCTGGTGTGAGGAAGAACATCGACCAGGGCGATGCCCCGTTTGGGAGGTGTCTACAGGAATGACACTTACACGACATAGGACTCATTAGGCTATAAATGTGAAATTTAGGACCGGCTTGGCATTTTCGCAACAAGAAACCAGTTAACGTTGTTGCCTAGTTAGACACTAAGTACAATGAATCTCAAATCTAGATAAGATCATTTTTAATCCATCTCTAAAACTCAAAAAATAGAGAATGAATGTGACATATTGAGATAAGATTTTACAATTTGTCCTATGTTTTCTTTAATTTTTTATACTCCCTCCGTCCCGATTTGTTTGTCCATTCTAGAAAATCCTACTTTTTAAGGGAGCATAATTATTACACTTTTTGAATTTGAACTTTCCAAAGAATGCCCTCCAAATGAAATTGAACTTGTCACATCAATTCAAAAAGCAAGGGCAAATTAGTAATCTCATAGGATTTTTCATTTGATTTGTCAAACTAGACAAACAATTTGGGACACTAAAAAGTCAAAAAGTAGACAAACAAAATGGGACGGAGGGAGTACTTTATAAAAGAACTTAGAGCGACCCATCATCATTTTTGACGATTTGGTCTCCAAATTTATTTTTGGATCTCCAAAAATGGAGGTCAGAGACCAAATATCTAAGAAAAACGGTGGAGCCCTCCAACATTCCACCATAATGTACTAAAAGTTGAAAAAAATTGGGATAAATTACAAAATCTCTCTACTGTCACATCCATTCTCTATTTTGGAGTTTTAGAAAGGGTTGGAGACGCTCTAAGGCATACATTCGTGTAGGGGGAGAAAAACAAACAGTACCTAGAACAGCACTGAATCTCGTCTCCTCACGTACTGTTCAATCGGAACCCTATTGCCCTTGCTTGAACCCTAACCTGTAAAACAGACAAGGGATGAGCGCACCTTTACCTCTCGTGGCAAAGGCCCTCCGATGCCTAAGTTAGTTTCTCGTACTGTATCAAACCCTAATTTAGCAGGAAAGTGTGGATTGAATGCAACTTATTGCGTACCTCTTGCCTCTAGGTTTGCCTTTGTATTTATAGACATATGCTTGCTTGTCCTTCAAGCATCCTTACTACCCGAGGTTTCCTACCCCATATAGGAAACCTGGCTCTTTCGGGGACTCTCTTGCCCAATCAACCGAGATCCCTTATTCATAGGACTCTTCCTTTTATGGAACTCGTTCCTTCATAGGACTGTCCCTTCACTTATCTTTACTGGATACTGGGTTCTTCTTCTAGAATACTCCCACCACCTTATCTCTTAAGGTTACGTTCTTCGAGATGACTCTATCTGTTCGGCGCACACCTCAACCGAATAGACTGTACCAACTAATGACTTCTCATGTCTTGATCCATCTTAGCCGAACAGACTGTACCAGCTAATGACTTCTCTTGTCTTTGGTCCATCTCAGCCGAACAGGCTGTCTGATCCGGTGATCCCTCGTACTACCGGATCTTATCGCCGTCGTCTGTCTTGTATGGAATCCCATATCACTCTCCTCATTACACGGATCTGGCACACCACGTGTTCGGCCATTAATTGTATCTGTTCGGGAATACCTCCCTACAATTGCTCCCCAGCTTTTGCTCATTACTACTACTTGTGAATGATCAGTAAAGCTTCCAAAAAATGAACCTATGGCCGAACAGACTGTCAGATCCCGTGCAGATATAGTCATTGGGTTCCTATTGATGAATTTTGGCGGTTTAGTCATTACTATCTCGAAGTAATAACTCCACGTGGCGCGTTTCGTACGCCTCACTTTAAATTTGAACTGACGGCGTTAGAACAGCATCTATCCAAAGTTCGTTTGGATGTTTACTCTCTATGTAACGGCGTTTAAGGGAAGACGTTCCGTCTTCACCTTTTCGCCGCTAAACCCCAAAAAGGGGATCTTTCTTTACTTTTTAATCAAAACCTCGATCTTGCTCTTTCTCTCTCTAAAACCAAGCCAAAACCGTTCACCTCATGCCCGCCATCGCCGCCGTCTGCAAACTTGATTGCATCTCAGAAAAATTTCTCAAAATCCTCGTAAGATTCTCCTCTTTTCCTCATTTACCATTCCATTCTAAGATTTTCATTTCTCAGATACTTCTGCGTCTAGGGTTTCGATCCCATTTCCAGATTATATTTCGTTTTAGTAGTCCTTCGAGTTCATCCATGGCGGATGAAGCTGGTAGCGGCCCTAAGCCCGGGAAATTTAGGAAACTTTGTGAGACGCCCGCTGCAATGGCAGCCTTTAGGACCCAATACAATATTCCAGAGACTGTAGGTCTTGAACTTGCTCCTTTAGGTGCAATCAGAAATGCATGTACCTGGGATAGAACGTGTATCCCTATCGTAGCCATCGTTGAGGGTGGAGTTCGTTTCCCCCTTGATTCACTACTTCGTCGGGTTTTAAACTGGTATCGACTCAACCCCATGCAAGTTTCCACCAATTTTTTCAGATTAATAATGGGAGTTGTAGCTTTAAACAAAATCTTAGGAACCCAACTGGGAATCTGGGAGATTCAATGGTGGTACAGCATCGTTCTGAACCCTGAGTACAATACTTATTATTTAAAGGTGAGAAAAGCAGAGAAGCGTTTCGTGCTTAACCTGCCAGACTCTGCTCGGGATCATGAAATGGACTTTCTTTACGTAACTAGAGCCTTCGAGCCCACGGGGGAAGATGGCCAGGTGGTGGGTGTCCACTGTCCCCACGAGTGGGGCTTCCCACGTACGCCCCTTTGTCTTGTGTTTTTTAGACCGTTCTTCCTTTTGTTTGTATCTAAGCTGCATCTCTAATCGTTCCCCTCCGTTTGTCATTTCAGCTACAAACGCCCAAGGAGGGAACCAAGCTACGTCCGAACGGCGGACATCAATAAGGTCCTTAAGTACAAAAGGGTTCCAGGCACACGGACAGCCGGTCGTGGACGCGACGCCAACATCCTACTGGGCTACGATCCAGCTTACAATGGCTTCATTGACAGAAGACTTGCCAACCCAAGCACCAGCGGCGCCTCAACTTCGACTGCTCCCCAGCCCAGGAGTTCGAGGCCAAGTGCTGGGGTAACAATTGTTGGACAGCCAGGAGAGATTCCAATTTCTGAGGGGATCCCCTTGCCTCACTTGATACTCAGAAGGTCCTCTCGTCGACAAGAGACCACCCAACAACAGCCCGAACAGTCAGCTTTTCAACAAGACTCTAGTCAATCATCTTCTGCAGGGTATTCTCCATCCCCCCCCCCCCCCAGACTCAGGTACCATGTCTCATCAACCACTTAACTTTAGCACCCTTCTTACTGTTTCTTCACGGGGACGCGATGCCCCGGGCAGGGTGGCATCCACTGGTCATGCTCCCCCGGCACCTCGTCGCACTAGAGGGCCTTCAACACGGTCCTCCTCCTCTCCTCGGGAACAATTCAGTTCCCTCAAGGCCACTGATTCCCATCGGGACAAACGCCCCAGGCACCAGGAAGCCGAGGCGTCAAATGCACAAGCTGCTGTACCAAATCTGGAGACTCCCTCATCGGTCACCCAGATAGTTCACGAGGCCTGGGCCCCTCAACTCATAAAGGGGGACCGTCCAGTGAATGTTGGGGACAGTGCGAGCTCCACGGAGACCGCACTGGCCCTTGCTTAAAGTCTGCTGCTCCCTGCGGACATGCAGAAGGAGTCCTCAACCCCCTCTGACTGGCTTGTTTCCACTAGACTTGTCAGTGGAATTAAGGTAATTTTATTTATTTCTTCTAATTTTTCGTTCCACCTTTCTTGTGGTAGCTAAAATATCAAACTGCATATTAATTTTTTTGGCCTCCTTTTAGTTCATCCAAAAGATGGTTACTTTGGGACAGAGGTTCCAAGAAGGTGATGCTGAAAGAATCAGACTGATGAATGAAAATACCAGTTTAATTCGATCAGTCTCAAGGGTGGAAAGAGAGAGGGATAAAGCCAAGCTGGAAGCTGATGGGATGAAGGTAAAGCTTGATGCTGCCGAAGAGAACCTTCGCCAGGCGCTATCTGAGATTGACAGCACCAAGAAGGCAGCCCACGAAGATGGATACCAGAAAGGTTTCGACGCTGCACCAGCGAGCTATATGGAACAGATGCCTGCTATCCAAGATCAGATCTGGGTTGCCAGCTGGGAAGCCTGTTTGACCAAGATTGGAACTGCAAAAGATTCCCCTTTCTGGGTAGAGAATGATCTACCGAGCAAGCGTGCTGCTTCTTCCCTCGAGTCGGAAGAGCCTCCAGTAGATGATGTTGACCAAAAAATTGATGATTTTACGGATGCTACTGAAAACATTTGTGGGCAGCATGCCCTTCGGAGAAAGGATTTCGTTCCTTTCCGCCGTTGCGGCCCTTTTTTGAAAAATCGAGGGAGCGCGAGCGCCGGTGGCAAGCGCTCAAAAACACAGAGTCGCCACTTGAGTTTTTGAGGGTCCGACACTCAAGGAATCGTATTTCGAAACACCTGCCGCGCTGTTTGTTTGAAAAAGTTAAGGAAACCAGTCCGTCATAACCATATCTAGGTTCGGGAGCCAGGTTACGAGAGGGGAAGGGTTTTAAGGCACCCTTCTCGCCCAATCTGGAGATCGGTCTCTACTTAGGCATTTTTATGAAAACTTTTGCGATTCTTCTTCTTTTAATTAATTTTAGCCAATTAGGACGGGGGAACAGTTAATCGGGGATTAAGAATGTAACAATTTGTAGGATGTGATCAAATAATAGCATGGATGGATGGCATGACGAATAATAAACGGGATGGACCTAAAACAACGATCAAATGCCAAAACCAGGCTCTGGACAGATTTGCCCTGCACGATGGCCAACTTGCATGCATGAACAAGCCTGCATGCAAGCAAACCATCGCGCGAGACACACGAACCCTCGCGCGAGTGTTGTCACCTCACCACAGTTTCAATCTCATCCCCTTCTGGGCTCTGGAAGGACCAGTGCACACCCAGGAGGTAAACCAAGCAGTTTATCAAAGGACTGTAAAAATACTAGTTATTACAGATTGCTTCAAAAGGAGCCAAATGAAATGAAACACAACCCCTAAACAGAGGGGGTATTAAAACAGAGACCAAAGGCCTAGTTGCCCATGCAAGGGCCATTCATGGAAATCACAGAACTGTCGCGCAACAGAGGGTGAGTCTAGCGCGACATTCCTGACTGGACTTCCAGGAATTGCTTTGCATGCTTAGGATCCTGGGACAGATCCAGGGAGTCCCAAGGGCATTCCAAACTATTTAGAATAGTAAACTAAGCTAATGTATTTATTTTTTTTGCATGCATAACAGTGATCTATATTCCAAAATAAACTACAACAGGCATGCTCATATTTAAGACAATAAATGACTAGCCTCCCTTCCCCACGTGGTCCATTCTCTTGCTGACACAAGTGTCGCGCGAGTATGGTGGACCATCGCACGAGGGTGTAGCTGCCACGAATTCTTGTAACTCTGCTGGCTTTAAGACCAGGACATGGTATTGATTACCAGCCTTGGCCCTGTCAGCCCCCCTCTGGGATCAAGACAGAAACAGGTTAAATGTTATACCTTTGCTTGGAAAGGGTTTTGGAAATGGCTTGGATTGATTGGTGTGACCTTGCTACTAAGTGTACATTGAAACACTAAGTTTGGAAGATTAGGATGTGGTTTGGGGTTAGTAACTTTGTGCTAGGGGATTCATTGCCTTGTGGAAGAGTAATTAACCTTGTGATCTTTCTTTCTTGGAACCCTTAACATGGAGGATGAAGGGGGGTATTTATAGGGGGAGTGCAAGGGCTAGGTAGTGGCCAAACATGGCTTTAGGACCAGCCAACAAGGCTGGTCACAACTTGGTTGTAAGGCTAGCCAACAAGGTGGTGAAGTGGTTGGGAGATGTATGTGGTTAGAACCTGCCAAAACTCTGTTCAGCTGAGGAAAACGGGGTTCCAGCCCATGGGGACCCATGTGACATCCACTCATCACAAATCCAGCTGGACCATGTGATAGGGACAGGAGAGAACTGTCGCGCGAGTGTTCGGAACCATCGCGCGATGGTCAACAGTCAATAGTTTGACTTTGACCACACCTGGCAAGCTGAGTATCGCGCGAGGAACATGAAGGATCGCGCGATGGTCAAAACTGATCCTAGGGTTTGACTGAAGGTTCAGAGGGGTTCAAAAGGTTCAAGCAGGGTTCAAAGCACTCCAAGCTTAATCCATTCCCAATCCAAGCTCGTTTGATCCGATTTCATCATCGGGGAAACAAGAAAACCGTAAAACAAAGTAAAACAATTGGGAGACCCAGATTGGGGTGTCTATAACATCCAGATGGAATCTACAGGTTCCCATGCTGGGTCTCAAGAAACACATCCTGAGCAACCACCTGTTGGAGGAACACCCATCGAACCAGTCAACCTAGAGGAACAAGCAACATGGGGTGAGACCAACTCAGAGGTTCCCAGCAACACTCCCCCAGAAGTCCAGAATCTAGACTGAATTTGGTAGGCCTCTTGCTGTTCTTTCTGACTATAACTGCAACAGTTTTCGAGAGGTCCTGCGTGACCGTAATCTTTTAGCCCTGCGTGGCAATATTTAACTTATACACTTAAGATGAAACAGGTATTCAGCCCTTCGTGGCACATTACTGTTTAAGTTTTGCTTGGTACTTAGCATAAATTCTATGCTATTTTCTCTAAGTTTCTCATACTTGGAGAGTTTATACTTAGCAGTCTGTTTTATGGCTTTGCACGACCTTTATATTTGTTCGGCTTTTCGTAGCCTTTAAGTATTTTATATCATACATTCATCTAACCTTAACGTAGGTTCAGAATCATATTTACCAAAAATCATTTTTACTAATATGCCTTTAAGTTTCTCATACTTAAACAGAGGCCTTAATCATGCCCTTAAGTTTTTCGTACTTAAACAGAGGCCTAAGCAAACTATTCATAGTCCTTTATGTTTAAAACTGAATCCTAAGTATTTCATACTTAGGTAAATTCGTAGGCTTTTTATCCAAGTGTTTCATACTTTGGAAAATAAGCAAGTGTCTCATACTTCTTATAAGTTTCTCGTACTTAGTGAATCTAAGTTTCTCGTACTAAGATAGTTAGCACGTATATTCGTACGTTTCACAAGGCATTCATACCTTATTTTAAGTTTTTCGTACTTAGAAAGTTAACACGTATATTCGTACGTTATGAGGCATTTATACCTATTACTTGCTCCTCAATACGAAGAAGGGAAATGTAGGCCATTGTTTGTATTTATAAGACAAAAAACAACCAAAAAACAGAGGAAACAAAATTTCTGAAAAAAAACAATATGTTGCAGAAAACGTAATTTTGTTCATAGTTCGTAAACTCAAGGGGGCGTTACGCGTACCCCTTGCAACTAATCAAAGGTAAAAACAAAGGAATTTTTAATCGTAATTCCCACACAATCACGCAATCCTAAAACAGAAAAAATAAGCCAAAGTCTTTTAAATAAAGAACTTCCTCAGGTTGTGGACATTCCAAGGCCTTGGCACCGGGTTCCCGTCCAGGTCTGCCAACCTCTGCCCACAATTTCAGTTACTCGATACGGGCCTTCCCAGTTTGCTCCCAACTTTCCCTCATTAGCCACTTTGGTATTGCCAAGTACTTTTCGAAGCACAAGGTCCCCAACACCAAATTCTCGAGTGTGGACATGTTTGTTGTAGCCCTTCATTAGCTGTTCCTGGTATGAGGCCAAATGGACCAGAGCCCTTTCCCTCCTTTCCTCGGCCAGGTCGAGCTCAATCTCAAGGGCTCTGTCATTGCCCCCACTCTCAACCAAAGCAGTTCGGTTTGTTGGGAGACCAACTTCTAGTAGGATGACTGCCTTTGTACCATAAGCTAAGGAATATGGGGTCTCTCCCGTAGACCTCCTAGGTGTCGTGCGATGTGCCCACAACATAAGTGGTAATTCATTAGGCCACTTCCCCTTTGCCTTATCCAACCTTTTCTTGATCCCATCAAGAATGGTCTTGTTGGAAGCCTCTGCCTGCCCATTACTCTGAGGATAGGCTGGGGTTGAATAGTAGTTCCTTATCCCATATTGGGAACAGAAAGTTTTAAACTTCTTTTGGAACTGGGCCTCATTGTCTGTGATCAAAGAATAGGGGACCCCAAAACGAGTGATGATGCTCTTCCAAACGAACCTTTCTATCATTGGTTCAGTGATTTTGGCCAACGGCTCTGCCTCAATCCACTTTGTGAAGTAATCTGTGGCCACTAATAGGAACTTTCGATTCCCTGTTGCTTTGTGGAGTGGACCCATAATGTCCATTCCCCATTGTGCAAATGGCCACGGGCTAGTCAAAGGCACCAGATCTTCGGCTGGTGTCCTTATCATAGGTGAGAACTTCTGACATTTCTCACAGATTTTAACATAGACCTTTGCATCTTCTTGCATATGGGGCCACCAGTATCCTTGGGTAATTGCTTGGTGGGCTATTCCTGCCCCCAGCATGGCTTCCACATGTTCCCTCGTGAATTTCATGGAGAAACTTTTACACCATCTCGGGGTGCACACAAAGCAAATATGGTCCAGTGAAGGATTTCCTATACAACTTCCCCTCTGGGGACAGCCAAAATCTTGCAGACTTGGTTCTGATTTTATGTGCTTCTTTCTTATCTGAAGGGAGTATTTCATCTCGTAAAAACTCCACAATTGAATCCATCCAACTTGGTCCTTGGTTCACGTCCAAGACCAATTCTATATTTCTGCCGATGCTCGGCTCAGTCAAGTAGTCAACTGCTTTTTTTCGCTTGAACTCAGTCGGAACAGCTGCAGCCAACCAAGCCAAAGAATCTGCGTGGGAGTTCTTTCCGGAACTTATCTGCTCAATATATACCCTCTCGAAGGTATCAAGCAAACCCATGGCTGCCTCTACATAGGCTGCCATTTTCTCATTTCGGGCCTCATATTCCCCGGACAGTTGGCTCACCACGAGCTGTGAATCATAATAAATCCTGATTTTTTTCACCTTCAGAGTCTTTGCACTTTTTAGGCCGACCAGTAGGGCCTCGTACTCCGCCACATTGTTTGATGCACTAAAGCCAAGCCAAATAGACAGTTCCACCATCTCCCCTCCGGGAGGGAATAAAACAATACCAATACCAGAACCAGTGTTACAGGCAGAACCGTCGATGAATAATTTCCACTCCAAAGGGTCCTGTTCGGCGGGTACCTTACCTTTGTTACTTGAGAGTTTAACTGCCTGTTCCTTTCTCGTAGGAGGCCGAGGTGCTACTGTTGGTGAGAATTCTGCTACAAAATCTGCCAACACTTGGCCCTTTATTGCAGTACTGTAACAACTCCGATTTTCAGTAAATAAAAATCTCGTTGTTTATTATTTTGTCTCTATAAATTCCTTATTTTCCAATAATCCGTCATGATTAGATTTATTCGATTCAAACCCTAATTTCATTTCGCCTTGCGAATTAGTCATTTTTTAATGACAAGTGAGATAGCAACCCTAAGTCGTCCTATTTAGCAAGCCTAGCTAGCTTCCGACTAATCGTTAGAATAGCCTAATCGAACCTTTGAACCGTTTGAACCCTAAGTGAGACCTTGGCCAAAAGTCAACCCTTGATCTATTACCCATTGGACGATAGATACTAGGATAATCTTTATCCATTGGACCATAGGTTTACACCTTGGATATTGTGACAAGATTTCTAGGTACACTTTATAAAATTATGTGTTACTTACCATCTTTACCCATTGGACGATAGAAGTTAGGAGAATTATTAACCGTTGGACGATAGGTTAACCTTTCCACCTAGTACAAGGTCCATTAGTTTAATTAGATTCACCATGAGTCATTGTACTATATTAGATAGATTATATAAGTTTAGTACTTCATCCTTTAACCATTGGTTAATAAATGTTAGGGGAATTATAATCCATTGGTCCATAAAACCATATCAAGCTATAGTACTAAGTTAGTATTAGTTAATTCTTTCCTAGATACAATATGTACTTGTTTAATTAAAGTATATGATATGTATATGTCATCCTAGCATACTATATATTAGTATATAGTTATAAGTACATAGGTGGCATTTTGACATAGTTTAATAGGAAATTTTGGCTTAAAAGTCCAAGATGAGATCACATAGTACTTGTCCTTTTATTATTCTTTCCTATATATGTATATAATAACCTAGGAGAGAGAGAGAGAGAGAGAGAGAGAGAGAGAGAATTCGGATAGAGAGAGAGGGGAGAGAGGCCGAGAGAGAGAGATGAGGGAGAGAGATAGGAGAGAGAGAGAGATATATATATGCATGTATCTTTCTTGATCTTCTTCTACCAAAACCCTAATTCTATATATATTAGTACTTGTACCTTGAAAGATGAAGGATAGGATGACATTAGGATGACATAGGTTAGATTGTTAGTACTAGATTTTCTTACCAAAATCTTCTTACAACTATTAGTTTATTTTTACTCTTTCAACCATTGTCCTTTATTGATTAGGTGTCCAAGAGAGAGAGAGAGAAAGAGAGAGAGTGGCCGAGAGAGAGAGAGAGAGGGAGAGAGAGAGAGAGAGAGGCTGGATGAGAGAGGGAGAGAGAGTGTGATGTGTGTGACTAGTGTACTCCCATATCTTCCTACATCATCCTATTTCATCATCTTGTACCACCATATCTAGGGTTTCTTATTCTTTCAACCCTAAAGGACTACCATATCTTATTTCTTATTCTTTCCAAGGACTTGATTGGACCAAAACCCCATTTGAATAGATTAAACCTTGTCCTAGTTTGAAAGAAAGAATAAGGGAAAATCTTAGTCTTTCAACCCTTGTACTTCTTTGGACCAGAGAGAGAGAGAGAGAGAGCCGAGAGAGATGGGAGAGAGAGAGAGGCCGGGAGAGAGGGAGAGAGAGGAAGAGAGATTGTTGGATGTGTGCAAGTGTACAACCAAGCCTAGTCATTGTCCTTTTGATCAACACCTCATCCAATCTAAGGACAATCAAATCTAGTCAATCTACGATCCATTGGATAGCAAATGTTAGGGGAAATATTGTCTCTTGAATAATAGACCAACTTGGCCTATAAATAGCAAGCCATTTCAAGCCTTTGAACTCACACCTTCAAGCATTGCTCCAACTTCTCTCTAGAAAGTCTAGTGTTCTTGTTGTTCTTGTTGTTCTTGCTTAGTTCTTAGTTGTTCTTGAAGTTCTTCCCTAGTTCTTCAAGAAACTCTTCTAGTGCCGCCACTCCACCACCCTACCGATCCAAAAGTTTTAGTAGTATTAGTCAAGATCAAGTTTCGAGAGAAACCTTTCTCTTTCGAAGCTATCGAAGCCATTCCTAAGCCGTTACTCCGTCCGACGAACCATTTTCCTAATCCGTAGCCGACTACCGCCAAGAAGAACGGTAGATATTCTATATCTACTCTTCTCTACGTATACGTATATATGTAGAATACTCCTTACGTATAGTATAGTTTTCCCTATGATTCTCAAAGATCTAAGTATAGCATATTGCATGCGTATTTCGAAATGATTATGGATTATTCTAAACCTTTGAAATTCTAAGTATACGTAGGTTATCTTGTCCTTAAGCATGACTAGAAATGTTTAAGAGTTGTTATCTTGAGTAACCATGGCATGATTAGCTTAAACGTTAGAAGTACTCAATAAACATATGCTGTTTTGAACTTAAGAAAGCATGATTTAGGATTAAGCTGTTTTAATCTTAGAATGAATGTGAGCATGATTATGTGATTACTTGACTACTTGTTGTTGATAAAGCATAAGTGATTTATCACTCCAAAGGTGTCCGTCCATGTGGCACTATGCTTAACCTTGTGTGATTAAATGTGAGTATGATGATGTGACAAAATGAGCGTGCTATCTAATATAGAGTTGAATGATCTTGTTAGTTTAGTTTCAACATTTCTTAAATTGTGGAATGAATTACCGCGGAGTCTATGCATGCGGACGAGACACGAAAACCGAGAAAATAGAAACATGACACCTAGGGTGTGGTTGATATGGATAAAATGAAGGATGGGATTAACATACGGAAAATATTTTGAAAGTACATAATGACCGGACTTGGTAGTCATTGTGTAAGTGTTTTCGAAAACCGTAATGTAGCCGGACTTGGTAGCTCATTGCGTAGATTTCCAATGGGACCAGACGTGCTAGTCTCATGTGGAAATGGGGCTTGGCCGGACGTGGTAGCCAATGCAAGATTTGAAAGAATGTGTTTTGTGAAAACCGTAATGTGGCCGGACTTGGTAGCTCATTGCGTAGATTTCCAATGGGACCGGACGTGGTAGTCTCATGTGGAAATGGGGCTTGGCCGGACGTGGTAGCCAATGCAAGATTTGAAAGAATGTGTTTTGTGAAACCATGATTGTCCGGACTTGGTAGCCGTCGTGAGTGTTACTAACGGAGCCGGACTTGGTAGCCTCGTTAGTAACAATTTGTGAAAGAAACGTGGAAAATTGTGGTTTTGATAAAGGAGAAAAAGATGACACGGTATACGATGAGTTGCGTAGGAGAAACACGAAAAGGCATGACACCAACGCTAAAAGATATCGAATATGAATGTATCATTGTTTACCTATGTTATTGAATGAGCATGTGTAATTGTTTATATGCTTCCTTGCTTTAAGTTAAGAGTTAGTGGGTATAGTTTATTCTATTGAGCTTGTAGCTCACGGTGTTACCTTTTTGGTGACCCTGACATATTATACTGGGGGCGACGCTGGTATAATGTGTCAGAGTTAATTGATGAGCAAGGTGAGCAGTACGTGTTGGAGACTTTTGGAGCCGAAGAGCTTGCTAGGATGGAAGAAGAAGCGGAGTAGTAGAATACCCTAGAAATTCCCTCCTTGTGTAATAAAAGTACTCTAGTAAGACTTATGTTGTAATAATGAGCTTGACTCTTAGCCTTTTTATTCAATAAAATGTTTAATTAACGAACCCGAAAATGGGGGCGTTACAAGTACGTGGCTGGAAGTCAATATCATATTGACTCAACTCAACAGACCAAGTTGAGATCCGTCCAGAGAAATCTGCCTTTCGTAGCAGTGATCTAAACGGAAATTCAGTATAGACCACGACCTTATGGCTCTGGAAATAATGGGGCAACTTTCGTGTTGCTGTCCTTAATGCAAGGACCAGCTTCTCAAGGGGCAAATACTTCTTTCCGCATCCAGTAATGTTTTGCTCACATAATAATTGGAATTTGCTCAGATTCCATATTCATTAACAGAACTGCACTTACAACATGTTTAGAAACTGCTAAATACAAAATCAAAGACTCACTTGGGTCCGGAGTTGATAAAAGTGGGGCCTCAGCCAGGTATTTGTTCAGGCCTTGGAATGCCTGCTCACATTCTGCTCACCATTCGAATCCTTCTCTCTTCTTTAACAGCTGGAAGAAGGGCCTACACTTATCACTTTAACGGCTGATAAACCTATTGAGGGCTGCAGCCATTCCAGTCAGTCTCTGGACCTCCTTTGTTGTTTCGGGACTTTGTAGCATTTGCAAGGTCGTTATCTAATCAGGGTTTGCCTCAATCCCTCTCAGAGTCACCAGGTGGCCTAGGAATTTTCCAGAACCAACCCCAAACGCACATTTCGAGGCATTGAGTTTCAACTTGTATTTCCTTAGGATTTCAAAGGCTTCTTTCAAGTCCAATATATGTCCTTGCCGGGTTTTGCTTTTAACAACCATATCGTCTATGTATACCTCCATAGTTTGGACAAGAAGTTTCTTGAACATGATCGTTGCCAGCCTCTAGTAAGTCGCCCCTGCGTTCCTCAGACCAAAAGGCATAACACTGTAACAGTACAACCCTCGCGGTGTAATAAAAGAAGTCTTTTCTTGATCTGGGCCAAACATGGCAATCTGATGATACCCCCGATATGCGTCGAGGAAACTCATCCGTTCATATCCAGCAGTGGCGTCAACCAATTGATCAATCCTTGGGAGAGGGAAGCTTTCTTTAGGACATGCTTTATTCAAGTCTGTGAAATCCACATAGACACGCCATTTTCCATTCTTCTTTTTTACGACCACAGTGTTGGATAGCCATTTTGGGTAGTAAACTTCTCATATTGCTTTGGCTTCTAACAAACAATCTACTTCTTCAATGACAGCGTCAACGTGCTGTACAGCTGCTCTCCTCTTCTTCTGAATAACAGGCTTATGCTGTGGGTCAATATTTAGGTGGTGGCAGATCACATCTGCATCCACTCCAGGCATTTCTTCCGGTACCCAAGCAAATACATCTACATGCTCTTTTAAGAAACCCACCAGTTCGGAATTTTCCTCATTCGGCAATGATTCCCCAATTAGAAAATACCTCTCAGGATCAGTCTCGTTGATCTATATCTTTTTTAGGCCTTCCACCACTTTTTCTGCTGGATCTCTTCCGACATCTTCGATAGTCGGTTGATCCGGTACTTCTACCGTATGAACCTGATGGGCCTTTGGAATTTTCTTGATGATAGAAATCAGGCCTGTTGTGCTGCCTTCTGATTACCCTGATCTTCTCAACCCCGTTAGATCCTGGGAATTTCACCATCTTGTGATATGTAGAGGAAACAGCCTTCATCTTATGTAACCAAGTCCTCCCTATAATCGCATTATAGGAGGATGGGACATCTACAACCAAAAAGTCAGTTCTTAAGATCACTGATCCAGCCTGAACAGTCAGTGTTACCTTTCCGAGGGGCCAAACTGCTCCTGCACCAAACCCAACCAAGGGTGTTATTGATTGTTCCAAATCTGTCCCAGATAATCCTAACTTCTTGAAAGCATCGTAGTACAAGATTTCTGTACAGCTCCCTGAGTCTACCAGGATTCTCTCAATGTCATATTCCCCAATTTGTAGGGTTATGACTAATGCATCGTTGTGGGGCACCTGGACTTCTCTCAGATCTTCGTCTGTAAAGATTATGCTTTCTTTGGATATGTCGCTCTCTCACCCTCTTTTGTCCCCCAACCGCATAACATGGTGGTTGTGCTTGGCTTGCCTTTGTAGAAGCCTCACCTCATTTCTCGTATAAGGTGTAACTAATCCATGTATCATAAGGATCACTCCCTTAGGATTCTGCTCGTAATCCAACTCCATGGCCTTCCATTTATCTTTGGGATCTTCGTGAATGAATTCCTTAAGGTAGCCGTGAGAGACTAAGTCATCAAGATGTCTCTTGTACATTTCACAATCCTCTGTCATGTGGCCCCAATCCTTGTGGTAACTGCAGTGCTGATTCGTAGCACGTTTTGCATCTTTGTCTCCTCCTAGGGCTGGGGGCCAGTTGAAGTATGGTTGATTCTTTATTCGATAAAGAATCCTATAGATGGGCTCCTTCCAAACAGTGGTAATTGAAAAGAAGGACTTAGGATCGGGTGCCTGCTTTTCCTTGTATGGCTCTTTCTTAGCCTGCCCGTACTTTTTCCTTTCTCTATAAGTCTTGGCCTCTTGCTTATCTACCCTTTTTGCTGGGGTTTTTGGCTGTTCGGCTATGACCTTCCTTTCTTCTCGGAGTATGTCATCTTCCATTCTTGCATGTTGCTCTATTCGTTCCATCAGCCTTGCGAGTGTTTGCACAGGATGCATGTTCAAAGACCGGCGTAGCTCTCCCCGGATAGGTAGACCAGTTTTGAACGTAGCGATTGCATATTCTTCACTGCAACTGTCAATCTCATTGAAAGTCTCCCAGTATTTCTTAGCGTAATCTCTGATCGGCTCGTTCTCCCTCTGCTTCATTGTGGAGAGGCTTTAGTATGTTTTAGGGGCCCTTCTACTTGTCAAAAACCAAGCAGTGAATTCCTCCGCCAGTTGTGCCCAATCATGTATGGAACGTGGTTCCAATTTATGGAACCAAGACAGAGCTACCTTTCCCAAACTGGACGGGAACATCTTACACATGATGGTATCATCCCCATCATGCATAAACATAGCTTGTTGATAATGTTGTATGTGAGCAACGGGATCCGCATCTGTCTCGTACAGAATGAATGTACCGTGCTTCACTATGCTCGATAAGCGTGCATCTCGCAACCTCCTTGCAAACGGAGAAGCTGTTATGTTACTTAGGGCTTCCCTCGCTGCTTCTCGTGCAGACATGGCCCCTTCTCCATTCTCTTTAGTCTTTCGAGCGTCAGACTTATTCCAGTGGGTGTCAGGTCTCTCGTACCTGTCCCTGTGGTGTTTACGAGTGTTTTCCTCTGGTGAGGAACTTCGGCTCCTATCTCTCCTTTTTCGTGGAGAAGATCTTTTTCTGCCGGGACTCCTGCTTGGGCTTCTGCTTCCTCTTCTTCGTGAAGAAGCTCTTTTCTTCCTTGGAGTAGGACTCCTACTTCTTCTTCGTGAGGGAGCTACTTTATACGCCACTATAGCCCCTCTGTTCCCTTTGGAATGCCCTCGTGAAAGTCCAGAGTCCTTAGGATGTTCTCGGATCTGTTCTAACGTTCGGATCTCATGTTCCTTTTTCCGAATTAATCGAGCATATTCCTCGACCTCCTGCCTCTTTTTATCGAGGATGTCCTCGTTGTTATGCACACTCCTTGAATGTGCAACCGACTCTCCCCTTTGATGGGATTTGCTCCTTCACGTGGAGGCTGTAGCCGTTCTGCCCTCCTTATTCTTGGAGTCATCTTGGATGGTAAGAGGATCTCTGCTTGTGGTCCTCTTGCCATGCCCGCTAGTAGACTTTCTCGGAGCACCTGGTGGGGATTTGTCTCCTCCCCCACCAGCCTGGTTCTTTTCAGTGAGCGGTGTGACTAGATCTACTTCCACCATGGTCATATTTCACAAGGGAACTCCTTCGTTTCCGACAGACGGCGTCAATTGTAGGGGGAGAAAAACAAACAGTACCTATAACAGAACTGAATCTCGTCTCCTCACGTACTGTTCAATCGGAACCCTAATGCCCTTACTTGAACCCTAACCTGTAAAACAGACAAGGGGTGAGCGCACATTTGCCTCTCGTGGCAAAGGCCCTCCGATGCCTAAGTTAGTTTCTCGTACTGTATCAAACCCTAATTCAGCAGGAAAGTGTGGATTGAATGCAACTTATTGTGTACCTCTTGCCTCTAGGTTTACCTTTGTATTTATAGACATATGCTTGCTTGTCCTTCAAGCATCCTTACTGCCCTAGGTTTCCTACCCCGTATAGGAAACCTGGCTCTTTCGGGGACTCTCTTGCCCAATCAACCGAGATCCCTTACTCATAGGGACTCTTCCTTTTATGGAACTCGTTCCTTCATAGGACTGTCCCTTCACTTATCTTTACTGGATACTGGGTTCTTCTTCTAGAATACTCCCACCACCTTATCTCTTAAGGTTACATTCTTCGAGATGACTCTATCTGTTCGGCGCACACCTCAACCGAACAGACTGTACCAACTAATGACTTCTCATGTCTTGATCCATCTTAGCCGAACAGACTGTACCAGCTAATGACTTCTCTTGTCTTTGGTCCATCTCAGCCGAACAGGCTGTCTGATCCGGTGATCCCTCGTACTACCGGATCTTATCGCCGTCGTCTGTCTTGTATGGAATCCCATATCACTCTCCTCATTACACGGATCTGGCACACCACGTGTTCGGCCATTAATTGTATCTGTTTGGGAATACCTCTCTACAATTCGTAAGGTTTATCTCTTAGGCTTTATAGAATTAGTGTATTGCTCCTCAATAAGTCTATGCTAGGCACGAGGCCGTGACGTCCAGGGTCGGCTTATTACATAGGCGAGAGAAGCCCATGCTTCTGGCCCCCGAAAAATATTGAAAAAGAGGGCCCCCAACCCGTGTGTGTGTGTATATATATATATATATATCAGCATTAAGACTCCTTTACACAATTGCAAACTAGGCCCAAAGATACAAGAAAGCCAATTGATGTGTTGAATTACTTGAACACAATGGATGGTTGTTTCTCAAATGCATGGATTGCATATAGAATATTGTTGACTATACCGGTTGCAGTTGCATCGGGGGAAAGAAGCTTTTCAAAGTTAAAATTAATCAAAAATTATCGTCGGTTAACCATGTCTCAAGAAAGATTAAATGGATTAGTTATATTATCTATCGAGAAGGAGTTGGTGAAGCAGCTTGACTATGGAGGATTAACTAGTACGTTTGCAGCAAAAAGTGCGAAAAGACTAATTTTCAAATGATGGATTTTGAGATATTGTAATGGTTGCATTTTTCTAGGATAATTATATGCTTATATTTTCTAATGGTAAATCTTTTGGAATGGTTTTTTTTTTAATGAAACTCTTTATAGACCAACTTTTATATGAAAAATATAGTGAGACCTCATTCAATAGGTTTGCTTCCGGTCTCCAAAACTTATGAGCCGGCCCTGGTAACGTCACCCGTAACCATTTTAGGTAGGTGACATCATGTATAACGCTCCATGTCCAAGTGGCTGAACGCAGATTTTCAAAACGTGACATCGAAACGTAGAATTCACCGAGCTGCTAAGTCACCTGACTGGTCGGGCATGGTTTCGCCGGGTCTTTGGGGCTCTAATCGACTGGACTGGCTAAGTGGGACTCAAAGGACGATTGGACCGACCGTGCAGCTCAGATCGTGCGGCCCATGCAAGCCTCAACGAAATGGGTTGGCCGTAATGTCAGACCCAATGTCATGTCGAACTTGGCCCACTACAATTAAGTTGTAAAATCGTCAGAGCAGAATTTAGAGGGTTAACAAGATCCACTAGGTCAACATCATGAATCCAAGTTAGGCAGGTATACGCATTTGTTAGTAACTAATCCTCTAATCTAAGAGCATCTCGACTCCTCCGCCAAATTTAGACTCAATCTCAAATTTAAGTAAAAATCACCCAAAACCTACATCCACTCCTTACCCAAATCTATGCCAAATTTGAGTTTTACTCAAATATCTCACCAAGTTTGTAGTGAACCAAATCCAGAACCAATTTTGGCTGGGAAAGTAACTTTTTGGTGGTTTTAGGGTGTATGTCTTGAGTCCGCAAGGGTAGGAACGAATAGAATGAACATGAAACATGCCATGTATTTTATTTTCCTTTTACTTGAGAAGTTATTTGTTGTATTTTTGCATATCTAACCCGAACAGTACAATTAATGGCCGAACACATGACGGGTGGGTTCACGCTACGAGTAGGCAGGATCCCACCACCGAGTAGTTAGGTGGTCGGCGATAAAAGATTGAGGGCACGAGAGGCCAATGACGAACATGAGTTATGAGTTGTTCGGTAATACGATGGCCGAACAGAAAGGGAGTTCTAAACCCATATAGCTTTAAGTGATAAGGCAGTAAGAACATTCTAGCAGCAGTATATTAAGTAATGGCAAGTAGGGCTGTAAATGAACCGAGCAGCTCGTGAGCTCGGCTCAGCTCAACTCGACTCGTTAAGACTCGGTTAGGCTCATTTAGTAAACGAGCCAAGCTCGAGCTCGAGTATTCAGCTCGATTAGTAAATGATCCGAGCTCGGCTCGACTCGTTTGACAAAAGCTCGGCTCGTTAAGGGTGGCTCGGCTCAATTAAAGAGACTTGTTTAGTAAATGACTCAACTCGGCTCAATAAGGGCTCGGCTCGTTAAGGCTTGAGCTGAGCTCAAGCTCGAATATTGGGCTCGTTTAGTAAACGAGCTTGAGCTCGAATTTTGGACTCATTTAGTAAACGAGCCGAACTCGAGCTCGACAAAGCTCGGCTCGGCTCGTTTACAGCCCTAA
Organism: Rhododendron griersonianum; assembly: GCA_018127125.1. Taxonomy (NCBI): domain Eukaryota; kingdom Viridiplantae; phylum Streptophyta; class Magnoliopsida; order Ericales; family Ericaceae; genus Rhododendron; species Rhododendron griersonianum. The sequence continues at coordinate 47,050,687 of CM030789.1, read as the reverse complement.
ATTGGCAATGGATCCCATGAAAAAGGGATGATAATCGTGTTTCTTAAGGAAACACAGACTAAAAGACTGGTATGGAAAGAGTCCATATAGGACATGTACCTAAGGAAGTAAGGTATGCAGTTCATTATGGAATGAGAATCCGAAGTATTCTGGGTTTTCTATAAGAGATAGAAAATCTAGGGCAACAAGGATGCTTGGAGAGCAAGTATAGTCAAGTCTATATATACGATATAAATCTAAAGGCAAAGGTACGTTGTTTTGATCAGCATTCATACTGTTATTCCATACGTGATATTTGGGTTTGTTCTAGTATGAGATACTAACTTAAGTATCGGAGGGCCTTTACTAACAAGAGGCAAAGGTGCATTCACTCCTGTCTATTTTGCCATTAAGGTTCCGGCAAACTGCACGTGAGTGTTGTTCAAGAAAAGCTACTACTAGCATTAAGAGGATTATTTTTCCTTACACTAGCTATGGACCATGATGGTCCTCAAGATAATGTTGGAAGGGGAGATCGTAACAATGCACAACCAATCATGGAAGGTAGATTATTTGATGCGATAGTACAATTAATTAATAGCTCAATAGGCAAGATATTTGAGTTTGAGTTACAGTCACTACAACAAAAATCACATTTTATAACATGCAAAAAACGCTATTGAATGTCATAGATAGCATTCCGAAAAACGCTGTGTTAGCCGATGCTATTAAAAGTCAAGACAAGTCAAGACTTTTGATAGCGTTCTATGACCGCTGCCTTAGATAAACTTTTAACAGCGTTCTTTGACCGTTATCTTTGATAAACTTTTAATAGCGTTCTTTGCCCACTATCGAACGTCCAAGACTTTTAATAGCATTGACTAATACAGCGTTTTTTGGAATGCTATCTTATACTTTCCATAGCATTCCGCTATCCTATACTACTTTTTACAGCATTTAATGAACGCTATTGAAAGTAAACAATAGCATTTGATGAACGCTATATTAGCCAAAATTTGGCAATTTTTTTTTTAAATTCTCTAAATACCAATATACTAGTATTTTCAAATAAGATCATGGTAATTTCATTTAAGAAACAAAAATGATTTATACCATTCACTCATACAAATAGATCATACTCGTCCAAATATAAACAAATTTATCACCAAACTGAAGCCCTAATTCTCGTGCAGGTACAGGGAGCAGGTAGCATGTTTCAAAACCCAAAACAACAAGGATCATCAAACCATTTAAGTGCATAATCTATGCAAATCCCAAAATGATATCACATGCTAATGAACCATGATTAAAACCCTAGCCTCGTATTTGGCCAATAATAAGAATATCAAATCAACCCTGATTAGGGCTTCTTGAAACATGCTTTCATTCTTGTCCGGGGAGTGAGGCTAGGGAGCAGAAAAACGAGGTCAATAATAAGGATTAAAGAGTGCCAATTAGCTATTAGGAAAAATCGAGAAAAACAAGCATACCAGAAACGGTTAAGAAGTCTGGCGTAGAGAGAAACGATTGAGAAGCTCTGTCACCGATAAATGATTGAGAAGTCTGGCGCATAGGGAAAGGATTAAGAGAAAGGATTGAAAACAATGAACAAACCTTAAACGAACAAAACCCTAGAAATTTGAAAATTTGGTAAACTGGTTCACATGACTATGATTGAGAAATCTGGTGCTCCTTCGAATGGCAATAGATCCATCCAAACCAGTTCGCACAACTATAATTGAGAAATCTGGTGATCCTTCGAACTGTATCAATTGAAAATTTCAAAGGGGTCTGAGCGAAATGGGGCGCTAAGGATTGGCACTACTATTTGGGTAGAACGCTAGCTGTATATGGAGTTTTTAAATGAAAACACTGTGAAAATCTTTCCGTGTTTGTGGAACGCTATGGCAGACGTTTCCTCTTCATTCTAACTTCAAGAACGTTGTTATTGGTTCTTTATTACAACATTTTTAGAAAAAAACGCTATGGTATTATGCTATTAAAAGGCATATGTGTTGTAGTGAGTCTGCTGCGCAAGCGGATTGAGCGGGACAGTATACACAGTCGGTTTACAAGGCTTGGGCCTACAGAGTTTGATGGTCGACCACCTAATGCTCTTGATGTTGAGGAATGGATGAAAATTAAATTAAAGAGTTTGTTGTTGGTAATTGCCCCACGTGGGGGGCGGTGGATGAGAGTGATAATTTTGAGGGGATTGCACTATGTTGAATTGAGAGAATTCAAGTCAAGGGGAAGATTGTTAGGAATGTGTCTTGAATTTTACCCTTTTTGGACGTTTCCTATTGTGCTTAGACTTCTATGGCAAGGCTTTGATTGTGTTTATTACATGTAGATACGTTGTGGTATTCTATAGGCAAGTCTTTGGATAGTTTATGCAAGAGTGTTAGGGATATATATTTAGTCTCTAGTGAGTTATGAGTGCTCAATTTTTCTTGGTATCTCTTTGCTTGGGATTTAAGGGTTTCAATTTGTGGAGTGATGGGTATAGCCGGCTCCATTGTAATCTTACTTCTTGGTTACAGTTAATCCTGTCTTGCTCTTCGCCCATGGAGAACTACCCTTTGCTTCGTGCTTTGTGGAACCATGTATAACTTGGTGTTCTTGTGCATTTGCCATTTGTTAGCTTACTTTATTTTCTCAGTGGCTTGATATTAAAAGGGAGGGTGTTCAAATCCCAACAAATTCCACGATAGTAGCTTCATCTGGCCCCTTGGGGCCAATTCCGGCTGGCTTCCTCAACCGTATCCGTAGCAATCACGTCATCCATAACACTTTCCAGACTTGCCTCTGATTCACCCCACCAAGCCGAGGACGAGGTTTCTTAGCAAGTGAGCCAACTTCATCGTCATCAAAATTCGAGCTTTGATTATCACCCACACTGCTTGGCCTCTTACTTAATTCCAACGCAATGTTGGAGGACGAGCTCACCACCTTAATCAGCTTTAGAGCCGTTCCCCTGAGTTATTTGGCCCCTCCGTTTGTCTGTCTTAACCAACTACTTATCTTCTTGAAATGCATTTTATTGTTCCTGTCAAAACTCCAAAAACAACAATTCACTCACACATAATTTTGCATCAGCAACCAACTAATGACTCGGCAAATTAAACGACACATTAAACCCCCTTGAAAATCAAAGTCGTATCAGAACAAAGAGCAGATATTGGAGTACAAAACAAAACCAAGAAGATTAAAGCCTCATAACAACAAAGAGTAAGCAAGAAAAACATCAGAAAGGGACCAAAAAAGAAAATAAAACGAAGTGATTGTTCCCTTGTCAAGTTAGGAAGTACCAACACATGAATAAAATGCAAATGCGATCATTGCGTATGCACTTTAGATCAGTACTGTGGACGAAAATGTTCATCACAACTCACAAGCCAGTAGTAGACAATCTTAATGGTTAGCGCTAAAGCAATCTATACCAATAGATCTCATAATCAATTTAGCAAACGATTTAAGTCTTGAAGAAGCCAAAATCAGTACGTGTGATATCAAAACTGATGATGGTTATAGAAAAGGATAAGTAGTATAAAAGTAGCGGGTGCAAAGGAGTCATCTCCTCATCATAACTTTTTGAGTTCATATCTTCCTAGGCGGAGATAGTCCATGCCCAATTGGCATTCATAAATTATCTTTACGAGATATCACTAGGGCTTGCAATCCTATGGTATCTAGGTTAATTGATTCGAATATGTTCAGTGGTGGAGCCAGGATTCAGCTGTGGGGGTGGCACCGTTCAATATAAATCAAATTACATGTTGTGCGGAAAAATATGAGGAAGAAAATACATGTCCGGAAAAATATGAGGAAGAAAATTAAGTAGAAAGTCATAAAATTAGGTTTTGCATGTTGTGGATCTTTTTTGTGAAACACAAGTTTATTTCAACTCTGGTATTCAAATGGAAGACATTACGATACTAATTTTTCTCAATCCGAACATACCATTCTCTAAATTGCAAATTTTACATTATATGTACATAATATTAGTTTTTTTTTTTTTGCATCCCTGTAAATACCTAGTTTTTTTTGATCCGCTTGTAAATACCTAGTTGAACCACATTAATCTAAAGAAAAAAATTATGTGTTCGAAAGTACAGGTGACACCTACCCCAACCCCCTATATGTGAGCACCGTCACGAAATAAAATTAAATAGCTCCAGCATTAACTGCTTTCTGCTTTCTCCCTTAACAAACCACAAAAAATAACTAAATTGACAAGTTTCAAGAGTGCCGGAGGTAATGGAAAATCCCTCTTTCACTCCAAGTGGGAAAAAAGGTGCATCCCGTAACTTATTCATACAAATATGAAAATCGACATATATTTGTGAATTTATTTTATATGTCCATTCACACATACCAATATTCGTAAAGAAACCTACAGTAAAAATCTTACTAACTTGAGGGGGGGGGGGGGGGGGGAGGAGGGGGGGAGGGGAAATTTAATGTTGAGATGGGTCACGTGCCTCTCCAATTAGTGAAAAATACCTTGTTGCATGCAAAAATTTACAGGGAAAAATTAAATGTTGAAATGGGTCACGTGCCTGCCTCTCCAATTAGTGAAAAATACTTTGTATGCAAAATATTTACAATGAGAGAGGGAGAGAGTGCTGATAGTTTCCCAAAAGAAAAAGAAAATTGACACTTGAGAGAATCAAACTCCCCTGATCGAGGTTTAAGACGTGTTGGTCTACTTTTGCAGTAATGCATCTTTGAGTGTGTACGTCCATTTGTGGTTTTGCTTGTTCCTAGTTTTCAGTAGATTTAGCTCTTTGTGATTATTTCATGTAAGTGCCATTAGGCTTCTTGGAATCAAATTTGCTGTTGATAAAAAAAAAAAAAAAAGGTTTAAGATGTGCCACGCGCAATAGCCAACTCTACCAAAGTACTCTTTGATCAAACTTCTCATATTTCTGTATTAAATAACAAGTTTCTGTGCAAATATTTTTTTTTGGGTTAACATTTTTGAAACGGGAGTTTTTTGGGTTAACATTTTTGAAACGGGAGTGGCACGTGCCACTCCCCCCACCAGGTAACTCCGCGTGGGTCACACAATTGAAGCATATTAAAGTTATAGGAGGACGATTGGATTCAAAACCGTAGAACTTTTTCCCATCAACAATTTTCTACGTTTTTTTAATCGCTTTAATTACTGTAAAATAATTTTAGAAAACTATCAATCAATCATCTTTTTCCCGGATTAAGATAGAAATTAATTAGAATAACTCAGCCTTATAATCTCTATGGAACAATACTGGGAATACTAACCACCGTTAGTAGCAATTGTTTCGTTTTATGAACTATTTTTGATACGGAAACGACACGATCGGTCGACATAACCACAGACTATTGAATCACAATCACTCAATGTTCTGGAAATGAGGAAAACAGAATGTAATTGTCGCTTTGAATAAGGTTGAGATTACACTGCATGTTTCCTTGGCGTTCATTATAATGCCTTTTTTTTTTTGCTCGGCCGTTCATTATAATGCCTTGGACTTTATTACCCGTTATGTTTTATTTGCTTCTTTGATTCCACAACTTGCAGGTGGACTGACTATATGGGTGGAAAACTTGCCGATAGAAATGCAACAATATTTGTTAGGACAATGAAGCAGCAATCCAAGGATGTCCAACTTGAATTTAAAAGGAAGCTAGCTAAGCTAACTGAGGTCACATAAACTCACCCTTTCTTTCGGTTTGATCATTTCTACGTATCGTAGACCTCACCAGACTGTTTCCCTGGTTATTTCAGGTTCATACTCAGTTCAAGGAACAAGGATTAAACACTGAATTGTATTACAAAAACGAGGAAATGGGGGAATTTTTCAGTATAGTTCCCCCAAGTGCAATCAGGTAGCTAGACTCTTGATCTGTTCTTGTCATGGTTGGTTCTAAGTTCTTCTGCCCTTTGTAAACACCGGATTTTGCCCCACCCCTATTTTACTGTCTCAGCAAAGCAAGAACGTCAGCGCCTGTCATACTGACATAGTCGACCAGCAAATAAACACTAGGTTCCCCGACGGATGCGAAACGGTGCTGAAGGGACCAGCTTGTTCCCCAGAGATTCAAGCGATCATTTCGTATGGTAAGTATTTGTTTCCGACTTTTCTGATGCGTAGGCGTGAGCAAAAAATCAATGGCGTGTGTGGTGTGAGCGCGGGCGTGCTAGGACTTGTCGGCGTCCAACGTAAGAATGGCATGAGCGCCTTTAATCTGACTTCGTATGTAATGCGATTGCGTGTGACCCAAAGGGTAAGGCCACAAAGAGGTTCGTGATTTGCTACAACGAAGTGGACTTAGAATTTCCCAACCGTATGAGAAAAAGAAGAGAACATCGTAAAATAAAGACGAACTTTATTATATCGGAATAATAAAGTTGGGTACTAGGAAAAGTAAAAAACCCAGATTACTTTATGAAGTAATTGAGTTGAATGCAGGAAAAGTAAAGATAAAACAAACTTTGGTGAAAGTTTGAGTTTGATATATAAGCGCTTACTACTACAATAAACGATAATGATCACAGTTATTTACTGTGATCATATGTCTGTAATCACGGTTTTAAAATCGTGATCTTTCTAGGTGTGACTGTAAGTCCTTTACTTTATATCACAATAATAAACCGTGATGGAAAATTCAAAATGATCACACTTATTAAGTGTGATCGTATGTATTTAATCAGAGTTCTAAAACGTGATCTTTTCGGGTGATATCGTAAGTCTCCTACTTTAGATCACAATCATAAACCGAGAGAGTCTGAGTCCTTGTGGTGTTCTAGCTTTGTTAACGCCAAAGAAGGATGGTAGTTGGCATATGTGTGTTGATAGTCGTGTTATTAACAACATTACCATCAAGTACAGGTTTCATGTTCCGCGTTTGGATGATATGTTGGATATGTTGTATGAGTCGAAGTGGTTTTCAAAAATCGATCTGCAAAGTAGGTACCATCAGATTCGTATCCGACCGAGCAATGAGTGGAATACATCGTTCAAAACCAAGGATGGCCTTTATGAGTGATTGGTTATGCCATTCGGTCTTTCTAATGCACCAAGTTTATGCGGATTATGAATCAGATTTTGCGGCCTTTAACAGAAAAGTTTCGTTGTTTATTTCGACGACATACTGATCTATAGTAAGTCCGAGGAGGAGCACGTGGGGCACATGCGCCAAGTGTTGATGGTGCTGCAAGAAAATAAGTTGTACATTAAACTCAAGAGTGTAGTTTCTTGACTAACAACTTATTGTTCTTGGGTTATGTGGTTAGTTCGGATGGGATTCATGTGGATGAAGATAAGGTTCGAGCCATTCGCGACTGGCCGACACCGAAATCTGTTACTGAGGTTCAAAGCTTCCACGGGTTGGCCACTTTCTATCGGCGTTTTATTCGGAATTTCAGTTCTATTGTGGCACCGATCACTGAGTGTTTGAAGAAAGAGAAGTTCTTGTGGGGAGATGAAGCAGAGAAGAGCTTCATGGTGATTAAGGAGAAGATGTGTACCGCGCCGGTTTTGGCACTACCTAGCTTTGAAAAGATTTTCGAAGTTGAGTGCGATACTAGTGGGATTGGTATTGGGGCTGTTCTGTCCCAAGAAAAAAGACCGGTGACTTTCTTTAGTGAGAAGTTAAGTGAAGCAAGTCATAAGTGGAGTACATATGACCAGGAATTCTATGATGTGGTGCGCGCTCTTAAACATTGGGAGCATTATCTGATTCAAAGGGAGTTTCTTAGTATGCACGTGCATTGAGCGACGTTTTTGCAGAAATTTCCTTTTACTATTTGGCATAAGTCTGGGGAAACAAATCGTGTGGCTGATGCTTTGAGTCTTAGAGCTGATCTTTTGGTGACTTTGGCCCATGAGATTGTGGGTTTTGAGTTTCTGAAGGAGCTATACCCAGAGGATGATGACTTTAAGTAGATTTGGGATGTATGTGTGCAAAATCGGCCTATAAGTGATTTCCATATTACTGATGGGTATTTGTTTCGAGGCAATTGCTTATGTATTCCAAAGTCTTCCTTAAGGGAAAGCTTAATCCGAGACTTACATGGTGGAGGATTAAGTGGTCACTTAGGGAGGGATAAAACTGTGGCCAGTTTGGAGGAACGGTATTATTGGCCTCAGTTGAAGCGAGATGTTGGGAATTTTGTGAGGAAGTGCTACACTTGTCAGGTGTCTAAAGGTCATTCTCAAAATTGGTCTTTACACGCCTCTGCCTGTTCCTAATAGCATCTGGGAGGACTTATCAATGGATTTTGTACTGGGTCTGCCTCGTACTCAACAAGGAGTAGATTCTGTGTTTGTGGTAGTAGACAGGTTTTCAAAGATGTTACACTTTATTGCTTGCCGAAAAACATCTGATGCTTCTCATGTGGCTCGTTTGTTTTTCCGTGAGGTGGTGCGCTTGCATGGGGTGCCGCAGTTCATTACTTCTGACCGTGATGTGAAATTTCTTAGCCATTTTTGGGTAACTTTGTGGAAGATGTTCGGTATGTCGCTGAAAAGGAGCTCCACTGCACATCCACAAATGGATGGCCAAACTGAGGTAACTAATCGGAGTTTGGAAATTTTGATTTGCAATATTTGTGGGGACAAGCCAAAACAATGGGATTTTGCTTTACCGCAGGCTGAGTTTGCTTTCAATAGTGCAGTTCACAATTCCACAGGAGAATCACCTTTTTCTTTGGTATATGTGACCCCTCCGAAGCATGTGGTGGATTTGGTTCAGTTTTCACGAGGGCCTGGTGTTAGACTTTGTCTCACATCGCTCATCTAAGCCACTCAAACTTTGTTAATATATTCTAGAGGTTACTCCACCTATATAGCCAATTGGTTTAGGTTGGAACCCTCCAAGAAATCTAACATGGTATTAGAGCTTGGTCTTGAGTGTGTGGTCAAGTCTCCGTCGCCCGAGTCAATCGCCTCATCTCATCAATTCATACCTCCACGTGCATCCGGGCTGCACGTGAGGAGTCGCCCTAGTCAAATCTCCTAATTTCCTCAATTCGTACCTCCACGTGCATCCGAGCTGCACGTGAGGGGGAGTGTTAGACTTAATCCCACATCGCTCATCTAAGCCACCCAAGCTTGGTTAATATATTCTAGAGGTTACTTCACCTATTGCCAATTGGTTTTAAGTTAGAACCCTCCAAGAAATCTAACATGGTATCAGAACTAAGTCTTGAGTGGCCTCACCTAGTGTGGTCAAGTCTCTATCGCCCGAGTCAATCGTCTCAGCTAATCAATTCATACCTCCACGTGCATCCGGGCTACATGTGAGGGGTCGCCCAAGTCAAATCTCCTAGTTTCCTCAATTCGTACCACCACGTGCATCCGGGCTACACGTGAGGGGGAGTGTTAGACTTTGTCTCACATCACTCATCTAAACCACTCAAACTTGGTTAATATATTCTAGAAGTTACTCCACCTATAGCCAATTGGTTTTAGATTGGAACCCTCCAAAAAATCTAACACCTGGGTTTAGTGTTGCAGTTGAAGCGATTGCTAAGCAGGCTCAAGAGGTGCAAGAGCAGGTGAAACAGAAGTTGGCTGAGACGAATGCGAAGTACAAGCGGGCTGCTGATAAGTGTCGGCGTGAGAAATTGTTTCAGGAGGGTGATTCTGTTATGGTCTTTTTGCGAAAGGAGAGGTTTCCCGTGGGAACCTAAAATAAGTTGAAACCGAGGAAGTATGGTATGTACAAGGTTGTGAAAAAAATTGGTGATAATGATTATGTGATTGATTTGCCTGAGACTATGAAGATTTTCAAGGTTTTCAATGTTGTTGATCTATTTGAGTATCATGTTGAGGAGCCACTTTATCCAGATTTGAACTTAGGGTCGAGTTCTTTCGAAGTAGATTGGACTGATGTAAAACACATGAAGGCCCAATTAATTTCATGATCAATTGGACCGGTCGAAGCCTCAAAAGCCCAAACGTTGTTTAATTGCAAATTACCCGATTTGGCAACTTTCGGACGAGCTCGGATTGGGCCCAAACTTGGTGGGTTGACTTATTTTCGCGCTACGGTCAATACTCACCACCCTAAGTTGTGACTAGTGGTGTTTTTTGGCCTAATTCCTTCGTTTAGGCCTCCAATTAGATGTTTTTGCCGTTTTAGAAAATATTTGTTTCGTTAATAACTTTTAGCGTATAATTCTATAGAAGTTAATTGATTCTTTTTTAGAAAGTCATGTTTTTCTTCTTTTTTCCAATTTAATTATTTTCCCCAAATTTTGGAAATTTTCGTTTTTGAGTTAGAGTTTTGCTAGGTTACGCCTTTTTCCTATAAAATGGGTTGTAAGTAATATTTATGCAGGTTTTTATCAATAATATTCAGACTTTGTCTTTTTCTCTCATGGACTCGAATTTATCATTCGTTCGATTAGTACGCAACTAATCTCTTTGTTAATTCTACTGTGTCAAATTTCCTTTCCCCATTTCTTTAAACTTCTCAGCTGGGTCGAGGTCCACAACTAACTGGATACCATCAATAGATTTAACATGGGTCAGGTTAAGTTCAAGCATTTCCATATCTGCTTGATTTAAAAAAACCCACTTCTGAGAGGTTCCAAAATCCTTTGTCAAACACCCCAACATCCGAAACTGGATCATGAATCAATAATAGGGTTATAATAGCATATCAATTTATCCTATGTGCCAACGAGCCATCTACCTCACAACCAGGAGTTAAGACAATACCATGACCTCAGTGTTAGCCCCAAGGTTTTAGATTTTGATGATAACAAACATACGTCGTTAGTCTTTTGGGCTTAATTGGAATAATATGTTTCTATTGAACTAATTATGCTATTACTCATTATTATAGGGACTTATAAGCAATTCCCTTGTATCTAAAGGTGTGCCCTACACAGGATATCATTTTCCAGAATTTGGGTTTCTTCGTGCGAGAGGAAGAGTGAGGCGATGAAAACAAGAGAGGAGCTTCGAAGAAGAGAGAGGCGACCGAAATCAAAGGGTTCTTCGGCTCAATCAAAGATTCAATTGAAAGGATTCTCTTCTTCACAACTCCTATCTCCAATAGGCAAGTAAATTGAAGGAGAGAGATTAAGGAAAATCTCTCCCTAATTTCTAACAGCTGGAAGGTCTTTGAAAAGGAAAGAAGAAATCTTGTTGCTAGAAGATTGAAGATGGAAAGATTATGGGCTGATTGTGTGCAACGGCTATGAGAAAGTCTCCAACGTTCAACTGGGTTTTCCACGTTAAAAAGGAAAGCAGGAGCAAGGTCGAAGAACACATCTCTGAAGAAAAAAATTACTGTGAGCTTTCTCTTGAAATTCTGTCAGTCAAAAATTCAAACCTTCATCTTGAATATTCTACACTAGCTTGAGTGTTATCTTTGAACGATATTGTAAAAGGGATTTCACACCCTTGTCTGAGATTGAACCGTTTTTGTGAGTGGTTTTTGGGTAGAAAAATCATTTGGATTTAGGTGTAACTAGCACCGGAGTCTTAGCTAGTTGAGAGTGGATTCGGAGTAATCGCTCGTTGTAAGGTTCTCTAGCACCCGCAAAGCTAGAGGTTTGTAACGACTATTGGAGATAGTGCAGCAATTCCTGAGTAGGACACTTGGGGAGTGGAGTAGGCCGTGAAGTTGCGGACCGAACCACTATAAAATCCTCGTGTTAATTTTCTCTATCCCTTACTCTTTTCCTTTCTGTTCTTGCATTTCTATATTGCATAACCAAATTGATAAATCACTGAAAACAAACTTGGAGTAGAATAAGTGCAAAATTGGTTGATTAGCCTATTTATTTAAGCTCTAAAAATCTGTTACTTAGTTCTCTGTTTCTGTTGTGTTTTGGGTGTTTTAGATATTGAGCTTGCTCCATCCACTTTGATTATAGTATTGCTGACTGGTTTGAGTTGACTCAAATATTGTGCTGCAGCATTGATTTGTTTATATCTTGCGTTTAGTTTTTTAATTTGCTAAAAGTTAGTGTGAAACCCAATTCACCCCCCCCCCCCCCCCTCTTGGGTTGCTTTTGGACCAACAATTGGTATCAGAGCGAGGCTCTAGTTATTTTTTGACTTAATCGTCTCAGGGTAAGATCCATGGCAACCCCTTATGGCACCTTTCTTCCCGAAGGTCAATCGAGCCATAGACCTCCTTTATTTAGCGGGTCTAACTACAATTATTGGAAGGCTAGAATGCGTATTTATATTCAAACTGACTACAAGTTGTGGAGAGTTATTATTGATGGGCCGCACCGTCCTACCAAAATTGTAGATGGAGTTGTAGTACCAAAAGAGGAAAAGGAATGGAATGCTAATGATATTACTGGAATTGAACTGAATGCTAAAGCTATGAATCTGCTATATTGTGCTTTAGATCCTAGTGAGTTTAATAGAGTTTCTGCATGTGAATCGGCTAAGGAAATTTGGGATAAACTAGAAGTCACGCATGAAGGTACTAGTCAGGTTAAAGAATCTAAAATTGACCAGCTTGTTCATAAGTATGAACTGTTTAAAATGAAACCTGATGAATCCATCTCTAGCATGTTTACACGCTTTACTGATATTATTAATGGCTTGAAGTCTCTTGGAAAGTCTTACTCTAATGTTGAGCTTGTAAGAAAGATTCTCAGGTCATTACCAAAGCAATGGGAGCCAAAAGTGACGGCAATCATCGAGGTCAAACGAGATCTCACAAATTACGGCCTTGATGAGTTGTTGGGTTCTCTTATGACTCATGAAATCACAATGAATGTGGAGGAAGATCAAGGCCAGAAAAAGAAGAGTATAGCCCTCAAGTGTTCCACCTCAAAGAATGATGACCAAGATGATTCAGAATCAAGCTGCAGTGATGAAGAAATAGCACTGTTTACAAGGAAATTCAAAAAGTTCATGAGAAAGAAGAAAGAAAATGGCAAGAGGTTCTTCAAGAAGGATGGAACAAAAAGTGAGAACAAGAGAGATCCCATCATATGTTATGAATGTAAGAAACCAGGACATATGAAGTCTGAATGCCCTCAAGCAAATGATTCTAGCAAGAAGGCAAAAAGAAGAGCACTTGCGGCGTGGGGAAATAGCAGCGATGAAAGTGATTCAGATGATGACAATGAACAAGCCAACTTGTGTTTAATGGCTCATGAAAACACCGAGGTAAATTCTCTTGAGGATTCTGATGATGTTACTTATGCTGAACTATTAAATGCGTTTCATGAATTGCATGCTGAATTTAAGAAGTTGGCCTCAAAAAATAGTTTTCTCAAAAAGAATAACTCCTCTCTTCTCGCTGAAAATGAACTTTTAAAAGGAGAGAATGAAGTTTTAAAAGAGAAGGTAGAAAAAGATTTTTCAACAAACAAAAATTCTGATTTGGAATTTGAAAATGAAAATCTGAAAAAGGAAGTTGAAAACTTGAAAACTACCTTGTCTAAGTTTGTTAAAGGGAGAGATACTTTGGATGTTATTCTAGGAAAACAAAGATGCATTTTTGACAAAGCTGGATTAGGTTTTGATCCCATCAAAAAACAAAAGTCTTATCAAAATTTCTTTGTAAAAGCAACTTCTTCAACTTGTCCTTTTACTACTTGCAACTACTGTGGTAAGAAAGGTCATATTTTACATTCATGTCCTATGAAAAGAAATACCTATGTTGGAACAAAAAAGATATGGGTTCCAAAGAATTCTGCTGCTAACATTCAAGGACCCAAACAAGTATGGGTACCAAAGATCAATATCTAATCATTTTTGCAGGTATGCTTGAGCACAAAGGCAAAGAATGAGAGGTGGTTCTTGGATAGTGGATGCTCAAGGCACATGACCGGGAATGCTAAACTGTTCAGCACTTTATCAGCTAAGGAAAGTGGTTTTGTAACATTTGGTGACAATAGCAAAGGTAAAATCATAGGTATTGGTAATATTGGTAAGGATCCCTCTCCTACTATTGAAAATGTGCTTCTTGTTGATGGCTTAAGGCATAATCTTTTAAGTATCAGTCAGCTATGTGATAAGGGTCATAGAGTTATTTTTGAAAAATCACAATGCATCATAGAAAACATTGCAGAAAAGAAAACAATTTTTGTTGGTACTAGACATGACAATGTTTACATTATTTATGCTCATTCTCTATCTTCCAATGATGATAAATGTTTGACTGCTATGAATGAGAATAGTTGGTTATGGCATAAGAGACTTGCACATGCTAACATGCATTTGATTTCAAAACTTTCTAATAAGGAATTGGTTGATGGTCTTCCTAAGATGAAATTTGAAAAAGATAGACTTTGCGATGCATGTCAAATGGAAAAACAAACTAGAACTTCTTTTTCAGCTAAAAATATTGTTTCTACATCTAGACCATTACAACTTTTGCATATGGACTTATTTGGACCTACTAGAACTGCTAGTCTTGGTGGTAAACATTATGCTCTTGTTATTGTTGATGATTATTCTAGATATTCTTGGGTTATGTTTCTTGCTCATAAAGATGAAGCTTTTCCCGCCTTTACTAAGTTATGTAGAAAAGTTCAAAACGAAAAAGGTTTTCTCATATCTAGCATTAGAAGTGATCATGGTAGGGAACTTGAAAATAGCAAGTATGAGTTATTTTGTGATGAACTTGGCATTGATCATAACTTTTCTGCTCCTAGAACTCCTCAACAGAATGGTGTAGTTGAAAGAAAAAATAGGACCTTGAAAGATATGGCAAGAACTATGTTATGTGATAGAAATCTACCTAGATATTTTTGGGCTGAGGCCGTTAATACTGCATGCTATGTTATGAATCGTGTTATGATTAGGCCTATTCTTAATAAGACACCATATGAACTTTGGAAAGGTAGAAAACCTAATATTAGTCACTTCCGTGCATTTGGTTGCAAATGTTTTGTTCATAATAATGATAAGGATGATTTGGGTAAGTTTGATGCTAGATCTGATGAAGGCATATTCGTTGGTTATTCCATATCTAGCAAGGCATATAGAGTTTTCAATAAAAGAACATTAGTTGTCGAAGAATCTGTCCATGTTGCATTTGATGAGACTGACCATATTTCTTCCAAGTATTTTCCTAGTATTGATAGCCTAGATGATGAGATGCCACGAGAAATATCAGTAAGAAACGAAATTCATGTGGAAACTGCACCAAACTTAGTTTCAGCAAGTGCTAATAATGCTGATGGAGTTGCAACAGAACTGGAAAATGGAGTCAGTTCAACTGCTACTGAACAAGTGAATGAATTGATTTCAATAACACCACAACATAGAGATGTTGATATTGTTCCAAGAGAATGGAGGTATGCTCGTGATCAATTCAAAGAACAAATTATAGGTGACCCATCTCAAGGTATGATGACTCGATCTTCTCTTCGTAATGTATGCAATAATCTTGCTTTCTTATCTCAAGTAGAGCCTAAGTCTTTTGTTGAAGCTGAAAAAGATGAGAGTTGGATTCTTGCTATGCAAGAAGAACTCAATCAATTAGAAAGGAACCAAGTATGGACTTTGGTCCCTAAACCTGAAAATAGCTCTGTCATTGGCACTAAATGGGTGTTTAAGAATAAAATGGATGAATCTGGTGTAGTAGTTAGAAATAAGGCCCGACTCGTAGCCCAAGGCTACAATCAAGAGGAAGGCATAGATTTTGATGAAACATTCGCGCCCGTTGCTAGACTAGAAGCTATTAGAATGTTACTTGCATTCTCATGCTTTAAAAATTTCAAACTTTTCAAATGGATGTAAATAGTGCATTTCTAAATGGTTTTATCTCCGAAGAGGTTTTTGTTAAACAACCACCTGGATTTCAAAACCATGAATTTCCGGATCATGTTTTTAAACTCTCCAAAGCTCTTTATGGTTTAAAGCAAGCACCTAGGGCATGGTATGATCGTTTAAGCAAATTTTTGATTGAAAATGGTTTTTCAAAAGGAAAAATTGATACTACTCTTTTCATAAAAACCAAAGATCATGATATACTTGTTGCTCAAATATACGTCGATGATATTATTTTTGGTGCTACTAATGAAAATTTGTGCAAGGATTTTGCAAATTGTATGCAAGGTGAATTCGAAATGAGCATGATGGGTGAACTCACCTACTTCCTTGGACTTCAAATAAAGCAATCGACATATGGTATTTTTATCAATCAGTCCAAGTATATCAAAGACCTATTGAAGAGGTTTGACATGGAAAAAACTAAGCCAATGGGTACCCCTATGAGTACTTCTACCAAACTCAACAAAGATGAAATAGGTAAGCCTTTTGATGAAAAGAAATATAGAGGTATGATTGGATCTCTTCTTTACTTAACAACTAGTCGACCGGATATTATGTTTAGTGTGTGTCTATGTGCTCGATTTCAATCATCTCCTAAAGAATCACACTACCTTGCTGTTAAAAGAATTTTCAAATACTTGATTGCTACTCCAAACTTAGGATTGTGGTATCCTAAAGGCACTTCAATTGATTTAATTGGATATTCGGATGCGGATTTTGCTGGTTGTGCAATAGATAAAAAAAGCACTAGTGGTACATGTCAATTTCTTGGACATTCTCTTGTTTCTTGGTTTAGTAAAAAACAACATTCTGTTGCTTTATCTACTGCTGAAGCTGAATATGTCGCTGTTGGAAGTTGTTGTGCACAAGTTTTATGGATGAAACAACAGTTAGAGGATTTTGGTTTAATCTTTGATCATATTCCCATTAAATGTGATAATACTAGTGCTATAAATTTGACTAAGAATCCTATTCAGCACTCTAGAACCAAGCATATTGATATTAGACATCACTTTATTAGAGATCATGTTCAAAGAGGAGATGTTGTTATTGATTTTGTGAGCACTGATAATCAACTTGCCGATATTTTCACGAAACCTCTTAGTGAGGATAGATTTTGCAGCTTAAGAAGAGAAATTAGTATGTCTAATCCTTGTTAATATTCTTGATCTCATTTTTTTATGGCTCTTGATCTCATTTTTACTCTCTCTGTGGTACATATGACCTGCACTCGATAAGGCTTTTTAAGTGTACTAATGTCTTTCTTAGTTTGGCTTAAGTTGTTGACTGATCATGTTTCAAGATTCTACAGCTTGACTGATCATGTTTTTGGAATGAGATGCGTCTAATCTTCATTGGGATAACAATATTTGAGGCATTGGATAATAGATTCCTTTATCCCTTTTGTGTTAACAGTTCTCTGTCAAGATAAAAACAGGTCTATCCTATTAACTTTTTGTTGATGACAAAGGGGGAGAAGTATTGAGAAAGACCAAAAAGAAGCTCGAGCAAATGCGGCATAAATTTAGGGGGAGCAGCAAATGCGGCATAAATTTAGGGGGAGCAAATTGAAAAGAGATTGAGCTCAAGAAAATTGTGCATCAATTAAAGGGGACTCATCTTCTCTTTTATTAATTTTGCTCTCGGCTCTTTCTATTGAATATTATTGATCTAATGTTTGTCATCATCAAAAAGGGGAGATTGTTAGCCCCAAGGTTTTAGATTTTGATGATAACAAACATACGTCGTTAGTCTTTTGGGCTTAATTGGAATAATATGTTTCTATTGAACTAATTATGCTATTACTCATTATTATAGGGACTTATAAGCAATTCCCTTGTATCTAAAGGTGTGCCCTACACAGGATATCATTTTCTAGAATTTGGGTTTCTTCGTGCGAGAGGAAGAGTGAGGCGATGAAAACAAGAGAGGAGCTTCGAAGAAGAGAGAGGCGACCGAAATCAAAGGGTTCTTCGGCTCAATCAAAGATTCAATTGAAAGGATTCTCTTCTTCACAACTCCTATCTCCAATAGGCAAGTAAATTGAAGGAGAGAGATTAAGGAAAATCTCTCCCTAATTTCTAACAGCTGGAAGGTCTTTGAAAAGGAAAGAAGAAATCTTGTTGCTAGAAGATTGAAGATGGAAAGATTATGAGCTGATTGTGTGCAACGGCTATGAGAAAGTCTCCAACGTTCAACTGGGTTTTCCACGTTAAAAAGGAAAGCAGGAGCAAGGTCGAAGAACACATCTCTGAAGAAAAAAATTACTGTGAGCTTTCTCTTGAAATTCTGTCAGTCAAAAATTCAAACCTTCATCTTGAATATTCTACACTAGCTTGAGTGTTATCTTTGAACGATATTGTAAAAGGGATTTCACACCCTTGTCTGAGATTGAACCGTTTTTGTGAGTGGTTTTTGGGTAGAAAAATCATTTGGATTTAGGTGTAACTAGCGCCGGAGTCTTAGCTAGTTGAGAGTGGATTCGGAGTAATCGCTCGTTGTAAGGTTCTCTAGCACCCGCAAAGCTAGAGGTTTGTAACGACTATTGGAGATAGTGCAGCAATTCCTGAGTAGGACACTTGGGGAGTGGAGTAGGCCGTGAAGTTGCGGACCGAACCACTATAAAATCCTCGTGTTAATTTTCTCTATCCCTTACTCTTTTCCTTTCTGTTCTTGCATTTCTATATTGCATAACCAAATTGATAAATCACTGAAAACAGACTTGGAGTAGAATAAGTGCAAAATTGGTTGATTAGCCTATTTATTTAAGCTCTAAAAATCTGTTACTTAGTTCTCTGTTTCTGTTGTGTTTTGGGTGTTTTAGATATTGAGCTTGCTCCATCCACTTTGATTATAGTATTGCTGACTGGTTTGAGTTGACTCAAATATTGTGCTGCAGCATTGATTTGTTTATATCTTGCGTTTAGTTTTTTAATTTGCTAAAAGTTAGTGTGAAACCCAATTCACCCCCCTCTTGGGTTGCTTTTGGACCAACACTCAGTCATAGGCTCGCGGCGGTGACAAGGGCCATTATCACCCATGGTAGGTTCTAGCAAGTTAGATTAGTAATCAACTAATAGGGTAAGCACCAACCAAGCTTATCGACAAACAACCACCAAGTTTGCCAAATCAACCAAAGGTAAACAACAACCAAGCTTGCTCAAAAACCGAATGCAAGCAGCAACCAAGCTTACAAACTAGAACATTGGCACAGGAGGCATAAAAATAATTCATTTCAACTCATCAAATAGATTTGAACCATCTAAGCAACGATTATCTCCAAAATATTCTCAAATCATAATAAGACTTTTCAATCAATAAAAATAATACCGCAATTGAGTAAGTAGAAACGAGACATTTCAATTTATTATTGAAGCTATGCATTCTAATCACCTTACAAAAACCCAACTCCGCTACCGACTCTACTCCCAACAGGAGACATCACAGTGACAATCCTTATGTTATCTCCACCTCGTAATTTTTATAAATAACGCTCCACCCATAAGGTTCACAACCAAAGCTCATGCCCAAATACAAATGAAATGCATGCCAATGCATTATGAAATCCAACTGCATTGCGCTCTACGAATTGCTGAAAATTTTCTATTAATTCATTTGCTACAAGATTTTCACCACAAGCCCTAGACACTTGTAGAAGCATCATATTAAAATTTCCTAATTTTTTGACCTTGGTACGTATTTTTAAACAGATACCAATCCGAGTGAACGCTCGCAGTAAATTCAGCAAAACAACTTTTGTGCAAAATTCCAAATTTGAATGAAAAATGGAAGTTTGGATCGAACACCTGATCTACATATCAAATTGAGCTGATTTTTTAGGAGCCCACTTAGTTTTTGTTTTAATTTTTGAACGGCTTGAATCATCCGTGAGTGACCCAAAGTGGACCCCAACTTACGCGTTTGTACCCCATCATTATGCTATTGGTCGGTACCAACAGCAGCAGCACGGTTCACTTTTAAAAAATGACCAGAGATGCTCCTGCAATATACTCCCTGCGTTCCAAATTAATAGTCCGGTTCGGTCTTCAATGCATTTTTTAAAATGTTAATATCTTTCAATCTATAATAAATTTTATGTGCAATATGGATCTCATATGATAGATCTCAATTAGTTCTATTATACAAAGTTTTTAAAATCTTTTTAGACATTATAGATTGAAAGATATTAACAATTTAAAAGTTGCGTTGGAGACCGAACCGGACTATTAATTTAGAACGGAGGGAGTAGCCAACAAATGAAAAAGGAACATCACAGTGACACAGTCCTTGCTTTATTTGCGGTATCGACAAGTGGATATGTCAGTATTAGATAAAAAGAAAGTGGATTTTCTGCACAATTATCTGCTCTTTCAATTACATTAATTGGAGTTGAATATATACAGAGAAATCAAATAGAGATCCAACGTTGAGATGTGTGCTGATAAGGAATTGATTTACATAGGAGTTGAATATATACAGAGAAATCAAATGAAATCTAACGTTGAGATGTGTGTTAATAAGGTGTTGATTTACGTAGGAGTTGAATATATACAGAGAAATCAAATGAAATCTAACGTTGAGATGTGTGCTGATAAGGAATTGATTTACGTAGGAGTTGAATATATACAGAGAAATCAAACGAAATCTAACGTTGAGATGTGTGTTAATAAGGTATTGATTTACGTAGGAGTTGAATATATACAGAGAAATCAAATGAAATCTAACGTTGAGATATGTGCTAATAAGGTATTCCCTCCGTCCCTTATTTACAGTACAGTATTCTATTTTGGGCTGTCTCTTAATAAGTATCCATTTTGTAAAGTTAGTAGGTAAAAGTTGGTGTATTGTCTATTTTGTCCCTAAAAGTAGATTTCATTTTGAAAAGTCAGGGAGTAAAAGTGTAATGATGATAGGTAAGTAGGAAAAGTGGAGAAAAAAGTTGATGTGAAAGGTATAATGATGATGTCTTATTAATAAGTTGAAGTTACGAAGCATGACACTTAAAAAGGGACGGATGGAGTATTGATTTACATAGGAGTTGAATATATACAGGAAATATCCAATGTCGAGATATGTGCTGATATGGTTTGATTTACATAGGAGTTGAAAATATACAGAGAAATCAAATGGAGATCCAACGTTGAGATGTGTGTTGAATAGGTATTTATTGTGTTAACTGCCTAGTGAATAGGGCTGCAAACGAACCGAGCCGAGCTGAGTTTTACCGTGTTCAAACTTGTTTATTAAGCTTTTAACGAACCCGAGCTCGAGCTCATTGAAAACTTAACGAGCCGAGCGGGCTTGGGTTGACTCGAGCTTGTTCACGAGCCTTAACGGACCAATAAAAAATATATATATATCCTCGCATAGGCCTAATACAACCAAAATTATTTTGATTGTGAAGGTATATATATATTCCATTTTCTTATACTCTACAAGAAAATAATCTTAATTTTAGAATAATAATAACATGTAATAATATGTTTTTGTGAGAATTTTGCATCAGGGTATCAAAATGCTAATACTAATTGTAGTAATTAACATATAAAGTCTGCTAACCCCGGCTCGCAAGCCGACTTGAACTGAGCTTATCCTAGCTCGAGCTCGGCTCATTTACAAAACGAGTTGAAAAAATTGGCTCGAGCTCGTTCGTTTAACTTACGAGCCATGCTTGAAGAGCCACTAACGAGTCGAGCTACGAGCCGCTCACAAGCGACTTGGTTCGTTTGCAGCCCTACTAGTGAACAACCTAATTAAAAGTTGATGGGAACTGCATCTGCCAGAAATAATGAATTGTAAAATTATTCAGTAAGAAAAACGAGGATGCATATGGTTATTGTATCTGAGATAGTACCTGCCTAGTGAACAACCTAATTAAAAGCTTGTGGGAACTGCGTGTCTGTCAGAAATAATAAATAGTGTTTTCAAAATTTCAATAATTATTTATCCCCAATCAAGCGACCAAAAATCTGGAGCGCAAATTGTGACCAAATGACAAGAGTGAACACCTCTTCTTCCCTCTATTGTTTATCTTTCAAAATGAAGCCGTAGTAGAAGTACTTGCACATTCTTAAAGGGGGTTCGTTTCGAAAATTTGCCGCTTTGTAGAACCTAATATAAGATTGGATTTTGCTGGTCTTTTAATGTTTTCTTAAATTGAACAAGTCTAATCCTATTTTATTTCTTTGGATTTTTTTAATTTCTTTGGATTTTTTTAATTGCTTTGACAGATAAATTATGTCGCCGCAGAAGAGAATGGACATGTTAAGTCTTACATTTGATTCGATTGAATATTTTTTTGTTGGTTTCAGTTTAAATATTTTGCAAATGAGATCGATTTCGAAAAGATCAGTAATAGAAGATGGTTCGCTCAACTAGTTAGTTCCATTACTGACTCTCTTATATTTCCTTTCTGGGATGTGATTTTTACACTCCACTTTTAGCCAATGGCACTCCACTTTTTTGTTTTATTTTCTTAAATGATTAACACACAAAATGGAGTATCAGTGGCTAAAACTGGAGTGCCAAAATCAATTTCCTTTCTATTTCGATCATACCCGCCTGTCACACGCGCGCACACACATGTTAAAATTTGTGTTCCTGCTTTTCATGTTCCCTGTAATGGTTTATATTTTTCAATAAATACATTCAAGTAAAATTAACTTGCATTATGTATATATTTGGTATCCCATTCAATGTAGGGGTTGTAAATTGTGGAACATTATATATACTAGAGGTGGCAAATGAAAATGTACCAACTTTTACCCACTAACTTTACAAAATGGACACTTATTAAGTGACAACCCAAAATAGAATACTGGACTTTAAAAAAGGGGACGGAGGGAGTAATTTTTTTTGAACTTTGTGTTAATTTCTATTTAAAGGCTACTTTAAATTATTATTTTTATATATAAAATATGAGAGAAAAAAGAAACATAATCCCACCTTTAACAAGGAGTCCTGCTACACACACAGCAATCTGTGCACAGATTGTGCACAGATTTCATTGTGGGGCCCACCACGGGTCCCACACAAATCATCCGAGCCGTTCATTAAATGTAAAACATTTTTTCAAGGGTCCCCATAAAAAATAAGCTCAATCCGATACCTATAGGTGCTTCATCCAACCATCTAACTTTTCATTCAGATTTTCGGATAATGAAAAGTTATATGGTTGGATCGAGCACCTATAGGTATCGGATTGAGCTTATTTTTTACGCGGATCCTTGGAAAAATGTTTTACATTTAATGAACGGCTCGGATGATTTGTGTGGGACTCATGATGGACCCCACAACAAAATCTGTGCACAATCTGTGCACAGATTATATGTGTGTGTAGACTTTCTGTTTAACAAGTGGGCTTTTTGTTTCACCTGTATAAGATGATATAGGAAGCGCCAGTCAATTTATCATACGAGGAATTCATAAACTAAATCAAAACTTAAATTTTATCCATGAAAATTGCCAAGTCCCAAGCTCTCCCATGTCAATAACTGCAGAGGTGCATACTACGAGAAATTTTTCAATGCCGAGTGGGTACCACGTGCCCGTGCCCACGTGGTGCCCGAGCAGCAAATATGGAGCTGTCCAAAAGTGTGTTGGACGGTTCAGATTGAAACCCTCTCACTCAACACACTCTCTCCTCTTTCTCTCTCTTTTCTCTCTCCAAATCCGAGTCGTCAAAACTGAAATGGACGGCCCAAAAGTGCTGAGGTACCCGCTCGGCATTGAATTTTTTTTCATATACTACGGAGACATTTTTCAGTGCCGGATGGGCACGGCCACGTGGTGCCCTTGTGCGCATCTCGGCTGTTCAAACGTGTTTTAGACGGCCCAAATTTATTTGGATAATTTTTTAGTTCAAAATTACCCAAACAAATCTGGGCTGTCCAAAATACGTTTGGACGAGATGCACGCACAGGCACCACATGGCCATGCCCACCCGGCACTGAAAAATTTCTCGTATACTACGGCATAAGCGTTACCTCCTCCCATGTCCCAGCCGCAGAAATTCATATATGTGGGGAGGTTGGTACTCGCGTACAACCCATGTTTATATGGGTTCAACTCATATCAACCCATTATACAATATGAGTGGGTTGGGTTGGATTATAAGTGGGAGAATTTGGACGGGTTAAAAGATATGGGTTGAGATTGCCACCTCTACAATATACCATAAACCAATGTACCAAACTTGGACAATGATTAATTAGTGAAATAGGCTGCTGATTTTGCCACTCCCTTTTTTGTTATTGTCATTTCCTTGCAAGTGTAGTTTTGGTGCAAAAATACACTTGCAAGGGAGTGGCGTTAACAAAAAAGGGAGTGGAAAAATCATTTCCCATGAAATATTAGGGGTGTTCAAGAAAACCACCCGAACTGTAAAACCGGTCCGATCCGGACCGAACCGTCCTATTTGATCCAGTTCTATGGTCAGGTTATGGTTCCAAAAAAAATAAAAACCGTTAAATTTTGGTTCGGTTACTGGTTCTCAATTAAAGAACCGTGGTTAGAACCGGACCGGACCATTTAGAACTAATATATATAATTATATAAAAATAAATATATGTGTAGAGATTGGTCTACTTTTTGAACATGAAAGAAGTTAGTGCTGCTGATTTAAGTGATATTTTGGGCATTGAAGCTGTTGTTCTTTACTTCAAGACGTGCTGCTATATTTAATAGTTTATGATATAGGTTTAATTTTAGTCCTAAATATAATGGATCATTAATGATTTTCTGTCGCTGAATTTAATTATTCCATAAGTGGTTTTGGCTACTTTATTGGTGGTTTTCGTCAATGTTTTTTGGTCGAGTGTCAAGTATTTCGTGAACCATATTGGGTTTTGATTCTTAATAAAATGTCTATTATTATTTTATGAGTTATTTGATGCTTTAAATTTTAAATTTTATGAGTTTATATTTTGTGAATAAGTGTTTGGATGCTAATTGGATAAAACTGAAACCGAACCAAAATCGGACCGGTTTTGCGGTTTGGTTCTGGTTAGGTTTCACATATATTGGTTAGGTTCTGGTTTTCAATTTTTTAGAACCGTTGGAAATGGTCCGGTTACTAGTTTTCTAGAGAACCGGACCAATCCGGACCATATACACCCCTATGAAATATCACCAAAACGGAGGAACATATGTACTATATAATAGTGTTTTGGTGGATAAACGTAGTTTGGGCAACAATAGGTCAATGCTTTTCAAACAAAATTCATAGTATTATATTATGATAATGATATCTTTTGCGGGAGATCTATTAAACAAGATCCATATTGTGAAAATATTAAACATGATAATTTTTAAAAAGAAAATTCAAAAGAAAAAAATTGGCCAGAACATATATGAAAAACTTTTAAAATCCTGTAAGAAAAAATGCCTTAAGTCAATTTTTTATGACATTATGATAATGATATCTTTTTACCTTGGTAATTATCGAGACCAATGTATTTTAAAGAAGTAAATTATTTTCACTTGTTTTAATTTTAGCTTCAACTTTTTAAAAATATAAAATAAATATTTTTTACATAAATTAATACTCAGAAATAAAATTTAAAATATTCCCAAATCTTGTGCGGGAAATCTTTCCCAAATTAGAGTTATGAAGACAATAGGGTTATTTTCTTTTTAATTCTTTGAGTAACCTGTTGTTTAGGTAACTAGCAGTGTGTTGTACTCATATAGTAACTTTTTTAAGGGTCTAAATTATGTCTTAAGTATCTAATGGCAAATAATGAGGGTTCATATTATACACACCCAAATAAAGGGGTGCCGGTGAAAGTGGAACGTCAATATGATTGGGGGGGTTGGGAACTGTCTATGTTCTTACACGCTCTGTGTCCCAAATTGTTGGTCCCTCTTTTTATTTTGGGATGTTTCAAAATAAATGTTCACTTTCTACAAATGACCAATAGATTTTAAGAAGATTCATGTTTCGCCCTTTCTCTTTTTCTACCATTTCTTAAAACCAATTGTACTGCAGTATTGTAATTGTACTGTAAAGAAAGTGTAATATAAAAAAGTCAATTATAAAGCAATTGTATTGTTGTACTGTACTTAAATAAGTTGGATTTCCCAAAAGGGACAAGCAATTTGGGACGGAGGGAGTATATATATATATTCTTCTCCTTTATGTTATTAGCTTTGTTGTCTAATATGAAAGGTGACAACCAAATATTTTAACTCTCCCTAATTACGATTCATAAATGTCATAATGATATGAAGTGTTATTTGTTATATAAATTGGACATAAACTTATTCAACACTCACTAACTATGGCTCCGTGCATAGCACGGATTTGATGCTAGTAGTCCCTTTATATGAAGGTGTCTAGAATGGAGAGAAGATGGTGCAAAGCTAAAGCTAACAATTAATTATTGCTTACCATTTGGTGGGATTTCATTTAAGTTTGGCACACAATGACAATTGAAATTTGATTTTAACTTAACTTTTTCTGGTATCATGGGCATGTGGATCCCTCCCTCCATCTGATATACCTTCAAGAATCAGCTTTTAATTTGTTGTGTAAGATGCCTAATTTGACACGGTGTGCTTCTTTTTATGTTCCAGTATTGTCGTGAAATATAGGCAATTGCCTTTTTCGATTGCGTCAAGCAATATTAGTATTAATATATTTTCTCACTATATATTCATTCCGTAAACAGATATAATGAAAAATGTAGATGTTTGGGAACCTATTTTTTGGCTTTTCATTTTTAGCTTTTTGGATTATGGTCAGAATGTGTTTTGGAGAATGAAAAAGTGTTTTGGTGATATATGCAGAACGTATTTTGGAACAGTAGTAGTGTTTGGTAGATGAATAATGAAAATGAATTATGGATTATTTTTTTCCCAGTTGCCCTTGGCCTTTATTATCGTTTTAAAAGGTGTACAAATTTTGTTTCCTTTTTCCTTCGGCTGTTATTATTGTGCTAAAATATTTTTTTATAATATTTAATTTTTTCCATTTTTTTTAATTTTCATATGTGAGGTGTAAGGAAGACATTCAATATTTTTTATTTGGTATTTTAGAATTTAAATAATAAGACCATGTTACAAGTAATATTTGAAATAAGAAATTCCACCACTTTAATTTAACGCCAAACACATACCGCATAATATAAAGAACAATAAAACAAACACAAACCCTTAATATTAGCAAACAAATTAAAGTTGTACCAACTGAAGTAAAAAAAAAAAAAACACACACACACACAAACCACGCCCAATACGAACTGACGCAAAAAAAGAAAAAAAGGATGCGCAAAACTGGTGACGTTCACGACCCTTCTCCGAGCTTCCGTCGACGACCACGACCCTTCTCCGAGCTTCTTCTCTTCTCTCTCTCTCTCTCTCTCTCTCTCTCTCTCTGGGTGTATTTGCCGTCTGGTGTGAACAGGTGAGGAAATAAGTGGATAAGAGGAGGGGGCAAAAATGGTAAATAAAGGGAGGAGAAGTGGGTATTTTGGTAATTGACCAGAAAATGGAAAAAGGCAAAAATGTGAAAAGCACCTCCAGACCTGATTCTCTGTTTTTATTTCTAAAGTGAAAATTCATGAACCCATTCTCCCAGAATGAGTTCTCATAATGGGGTGCCAAACACCTAAAATGGAAAAATGGGAATGCAAAAATGGGAAAATGGGGTTCCCAAAATGAAGAAATATAAGGTAATAAATATTTCGATGTGCTCGGTTAATAAGAGGTGAATCATGATTTTAGTGATCATATACGGCGGGATTTGAGTAATTCTGACACTGTTATAATCTTCCTGAAAATTTTGATCAAAAATTCAGAGCCAAAATTAAGAATAAGGCCACCAAATTTGGCATTGTGAAAATAATTGGGTACCATTCTAAATGATGGCGAGGAAAAAAGAGAGGAAATCAACAGAGAAAATTAAAAAAAAAGTATTGAACAATAGATCAAGGTGATGCTTTTGTGAAAATGATCGATGCTTCGAATAAATTTGTGATCACGATGACTTTTTGATGCATCGTTTTACAGAGGTTTTTATTAATTATTACTAATTAGTAATTGTTAACTCTGTACACCCGTCACAGTCTTTTTTTCACCGTGACTATTGTATCGCACACGCTAAAATACCACTTTACTTACTTTTTTTGTCTTTTGCTTTGACCAAAATTTAAAAAAAAAAAATTAAAAAAAGAGAGAGTACAGACTCTTGTCATCTCTGTCACCAGAGTCGGTCTACGATAACCAAGAACATCACAATTAGATTGGGTTAAAACTACATCTACTTCTTTTTTTTGTGCTCTTCGTTCATATAAGAAACATCGTTAACTATATAATTTATCAATATTATTTTGTTTTTACTAATTAATTGACAAATGTTCATAAGTTTGTCAGTTTTTTTTATTATTTAGAAATGGTACGTATTCGCCACGTCTAGCATAAAATCCTTGCTCAGGACATCGGATACATCGAAGTGCGCTCAAGATGGTCCCAACACCCCGTTATAACTAAAAGTCTTTAAGTTATTTTCCACTTTTTTTAAAAAATAAATCCACCTTTCTAATTGCCTCACATTTAGCTTGAAAATTATTTTTGAAAAGGAAATACTCATCACTTGGCCAGAACATCCAACACCAATAGTACACTAGGTACCGGCCAATAGTCAACTTTCTAAAAAAAAATTAGTGCGAGTGCTTAATTACTCTATAAATATCATAGTAATCCCATGGCCGAGTTGTAGAGTACTTACAATCCATTCCTACGACTTAAGTTACTATCTCCAAGAAATAGAAACTTCATGGAAGCTTTCTCACTGGCTATAGCTTTTCTGGTTATCTTTTTTACTCTTAGCTTCTTTGCTTTCAGAAATGCATCCAATGTTGATACAAATCTGCCACCAGGTGGCTCTGGGTGGCCTATTGTGGGTGAAACTCTGGATTTCGTCATCAACCCAGAGAAATTCATCAGTGATAGGATGAAGAAACATTCTCCGGACATATTCAGGACTAATTTTTTCGGAGAAAAGATCGTAATCATATGCGGCCCCAACGGCCACAGATTCCTCTTCTCCAATGAGGACAAGCACTTCAAACCGTACTTGCCAAAGGGCATCCAAAAGCTCTTTCTCTTCTCTTCACCGAAAACTTATAAGGGTTATGGCAACAGCGATGTTAAGTTGTTGCGATCCCCGGGGTTTTTGAAGCCCGAGGCATTGGTCAATTACGTGGCAGGTAATTCTTTACAACCTGATGTGGTGGTTGGCATTTTTTTTATTTTTTAAATTTGAACACGTGTCATTTTAGCTCATATTTTCATGAGAGATTATTATGTGGCCACAACTCTCCCAACCACACATTTTCCTGGGGTATTCATACTTAGTTTCATGCCTCAAATAAATGTGTGGTTGAGGGAGGTCTAGGAATTGAATTTAAGCCAAACATGAAAGGGAGTGGAAACGGAGTAAAAACGGTTTCAGTAACCAGGAGTAAGGAAAGAGGTTATCCTGGATAATGTCAGTGCAGCAGGCACAAAAGGGATTGGGGTGACGTGCCTAGTGAAACAGGTTGTCTTACAATCGTCATCTTGTAAGCACTTAACTTGAGAAACATCTCTTGTTTTCTTTTCTCTCCATTTAGCGTACTTTGCTTGCTTAGATTAACGTCAAATTAATGTCTTGTTGTAATTTTGTATTCGGGCTAAAATAGTTATGTTTGAGTGTGGGCCTGGTTATATAGTTTGTGTGTAGGGGGGTCAAATTATGGTCATTGTTATTAGTTGGGCCCAAGTGTAAGGAGATTAGTTGAAAAGTATAGAGAGAGAAAGAAAGATCTTCACATTGTGGTTATAGACTTTAAAAAAAAAAAAAAAAACATATGATATGGTGCCTAGGGACATTATATGGTTGGTCTTAGAGAGAAAGGAGGTGACAAAAAAGTATATTGACGTGGTTAAGGATATGTATAAAGGTGCGGTCACTACTGTTAGATCCCTAGCTAGTAGCAAAAACAAGTGAATTCACAATCACAGTAGGATTACATGACCAAGGGTCTCCTTTGAGCCCTTGCCTCTTTGCCTTGATTATGGATGAGCTGAAGAGATATATTCAAGATGATATCCCATGGTGTATGCTATTTGCGGATAATATTGTCATAGTAGATGAAACTGCAAGAGGTATTAATATCAAACTAAAACCTGGAGAGAAGCATTGGAGTCAAAAGACTTTAGGATCAGTACGTAGGAGTAAAACAGAGTACATGAAGTGCAAGTTTAGTGGTAGTCAAAGTGCTAGTGCGGACACGGTGGCCCTCCAATAAAAGGAACTACCAAGAAGCGAGCGTTTTAAGTACCTTGGCTCAATTGTTAGTAAAGATGGAGAAATTACAGAGGATGTAATAACACATAGAGTACAAGTTGGATAGATGAAGTGGAGGAGTGCCTTAGGTGTGTTATGCGACCACAGGATTCCCACAAAGTTGAAGGGAACTACCACACTGATATACGGCCAGCAATGCTGTACGGTACAGAGTGTTAGGCTACTAAGAAACAATATGTGAGTAAGATGAGTGTAGCCAAAATGAGAATGCTGAGATTGATGTGTGGTAAGATTTTTCGAGATAGAATTAGAAACAAAAACATTTGTGGAATGGTAGGGGTAGCACCATTAGAAGCTAAGATGAGAGAACATAGATTAAGGTGGTTTGGTCATGTACGTTTACCGTAGACCCGTCGACGCAGTAGTTAGGATGAGTGATTTGGCCACGGTAGATAATAACACTAAAGGGAAAGGTCGACCCAAATTGACCTTAGAAGCTGTAGTGCTCAAGGCTCTAGGTTCTCTGGATATTACGGAACACGATGGCATTGACATAGCTAAATAGAAAACACAAATTCATGTAGCCGACCTCAATTGAATGGAACTTAAGACTCGATTTGATTTGGTTTATCTGTCATGTAACTTATTGTTTTAGTGCAAATGTCATTGTCGTATCATCGTGCGTGAGATTTCTGAGTGGTTTTTCTTACTTGGCAGGTATGGACTCCATTATCCAAAAACAGTTGAAGACTCACTTGGAAGGCAAAGCTGAAGTGAAGATATACCCTTTCTCCAGGTCCATAACCTTGACCCTCGCGTGTCGCTTCTTTTTGGGCATTGAAAATCCAGAACGCGTCGTGAAACTCCTCGGTCCATTTGATGAAGTAACCCATGGGATGCACTCTTTTCCTTTCAACATCCCCGGGACCCCGTATTACTACGCCCTCAAAGCTGCCAAGGTGATTCGCAAGGAGCTCGTAGATGTCATAGCGGAAAGGAAAGCTCGACTGACTTTGGGGGCACCTATTCACGATGTATGTACGACGATGATTGTTGGAGGGACCATGTCAGTTGAGGAGATTACTGATAGGATGTTGGGGTTCTTAGTGGCTGGATATGCTACAGTAGCTACTACCATTACTTTTTTCATGAAGTTTGTTGGAGAGAGACCTGATATTTATCATAAGATCTTATCAGGTAATTAGAACTCCTTTAATTTTGTTTGTTTAATTTAAAGAAATTTGAATAGATCAAAAGAAGTTATTGAGTCTTATATTTGTAAATATTTTGGCTGATTTAAGGAAAAAATTATTAGCAAAGAAAATTTTCATTAATCAGAATATAAATAAGAATAGTACGTACAAACGATCCATAAGAGGATTGAGCCTGGAACTCAACCCTCTTATTAATTATATACGTTTTTCTCATATAGCATGCCATTATTCGTACACTGACTATTTACTTATTTTTCTTCTGGTGAAATTTAGAGCAATTGGAGATCTCAAAGTCAAAACAACCTGAAGAACTCCTATGCTGGGATGACATGCAGAAAATGAAGTACTCCTGGGCAGTAGTGTGTGAAACAATGAGGATGGCCCCTCCGTTTCTAGGAACCTTCAGAGAGGCCAAAACCGACTTTTCATATGCCGGTTTCACTATTCCAAAGGGATGCAAGGTGCAAAAAATTAATATATAAATAAATCCCCTTCTACTATATAAGGGCGCCCTTAACTTGTTAAGTTAAGAACCTCATGAATTTGACATTGTTTCCGATCAAATTTTGATGACACAAACCGTTCAACGTGTTTAAAATATGATTTTAAGGGTACTTGGGAGAAATCAGCAATAAATATGACCAGGAACGGCTTGATCTGAGCAGTTTTTCATAAAAATATTATAAATGCATTTTTATGAAAAACTGTTCGGATCAAGCCCTTACCAATCATACTTTTTGCCGATTTCTCGCGTTCACCCTTAAAATCACATTCTGCACGCATTAAACGGTTCGGATCATCAAAATTTGATCGGAAAAGGGGAAGTCCTTAACTTAACAAGTTAAGGGTGTCCTTATATATATATGGTGTCGGTTCCCCTCATACAAAGATGACACAAGTTTTTTCTAGGAGTTCCATGCAAATGATCGGAGCCGTTCAATTTGTTTAAAATGTATTTTTAAGGGTTTCCGTAAAAAAATCAACTCATTTGGATATCAGTAAGTGCTTAATCGGTTTATTAAGTTGGTTCCTGTCAAATTTTACAGGATAAAATTGATGAACTGATTAAGCCCTTACTGATATCAAAATGAGTTGATTTTATATGGGAACTCTTAAAAACCTATTTTGAACGAATTGAACGGCTCTAATGATTTGCGTGATACTCTGATTAGTTTTTTTATCAAAATTTGGGTCAACTTTTGTGTGAGAGAAACAGGCTATATATATAGAGAGCGTTTCCCTTAAGAACCCCCGCATTTTAGCTTAAAATGCGGACCTGGTTGCTACCCGTTGGATCGTATTTTAGATGGTCCAGATTCGCGGATGGTTTAAATTGTTTAGTTAAGAACCTTATGAGTTTGACATTGTTCTTGATCAAATTTTGATGATCAGAACCATTCAAAAAAAATGACTGGGAATGGCTTGATTTGAGCAGTTTTTTTTGAACCGTTCAATAAAAAATTATTTGGATGAAGCCCTTCCTAGTCATTGTTTTTGTTGATTTCTTGCAATTACCCTTAAAATCACGTTCTGATCACATTGAGCAACTCGGATTATCCAAATTCGATCAGAAAATGGGAGAAATGGGGAGGTCCGTTGGATCGTATTTTGAATGGTTCGGATTCGCGGATGGTTTAACTTGTTAAGTTAAGGACCTCATGAGTTTGACATTGTTCCTGATCAAATTTTGATGATCTGAACCATTCAAAAAAGATGACCGAGAAGGGCTTGATTTGAGCAATTTTTTCTGAACCGTTCAATAAAAAATTATTTGGATGAAGCCCTTCCTAGACATTTTTTTTGTTGATTTCTCGCGAGTACCCTTAAAATCACGTTCTGATCACATTGAGCGGCTCGGATTACCGAAATTCGATCGAAAAATGGGAGAAATGGGGAGGTCCACATTATAATCCAGTGATGGATCCCTTACCAGTATACCGTGCGGACCTCCCTTTTTCCGAGCAAATTTCGATGATTCGAGCCGCTCAAAGTGTGCAGAATATGATTTAAAGGGTACCCGCGAGAAATTATCAAAAAAATGACCTTCGGGCTTGATTTGAACAGTTTTTTATTGAACCGTTCAATGAAAATTGCTCTGATCAAGCCCTTCTCGGTCCTTTATTTTTGGGCTGATTTCTCGCGGATACCCTTAATATCACGTTCTGATCACTTTGAGCAGCTTGAATCATCGAAATTCGATCGGAAAATGGGAGAAATGGGGAGGTCCACATTTGAAACAGATTGATATAAATTTGAGACAGAAAGTAATAGCATCTAAAGATTTTCTGCACCTTTTTTTTTTTTGATCATTTAGATTTTCTGCACCTTGAGTATTACTATTTATGCCTTTCAAAAAAGAGTATTACTATTTGATCACCCTTTATAGAAAAAATAGTTGTGCACAAATTATGCCGTCATGACTATATTTTTATTTTCAGGTGTTTTGGACCGTTCACACGACACAAAGAAACCCTGAGTGCTTTCGGGAACCATATAAATTTGACCCCTCAAGATTCATGGAAGGTGACAGAATGCCAATGTATGCATATGTGCCATTTGGAGGAGGACCCAGAATGTGCCCCGGAAAAGAATATGCTCGATTCGTGATCCTCACTTTCATCCACAACTTGGTTAAAAAGTATAAATGGGAATTAATTGACCCTAATGAAAAAGTTTTAGGCAGCATGATGCCACTGCCGGAGCAAGGACTTCCAGTTCGCCTACATCCTTGCTAGATTTAATTAACGTACTGCAATTTAATTTACTTCAAGATTTGATCTGTAGTTTGTGATTGTGATTGTATTTTATGGCGTATGTCCGATATTTTATTGGACGTCTTTCTTTTTTCTTCCTCCGGGATTGTGGTATGCACATGATAGTACTAGGACATAGGTGCCAACCTTGTTGAGATGTATGTTTCTAGTAGTGATGCATCCTTTTTCTTTCCCTAACTTGGTGTACCCTTTTGAGGTTTGAATAAAATTTCTCTTTTGCCAAAAAAAAAAAAAAAAAAGATTTGATCTATAGTTTGGACTTCCATTAAGAGAAGTAGTGTTTTTTTTTTAATATAGGCAAAATTTTATTAAAAACGGGAAGAGGGGAAAGGAAAAACCAACAAAAAGTTGGATATATAGTACATCACAAGGGCAAAGCCCAGCCCATAAGGTCTAACACGGGAGCCCAAAAATAATACAATTTAGCCCACCCGGAACCCAAATATACAACAAAGCCCAAACAAAACAAACAGGCCAAGGAAGACCCGCCCAGCAAACCCAACCCCACAAAACCCTAACCTGCTCCCAAACCGCCGCCGCACAAAACACCGTAAGCGTCACCGCCAAGACCAACCCCACCACCCAACTGCATTGCCGTTAAGCAAATCCAGACACCCGATCACTCCCCGATGTAGAAGACCAGCAGCAGGAAGGAACCCAATAGACCCACCAAGATAATACTAACGAGTAACGGCATATGATGACGGAGAGGAAAACAAATAGAGCATTTTTTCGGTGTAAATGGTTAAATATACCTTAGATAGGCTTTAGTTTGCTTTGCTTCTTTCTTGTCCCTAAAATGTTTTATAGGTGGCTGTTTGAATCCTAGAGAGGGAGGGGGAGAGGAGAGAGGAGTTGAAAGAAAAAAAGAAGTCAATGCAGAAGTAATGTTTCTTTATAGCTCCATGAAAGGATATCCAATTTCTGTATGTATGCTATACGTACACCTATACTAGTGCAACAACTTGAATGACATTGGATGTTGGAGAAATAAGAAAATGATATGTACTTGGAAGAACACATGGTTTATTACTCAAGACACTTGAGTGAAATAGTTCTACCATCTGTTTCATTTATAAAAGTGTTTGATAAGTACTTCTGTATCCTTCCACTCAAATGCCCAACTACATTTGATGCTCATTAATATTAGTTGCTTTTGTTTGTTGTAACTAAGAGATAAGGTTTTAGATACCAATCTCTTCTGGGATGATATTTTGTTCTTTTGATGCCAATACTCTTTGATACACTTTTGGACATTGTATCCTTAAGCATTAAAAAAATCGATCATCGCAGATTTTTTTTTTCATCGGCAAAGAAAACATTTTATTAAAGCTCTAAAGGTACTTGAGACAGGAATGAGGAAGCCTCACACTTAGACCATACAAGTTGGAAACTATGGAAGGCTAACCCAACCCCCAAAGAAAAAACAAAAGCAGATTAAAACTCCCCAATATCCAATAAGGCATTGGATGGACTGAACAGCTCAAAGAAGTGAAGACCTTTTCATGCTAATCCTTCTAATCCCTACTAGGCACCTCTTGAAATTTTCAATGGGATAATCCCGCAGATCGTATTTCCCTTTGATCCATAAAGCCACTCTAGTCTTTACTAGGTCCACCACCTCTTCCTTCTCTGCCATTTTGTTGTTGAAGATAAGATGATTTCGTGCTTTGCATAATGAACAAGCAATTGCATAGAAACACCTCCTAGACTTCTGATTTCAAGATCTGCCGCCTGGGGGGGAGGTGGCCTCCACCCTCCTTCCCCTCGGCTCCCTTCCCTCTTCGTTAGTTCCTTCTTTTGCAGGTGTGCGCGTTTGGCCGAAGGGATGTGGTGGGTTTACCGTTGCCGGTGTTCTCTTCGACTGTTTTTGGGGCTTGCGACTAGGTGGGCTCACGGCGGTTGGGTGGTGCGTGGCAATGGTCAGCCCTTGTATTTGCTTCGTGCTCAGTGGTGAGGAGCTGTGTAGATTTGGTGTGGTGGGTTCACGGTGACGAAGGCTTTCGATCATTTTTGGGATCTGTGTTTTGGCGGGTTCACGGCAGTTTGGTGGCTTTGCGGCGGTGTGGACTCTGGCGCTCAGTTCTCTTTTGGGAAAAAGACGGCCAAGAACATGTTTTGATAATTAATACCCGCCAATGATATTTTCAGCATTAACAAATGTTCTCAGCATGCATGTCCTTAGCGGGTATTAATTATCAAAACACGTTATGGGCCGTCATTTTCCCTTCTCTTTCCCCGTCTCTACTGATGTTCAGCCTCTTCTTCCGCTGGTTATCTTCTCTTCGCCGGCCACCCTCCCTCTCCCATTCCTGTCGTTGATCGGCTGCCGGTTAACGACAGGCTGCCGGTCAACCTGTAGGGGTTTTCTGGTTTCGCCTAACGAGCTCGACGGGATATGATTGCTTGGGTTCGCATGTCTCCGCCGGTGCTTCTCCTGAGTTCCCTCGGTTCTTGGCCTAACAGTTTGTGGGGCGGTGGCGGCATTCGGGTGACTCTCTGGGCTGTTTGGTTTGGTGGCTGGTGGTGGTGTTCCTTTTTGCCGTGGTGGCTGGCAGCGGACAAAGGAGGTGTTGGCGGCCATAACCGACTTTTCATATGGCGGTTTCACTATTCCAAAGGGGTGCAAGGTGCAAAAAATTAATATATAAATAAATCCCTTTCTACTATGGGCATCCTTTAACCTGTTAAGTTAAGGACATCATGAGTTTGACATTGTTCCCGATCAAATTTTGATGATCCGAAAAGTTCAATGTGTTTAAAATGTGATTTTAAGGGAACATGCAAGAAATCAGCAATAAATATGACCGGAAAGGACTTGATCTGAGCAGTTTTACATAAAAACACTGTAAATGCATTTTTTATGAAAAACTGTTCGGATCAAGCCCTTTCCAGTCATATTTTTTGCCGATTTCTCGCGTGCACCCCTAAAATCACATTCTGCACATATTGAACGATTCGGATCATCAAATTTTGATTGGGAAAGAGAAAATTTTTAACTTAACAAGTTAAGGGCGGCCTTAGTAGGGGCTTTGTGCTTATATATATATATGGGGTCAGTTCCCCTCATACAAAAGATGACAAAAAAAAAATTCTAGGAGTTTTGATCCATGCAAATGATCGGAGCCGTTCAATTTGTTTAAAATGTATTTTTAAGGGTTTCCGTAAAAAAACCAACTCATTTGGATATCAGTACGTGCTTAATCGGTTTATTTAGTTGGTTCCTGTCAAATTTTACAGGATAAAATTGAATGAACTGATTAAGCTATCACACCCTCGATTTTCAACATAATTATAAAGGATATTCATAAATAGAAATCTCGCAATATACCGTACAATACCCCCAAAGAGTTCAACACTTTCATTCAACAATTACCCTTCATCCACCATAAGTATTCAAAAGATTACATTTTTAGCTCCGAGGCCCGAATTACAATAAGTACCGAATATTCAGAAGTTAAGAGTTTACAAATGTTCCTTAAGTCAAAAGATCTACGAATAGAGTTACAAATACATCTTTCAAAATAAAATTACAAAGATGACTCGGTAACTCCACAATGTTAGCTTTCAAAACAATG
This sequence comes from Rhododendron griersonianum, assembly GCA_018127125.1. NCBI lineage: Eukaryota > Viridiplantae > Streptophyta > Magnoliopsida > Ericales > Ericaceae > Rhododendron > Rhododendron griersonianum. The sequence goes on along the minus strand of CM030789.1, from coordinate 47,013,097 downwards.
TCCACGTCCAAGCAATCCAAACATGCCGCTATTGTCCCAAGTTAGCACCTGAAAAGAAAGAAGGTCTGAGCTACACTAGCCCAGTAGAAAGTTCTAATCTAACAATGTATGCATATGACACGTTGGAACGATAACAAGATGGTCAGAGGCAACAAGGTCCAACGAACGAACAACGATAGCAAACCCAATCCAACCTTTCGTTTTCAGAATCAATCATGTATCCCAGTGTGTAACCTTTGAAAGTAACGTGTGTCAACATGTGTCTCGTACAAGTGTCGTGAGCCGTAGCTCTTGCCGGGCCAGTTTAAGGACCCCGATGTCCTCTGCCAGGCACCTTGCCCATAGGGAGGTCCTGAAATATCAAATATGAGCTTATAGCTCCAGCCGGGCCAGTTAAAGGACCCCGATGTCCTCTGCCAAACACTCACCCGTCGATGAGTCCTGAAATGTTCTCGTCGCATTCGTAAAGTTTCAAAAAATCCACTTTCCATTACGATTATATCATCCAAACCCAACTTTGATACCTAAAACGATTTTCGTAAAATCATGTCCAAGTGAGCATTAGAGTCATGGGAACGTTCAATGAAATCTTCGAATACAAGTAATCAAGTTAGGGATCATTCGGGAAGTGTTTGAATTAGTCGGAAGTGATTAAAAACCAAAACGAGGAACAATGAAGCAAAACAGTCAAAATTGGAGATAAGCAACAGGTATCGATACCTTTTGGTCAAAAGGATTCCAGCCGCAAGGGTATCGATAACAATGGAAGATGGTATCGATAACAGGTGGTTTTTCTGGGTTTTGGAACACGAAGGTATCGATAACAAGGGCTAAGGTATCGATAACAAAGGTTGTTCGAGTAGATTTTCTACAGATTTTCATGGGTTTCTCAGCCACAACAACAACAACCACGATCAATAACAAAACTCAAGCTCTAGGAAACAAGCCATAAACATATATTGCAAGTTAGAACCTCCTACCTCAAGATCCAAGAACGAATTTGAAGGAATTCCAAGCCCTAGCTCCAATCCTTGAGTTTGAACAAAATACGCCTCCACCGAGCTCAAACCAGAGTGATACGCGCTATAATACGCGAAGGAGAGAAGGATTGATGGTGGTTTTGTAGAGGTTTAAGGGAATTTGGTTGGAATTTGGGTGAGAGCAAGAGAGAGAGTAAGAGCCAAGAGAGAGGGGGAGTCGGGAGAGAGTGAGAGGAGAAAAAAGGGAAAGTTATTCCCTCCATCTCACACCTACACACATATATGCACACATCACACACTCTCACCCTTCAAATGCCACATTCTAACACATTAACCCCCAATTCTCAATTTCAAATCAATTTCCTCCTTTTTATTTCTTTTAAAACCTTTAAATCAATTATACGAATTAACGGGTCTTTACAAAGCCCTTACTGATATTGGAATGAGTTGATTTTATATGGGAACTCTTAAAAACCTATTTTAAACGAATTGAACGGCTCAAATGATTTGCGTGATACTCTAATTAGTTTTTTTTATCAAAATTTGTATCAACTTTTGTGTGAGATAAATCGGCTATATATACACACACACACACACACATAGCGTTTCCCCTAAGGACCCCCGCATTTTAGCTTAAAATGCGGACCTGGCTACTGGCCGTTGGATCGTGTTTTGAATGGTCCGAATTCGCAGATGATTTAACTTGTTAAATTAAGGACCTTATGAGTTTGATATTGTTCCTGATCAAATTTTGATGATCCAAACCATTAAAAAAATGATCGGGAAGGACTTGATTTGAGCAATTTTTTCCTTAACCGTTCAATAAAAAATTGTTCGGATGAAGTCCTTTATAGTCATTTTTTTTACTGATTTCTCGCAGATACCTTTAAAATCACGTTCTGATCATATTGAGCGAATTGGATTATCGAAGTTCGATTGAAAAATGAGAGAAATGAGGAGGTCCACATTTTAACTAAAATGCGGATTCTCTCACGGAAAATGGACTAATGCGGACCTCCGCATCCAAGCAAAGTGCGGACCACCCCATTTATCCCCTTTTCGATTGAATTTTTATGATCCGAGCCGTTCAATGTATTCAGAACGTGATTTTAAGGGTACCCACGAGAAATCGGCAAAAAAAATGACCGGGAAGGGCTTGATTTGAGCAGTTTTTATTTGATCCATTCAATAAAAAATAAACAAAAACTGCTCGGATGAAGCCCTTCCCGGTCTTTTTTTTTTTTGCTAATTTCTCGTGAGTATCCTTAAAATCACGTTCTGAACACATTGAGCGGCTCGGATCATCGAAATTCGATCGAAAAATGGGAGGTCCGCACTTTGCTTGGATGCGGAGGTCCGCATTAGAAGCTTACTATATATATATATATATATATATACAGTTAGCTTTTTATAAGGGCGCCCTTACCGTATTAAAATGTGGACATCCCATTTTCTCTCATTTCCTGTTCGATAAAAAATAAACAAAAACTGTTCAGATGAAACCCTTCCCGGTCTTTTTTTTTGTTGATTTCTCGCGAGTACCTTAAAATCACGTTCTGAACACATTGAGTGGCTCGGATCATCGAAAATTGGTCGGAAAAGGGCCGTCCTCATTTTAATACAGTAAGAGCGCCCTTATAAGAAGTTTTGTGTATGTATATATATATAGACACATGCGCGCGCGCGTACACACTCAGTTTCCTATGAGGGTGCCCTCAAATAAGCAAAAGTGCAAACGTCACTGGCAACCGTTGGATCGTAATTTCAATGGTCCAGATGTGCTAATGGTCATAAACCATTTGTGACTAGACCATTGAAATAAATGGTTTATGACCATCAGCACATCTGGACCATTGAAATCATGATCCAATGGCCAAGGATGGACGTCCGCATTTTTGTTTATTTGAGGGCGCCCTCATAGGAAGCTCTGTGTGTGTATGTATGTATGTATGTATGTATGTATGTGTGTGTGTATATATATATATATATATATATATATATATATATCAGTCTGTTTCAAATGAGGACCACCTCATTTTAGTTAAAATATGGACCTCCCAATTTCTTCTCTTTTCCGATCGAATTTCGATGATTCAAGCCACTCAATGTGATCAGAATGTGATATTAAGAGTTCCCGCAAGAAATCAGCAAAAAATATTATTGAGAAGGGTTTCATCCAAGTAGTTTTAATTGAACAGTTTGAAATACCTGCTCAAATAAAGCCATTTCCGGTCATTTTTTTTAGCGATTTCTCTCGGGTACCCTTAAAATCACGTTCTAAACACATTGAGCAGGTTGAATCATCGAAATTCGATCGGAAAAGAGGACATCCGCACTTTAACACAGTGCGGATGCCCTTATAGGAAGACTAGTGTGTATATATATACATGAAAAACTTATAATGAAAATAACTCTAGAACGTTGTTTTGGCTACACTATATTGTCATATTTATTTAAGTCCACATGCTTTCTTTATACTCAATGCTTGTCGATTTTTTTTAATCCAATTTAAGATTTTAAATTATTTAAGGGATAAAATTATTAAAACAAGAACTTTGGATTTTCTAAAATACCCTTCACCTCTCTAGCATAAATAAGGATGCACTTTCTCTCCGTTATTTAACTTTGCCTTTTGATTTTTCGGTTAGCTTCAAAAGAAAAAGGGACGTAAAAGGAAGAGTATTTTTTATGTTTATTTCCCCTAAACTACTTTCCTCACCTGAATCACCACCACCGCCCGCTTCTCCCGTCAACACACTCTTCCGTTTTTCGAAGCCGAAGAGGTCGAGAAAGAAGAGACTGCAGGGGTTGAAAAGGAGCGATTTTGAGTCTTTTGACAACTATTAAGACTGGTTCAGCAGTGACGACGAGGGGGGTTTCGAAGAGGGGGGGTTCGGTAATATTAGAGGGAAAAGTGAAGGATGGTTGGTTTGTTGTGGAGAAGCGATCGAGCGACCCGTACGATGATTTCAACACTTCTATGGTGGGTATGATTGTGCAGAAACAGATATTTTTGTTGCCAGGGATCTGGAGGGTTTTCTTTGGACATGGAATGACTATTATGCCCTTCTAATCTGGGTGGGAATCACACGTGACATGCACGTGCATGTTTTCCGGCCAAGAAACAATGTTCTGTTAATGATTGGACCATGTGGCTAACGGCTTGATAGTTTTTTTTGATCGACAAAGTTAAATTTTATTAAGGGGTTAGGGGAAAGGGATTCCAACCAAAAGTTTGAAAATACAACCAAGAGGGACAAAGCCCTCAACACCTAAGGGCCTAAAAACCCAAATACAACATTAAAGCACAATCCTGATGGCCTAAAAAGCCCAAATATTACAATTAAGCACACACCCAAAGAAGCCCAAAACCTAACCCTAAAGATCTATACAATTTCAGAACTATATCGGCAACCGGCCGCACCACCACACTTCGCCAGTCGACCACCAGCATCACCAGAACCAACAACCTCCAACCCACCACGGCCACCACAAGCCAACCCCTGCCGAAGATCAGAAACCAGATGAAACCCGAAGAACTGGACGCGAGCCTCAACCAAAGCCGTTAGGCGAATACCGCGCCACCCAACAGTGAAACACGAGGGGAGGCAACGTCGACCAAGCTTCGATACTCCACCGGATCTCCACGCCGTTAGGCTTCAACACCGGTTGTCCAGGAACAAACCAGCCGAAATCTTTTAGAGTATAAATTACTCGGCCGAGAGAGAGCAGCACAACCAATAGCAGGTACAGTAACGAAATAATACAGATCTGCAGGGGAGGGGGCCAGAAAAAAATGAGAGGAGGAAGAAAGAGAAGGAGGAACGAGAAAATCGTACCGATGTTGCCCCCGTCGCCGATCAGAAACCCCATGAAACGACCGCCGAGAAACCGCTACTTCGGCCCCCATAAACGATCAGGAGAAGACACGATCGTCGAAAACCATAACTCCGGCAACAACAACCCACAGCCACCGCCTCCAGCCACCGCAAACTTTGTCGATCGTTTTGAATATAAAGAAATATATCAGAAATGGGAGAGAATGGGGCACAAAGAGGGAGAAAGAGAGAGAAGGGAGAGAGAGGAGAGGGAGGAGGAGGGGGGAGGCAGGCGGCGGCGCTGCCCCCCCAAATGGAGACCCTAGATGGGCTTTAGTTGGAGGCGGAAAGTTAGAGAGAAAGGAAAGTTAGAGAGAGCGAATATTTTACAAAAATCTAACGGCTTGATAGTTGATGGGATAAAATTGTGAAATTGATAGTTTAGGGATATAGTAGCAAAGACGTGACTAATTTAGGAGATAAAAACAAAAACAAAAACTCGGAAAGGAAACCTTTTGAAGAGTCAACTTGAAACTAGACAAATATCTGTTTGCCATACAAACTTAAAAAATAGATAAATAAATTGAGACAGAAAGTAGTAGCATCTAAAGATTTTCTGCACCTTGAGTATTACTATTTATGCCTTTCAAAAAAGAGTATTACTATTTGATCACCCTTTGTAGAAAAAATAGTTGCGCACAAATTATGCCGTCATGACTATATTTTTATTTTCAGGTGTTTTGGACCGTTCACACGACACAAAGAAACCATGAGTGCTTTCGGGAACCATATAAATTTGACCCCTCAAGATTCGTGGAAGGTGACAAAATGCCAATGTATACATATGTGCCGTTTGGAGGAGGACCCAGAATGTGCCCTGGGAAAGAATATGCTCGATTCGTGATCCTCACTTTCATCCACAACTTGGTTAAAAAGTATCAATGGGAATTAGTTGACCCTAATGAAAAAGTTTTAGGCAGCATGATGCCACTGCCGGATCAAGGACTTCCAGTTCGCCTACATCCTTGCTAGATTTAATTAACGTATTGCAATTTAATTTACTTCAAGATTTGATCTATAGTTTGTGATTGTGATTGTATTTTACGGTGTACGTCCAATATTTTATTGGATGTCTTTCTTTTTTCTTCCTCCGGGATTGTGGTATGCACATGATAGTACTAAGACATAGGTGCCAATCTCGTTGGGATGTATGTTTCTAGTAGTTATGCATCCTTTTTTTTTCCCTACCTTGGTGTACCCTTTCGAGGTTTGAATAAAATTTCTCTTTTGCCGACAAAAAAAAAAAAAAAGATTTGATCTATAGTTTGGACTTCCATTAAGAGAAGTAGTTTTTTTTTTTTAATAGGCAAAATTTTATTAAAAATGGTAAGAGGGGAAAGGGAAATCCAACAAAAAGTTGGATGGTACATCACAAGGGCCGAAACCCAACCATAAGGTCTAATACGGGAGCCCAAAAATAATACAATCTAGCCCACCCGGAACCCAAATATACAATGAAGCCCAAACAAAACAAAAAGGCCAAGGAAGACCTGTCCAGCAAACCCAACCCCACAAAACCCTAACCTGCTCCCAAACCACCGCCACACAAAACACCGTAAGCGTCACCGCCCAGACCAACCCCACCACCCAACCGCCTTGCTGTTAAGCAGATCCGGACATCTGGTCACTCCCCGATGTAGAAGACCAGCGGCAGGAAGGAACCCAATATGTAAGGACCCGTAATTTTAAATTTCATTTCTTTAATTAATTTGAATGTGGACGATCGTATTTCGGATGAAATGTCATTTTTCTTAACGTCGTGTTACGGATTAACATACATCGTTATGTAACGAAAGTTCAGTTGGTCGTTGAAAAATGTGTTTCGTTGATGTGAGGTTGTTTGGGGGTGTTGTGAGTGTGTGGGTGGTGATCGGAGGTTGACTCGTTGAACGTCGGACGAGTTTGCAAAATTTTCAGATTGGTTCCGGAACCCCTCTTTTTGCCAGTTCCGGAACACTTGTCTGCCGATCAGTTCCAGAACCCCCATTTTTCCTAGTTTCGAAACCCACCTCGAATTTTCTAAAAATTGGGTCGCATGTTGGACCACTATATAACCACTACCTTTACTCTTTTCACACTCCATAACCACGAAAATCAACCCTAGAGCTCTCTCTCTCTCTCATCTCTTTCTCCCTTTTGTACTTCTCTCTTCGATTTCACCTCCTTAGAGTGAGATTTCGAAAAAAATCCAAGAATTAAAGTTACTCTATGAAGCAAGAGCTTTATATCTATCCAAGAAAAATTCACCATGGGATCACTTTGAAACTTCTTACCTTTTCGGTTTGCTTGATTGGGCGACCAAACATTTGAGGAATAGTGAGATCAAGCCTGGAGGAAGATGTTTTTGGTGGAAATCGTGTGTTCCAAGTTGGAGGAGGAATTTCCTTGATGGATTCGAATTTGAGGTCTAGGGCTTGGAGGAACTCTTGGGTTTTGCTCTTGATCTTCGAGGTAGGGATTTCTCACCTCCTTTATGTGTTTATGAGTTGATTGGGTGTCAAAATCGTGTTTAAAATGTTGTTATTGAGTTCGAACGAAACCAGCCATGTCTGCCTTGTTCGTGAAAAAAATTTCAGATTGGTTCTGTAACCCTCCTTTTGCCCAGTTCCGGAACCCTTTGTCCAGTGGTGAAGTTTTAAGTCCCTCGGGTTGAGTTCGAGAACCCTTATTTTTGCTAGTTCCGGAACCCAAGACAGTCTTTCTTAAATTTTGTTTTTTTCATGTTTTGAGGCTTGGGGTCGTTCTGTTGGGTTCCATTACACATATTTATGAGTTTATGGACATAGTTAGACGTTGGACATGTAATGTGCCATCTTGGGTCTTAAAAGGAATTAATTATCGTTGAAATGAAGGTTATAGACTTGTTAAGAGCTGTTGATAGGTGCGTAAATATACCTATTTACGCTCTCTAACTTAAACTTGTTATGTCCGTTTAGCGTGCTACTTGGATTTTAATACTCCCTCCATCCCCTTTTTAGAGTCCAGTATTTCATTTTAGACTGTCCCTTTATAAGTGTCCATTTTGTAAAGTTAGTGGGTAAAAGTTGGTGAATTTTCTATTTTGCCCCTAAAAGTATATTCTATTTTGAAAAGTTAGTAAGTAAAAATGTAATGATAATGTTTTCATAAAGGGTAAGGAGGGAAAGTGGAGGTAAAAGTTGATGTGAAAGGTGTAATGTGTGGACACACGCCCCGAAACTGCGCGGTTTTAGTGCATGAAAATTCCGGGTGCGCCCTTCTCGCGGAAAGCGCGGCGAAACGCTTCGCAGATCAGAGAGTCGCCACTCGGGTTTTGCGGAGAGTACCCAAGAAACTGTGCTTTTGAAAACATTTTGAATGTATTTGCTCGAGTTTGGAAAAGGCTTGTAGACTGGTCCGTCGTCACCTTTGAAATCCGAGGTTCGGGAGCCAGGTTACGAGAGGGGAAGGGTTTTATGGCACCCCCTCTCGCCCAATCCAGAGATCGGTCTCTACTCAGGCATTTTATAAAACATTTGCATTTCTCTCTTTGTTTGATCATTTTCTTAGCCAGTTAGGGCGGGGGAACAGTTAATGGGGATTAAAACTGTAACACGCTTGCAATTTATGTACAAAAGCATGGCAAAATGTTTATGGATATTTGATGTTTGATCTAAACAAATATAATAGATTGAGAACAAGTTACTGTGAACATTTTGAACAGACTAGAGCACACTAACTGTGCGGTGGTGCACACAGAAGCAAGCCTGCATGCATTGGCCAAGCCACTGCATGCAGCCCTGACCTGCGTACGCCACCCCACAACTGGCGTGCGCCGGTAAGCTCAAGTTCACAGCTTCTGTTATCAACCCTCTGGGCTCTGGAAGGGACCAGTGCACACCCAGGACAAACCACGCAGTTGATATAGATTACTAAGCTATTACAGAGAGATTAAAGGGCTAAGCAGCCACCAAATGAACAGAAAACCCCTTAAACAGTGAGGGGAGGATGATCAAAGGCCTGGATGGAAGATCCATGCAAGGGCCAAGCCACTGGATGCTAGACTACTACCGTACGCCAGTAGTGTATGGCCGTACGCCAGTTGTACCTTTGCTCCAATGCTTTGGCTTTGCACCATCTGGGCTCTAGAACATGACCAGAAGGCTCCCAGAGGCCAAGCTACAGCAAGATACAGATGGAAGAGAAAGCAGTTCTAAAAGACAGTAAGCAAAAGGTTGATTTTAGCATGCATCAGGGTGATCAGGACACAAATAAAGCAATAAGACAATGATCCATGGTCCCCACGCCAGTTTTGCACATACTTCCATGACTGGCGTACGGCTCAAACTACTGGCGTGCGCCACTGATCACTGCATACGGTTTTGAAACCTTGCCAGCATTAGGGCCAGGACTGGTATAGATTACCAGCCTTGACCCTGCTAGCCCCCCTCAGGGGTCAGAACAAAAGACAGGAGCAAAAGGTATTATACCTTTGCTTGTGAGTTTAGGAGTGAAGTTGAGCTTGAGCTTGAGGTTTGAGGGTTTGAGGGGTGAGTATGGAGTGTTATGGACTGGGTATCACTCTCCTTGCCTTGACCTTCAATAGATGAAAGAGAAAACAAGGGAAAAGAGAGGGAAAGGAGGAAGACCAAAGCTTTGGCTTTTTTAATGATGCTAACCCCTTTTGTGAACCAATCCTTTGCAAGGGTGAAAGAGAGGGGTATTTATAGGCCAAGGAGGACTGAAATCAGTTGGCCCTAAGGGTGTGTTTGGTTGGCTTAAGCCAAGAGTGAGCCTTCCATGCATTTAATGCATGAGACTTGGATTGAAAGGTGGTGTGGTGGTAGAGGGAACAGGAGGACGGTCCTCAGCCACCAGAGGACTGCTGGCAGACGCCAGGTGGCGCCAAAACTCCCGCATGCTCATCTGGGATAAAGTTGATTTGACTGGCTACAATTGGCGTACGCACCCTGTAAGTGGCGTGCGCCAGTAACTGGGGATAACTGACACGTGGCGGAAGTTCCGGCGCACGCTAGTTATCCACCAGCGTACTCCAGTAGGGTTTTGCTGAGGCCATTTGGTTCTGGCTTGAGGTTTCGACAAGGGTTTGAAAAGGGTTCGGCTGAGGTTCAGGACACTCAAAGCTCAAATTCTTTAACAAACTCGGTATGTTCTCGACCTTAATCATCATTGGGGAATCAAAGACCGTAAATAAACTATTCTGGAAAGTCCAAAATAGGGTGTCTACAGTAGCCCCCCTTTGACGGCACTTGCAGCACCATTGTTTTGGTACAAGTAACGTCAAAGGTCTCTAGACACCCTCTCAAGGCTATCCAGAAGAAATAGAAAATGCGGACATGTATTTAAATGTACCGTCCATTGAGAGATTGAAGACGGGCGGACCATCTGAAGATCGTTGGGAAAAGAGTTTGAACTCTGTTGGAAGATAGGGATGGGTGGACCATCATTGAATGGTGAGGTGGACTCTCCTGGGGAATAATCAGCTACAGATAAATCATTACCGCTGGGGATCAAACCTTCTTCGGCATAAGTAACTCCAACAATCACGGGTAGGTCGCGTCGGGTAGGTTAAATTCCATCGTCATTGATTTGATTTTGGACGGACAGGGACCATCCGAGACAGAGTAATAAGACTGCTGGAAGATGCGTTACTTGTAGACCGATGTGGACTAGGATAGGCGAACGGTGTTGTAGACTGATTGGACGGGCAGACCGTCGTCGTGGATCGATCGGACGATATTCTGATCGCCGTTGAGGGGGTGAACGCGGGCAATATTCTGATCGCCGTTGATCGGGGTGAGCGCGGGCAATATTCTGATCGCCGTTGATCGGGGTGAGCGCGGGCAATATTCTGATCGCCGTTGGTCGGGGTGAGCGCGGGCAATATTCTAATCGCCGTTGGTCGGGGTGAGCGCGGGCAATATTCTGATCGCCGTTGGTCGGGGTGAACGCGGGCAATATTCTGATCGCCGTTGGTCGGGGTGAACGCGGGCAATATTCTGATCGCCGTTGATCGGAGGGATGACATGACTGACCATCGTTGAAATAGACGACATGGATGATCGTCGGTGATGACATGGCTGATCATCGTTGAGATAGACGACATGGCTGATCGTCGGTGATGACATGGCTGATCATCGGTGAGAAGGACGACATGGCTGATCGTCGGTGATGACATGGCTGATCATCGGTGAGAAGGACGACATGGCTGATCGTCGGTGATGACATGGCTGATCATCGGTGATGACATGGCTGATCATCGTTGAGAGGACGACATGGTTGATCGTCGGTGATGACATGGCTGATCATCGTTGAAAGGACGACATGGCTGATCGTCAGTGATGACATGGCTGATCATCGTTGAGGATAAAGCTAACCATGGCACGGATAGTTCCAACAAATCACGGGTAGGTCGTGTCAGGTAGGTTAAATTCCATCTGTTGGGAATCAGAGCCAATCTCCTTATCATGGACCATCCGAGACAGAGCAATAAGATTGCCGGAAAATGTGCTAACGCTTGAATCGGAAGTTGGACGGACAGACCGTCGTTGATTTGACTTTGGACGGACAGACCGTCGTTGATTTGAAACAGGAATAGGACGGATGGATCGTCGTTGATTTGTAATTGGACGGATAGATCGTCGTTGATTTGAAATGGGACAGACTCTGCTTGGGGAAATAGAGAACCGGGATGGAAACATGGATCAGGGCAACATGGGCTGCCTGTTGGGAATGGGCCTCAACGCTGATTTGATTTGATTCGCCAATGCCACAACGCGCTGGTTTGGCTTGATTTGTTTTGATTTGAAAGCCTCCATGTGCTTTGGATTGATTTGATTTGAAGCGGTTTCCTGCTTTTGACATTTGATATACAATATGCAACGGCAATATATGCTATACACATATGTACAAATTGAACATGCAAAGGCAGACTAGGGCGGCTTCTAGAGGACAGGACGACACAAACGACGACCAGGGCAATTTTGACAATTGAGGGCTACCACTGGGCCACACTTTTGCTTTACTGCTTTGACTTGAGTTGCGGGCCTGCAGGTCCAGGTAGGTAACTTTCGAGCGGGTCAGAGGTTTATTGCTTTGATTCGCTTTTGCGTTGGGCCAATGTATCCCTCTGTTCTTGACGATTTGCTGCTTGCTTGGCCCATGGATGCCGTAGTGGCGCTGTAAAAGTTGCATTATTCTCGGTTCATTGGAGATAGAGTATAAACCAATTGCTAATATCCAACTTGCATTGACGAGCGAATCGAGTTGACACACAGAAATACGCACACGTATAGACTGCCTAGCTCGGAAGAATGAGGAAGAAGAGTCCCAGGGTTTGACACGGACTCTTAAACATACGGAAAATAATGAAACTTTGGGCATTAACAGGCCAAAATCCAAAATATCCTTAGATAGGTGAAACTGACGCTTGCATAAGGTCAAATAGATGTACAGTGACCTGTATGAATAAATGAAACAGAGAAGAAAGCCCCGGAATGGGCAATAGACCGAAAAACAGAAAAACGTCGCAAAGATGGACAAAATACGCAAAGGGGTGACTCATATAGGCCCGGACTGAAACCGACACCCCCGCACGGTCACATTAGGCACATATGACCTGCACGGCATAGAAAACTTGGCAAGAGCCCTTAAAACCAATTTCGAGGAACCGAAACCTTGGTTTTAACTTGAAATTCCCACCGGGGGCTTAAAATCGTTGTTAGGCGTGATGGCTGCCAAACGCTGTAAGCTGCGGGAATTGGAGAAGCGCGCGCAAGTTTGAAACCAACGCGTGTCACTTTGAGCAAACGTGCGTGAGTCTCAAACTAGCGCGCGTGACTGGAAAGCTGCTCAAACTAGACTTCGCTGAACTTAGAATAAACTGTGAGCCCGTTGGGGCCTCGTAAGCATTTCGTTCTGTTTTTGATGCTTCTCTTTTTCTTTTCTTCTTTTTTTTTAAAGGCTTTTGCTCAGCTTTGAAATTGAAGTAGTAGTTTGAAATAAGATTGAAAGACAAAGGGTTCCCCCTTCTGTTTCTAATGAAGCTTGTTCTGTTCTTGACCCTTCTCGACCCTTGATGTGTACCAAAACGTCAACCATGGATCCAATTGATAGAATATGACCGAGTCTTGAAGAGAGACTGCCTACGTATCCCACATTTGGGGAATCAGGTCAAAACGTAGTTCAGGCCAAGGTTCACTCGTGTGTTTTACCTCTCCTTTTATGCTCTAACTTTTGCCTAGAACCGCCTTTTCAGGTTTTCAGTCTAGCGAGCCTTCGACTTTTTGCCTATTTATTTTTGCCTAGACCGCCTCCTTAGGTTTTCGATCTAGCAGGCTGCTCTATCTTTTGCTTGGAACCGCCCACCCTTGTGGTTTTCGGCCCAACGAGCTTCTCCCAGGGAAAAGTGGCTCTTGAATTGATCCAGGTTGACTAGAGTGTTGAATTTGTTGTCGTCGAGATCGATGATCTTTGGCTGCAGCCCCAGATAAGATGGCTTTTGATAATGCAGGGTCCTGACTGCTTCAATTGAAAATGCCTCGCTCCAGGCCACTTTTGCGCCTTTTTAATGTGTGCTTGATGGAATGCTGCTAACGCTGTCTTGGACACAGTGCAAGGTCTGGAGCCTTCTGAGTTTCTGCTTTCTGGCTTGACATCCGTTAGCAGGGGTTTTGAAGTTTCTTTTCAACGCCAAGCGCGTCTTTGTGAGACCATGTCAAAACGTCGATGAATTCTTTGAACCTGTCTGATCGGGCACGATGCTCCTTTGGGGGACAGCGTTGAGCCAATTTTGAACCATCCGGGGCCAAGTGCTCCTTTAGGGGACAACGTTGAGCCAATTTTAAGTCATCCGGGGGTCTACCTTATCTTTCAAGTTTATTGAAACTACTTCTTCTTTTAATAGGCCGAGCATGCCTTTCGTCTTCCCTTTCGGCGAGGGAACACATTTCCTTGGGGATGATCCCATCGAAATCTATCCCTTCGTCGTCAGGGTCGACACAGTTTATTCAAAAGCCAGCAAAGTACTTAGAAGCAAGATAGTGCATATCATAAAGAAAGCCCCACGGGGCTGCCAAGTACGGCAAAAGACTCGAATTGAGAATTGAAGCTACGATATGGAGAGCCAAGAGGCACGAATTCCGACTCAGAGCTAGACTAAGACGACTTGACAGACACTATGTCAGACTTAGACTCAAAAGTGTGCAATGCAAGCTAAATGCGATTTTGAAAATGCAACTTTTATTGTTACCCTTGGCTTCCTCACAGAGAGGTTGGGTCTAGAGGATGTCAGGCCCAAGCAACAGCACTTCAGCTTCCTCAGCTTCTTTGACTAAGCCCACTTGGGAGAACAGCAACTCCAAATGCCCTTGAGTGAAGGACCTCGGACTGTTAGTCCGCTCCTTTGCTTGATCGATCCGGTCCTCAACCAGTGCTTTCCAATTTTCAGCCCCATCTTCTACTCCGCACCCTGCAGCCTCGGATTCAGAAGGGATAAACACAGTTGGTTTGGGTTGAGTTTCTGGGACAATGCAGAGGGTTGGGTTGAGTATGGTGGAGCTCGGGTTGATTTGAGTGGAGATGGGGTTGATTTGAGTGGAGGTGATAGATATCTGACCAACCAGAGTGTCAGACTTGAGTTGGAGCAAGGAGCTGGAATTGTCGTCGGGCTTTGATGGGAGTGGGGGTGGAATAGTGCCATTATCGATGAGATCTTGAACGGCATGTCGGAGGCGATAACAAGCATTGGTGGAATGGCCAGGCATTTGATGGTAGGTGCAGAAGTGATTAGGGTTGTGGCTAGCAGGGAGAACCTTGGGCAGTGGAGTTGGGGTTAGAGGCCTGATGGAACCGGCATCGAGAAGCTTCTCGTAAACTGAGGCCAGAGGTGCAGATAAGCATGAGAAGGTCCTTGGCTGCCTCCGGCGACGGGATTGAGGGCTCAAGGTGGAGCCTTTGCTTGCTTTGTACAACACTGCGCCTTCGACAGGGTGCATTCTTTTGCTTTTGGGGGTGACTTTGATTAGGGATTCAGCATCCTCCTTTGGGTGAACTCTAACCTCATGGAACTCGGCCAGACTTTTGAACATGTCTCTTGAGCACGGCTTGATTCCGACCGCTGGAGGGTGGCAGGCCTGAGGAGGTTTTTTGGCTCCAGCATTAGCAGTGTTTAGCACCAGATCCGATTTTGACAGGGTAGAGGTAAAAAGGTCAACCAGCCCCTGGATGATAATCATTTGTTTGTCCAGCTTCTGGCTCATTTCTTCCACAACCCTCTTTATCTCAGTCAGCTCTGTTTGTGCCGCCATTTTGGATTGATGATCGAGGAAGGTGATACGGCTTTGGAAGTACTAGTGAAATAGCCCCGACAGACACTCCCAAGTAGGTTTGGCTCTTCTTTTCGGTACTTTCCTCGACGGTGCCACGCCCAAAGCTAGACAGTAAAGCAATCGAAGGTTCAGGAAGTGTCTCTGCAATAGTTTTATTCTGAAAGGAAAATGAAACAACGGAAAATGCCTGTAAGAGCGTCGTCGGTGTCCTCCTAGACTCTAGAACTAGCAGACAAAACTGCTTTATGACAGCCAGACGCTGCCCAGGTCCTCAGATTTCTTTTCGGCGATGTACCTTGACGGGATCGATTAATACTAAGAGATGTCGAAACAGCCTAAGTTTTTGACTATTCCACTTTCGAAGTTTCAATGCTGGAACGGAACAACTAGGTGTTTGATGACATGATGCTGTAACCAGGATGGCGTAAGCAGCACTGTGCAGGAGCCTTGAGCGGTGTAAGTGTTTTAGCACTTTTAACCTGAGCGGTGTGAGCATCATGGCATGTTTCCTGTTGTTCCTAGTTTTCTGCTTGAAACCTCGATCGGGTTTAGGCAAGGACTTAGAAAGCCTCGATTTCCCAAAGTCTCGTTGACCCAAGGAATTGGAAAGTTGATAACGTGCACCATCACGATGCACGACTAGTCATCGGTCCAGGCAGCGCCTTAGCAGACATAAAACGGATTCGAAAGAGAGACAACCCTAAAAGCCGCCCTAGCATACTCCTACACAAAACGGTATGAATGTATGTACAGGCATGCGATATGGAAAGCAGTAACACATAGACAGTTTATGGGGTTAGATGCAAGTAATCCTACCCTGTGGGTTCCTGTCTTAGTTTGAAAGGTTCTAGTGCTTTATAAGCGTGACGAGGCTGGTTTTGGCTTAAGGGGGTTCCTCAGGCTAGAGATGTTTTATACCTCCCATCGCCCTGCGTGGAGCAAAGCAATGGTCAAACAGTAATACGTCTCATCATCGTCCAAGGTTGTTGGGCATTCGAGGACCCCGGGCTCCAGTAAACTGTGCCGGTTACCCAAAACACCTCAACGGGGCTGATAGAACACCGATGCAAATGTACGCATGCCGAAAGAATGATCGAGAGAGAGAAAATTGCAAATGCTTTTTGAAAAACGCCTTTTGAAGCTTGGCTCACTTCATTAATCGACACTCGGAGAAAACTACATAAGCGAACAATAGTAAAAGCCCCAATTCGAAGTGGTCGGATGTAGAATCCTGTTACGTTACCATTCCATTCTTCAGCAGCGCGGAGCGTACTGTTTTGACAGACTTTTGAAAATTGTTCATTCATGTATTAATTTCCAAGTGTTGATTAATGTAATTTCCCCAGCAGAGTCGCCACTGTGGGCACACACCTCGAAAACTGCGCGGTTTTAGTGCATGAAAATTCCGGGTGTGCCCTTCTCACGGAAAGCGCGGCGAAACGCTTCGCAGATCAGAGAGTCGCCACTCGGGTTTTGCGGAGAGTACCCAAGAAACCGTGCTTTTGAAAACATTTTGAATGTATTTGCTCGAGTTTGGAAAAGGCTTGTAGACTAGTCCGTCGTCACCTTTGAAATCCGAGGTTCGGGAGCCAGGTTACGAGAGGGGAAGGGTTTTATGGCACCCCCTCTCGCCCAATCCGGAGATCGGTCTCTACTCAGGCATTTTATAAAACATTTGCATTTCTCTCTTTGTTTGATCATTTTCTTAGCCAGTTAGGGCGGGGGAACAGTTAATGGGGATTAAAACTGTAACACGCTTGCAATTTATGTACAAAAGCATGGCAAAATGTTTATGGATATTTGATGTTTGATCTAAACAAATATAATAGATTGAGAACAAGTTACTGTGAACATTTTGAACAGACTAGAGCACACTAACTGTGCGGTGGTGCACACAAAAGCAAGCCTGCATGCACAGGCTAAGCCACTGCATGCAGCCCTGACCTGCGTGCGCCACACCACAACTGGCGTGCGCCGGTAAACTCAAGTTCACAGCTTCTGTTATCAACCCTCTGGGCTCTGGAAGGGACCAGTGCACACCCAGGACAAACCACGCAGTTGATATAGATTACTAAGCTATTACAGAGAGATTAAAGGGCTAAGCAGCCACCAAATGAACAGAAAACCCCTTAAACAGTGAGGGGAGGATGATCAAAGGCCTGGATGGAAGATCCATGCAAGGGCCAAGCCACTGGATGCTAGACTACTACCGTACGCCAGTAGTGTATGGCCGTACGCCAGTTGTACCTTTGCTCCAATGCTTTGGCTTTGCACCATCTGGGCTCTGGAACATGACCAGAAGGCTCCCAGAGGCCAAGCTACAGCAAGATACAGATGGAAGAGAAAGCAGTTCTAAAAGACAGTAAGAAAAAGGTTGATTTTAGCATGCATCAGGGTGATCAGGACACAAATAAAGCAATAAGACAATGATCCATGGTCCCCACGCCAGTTTTGCACATACTTCCATGACTGGCGTACGGCTTAAACTACTGGCGTGCGCCACTGATCACTGCATACGGTTTTGAAACCTTGCCAGCATTAGGGCCAGGACTGGTATAGATTACCAGCCTTGACCCTGCTAGCCCCCCTCAGGGGTCAGAACAAAAGACAGGAGCAAAAGGTATTATACCTTTGCTTGTGAGTTTAGGAGTGAAGTTGAGCTTGAGCTTGAGGTTTGAGGGTTTGAGGGGTGAGTATGGAGTGTTATGGACTGGGTATCACTCTCCTTGCCTTGACCTTCAATAGATGAAAGAGAAAACAAGGGAAAAGAGAGGGAAAGGAGGAAGACCAAAGCTTTGGCTTTTTTAATGATGCTAACCCCTTTTGTGAACCAACCCTTTGCAAGGGTGAAAGGGAGGGGTATTTATAGGCCAAGGAGGACTGAAATCAGTTGGCCCTAAGGGTGTGTTTGGTTGGCTTAAGCCAAGAGTGAGCCTTCCATGCATTTAATGCATGAGACTTGGATTGAAAGGTGGTGTGGTGGTAGAGGGAACAGGAGGACGGTCATCAGCCACCAGAGGACTGCTGGCAGACGCCAGGTGGCGCCAAAACTCCCGCGTGCTCATCTGGGATAAAGTTGATTTGACTGGCTACAACTGGCGTACGCACCCTGTAAGTGGCGTGCGCCAGTAACTGGGGATGACTGACACGTGGCGGAAGTTCTGGCGCACGCTAGTTATCCACCAGCGTACTCTAGTAGGGTTTTGCTGAGGCCATTTGGTTCTGGCTTGAGGTTTCGACAAGGGTTTGAAAAGGGTTCGGCTGAGGTTCAGGACACTCAAAGCTCAAATTCTTTAACAAACTCGGTATGTTCTCGACCTTAATCATCATTGGGGAATCAAAGACCGTAAATAAACTATTCTGGAAAGTCCAAAATAGGGTGTCTACATAATGATGATGTCTTTTTAATAAGTTAGAATTACAAAGCAGGACACTTAAAAAGGGACGAAAGGAGTACCTGTTAATTGTGTTTCAAGACTCTTGGAGCCGATGGATAATATTTGTAGCTAAAGCGTAAAGTTCAATTTTATTTGGTGCGAAAGCATAGCCGATGAACAAATTAATTCCATACGGTTGTTCTGAGCTCTGATCAGGAATTAAGAATAAATGGTTTGGTTCGAGCATGACTAAGACTTTGCAACACATGACCGGTGCCATCCACATAATTGACTCTGCCATGGCAATTCATTGGCTGATGATTTGGTATAGGAAATCACAGTCACTGTGTTTGGTTTACAATTTTAGATTGAAAATTTTGAGTTAAAATGTAAAAACATGTGATTGGATGAGTTATTTCAAAAATAAGTGGGACCCCCTTACTGAGAGTCACCAGAAAAGAAAAAAAGAAAAACTAACGAATGAAGATTGGGTTGGCAAGTTGGACTTGAAGTCTGTCCCGTTCCTCTCTCTCTCTCTCCAATTACTCCCAACTCATCTCTCTCTTTAAAATTCATCCCAACCACTCATCTCTCTCTTGAAAATTCATCCCAACCTCCATGTACAGCTAACTCTTTTACCAAAAGGATACAGAGAACGAATCTCTGCGATTCGTCTGTCCTAACCTCATCTCTCTCTCTCTCTCTCTCTTCAATTATGTCTTCCCAACTCGTCTTTGTCTCGAAAGTTATTCATCCCAAGCTCCACAGCTAACTCTATTTTGAAAAGTCTACAGAGAACGAATCTCACGCCCACGCCTCTTCCCCAGGTCTCGAAGCTGCTTCGCGAATCTGTAGCTGTAAAATTAAAAACCCATCTTCTCAAACCAGCTGGAAGACCTAATTTGAAGAGTTTGGTTGTATAAATGAGGAGGTGGACTGCATTCCAGGGGGAGCCCAAACCGACACCAAATCCAGCCACCACGGAAGACCCGACAAATTCGTCCTTGAGATGTGGTAAATGGCTTCTCCGGTCAACAAAGATTCGAAGATCTAGAGGTAAATACACCAGAAATCGAACGGTTTCTTCGATTTTTGTTGTATCGATTAGGTTAGGATTTTCATTCCAAATTTTTATAGTTTTCAATCGATGTGGACAGCATGCCCTTAGGAAATTCTGTTTTCCCAAAGCAAGGGCCCCAGATCAAGGGAGTGCGAGCGTGGATGGCAAGCGCTCGGAATACAAAGTCGCTACTCGGGTTTGAAGGTCCGACACCCAAGGAACCGTATTTCGAAGCACCTGCCGCGCTGTTTAATTTGAAAAAGTGAAAGCACCAGTCCGTCATAACCATATCTGGGTTTGGGAGCCAGGTTACGAGAGGGGAAGGGTTTTAAGACACCCCTCTCGCCCAATCCGAAGATCGGTCTCTACTTAGGCATTTTGTGAAAACTTTGCGATTCTTCTTTTATTAATCAATTTTTAGCCAATTAGGGCGGGGAAACAGTTTAATGGGAATTAAAGCTGTAACAGTTTGCAGGATGTGATTGATGGCATGCTCTCGTATTGAAACAGTTAGAATAGGATGAAAACAGACTCCTGTGGGAGTTTAAACAGACTGGAAGGCACCTATTTTGGAGTGACATGCGTAGGAAGAAACCAACATGTGCTGATCAAGTCATTGCATGCTAATCACACCTGCGCACGCCACTACAAGACCTGCGCGCGCCAGTAAGTTTAAGCCCATAGCTCTTATTCTCAACCCTCTGAGCTCTAAAAATGACCAATGCACACCCAGGACAAACCAAGCAGTTCATATGTAGTTGATAAGCAGTTTAAAGGCTGAAAAGCCTTATAAATTAACAAAATACCCCATAAACAGTGTGGGGACAAAACAGAGGTCTAAAGCCAAGTTACCCAATGCAAATGCCACTCACTGGTCAGAGACTGCTCCAGCGCGCGCGGGTAAGCCACAGACGCGCAGGTATGAGCCTACAAACCAGTGTTTGGCTTCACATGTTTCTGGATTCTGGTACATGTCCAGAATGGTCCCAGGGATACTCCACAGCAGCAGATATACATATTGAAATACAGCTAGCATTTCTAACAAAGGAAAGCAGTAAACTGGTTATTTAGCTTACAGTGATGTATAAAAACAAAAAGACATAAAACAGTAGAAAACCAATCCCCACGCAGACCTGTGCGCACAGCCACAGAGTGGCGCGCGCGTGCTATGGATCGGCGCACGCTGGTTCCTACCACGACGGTTTTTTGAAACCCTGCCAGCTTTGGGGCCAGGACTGGTATTGATTACCAGTCTTGATCTTGTCAGCCCCCCTCAGGGGTCAGAACAGGAAAACAGTAGGTATGCTATACCTAGATTGAGTTTGAAAGAGGTTGAGCTTTGAGGTTTGAGGTTGTATGAGGTATTTGAGTGAGAACAAACTATGTTCTTGGGTGTCTTTGTATCTCTTTAGTTGCTTAAAAGAGTACAAAGTGATAACCCTTTTTAGTATGAATTTTTGTAACCCTTTGAAAGAGAGACAATGAG
This sequence comes from Rhododendron griersonianum, assembly GCA_018127125.1. NCBI lineage: Eukaryota > Viridiplantae > Streptophyta > Magnoliopsida > Ericales > Ericaceae > Rhododendron > Rhododendron griersonianum. The sequence goes on along the minus strand of CM030789.1, from coordinate 46,992,009 downwards.
GGCTATTTATAAGAGGAGTGGTGGTAGATATGGAGATGCAACCAGCCAAGCAATGGCTAGTTGGGGTTGCTTGGTGGCCTAATTTTCACCTTTGGAAAATGTTGGTGGGAGAACTGGGGGATGTGGACACCTCCTGCCCGGATACTGTTTTTCCGGCAAAATGGAAGCTTCCAATGGGCTGTACTCCCCTGATAATGACTTCTGCACACTGAATAAAGCAAGTTTGACCAGACGCTGACCAAAGAGCGCGAGTCTGGGACATGCGCGCGCGAGTCAATGCCATAGGTTGACCAGCGCGAACCAGTTGTGGACTAGCGCGCACAAGTCCAAGCCATCCAAAGCTGGTTCGCGGTCAAACCTAACCATCTGACCAACACCTAGCACTTTGACCCGCACGCGTTGGGTCTCAACCAACGCGTGCTAGTAGGGTTTTGGTAGGTTTAAGGGTTAGATTAGGTTCAAAAGGGGTATCAAACACTCAAAGCTCAAACATGCTATCATTCCCGGGGTGTTCTTGATCCATTTCATCATTGGGAAATCAAAAACCGAAAGTAAACTAATCTGGAAGCCCAAATTGGGGTGTCTACAATCGGCTGTTTTTATGTTCAAAAAATCATGTGAAAGATCTCCTACTCCTTCGGCCAAATGCAGACTCTTGGGGTTCGAAAAATCCCCTTCTGCCAAGTCATGGGGTTCAAAAAAATTGGGGTTAGAAAATAACAATTTTTCTGTGATTTTTCACAAGTAGAAAAATTTGGAACTAGAAAAGAAGAGATTCAGGTCACCGTAGGCTGGATTTTTTGATGTACTTAAGTAGTAGCCTGATTTTTCGATGTACTTACGGATTTTTTGTGATTTTTCGATGTACTCTGTGTGTGTGTGTGTAATTGAATTCGTAGACATGTATACACATGGCTTGTTGAATAGCAGAGAAATGAGGACACACACGTATAGTAGATTTGCTGCTGAAATAATTCCTATTATTCCACTTTATGTCCCGGCCTCCACCATCAGATTTTGATGCTTTTAGATACTCGTTTTTAATTAACTGTTATACTCCTGATATTTCCTTAAAAAAAAAAACCATCTAGATTTTTTTTTATGTAGGTCTAAAACTTTTTTATTTGGTAATATGGAGGTTGAGCTCTCATTTTCGTCTGACTATAAGTTGATGTAATGGTTTTCCAGTTATGGATTTTTTTTTTCAGTTCTTATTTTTCTTATTAAGTTTGTTGGAAATTGGTTGGATGAGGTATCCAATTTTGATTGATTGAATGTGCGTGTTTCATTTGTTCATTTTAGGGGACAAGCTCTTTGAAGGTAAACCACCTGGGAGCCAACGATTGAAGAGGAAGCGAAGTTCCCCCTCTCCTACTTCTTCAGCCAACTCTTTATAGCTCCATGAAAGGATATCCAATTTTTGTATGTATGCTATACACCTATACTAGTGCAACAACTTGAATGACATTGGATGTTGGAGAAATAAGAAAATGATATGTACTTGGAAGAACACATCGTTTATTACTCAAGACACTTGAGTGAAATAGTTCTACCATCTGTTTCATTTATAAAAGTGTTTGATAAGTACTTCCGTATCCTTCCACTCAAATGCCCAACTACATTTGATGCTCATTAATATTAGTTGCTTTTGTTTGTTGTAACTAAAAGATAAGGTTTTAGATACCAATCTCGTCTGGGATGATATTTTGGCCTTCTGATACCAATTCTCTTTGATACACTTTTGGACATTGCATGCTTAAGCATAAAAAAAAATCGATCATCACAGATTTTTATTTCATCGGCAAAGAAAACATTTTATTAAAACTCTAAAGGTACATTGAGATAGGAATGAGGAAGCCTCACACTTAGACCGTACAAGTTGGAAACTAAGGAAGGCTAACCCGACCCCAAAGAAAAAACAAAAGCAAATGAAAACTCCCCAATATCCAATAAGACATTGGATGGACAGAACAGCTCAAAGAAATGAAGACCTTTTCATGCTAATCCTTCTAATCCCTGCTAGGCACCTCTTGAAATTTTCAGTGGGATAATCCCGCAGATCGTATTTCCCTTTGATCCATAAAGCCACTCTAGTCTTTACTAGGTCCACCACCTCTTCCTTCTCTGCCATTTTGTTGTTGAAGATAAGATGATTTCGTGCTTTGCATATTGACCAAGCAACTGCATAGAAACACCTCCTAGACTTCTGATTTCCAGATCTGCCGCCTGGGGGGAGGTGGCCTCCACCCTCCTCCCCCTCGGCTCCCTTCCCTCTTTGTTAGTTCTGTCTTTTGCAGGTGTACGCGTTTGGCCGAAGGGATGTGGTGGGTTTACCGTTGCTGGTGTTCTCTTCGATTGTTTTTGGGGATTGCGACTTGGCAGGCTCACGGCGGTTGGGTGGTGCATGGCGGTGGTCAGCCTTTGTATCTGCTTCGTGCTCAGTGGTGAGGAGCTGTGCAGATCTGGTGTGGTGGGTTCATGGTGACGAAGGCTTCCGATCATTTTTGGGATCTGTGTTTTGGCGGGTTCACGGCGGTTTAGGGGCTTTGCGACGGCGTGGGCTCCGGCGCTCAGTTCTCTTTTGGGAAAATGACGGCCAAGAACGTGTTTTGATAATTAATACCCGCCAAGGACATTTTTCAGTATTAATAAATGTTATCAGCATGTCCTTGGCGGGTATTAATTATCAAAACACGTCCTGGGCCGTCATTTTCCCTTTTCTTTCCCCGTCTCTACTGATGTTTGGCCTCTTCTTCCGCTGGTTATCTTCTCTTCGCCGACCGCCCTCCCTTTCCCATTCCTGTCGTTGGTCGGTTGCCGGTCAACCTATAGGGGTTTTCCGGTTTCGCCTAACGGGCTCAACGGGATGTGGTTGCTTGGGTTCGCGTGTCTCCGCCGGTGCTTCTGCTGAGTTCACTCGGTTCTTGGCCTAACAGCTTGTGGGGCGGTGGCGGCATTCGGGTGATTCTCTGTGCTATTTACTTTGGTGGCTGGCGGTGGTGTTCCCTTTTGCCGTGGTGGCTGGCAGTGGACAGAGGAGGTGTTGGTGGCAAATTGTGTTGGCAGTAGCTAAGGTTTTTTGAGCTGTATTGGTTGGGCTTGTCCCATTAATTGGGCTTTTAGGCCCATAGGTGTTTGGTCTTTCATTTAATTATCTAGGCTTTTAGGTCAATGGGTGTGGGGTTTGTCCCAATGGGTTTTCCGGGTTTAGTTCCTTATCAAACTCGGGAATTGGGTCTCGGATGGACATATAATTATTCTTAGCGTTGTAGATCGTTTGGGTCTCGGGTTAGAAATTTGATGCCATCATTCCTTACTTCTATTAATCTTTGTAACAATTTCAAAGATTAATTAAAGTTTTTTGCCTTTCAAAAAAAACTGCATAGAAACACATGCACCTCCAACATGCTTTCTCTAACCTCATAAACGTATTAGCAAACCACCAATTCGTGAATATAGGAATAGAAGGAGGGCCTACCCAATACGTGTCCCACCATTTGAATAGCACACCACAAGCGTTGTACCCGTTCGATGCATGGAACAAAGAACCATTCTATGCACGGGACAAAGAAAAAAAGGATTCACATATTCTTTTTTTCGTTTACGTTTATCGAACGGACACAATGCTAGTTATGTTTGCACAGGACAAAGAACCGTTCGATGCACGAGACAAAGAAACAAAGGATTCGCATAATTTTTTTTTCGTTTTCATTTATTGAACGGACACAATGCTAGTTATATTGTTTTTCAGATTAGACTGGTTGAACCATGCAAGATGGAACCAAAGCGTTGTTTTCGTTTTTGTAGGGAAGACTTATACTTATGAATTAAAATTTAAAGTGTAAATTAAATTACTTCAAATTAATTTCCAATTTTAAAAAGATATACTATAAGATAGAACCACCCAATAACTCCATGCGTGCAGAGCACCCAATAATTTTTCCCTCCCATGCTCTCTCTCACTTCCCCCTCCCCACGATCTTTCTCCCCCTTTTTTCTCTCCCCTACTCTCTCAATTTTAGAAAAAACAAAGATCAAAATACTAAGAATTTCGGATTGGGATTTGGAGGCTTTTTAACTATGAAGCACGGGTACGCCAGAAACAATGGCGTACACGTACCTAGTACGGGTACGGATACACGCCGGGTATGCCAAAAACGCACCGGGTATGTTCATATGTTTAGGGTACAGCATGGGTACACGAAATACTCTGATGGGTACGCGAAGAAGAAAAAGAAGCAAATGAAGAAGAGAGAGAGAAAGAGAGAAACATGTCGATCCGCTACTATTGTGAGAGAGAGACATTGGATGGAGAAGAGAGACTTTGGCGATGGCAAGACAATGATAGATGGCGACGACGAGAGAGAGACGTCGGACGATGATGATGATCGACGGCGAGAGAGTCAGAGAGAGAGAGTCAACGGCGATGAACGATGTGAAGTTGTGAACCCTAGGTTAGAGTCATACGTGTATTTAAAGGGTTATTACACTCCAGTCCTTAGACTTTAACATATGCAACAATCTACTTGCTAAATATATGAAAGTTTGCACTTCTACCCTTGGTCTCTTTTAAATTTGTATTTTATTAAGAAATATATAAATTTTTTATAACTAATATAATGATGTGATTATACATGAGCTATACAGTATACATAAAAACTCAAGCATATTAAAATAATAAAAAATAAATGTGTTGTACCCCGCCGTACCCGTACCCTACTTTTTTGGGATTATGTCGTTTCCCGTACCACGTACTGGTACCCGTGCTCCATAGCTTTTTAACATCAAATACATTTTTTCCAAAAGCCTTATAATAAAAGAACCAGTTTTTCGGACTCCACATTTTCAATTTCGGACCAATTTACCCTTTAATTTGGCCCATTTAACGGATTGCCCAGGGTATGGGGGTATTTGCGTCATTTTGTTGCCGCCTGCGTCTATCTACAGCTGTCGCCGTTCGGCGCTCCCGCGGGATTCGTGATGAATTTGCTGCGTAGATTTCCTTGTGCTCATCTCCATTCACAGCACCTCTCTCTCGCCTCCCTCTCTGTTCTCTCTCTGTTCACTCGCTCTCTGCTCCTCCGATCCACCACGACTGCATCGGACCACCACACCGATTCTCTACTCCATCAACGGCATCACCATCACGTATCTGTCTTTGTCCCTCTCTATTCTCCCGTTTTATCTTCTTTTCTTTTTTTTTTGGGAAAAATTCAAAATACCCCCCAACCTTTACACCAAAATTTAATTAGACTCCCAACCTTTTAAAAACTTCAATTTTACTCCCAACGTTATCTTCCGTTAATCAAAATGCCCCCTTCCGTCCGAATGACTAACAGATTTCGTTAAAAGCTCCGTTAAATAGCGTCCCAATCGAATTTCGATGATCAGAGCCGTTTAATATGTTCAAAACGTGATTTTAAGGGTACTCGTGAGAAGTCAGCAAAAAAAAGACTGAGAAGGGCTTCATCTGAACAGTTTTTTATTAAACTATTCAATAAAAAATTGTTCAGATGAAGCCATTTCCGATCATTTTTTTTGTTGATTTCTCGCGGGTACTCTTAAAATCAAGTTTTGAACACATTGAACAGCTTAGATCATCAAAATTCGATTGGAAAAGAGGAGGTGCAGATCGATCCGGATTTTGTTCAAGTCCGGACATCCGGATTTTGCTTCGGTCTGCACCTCCCCTTTTCGATCGAATTTCCATGATCCGAGCCGCTCAATGTGTTCAAAACGTGATTTTAAGGATACTTGCGAGAAATTAACAAAAAAAATGATCGGAAAGGGATTCATCTGAACAGTTTTTTATTGAATAGTTTAATAAAAAACTATTCAGATGAAGCCCTTCCTGGTCATTTTTTTTGCTGATTTCTTGCGGGTACCCTTAAAATCACGTTTTGAACATATTGAGCGGCTCGGATCATCAAAATTCTATCGGGACGATATTTAACGGAGTCTTTAACGAAATCTGTTAGTCATTCGGACGGAAGGGGGCATTTTGATTAACGGAAGATAACGTTGGGAGTAAAATTGAAGTTTTTAAAAGGTTGGGAGTCTAATTAATTTTGGTGTAAAGGTTGGGGGTATTTTGAATTTTTCCCTTTTTTTTTTCCCCGCTTCTCCTCGGGCTTCTTCTCTCCCCCTGTGCCTTTCGTTGCTTCATTTGCTTTCCGTGGAACAGCTGGAGAGAGAGAGAGAGAGGGGTTCAGGGGTGATTTCTGCGATTTCTTCGATTTCGTGCGGCCGGTTGCATTTCTGTTGTTGGCTGAGAGGTGACTGCCCAGATTAGGTTTTGTTGTTTTGATTTTGTTTTGTGTTTCTCTTCTTGGTGCTCTGGGGTTTAGCTTCGATTTGTGCTTGTGGTCGTTGCTTCGCCGTTGTGGTTTTTGATGCGTCGTCTTGTTGTTGGGATTTTGTTTTGTGCTGCTCTTTTTAGTGCTCTGTGGTTTTTCTGCCCCAGAGTAGGAACCTAGGTTTTTGGGCTTCGTTTCTTTTATGGGTTGTGTGTGTTCGGTGGATTCGCTTTTTTTTGGGATGCTTGTGTTGCGTCCCGTGGGCCTTGTTAGGCTGGGTTTAGCTTCGATTTGTGCTTGTGGTCGTCACTTTGTCGTTGTGGTTTTTGATGTGTCGTCTTGCTGTTTGGATTTTATTTTGGGCTGTTCTTCTTTGTGCTTTTCGAGCCTCGTTTGTTTTATGGGTCATCTATGTTCCGTGGATTCGCTCTTCGTGGCTGCTTGTCTTGCGTCCGGTGGGGCTTGCTAGGTTAGGTTTAGCTTCGATTTGTGGCTATGGTCGTTGCTGGGTTGGGTTTAGCACAGGTGGCTTTTCCCTTTTCCGTAAGTTTTGGATTTGACCTATGTATGTGAACTTATGTTAGAGTTTTGGGTTGTGGATTTTGGGTTTTTTTGCCATTGATTTGTTAGTCGTCATGGTGGTATGTCCGAAAGGGATCGAGAAGGCCCTATCTTTTTGGACCGTAATATAATGTATGAATTTGGAGCTGGTATGGTTAATTCGAAAATCTGAATGAAGCTTGGGTTTCAGTAGATTTAGCAATTGTCTATGGGTTCTTTTTCCCTCGCTGAAAACAGAACATAAAAACATATGCGTTGGTGTTGAATGGTGTTCGAGCCCAGTTTAGATAATTGATGAGCGGTAATAACATTAAGATTTGTTTAGATGCGATTTGGCTTTCTGGATTCTGGTTTAGGTTAGTGCGTATTTGGTTATGCCGTTTCCCTTGCCTGTTTGTCTTTATATGTTTATTAGATATTGTAAATTTGACTATGGGTACAGTGTATGTGGCCAAGGTTTTAATTTTGACGTTAATGATTGTCTTTGTCTTGATGCTAGAATGGTTGTGCATGCACCGTTTGTTCGATGGGACATAATTAGGCACAATTTTGATCGGTCCGCAAGGGCAGGAGTTTACTATTTGGAAACTGCTCAGGGCGAGATTCTATTCTCTTCTCATCGAATCGAAGAACTCAACGATGTTCAGATTGAATCGAAGAATTCAACGATCTGTGTCTTGACTCGAGATTCTGACGATTGTTGATTTTGTCGATTTCTCTTCCATTCAGCGATGTTCGGCTTTCAAGTAAATCAATTTTTAGGGCTTATTTCTTGGTGAGATTCCTTAGGGATTTTGTAGGGCTTTTTGTTTTGGTATGATTTTGTATCTAGATCAGCTGATTTGGATAAGGAATTTTCTTTGCTTAACGATCTAAAGAATGTCTATCTACTGACCATATAACTTGTGCAATATACATTCATTGTGCTATATCTGAATGTGGGAGCTTGATGATCGGCATTATCACAATGAATGGTCACCAGATCTTCAATCTTCTCTCTTCCATTTTACCAATAAATATACCTTTTCTTTATCTAAGATAAAATATGCCCTCTTCAACATGCTAACAAAGTGATGATTGGTCCTCTCTCAATGGGGCAACTGTTTTTGCAGCCATGGTGATAAACACCTTATCTTGTGCTATATCTGAGACTTAACCTCTTTGTTGTTGAGAAAATGGGACCAATGTATGTTTACTTTTGTTGCTTTCTTCAATTCTAGAGCTATTTTTTGGAAGTCAAAAGTTACAAGTAGTATAGATTTTTGGGTTTGCATATTCAGCTACTATTACGCATTATTCTTCAATGATCACTGTTGCTGATTAGGATTTCTTAAAAGTAAGCATTCTACATGTTTGAGTGTTTGACAAAAACACACACACGCGTATGGATAACCCATCTTGCCAAATGAATTTGTGCAATCTATAGAGCCTTAAATGTCACATTACGCAGTGTATCTGCGAAATACTAACTGCTTTTATGTTCATCCTGTCATAATGCCTGCTCTTTGTTTTATCCCTTTCTCTCTGTCGCGCTCTCTCTCTCTCTCTTGACAGTTTCGAAACGCCATTGAAAGTCTGAGATTTGCCTTCCCTATGCCGCTCCCATTTTCCTGGCGAGATTCGGTAAGCATACAGCTTTTATAGAATCTTCATGTTTCGAAAAAAATGGTGGTTGTTTCATAGTCTAAAATAGCTTCCTCAAGATTCAGGTAGTTATAGTCATAAATAGGGCTTTTGGCTTTTTCACAGTTCTATTACCGTGTTGCAAAAGCAAAAGACAAAGCGGCTTTGTTTTAGAACGGGAAGAAGTTATTGGGATATGTAAGATTCTACATCCCTTTTTCCCTCACCTGATCCTGCAATCCAATGGGCTCTCTGACAAATGATCTATATTGTTGAGCTCTTAAGTTTCTTACAAGTTTTCTTCTTGCATTTCCCATTTCCCATATTCTATTCATTGTGTTCTTTTAAACTACCGCTTCCATCATTAGCAGAATTCCAAGTAATGAAGAATAGGAAGATCTTTGCTTTCTAAAGTTTTAGAAAAGGTGGTCTACCAGTAAATCCCATACTCCATTTAGATTTCTGTTTAACTATGCTGATCAAAATCTTGGGTTAAGCTAAATGACCATATCTTTGTTTAGCTATGATATAAACTATGTAGAATGAGTCGAATGACCATATCTTTGGTTCTGTGCCCCGAGTTCCTTTAGGACAATCTGCTCCTCAGATTGAATTGTCCATGTTTGTACAATTGTTTATCTCTCTCTCTCTCTCTCTCTCTCATTTGTAATTAATACAAGGAAGAGAGAAAAAAGTAGATCTTATTATTAAGCCTAATGTTATCATGATATCATGTGCTTTCCCTATTATCTGATTGCCTGCTTGGTCCCATCCGTCATGTTGCTCTACTTTCATGACAGAAAAGTGTATACCAATCTGGGTCTCATTATCTTCTAGGAGCAGCATCTGGCATGGTAGTATTAATACGTAAATGTGATATTTTTTTCCCATTTTCTCACCTAAACTTTGTGCACTGTTTGAATTCCTTTTGAATCCCTTTGCTGATGAGAGCCTTGGCTATGGTGCTTTGAACAATAGGTGCTTTAGTCGTAGACTCTTTTTCTTCGAAATAAATTAAATAAATCGTATTGAAAATTGGATTTCAGGTAGGCAGGATTATCAAACTCCTCAATTGCATACGCACGAATCCCTTTATTGAGCATGCCATCTCATCAAAGTTGAGAATTTTAGTAGTACGGAGTTCATATTTTTTACATCTTATTATCTTATATCTTTTGGTTATTGTTTCATGTTATATGTTCATACTCCCTCCGTCCCTTTTTAAATGTCCTGCTTCGTAACTCCAACTTATTAAAAAGACATCATCATTATACCTTTCACATCAACTTTTTCCTCCACTTTCCCTACTTACCCATCATCATTACACTTTTATTCACTAACTTTTCAAAATGGAATCTACTTTTAGGGACAAAATAGACAATTCACCAACTTTTACCCACTAACTTTACAAAATAGACACTTATTAAGAGACAGCCCAAAATGGAATACTGGACTGTAATAAAGGGACGGAGGGAGTATCTTTTAGTTATCTTATGTCTTTTGGTGTCCTATATCAGGTATGGATCCATTTGGTAGTAATACCCTGAATCGGCCTTAAGCAAGTCTCAATAGCCCTCAGGCTAAAGACGGAGGAAAGAAAAGTGTAGATAAGAAGGCAACAGTGGATGAAGAAATGAAGAGAATGAATAAAATTCCTGCAAATAGTGCATATGCTACTCATCGGTTGAGGGTTCTCGATAAAGTCCTCCAACTTTTGTCCATTCAAGTAGAAAAACATAATGACTGCATTTTTTGTTTTTCAGTTATAAATTCCGAGTTCATATTGCAACCATGCATTTGCAAAGTCACTAGGCATATTTAAATGTCCACTTGTAGCTTTTATTCAGCCATAGTATTTTTGGGATGCTGCAACATTTGTCCAAAATTCATCCCATCTTCTGGTTTCCTGAATATAGTAAGTTTATAGATTGTGCCCATCTCGTCAAATGATTTCTGTGGTTCTGGTGACCATTCTGCTTCGTGGTGCCCATTGGCTCTTATAGGCCGATGGATTACTAGAATCCTTGAAGTCAATTGGTTAACTTCAGCGTATGAATTCAGATGCTCTTACATTCTAGGTTCTATTGAATAATGGGTGATATCCCACTTATGAGGCAGTAGCTTTAATTCTTGGATGCATTCTCCCCAATAGAAGGAATAGACTTTGAATGGAATACAATACGCTTATTAGTAGTAGGTTGATTCGTTGGATGCATTTCCCCCCTATTGGATCTCTAATTTTGATGACATATTTATTAAGTCTACCTATGTACATCCGCTGCTCTTACGTTTTCCTCTTATTAATTTTCAGAAGTATGATGTCTTCTATTTCCATGCTTTCTTTGATTCCAGAGATCCACATCGCAGGAGGAGGAATTGGAGTTGCGTTTTGCAAGTCTTTCTATATGAATAGAAATCCAGATTGTCCAAGCAATGGTCAGTTTGGTTTCAAGTATTGCTCCCTCTTTCAATATTTTGATGGTATTATACTCCAAATCCCAATCATACTTCAGTGTGTGCATTTTTGCATTTAAGTAATAGACTTTATTATGCTGTCCCATCTTTGGTTACTATAGTCGTATTTAATTACAGGACATTCGGTTCCAACTCTGTCTCAGACATCTTTTCAGAACGTAAGAGCAACATTGATTCAAAGTGCTTTATGTTCAGTTATATCCAAGAGCCTATATAAAAAGAAGCAGTTTTTCGGATGTTCAATTTTCAATTTGGACCAATTTACCCTTTAATTTTGCCCATTTAACGGATTGCCCAGGGTATGGGGGTAATTGCGTCATTTTGTTGCCTCCTCTACAGCTATCGCTGATTGAAATCCCTTTCGCTTGGCAGGCAGATACGCCGCTCCCATTGCACCACGTCCTTCGCTTGTCCCCCCCCCTTCTTGGTCTGCTTTTCGCATAATACTTGCAGAGAGTGAGGAGAGTTCTGGGCCGATTTGCTGGATTCCGTGCTTGTGGTTGGGTTTTCTGTTGCCGGCCGAGAGGTGAGTGTCGAAAAATAGGTTTTGTTATTTTCGCATTTTCTTTTCTTCTGCTCTTTTTTGTGCTTTGTGGCTTGTCCGGCCTATATTTGGTTTTGTTGTTTCGATTTGCTTGTCCGGTGCTTTTCTTTGTGCTCTTTGGTTTCTCCAGTGTGCTTGTTTGGCGGAGATGTCTACCGCTGTCGGTTTTTGGGTTCGCGCTTGGGAACTTGGGGTTTTGGGCGTGGTGTTTTTTTCCCGAGATACAGAGTTCAACAATCCATATGTACCGAATAAAAAAGATCACAAATAATAATTAGATCTTTATATGAATTAACTGTGCTTCTTTGTGCTCTGTGGTTTCTCCGGTGTGCTATGGTAAATAATTAGATTTTAGTTCCATATTAGAGTAGTTGTTCTAGATTCTGTCTTTCAATCTGGCTTTTAGGGTTTAATTTGTAAAGCCAAATCGGAGACTGAAATCAGATTAGAAGTGGGTTTTCTTCTATAATTATCATTTATAGAAACTTAAGAAATTTGGGGTTTGTTTTGGTTTTGGACGTATTTGATTTGTTGTGGATGCCCTGCCTTGCGTCGGCTGCTGGAAAGGAGAGCCGGTAGAGGACCATCAACAACGTACTCGTGCGTCGGAGCTTGATTCCTATTGTAAACGTAGTTGAGATCTAGCTGATTTTCTGACCTCGATACTCAGACTGGTTAGATACTCACAGACTGGTTATGATAAATTGATGAACTGCTTAATTCTTTGTTTGATTGGAAAGAAAATAGAGCATAAAATTTTGATCTTGGTTTGTCATGAAGTGAAAAAAAAAAACCCAAATATTGTGCGGACGCCTTAGACCACGGAAGTGACGGAGACCATGGCTAGCTCGTGGAGGAGGAGGGCCGCTGGAGATTGTGGCTGAGCCAACTGAGAAATTTCGTGGCCAAAAGTTTACTTTAATCCCCCTGTGATTAGGTGAGATATGACTTATTTTCCTTGATTGTTTGAATTTATTTCTTATATTTATCACAACTCACGAATCTTCTGTTTCTGATCTGTATATTCTTGATGAAACCTCTTCTTTTTTTATCAATCTGAGATATCAGAATTCCGAGTTGTTTCCTGATTAGTAGGGATAGCCTCTAAAGTTAGGGAAACTAAAATTAGTTCATCCTATCCCAATTAGTAAAATCAGTACGGATAGTTGAGACCTAAACTGAAATTAGTTCATCATACAAAATGTCATGACTATCCCAAGTTCATCGGTTCATCCTCATGCAAATTTTGTGCCTTTTTCCACATCCAGATTGTCCCATACAGATGGTGCTAAATTAATAACCAATGATATGGTTCAAGGGTAGTTTATGTTTGGTGCTTTGTTCAGGCACTTAAAGTTGCCAAAAAAATTCAAGGCGGTGTCTGGTTATTGATTCTAACCCCATTGGTAATTCAAATCTCAATGAAAAGTGAGTCCATTTACTTCAGTTTATTTGTTCATGTATAGATACATCTATAAGTATATATACAAACCGATATACAGAATTCATCCAATGACAAGGAGATGCATAGTTCTTATTAATGTAGGAGAGTGTGTATTTTAATTTGAAAGCATCGGTAAGGAAGGCGTTCGACGTAGCTGGAGCTCATCCTCCTTTGAAATTGTCCAATCTCGGCTGCTATCTCATTGCTTTTCTTGTGTGGAGCTTTTGTGTTTAGTAGGGCATTCATGTTTGCCTTTGGTCAGGCAGAGATCATTTTGGTTTTTGGATGGAAGAAGAAATTGCGTGCAATGACACAAATGGTAACAAAACATTATTCTTGTCCACTAAAGATAATAGGAGTAGTTTTAAGACCAGATCAACTTTCGTTACTGTATTGCCAACAACCTCTATGCTTGTTCAATACGGATATGGTTTTACTGCTACTCCACTAAATATAACTGATAAGTAAAATTTTCCACTCCCAGTTATGCCCCGGACTTTGGTATGTTCCAATTCTGCATAACTGTCAAAGAGCACGATTGGAGAGAGGGAACGGAGCAATATAACTTCGTTGACTACTGTCTCACGTCCGGTGATAAACAAAAACAACTGCGGCTGATATTCCTCAAGCATAAGATGATCGGTTAGGTATTCTCCATCTCATATTCATTCATTCTCCGATCTTTTGAATATACTTGAAGAATGTTGGATTGCGTTAAACAGGGATTCCATGTGTGTGTTTGTCAAAACATTTAATAGAGGTAGGCTATTAATGGGTAAAAACTCTTTCTTTAGAGCAGAATCTGGAGTTCATGGCTTCATGCTCCTTGTTTTCGTATGTGCAATATAATTCATAAAAATTGATTGTGTTCAATGAAGATTACTTGTGGTTTTGTTTACATTTTAGACAGATTAATCCTAATTTTGTAAAGCAGAAGCAAAATCTACAGATTATAGAAATGGTAGCATCTTAGAAAAAGTTATACACAACTTTTTTCGAAAAACTTTTCCCCATAGTCAAATCAAGTTGGCACACTTTGGGAGGTGCCAGAATCCAAAACCTGGGAATTATAAGTGTTTTAGTAGTTGGACTTGTCATGGCTTCTGATTTCCCCAATAGTGCTTATTTTTTGCTTGAATTTGGGCTTAACCTATATCCTATGACTCTTTTGGCTTTTTGGTAGTTTGGGTTGAGCTTCTAATTTTTCAATTTGTATAATGCTTGATTCTGCTTGATTGGGGATTTAACAGGAAAAGCAAGTCCTTTCATCTCCATGCTAAAAAGGGCTCCCTTTTTTTTAGGGCCAATTTACAATTTTCCCGCGTTCTCATCTCATCTCAGACGTGGCGAAAGATCATCACAAAGAACTCTACAAAATCATCTGCCTCTCTCACGCCACAGACTCTCGCTACCCAGTACATGCTTACTCCATCTGTGAGAGAGAGCGCGCGCACGACCACTGTTGGTTTCTTCCGACGACGTTAGTGATGGCGGAAACCGAGACACATTCCAGGCTGAGATCAACCAGCTGCTAAGCCTGATCATAAACACTTTCTACAGCAACAAAGATCTTTCTGCGTGAACTCATCAGCAATGCCTCCGATGTGAGCCTATCTCTCTCTCTCTCTATTAATCTCTCTCTACAGACTTGAATCATGTGTTTGTGCTTCTGAAATTGGTTCGATTTTTGACTTGGTCATTTTGTAATTTATATTCATGTAGAACCACCAAATTACAGGAGACTTAAATGTCATTATGTCAAGCTGTTGTTTACCATTACTGGACAATTTTCACCTTTTAGAAGGCATTTTTTAGTTTGGTAAAGTATCTATTCTCATGTTGAAAGGATGATATCATGATCCCCAACAACTTAGCATAGAGGACATCTTTCAAAATGAATAATGAGTTTTGGCTTCTTCTTTTTTCCCCTGTAAACGGACTTCCAGCAAATTTCATGTTCCTATAGGAGGGCATAATGCTTAGTTTTACAGCGCACAAGATCTTTCATACCCACCAGAGAGAATTTCAGCTGTACTGATGGTAGTGGAATGCATCATCATGCAGGTTTAGATTGTATAATCATAGGAAGTCTCCTTCTGCTTGTTTTGGAAAACTCATACAAAGAATAGTCCACTTAGGAGTTCCTTATTCGCATATGTGAAATGATGGTCATACTTGTGGTTATGGATTGATTGATATTGCTCAGTTGCTTACACTTTCTAAAATAGAAAGGCATTCGTAATCTACCCTTTTATCTGACAAGAGCTGTTTTCCTTGCTCTGGTGAAGATTTACTCTCAATTTTCATTCCTCTTATTCAAAAGCTGGTTACTGACTCCATAGTTTTTGAATTTCCGACTTACTCAGGCAGCAGAATTAGAAATTGAAGCATATCTGCTGGACAAATTTACATCAAAGATCAGTACCTTAAATTTAGAATGTGTGAGCCGACTGAAAAGCAGAATTGTTGCAACTTTGATGCGATATGAGTAGATTTCATGTTGCTATTCTACTTTCTTTCATCTATCCTTTTTGGAAATTTGCTGGTCCTAAGAAACTTTTTAGTTTAATGTGGTCTAGCAAGACACAGTTCCAGTTCCAACTTTGTTCAATCTACGCTCTCATGCTTTTTCTGTTGAAGGAACTGTGTGCACAATTAGCAAAAGAGTTTTTTATTAGCAAAAGTAGGCAAATAAACCAAATTTCATCTTCTGTGGATGGACGTTGCCAAGATCATTTCATTTAATAGCAAGTAGCAACATTACACCCATTGATTCCAATTGTAACTTTTTCCTACATTCCCATCCTAACCATAAAAAACAGCATTAATCTTTGCCCTAAAACAAAATACGCCCTCTTCAACACTCACCACCAAAAACATTAATTTTCACCCTGAAACAAAATAATATATCTTCTTCAACAGGCACATAATATTCGTGCGTTGCACGTGGCCGCACCTAGTCTATAAGATATAGATAGATAGATAGATAGATAGATAGATAGAAACAAACAAACCAAGCAAAATTACAATGAAGCATGAGATGGACAGGGGTATCAAAGTCATTGAGACACAAAGGGCATGGCACATACAGGGCTTGTCTGTATCAAAATCCTCTATATATGAAGAAGAACAAATCTTTAATCATTGCACCCTTCTGTTCTGATAATAAGAATAGTCTGGGGATTTCCTGATTGAGAGGAATATCACCAATCCACACCTGATGCCAGAACGAAGTTGAATCTCCCGCTTGAACTTTGATTCTGAAACTTGTATGTATTATCTGATAAAGCATGGCTTGGTGATCTCCCAGTGAACAAATGTCAGTCCAAACGGCAGAAGTTTTACCATGAGCCCCTGGTTTTGGCAGAAAACAAGAATCCCTCAACTTGTATTTATCAGCAATGACCTTGACCAAAAGTGAGTCCTTTTTCTTGTGAAATCTCCACCACCATTTAGCAAGGAAGGCTTCATTGTGGACCACAAACCTGTTGTGCGGTGGGCCCTCGAAGGAATCAACCCTACGATCATTGATGGTCATGATATTGGAAAAATAACAAACCAAACATATCCGAAAAATAAATTGAGAAACCAAACCAAACAAAGAAAATGAATAAGAGAGACCAAGATATATATACGTGGTTCGGCTTGCAGCTGCAAACTTACTCATCGGGCAAGCGTATGAGAGACTATTGCACTATGTAAAGAGAACGACGCTCCGAAGAGTTACAATGGTGACAAACAAATAAAGCCCACAAAGAGACTCTCACAAACACCAAAATACAAGTTATCTCACCAAATAAAAAACCTGATTGGAATCTCTCACCAACTCTCTCTCTCAAGTCTTACAAAACCCCTAGGATTTTTAACCAAGAGACACAGACTGAATGGACTTCCACCGACGTGACCGGATGTCACACATAAATAGATGATTCTCACCGAAACCCAACAATTTCAACCAGAAAGAATCGCCAAAAAAAATAGATCTTCTAGATGGCCGGAAGCCTACAGAACCCACCATAGAAAGGGCAACCAGATACAGATGAAGATCGAACAGACAAACCCTAAGGTTCTACAGATTAAACCCCCTAGGGGCCTTTCATAGTAATTCACTCAAGAAGTCCTAACCCTAATGAGAGAGCAAGACTATATTTATAACCACATATTGCTTCCCAAAGCCAAAATCCTGGCCGGATTATGTTTCCTTTGCATAGAGTCAAAAACCAATAAGAAAACTCCAAAATCAATCTTTAGGAAGTCGAGAATGTAACCAAAATTGGCCAAACTACGTGATTTCCGCCCAGACAGGATTGATTTTCACCCAAGCAGAATTTTCAGAGAGCACTGGAGTTCAAAACCCGATTCAACTGCTCGGACGACTGTGGGATTTACATAGAACACACATATCGAGCCGAAAATCCCCCAAATCTCCACCTTGGCGTGATATCCAAGTACAACACCAATTACAACAACCCAAAACGAAGGACTCACAAATCTCCACCTTAGCAAGAAATCCAAAACCATGCGAAACCAATGAATCGTAGGCGAAACAAATTCTCGAGTGATACCCAAAACTCCAGGCCAAACAAAGCCGATGAACCAAAAGACAAGCAAATTACAAAACAATCAAGTAACCGAATCACACAAACCAATCCGCACAAACCAAACCGAATGCTTGAGACATATCAAGCCAAAGTCAAGTACACAAGCCCGAGACACATCGAGCCAACCCAAACCATTCTTCAGATACTGAAGCAACCAAGCTCTCACCAAATTAAGGAATAGATGCTCGAGACATATAATACGTCTTTATCCAATTTAAAATGAGGAAGATGGAACCGTTTTACCGAAATAATTTATTTTTTAACTCACTGAGGGTAAATAGGTCATATCTTTTGATTTTAAAAAAAAATTAGATGCATACTATTTGGGTTAGAAACTAGACTCAACAAGCTTTCCAAAAAACGAAAAAAAGATTCAAACTTTTTGGGTTAGAAATTAGACTCAAAAAGCTTTCTAACGGCTCAAACCTTGCTAAAATTGGAGTTCGAGAGTATCCGTAACAAACCCGCAGAGTTTGACCAACTGTGAAGCTTTAATGCGCCTCAGGCGCCTCTACATGCGCCCCGGGTGCATCCTCGAAATTTCAAATCTGACCAAACTTTGTGGGTTTGCCACAAACACTCTCAAACTCCGATTTGCATGTTGATTGAACTATTTGAAAAGCTTATCTAGACTAATCTCTAACGAAATTAGTTTGGCCCCAAATTTATTTATACATCAAAAGATGTAACGATTTTACCCTCAACAAAAAATTAAATTATTTTGGAAAAATCCTTAAATCATACTAACTTTAAATCAGATCGAAACGTACTTCATATTGATAGAGAGGGTATTAAAAGTACTAAAAGATGGTTAGATGAAACCTCAAAAATAAAAATAAAATATCTGGTTTAAGAAAAGTTGGTCGAAAGTAGACCAATTCAAAGATCAGCGGAGCCACTAAAGCTAAAACTCGTTTTTGCACCCTTCCACTCATTATGAGTTCCATTCAGTACTCGCATTCGTAGTTTTAAACCACCATCATTTGATAACCGCTCCACCCCACCATTACTGGCGTCACTACAGACATGCTTAGTTGTTTGGTATCCAGGATTTCCATGTTTTTCTGTAGTATGAAACTTCTATTCAGATTCCTATACAGGTTGCCATTTAGACCAACATGTGATCATTTAGCAAAAATAATCTGCCATACAGTTCTTTTGCTACAATATGCAGCATGAACCATAAAATGAAAGTTGATTTCAATTCAAGGCATAGTGCATCAAATGTTTTCTTCTCATTCACAAATTATGAACAACGTATCCAAAACTGATCAGATTGAAAAACAAAAAGAAAAACAACTCTACATTCATAGCCACTCTATGTGAATAGGCCTTAAGCATAATAGTCATATAAAGAACCTAACACTCTCAGATGGATTAGATGCTCGTGATACTTGTCTGATCAACACTACTGATAGCTTCAGAAGCTTACTGAATTTTTTTGGGTAATGTTTGTGATATTTCACCGGTAACTATGGTTAGACCGTATACTTTGTGGATCACTATTCCTAAGGGCCAAGGGGACTCTGTTGATATGACATGTTCCATTATTCCTCAATTATGGGCAACATGCCCTACCCATAACAAATCTGTGACTGTGAGTAAAGACTTAAGTTTTCAACAGATTTGGGCATAATTCATGTGCTTCTCGAAATTTCAACTATAAAAATGGCGCAAAGAGTGTTGAAGTACCATTGGCAGGATAATGGATTTAGCAACAAGAATATCAGAAGAACAACACCCAATATTGGCAACCACAAAAGGTATATCAGAAGAACAACACCCAATATTTCTTTTGTATGGCTCAATGCTGCCCAGCCAAGTTTTGATGTTTAAGTTAAACTCCACCGAATAGGCTTCCGAGTTTGACATTTTTCCAAACTAGGAAACCAAAAACCACAAATTTCTATCAAGGCTTCCCTTTAGACTGTACCATGCAATCATTTACCAAACAAATTATACAGTCGCAGTTCAAAAGAAAAGAAACGAATTATACAGTCCTGTTTTGCAAGAATATACATGCAGCAGTAGCATCAACCGCATTAAGGAAAGTTAATCACAACCCAAAGCATACTGCATCAAAACTGTTGCTTTTCAAATGACTGTTAAATAATTCGATATCCAAAATTTCAGAGTTGAAAAATAATCTCCACAATGATTACCACTGTACCTCCATAGGCCTTAATTCTTCGTTTCCCTTCGCTTTAATTCTTCGTCGCCATTCCAATCTTCGTCACGAGGCCTTTTTCGACTCATTCTTTTTTAAGATTTCTTCACCTTATCGTTTTCCTCTATGATGGGTTTGATGGGTTTCTGTTCTTCCATCGGAAACTGAATCTTGATAGGGATTTCAGGCTCCGGTGGGTTATGACAGATGGTATTTTACATATGCTGTTATTCTTTTTAGTTTTCCCAACATACAATCGAAAACATAGTTTAAAAAGGGAAGAGAAGATAAAGAGAATCAACAGTAAGAGAAAAACACAACCAAGCACATTGAAAGATGAAGGAATAGTTATTGCAAGAAAAGTAGCGATTAGAATGAACCAACCACTGCAATTTCCAAAACGACAAGTTAATGTCTCGCAAACGATCATAAGTTCATTGAAGGATATGCAGTATTTACCAAAAACACTGAAAGGGGACATGCCCCCTTGTGCTAAATAAAATAAGAACTGGTCAAAAATCCAAAGGCTGAAGATTTTTCCTATGATTCTCCCAACACTTACAGGAGAACTCATCAATCTTTTTTCTCTACCTTCCAGAGTTTAACAAGTGCAAACCAAAGGTTTCCCTCTACTCTGAATGACCAAAGTTGCACTAGCAAATCCTTGCACAGTTTGTGGTCGGTCACAACCTCATTCCACCCTTTCACCACATTATATATTCCGGTCTTCATGCTCCACTGCCTTATATCGATCTCGTGTTCCTTTCCGTTCTCTCCAATAAGCCGCGCTTCTATCTCCGCAACGTCCTTCCCATTGATCCCTTCCCCACTTGGAAACTCCTTGTCTATGAGTTTACCTCGCGGGAGAGAGAGGCGCCCGTGGTGATCGCTCACATCCGTGGCTTCGAGTACCTTTTGAATTACCAAAGTAACCTTGGCTCCCCCAAGATTTCGGATTCTTTCCTTGAATTCATCAGGCAGGTCTGGTGTGATTTCCGGTAAAACAACCTTCCTTTTTCGAACCAAGTTATTCACCTTCTTCATGTTCGCCCTCTTCTTGATCGCCCTGTCCTTTTCTTCTTCATCACCAAACTCGCAATCACTACTCCCCCGTGGCCTTTTTCGACCTGTTTTTTCAGCTTTCTTGCCCGCGTTTTCTTCCTCCCAAACGGGTTTGGTAGGTTGCCTTCCGCTCATCACAAACCGAATCTTGCAAGGGTTTCTAGGCTCAGGTGGTTTATGATCAGACGGTGTTTGATACTCGTTGAGACAGAGGATGTATACATCAGACTCATCGTAATGAGGGTTCTTGAGAATCTCCCGAACGACGTTCAACCTCTTTTTGCTATCCAGTTGGAGAAGCCACTCTTTAGTTTCCTTCAAAAGCCTATCGAATTTAGAGTAATCGTACCCGAAATCGTTGTCCATTCTTTCCTTCTACTAGTTGTTCAACACTCGACAGCAAAGAACAGAGTATGAAATTTTTGTGAATGAGAATGATGGAAACAGAGGAGCGGAGAAGTTTTTTATTTGGTTATGAGAATCATAGGATACGGCATATCTTAATATGATTGCATATCTCTCTCTCTCTCTCTCTCTCAAAACCTAAGTTGAATAGAAGTGGGGTTTGTGGAAGACTTGGGAGTGAAGTTTTGGAGTTGCGAACTAGTTAGAAGTGAGAGATTCTAAACTGGGTGTGATTTGGATTTTGATTTCTTGGGAATGAAGTTTCTCAATTAGGAAATTATTGCAGTTCAAGTTTTCGTGAAACAGAAAGCAAATTCGATTTCGGTTGGGATACTAAAGTGAAGGGGATATATCTCTGTCCAACGGTCAAAATTAGGGTTTTTGAGGAGCTCTTTCATTATTCCTACTAGGTGTTTTTTTTTTTTGTTGTTGTTGTTGTTGTTGTCATGTCCTAATTCCCAGTCAAATACACAGATTTCTCTACTACTGTTATTAAGCCAAAGAGAGATTTATTTGGACCAAAATATAGTCCAAAGCCAGATTGTTATGGAAAATGGTTGTTTACATTAAGGCCCCGTTCTCCCTAAAATTTGCAAAATTCCGTATTGTGAAGCAATTTTCTTGTTATAAAATCGTGTTGGGAAATTGTAATGTGAACGAAATAAAGCGACATTAGCATTTGTAACTTTCCAATTTTGATGTAAGGAAGTCATCAAAGCCAAGTCTAGGGGAACAAATTCAAAGATTTTGAGCCCTGGCGTTTAACCCATGTTTAACTTAAAAGTGAGGTATATATCCATGCTTCCATCTATTAAAAAAAACAAGCTAAGCGAAAACCACTTATACGATGGTTATGTAGCGCTACTTTAGAGTGTGAGGTCTAGGGTTCAATTCCTATGGACATGAGGTTGACCTTCGTAGTAATTGAACATATACTAACATCTTGTCATCTGGCAAAAAAAAATTTATCGTCTTCTTTCTTAGTTCACATAATAAAATGATGTGCTCTTTAACTTTTCATTACTTTTGACTAGACCAAAAACAAACAACTAAAATGTAAGGAGGACCATTCTAAATAGACCTAAGGTTGCCAATTTTGACAAAAAAAACAAAACATTTTCTGCTGGAGTTCAAAAAAATTGCACAATTCACAAATATCTCCAAATCTTCCCAACGGAAAATATCAAAACAAGCAACTAAACAATGAAGAGGAAGGGGAAAAAAAATCAATGGAACATAATGAAGTTTGAAATTTCGTTGGATTGTCATAAGGATACAAGAAAGTATGTTGTAAGTGGGTCTTCAATACTACTTTTGACTTAGAGGGCAATATAGAACGATATAAAGTCAAACTTGTGGCAAGGGTTACACTCAGAAAGGAGGTGTAATTTTATGGAGCCCTTCTCTCTTGTATCCGAGAAGAACTCGCTGAAAATTTATTGTGGCGTTGGTAGGTAACTCTTTATGTTTGGGGGTTACGTTTGGACGTGAAAATAAGCTTTTGAATGAAAGCTTAGATGATGGAGTCTATATGAATTGTAGAGACCCGTAATAAATTCATTTAATTTTAATGTTTATAATTGAGGAATAATGGAAAAATGTGTAGTGTTTACGAGATTTGGGTTTTAAATGATGGAATTGATAGTAGAGGGGTGTGTGTGTGATATGTTCATTTGTTGGTATAAATAGGAGGGTGAGGGAGTAGGAGATCATTTTTCCCCTCCACTCCCCCACCGGCTCCCTCTCTCTCCCGGTCTCTTTCTCACTCTCTCTTGCCCTCTCTCCAAAAACCCACCAAAATAACCACAAATCTTGTATCCACACGTGTATTGTGGCCCGTACCTCGTTCGTTGGAGCTCGGGAAGTCGTATTTCGTTCGAATCGGGGTTTTCGGAAGGCTAGAGCTCGTAACTCCTTGGAAATCGTGCTTCGACTTCGAGGTAGGGATTTTACCTCTCAGTATATGTAAATGACGTGCTTTCTTTCATTAAAATCATGTCTCTTATTGTTGTTGTTGTTGTTGTTGGGGCTGAAACCCAGAAAATCTGCTGTAAATCTGCTCGACCCTGATCTGTATCGATATGGGCTTTTCGCCGTATCGATACCATAAGAAAACAGAAACATTTGGAATTCCTAATTTCATGACCGTATCGATACGGGCATTCTTGCCGTATTGATACCAGTTGCTTTTGGACAGTTTTCCCTGCTTTGTTTCGAACTTCACTGTATTGACTTCCAATCACTTCTAACCTATTCTAAACACTCCCAAACCATCCCAGAACATGATTATTCGTATCCGTTATATTCGTGGAGTATCCTTGCAATTCTTGCACTCGTTTGGCCGAATTTGACTTTAAAGGCAGTTTGGACTATGATTGAAACGAAACGATACATAAAGTGAGTACGGGATTCTTCGACACACTTATTGACACAACGAGAACACTCAGGACCCATCGATGGGTGGATGCCTGGCAGGGGGTATCGGGATCCCTTAATTGGCCCGGCAGGAGCAAAAGCTCATATTGATTATACTCAGGACCTACCGACGGGTATGGTGCCTGGCAGGGGGTATCGGGATCCCTTAACTGGCCCGGCAAGAGCTTTGGCTCATGACACATACGGCGAATGGATATTGGACACGTGAAAGATGGGAATGGTTATAAGCTTGAGATATCTTTGATTGTTAAACTGTCTTTGAGGTTATAGACTTATGATTGTCGATCGTTCTGAGATTGTCGTTCGAATTCCTATCTTGAGTTCATCCCTGCATTTCATTTGCATACATTGTTAGCGTAGAATTTCCTACTGAGCTAGTGTAGCTCAAGCTTTAAATCATTTCAGGTACTGACTCAGGGCCGTAGCATACATGCTTGGAGTGCTTGGAGTACTTGACTATGGTTTTTTGAAGGCTAACATCGAAAAGTTACTTATCCATCTTTGTGAAATCCTTTTTGGAGATGTATTTGTAACTTTATATATAAATCGTTTGACTATGGAGCATTGTAATCCCTTAACTCTTTCGATATACAGTACTTATGTTATATTTGGGCCTCGGAGCCGATGTTGTATTATTTTGGGAACTGTTGGTGTAACGCCTCAAGCAGACCACTGACCCAATACCTTGATTTTGATCCACCGGCCACACCACATGGCCCAAAAGCTTAAGCCCAAGGTACTAGTAGTAGCCCACAAGGTTTGTTTTATGCCCAAGATCATCCATGTAGACTTCCGATGTGGGACGGGGTGTTACAATCTCCCCAACTTTATAGCCTCGCGCCCTCGCGAGGGGTTGAGCACTATAATCACCAATACAAATCAAACCAACAACCAAATCAAACCAAACTCCAAGGCCCACATGGTCGTGTACATGGATAGCTCTGATACCACTAGAGGTTCGTGGTCGCGGTCGGGCCACTCCTTCAACTCGTGACCACGGACATGCCACTCCTACAGTTCTTGGCCGCGGACGGGCCTCTCCTGCAGCGCGTGGCCGTGGTCGCGCCAATCCAACAGGCCGTGGCCGAGGTAGTGCTGAGGCTGAAGTTTTTGGTGATGCAGTTGAAACAGAAAATAATGCTAATCTAGCCGACCCCGCTGCGGATCCAACTGATCCAACTATAGAAGTTATTGAAAATTCCGGTGCACCCACAGGTTCTGTTGACCCGATAGCTGCTGTTCAGGCCTTTCAGACTTTCATGGGATTATTTGCTGGGCATCAGGCCCAAGTGGCACCGGCAAATGCAACAAGGTCTTTGACATTGGACAAAGGCAACACTTTTGATAGATTTCTAAAGACTAATCCACCGCCTTTTATGGGGACTGATAAGCCATCGGATGCTGAGGCATGGCTGTTGCAAATGGAAAAGATCTTTGATGTGTTGGGTTGTTCTGAGGCCCAAAAGGTGTCTTTTGCTGCATATAAGCTGCAGGGCGGAGCTGAGCATTGGTGGTGGTCAGCAAAGCAGCATTACAAAGATAAGCAGGATGAATTGGTTTGGAGTAATTTCAAAAAGGATTTTGAGGAGAAGTACATTCCACCCGCAGTTAAAGACCAAATGCGGACTGAGTTTTTGGCTTTAAGGCAGGGAAATATGTCAGTGGCGGAGTATCAGCAGAAGTTCGATGAATTGTCAAGATATGCAGGAGTTTTGGTGGAAAATGAAACAGATAAGGTGTGGCATTTTCAAAGGGGACTTCGGCACGATATTCATGGGAGAGTTTCTTTACTTGATGTTAAGACACTACCTAAACTTGTGACTAAAGCATTGACAGCAGAGAATGATTTGAAAGAGGAGAAGATGAGTGAGGAGCGCCAGTATAAGAGATCTAGAGAATTTTGGCAAATAGGGCAGAACAGTGAGGGTGGTAACTCTAGTAAGAGAGTGTTTACACCAATGCAGTCAAATGACGATAGGAGTCAGCAAGTGGAGCGGTTATGCAATCGTTGTGGGAAATCTCATTATGGTTATAGTTGTGATGGTTCGCCTAAGTTATGTTACAATTGTGGACAACCTGGACATGTAGCTGCTCGCTGTGAGAAAAAAGGTGTCTTCTTGTTTTATCTTATCTACTAGAAATATCATCGGTTAATTTATTAGTGGGTCAAGCTAATTTGTGGTTTAGCTACTTTTCTGAATTTCGAGGACGAAATTCTTTTTAAGGGGGGAATGATGTGACATCCCACTTTTTCAGTAAAAAAAAATAATAATAATAATATTTTTGACCCAAATTATTAAATCTTTCATTTTTCTTTTTCAAACTCCGTCCTAATAAAAAAAAAGATGTTGGTTGTCATTTACTATACTTATTTTGAAATTCATCTGAACTCGAGTAACTTATATTTTATTTTTATATGTAATATTGGGCTGATTTGGAGGTGTATATTATATCGTTGGGCTGCTTAGTTGTATTTGGGTCAGACTTAGCTTTTAGTACTTGAGTCGGGCCGGTTAGTAGAGTATTTAATTAGCTGGAGAGAGAACGCCTTTTATTCTTAAATACATATTTTACCCTATACAAAACTAGGGTTCTTTTATTCTAAGCACTGAGATAACGAGAGAGCGTTGCGGCAGTCGGAGACAATCACGGTGGTTTTACAACTCTTCTCGTATTGGCTTCCTGAAGTGGTACTTGACTATTTCATTAATTCCCTTTTTCCTTTTGTCGTTATACGTTTAACTGGGAACCGTTTTGGTTGGGTTTTTGTTTGATACTTCAGAGAGAGAGATCGAGAGTGTGTGGTGCGTGTTGGCTGTTGGTGTGCGTGGGTGATGGTGGGTAGAATTAAGAATATATAACTGTTATTGCCATAGTAATTTAGTAGTAGTATAGTAGCGTGTTAGCAGTCGTTAATGTAAATACTTATAGTTATTCATTTACTTCCATTGTGATTCAGATTAGAGGGTTTTATCATCCGTTGCTTTTGGTGATCGCATTTCGGCATAAGGTGAGTGGTTAAGCATGTGATCCCTTCTTTTGGAATCCTCTTGAGCCTATCTATTCTTGACAATTCGTTTATTCGTCGTTGATTCGATAAGTGATATTCTTATTCGTGTTCTCATAATTATTGACAATTGACGTACCCTTTGGCATACAAGGTTAATTGAGAATATTTGTGATTGATCGATTGCCCTTACTTTTATTGTCGTCGATTCGTTGACTCCATAATATTATTGTGACTATGCAACGGCACGGGGAATAATCTTGGCCGGTCAGGTGACTCCGGTTCGCCGTTGTTCTTATGTGTTTGGGACCATGGATTATGTTTATATTTGTGAAAGTCCAAGGAAAAGACCCGTGAGATATCGTGGTGACTTTGGCCGCTAGGGAAAAGACTTGTGAAATACCCTGTGACTCTAGTGCTCAACGGATAGGGAAAAGACTTGTGAAATACCCTGTGACCCTACTCCGGATCGGCTTAGGGAAAAGGTCCCAGGCGTCATCCTGTGGTGACTCTAAGTACGGTGTTGGATCCAACGGGCTAAGCCCTGAGAAAATATTTGGCAGTTGATTTGGTACTTGATAATTAGAAGATATTGTTCCCACCTTGGTTTGGATTTCCGTTTATTGCGGTTCATCGTTCTGAGATTATTGAGCAAACCTATTGGTATAAAAGGCATGTTATTGTTATCCAAATTGTTCTTGTGAAACAGTGATTCATCTCATCGATACCTTTTGTGAGCCATTGACTTTGTCGTTCGTTATTTAGTTCGTTGATATGAATTGTTGAACCATCGATCGACCCTCATTATTTGAAACCATTTCTTGGAACCCACAGTATCTTTTGTTTAAAAGTATGCCGCGTTGTATTCTTTACCCTAGCATGCCTAACTACTCACTGAGCTCGTCAGTTGACGGATTTATTCAACATTTTTTTTCAGGTTAGTTCATGGAGCATTATAGTGGACTCTGTAGCTTTATCGGGACCTTCTGTTTGGACCTCTAGGGCGTCTACATTTTTATTTATTTTCTATTGTCAAACAGCTTCCGCATTTTTATTTATTAGCTTCCGCACTTTTATTTATTGGCAGTTCATTGTGGAATTTGGAGATTGGAAAATACGAGATATTGTGTCATTTGCTTAAGAAAAATATTGGTTTAAGTTGCATATTTTGCTTTAATAAAATAACCAATTTTCTTTTATTTGTTTCAAGTTGCTAAAATTATTTTTAATTAGGCTTCGTGTCCCATGATTGCTTCATGGTACACGGCCGATCATGCTCCCGGATTTGGGGCGTGACAGTTGGGCGTTTGAAGTGTAATTGTGAACTTGGAAAATTATTTTGGGGAACCGTATGGATTATGGTAAAGTTTATTTATGGAAAGTTAATTATACTTATGTTGAAAATGGAGGACGTGACATGAATCAACCTAAGGTTTCTCAATTTAAGTAAAAGAGCACTGTGATACAAATTTAGGAAGCCAACTTATAGATGTAAACAAGCTCCCTACCATTGGTTATTTATGTTTGTTGATACCATTGGTTTCTTTGGAATTAAGAAAAAAAAAACATTTTTAACCGGTGTATATATCCAAAGATCAGTGGGAGTAAGTTTATGTTTTTTTTGACATGTATGTTGACGGTACTCTGCTAGCTATAGTGATATTTATTTATTATTTGCACTTAAAAGTTTTTTCTCATGAACTTTTAAACTAAAGGTTATATGCTCACATTAAGGAAGTCTGATGATCTTGAGTTTATTAGCTACTCAGATCAAATTTTGTTTGAAGTTTTGATAGTAGAAAGTTTACTTTTGATTAGTTGATCCTATCATGTGAAGGAGCAAACAAAAGTTTTAAAGTAGTTATCATTACTTCATCCATTATGTTGATGGAATTGTGGCATGCTTTGAAGCCATATATACTTCATGGATAGACATTGGGAAATTTATTTTAGGACTTGCGGTTGTCGACACCATTACCAAGTCGCTAGGAGTTTATGATTCCACAACTATTTTCATTTCTAAGAAAAATTTCAAAAACAAAAGTGTCACTTAAGGCATAAGCACACGGCTTATGATTACAAATCCACTTATGAAGGGGTTGACGCATAGACGTTTAAGAAATATGCTAATTGAATGAGTCTAGCATAACCCATAACAGTTGAAATTTATGGACTGCAATATGATGACGATGTTATTCGGCACTTTGAGAGATCTCAATTACGTGTTTCTAATAATTTCCTGTAATAAACAGTGTACGTACATGTATGTGAATGATTAATGATTACAGGAATAGTCTTTGACAAAAGTCATTATCGTTGGACCTTATAAAAACGCTACTCACTTGAAGACTATGTTAAATAGCTTACTAGTGTTGTGGTACATGGAAGAGACTATGTCATTGTGATGTAGAACCGCCATGACTCGCACTAGTGGATTGTTTAATAATAGTATTATGATTGTGACCAAATTAAGAAAGAATTGATAAGGATTTATGGCGTGCCTTATGTTTATCTTGTTAAACTCTACTTAAGTTATCATATGGGCCAAGTGGGAGAATGTAAGACTAAATTTTGATTTAGTCTTGTGGTGGCCCACATGTATTATATATGGCACATATGAATTATGGGTTTAATGGGATTCTCCATATCTTATGCCTAAGATTTATTCTATTGATCAAATAGAGAAGTTGTTTCCAAAATACGCTATACTTTGATGAGAAGTTAGTATCTATGTTTAATAAGGAAACTGGTCCTCTCTCTACCTATAAAAGAGCGTATAGGGTTCCATCAATTTAATGTCATATACTAAACAGGTAGAAAGTAAGGCAAGGGAGAGAAACCCGTCTTCCACCGAGGGCTTAATGCTCTAGTAAATTATGGTTGCTACAGTCACTTACCGGATCTCTCAAGTTCCGCATTAATGGATCCGGGTACGCCGTTCTTGATCCTATAATTTCCGCTTAATGATTGTATATGTGATGATCATGATAATTCTAGACCCTAGAATAATGTAGGTCGTTAATTAACGCCGTTAGGAATAAATTTACACTTAATCCACTGACGGTCGTAGGGTAGGTAAGCTTGAATCGAGTGGTCGCAACTGCAAAGCCAGAATGAATGAAATACCCATAATCCGGAATGCAAGATTGTGCATTAGTTAGGTACCAAAGGGAGCATAAGATCTCTCTAAGCATGCATGAATTGGCAACAGGCTAATATCCGTAACCTCTTTCACAGTATCCACCATGGCCCAAACCCACACCAGTATCCACCATGTCCCAAACCCACACCGGCCACTGAAACGAATGAGAATTTCTTAAACTTGAATTTATTTTTTTATCGGTAAAAATAACATTTTATTAAAGGGAAACGGGTAAGGGGAATCCAACAAAAAATTGGACAATATAGCCAATTGGGTCAAGCCCAAACACCTAACGGGCATAATCAGTGGACCTAAAATGTCCAAATATAGCAATACAAGCCCAACAACACCTGAGGGTCTAAAAACCCAAATATAACAATACAACCCAATCAAAAAAACCCTAAACCTATCCCTACACTTCTATGAGCCTTCAAAACGCCGCCACCAGCCACCGCCTACCACTGATCAGGCAAAAACAACCAGCCACCAAAGATGCTCCTCCACACACCACCGGCAAACCCATGGAGCAGCAACCAACCCACATTGTTGCGGATGCTCACCCAAGCTGTTAGGCAACAATAGCGCCGCCCAACAACGGACACGGCGGGAGACCACGCCGGTTAGTTGCCCAACATCGTCTGAACCACCAAGCCGTTAGGCCAAACTCCGGTCAACCCAACAGAAGTCCGATAGGAGGAAACTAGAAACGGGAGAGAGGAAATCGAGAACGAGGCTGAACAGAGGAAATGGCCGGGAAGGAAGAAACATAGAAGAGCAAGGAAGCGGGTTTGGAAAAAAAAGAGGGGAGAGGAAGAGGACAGAGGAGAAGACGAAACCAAACCAGATTGCAACCCCGTTGGACGTTCGCCGCCCCAGAAATGGCCACCGCGAAGACTAGTATGTCGGCTCCCAAAAACGCCCAGGGGAAAAGACGGAACGCTGAGATTCAGAACGCCTAGTATCACTCACCAGACCTGCCGCCACCGACCACTCACTGCCGTTGCCGATCGTTTTCTGTATAAGAAAAACTGAACGAAAAGGAAATTGAAAAGGTGGAGAAGAAGAGAGGATGAGACAGAGGAGGGAGAAGAAGGATCGCCCGGGGGAGGGGGGAGAGGCGGATCTCCGCCTCTTCTCTCTCCCCCCCCCCCCACCCCTTCCCAGGCATCAGAAACCCTAGCTTTTAGTCGCAGACCCTCTGGCTCCGTGATTGCCACAACATTAGCTCTTATTAAACCTTGGGAATCATGTCAACGTGATTTTTGTGGTGGCGGTGGGAGTGTTGATAAATTTAACCCTTGAGAAATTCTTGAATAGAGGATATTCTCGAGTTGTTGTAGTGGCACCGGAAGTCGCACTTCAAATGTTGTGGTGGTAGATTGAAACATCTAGAAAATTCTCAATGCTTATTCTGAATTTTTTGTTGTATTGGTAGTGATGGTGAAGTAACAGAAGTTGTGGTGGTGGAGCGGAGGGGTGAGGTGGTGGTTATGTGGTGCTAAAATGATGGTGATAGTGGTGATGGAGTAGTCATGGTGGAGTTGCATGTAGAGGCGTGTTGGTCATGGCATTGGAGTGGTGGTATTGGGAGTAGTGGTTAGATGAAAGCGGAGATGGTAGGGTTGAGGTGCGGTGCCGATGGTGGTAGTAGACTGGAAGTGTGGTGACACTGTTGGTGGTGGAGGAGTGATAGTACTCCGATGATCTTTGTAGTAATCTGCTTACTACCCATTTTTTTATAAACTAAACTTATTTTAATAATTGGATTCCATCCTCTAGTTCTTTGAAAATACTTATCTATATATAATAGGTCTTTATCCGATTTAAAATGAGAAAGATGGAACCGTTTTACCAAAATGATTTACTTTTCAACTTAGAGGATAAATTGGTCATATCTTTTGACGTATAAAAATAATTTTAGATTCAAACTTCTTGGGTTAGAAACTAGACTCAACAAGCTTTCTAACAATTCAAACCTTGCGAGAATCGGAGTTCGGGAGTGTCCGGGACAAACCCGTAAAGTTTGACCACTTGTGGAGCTGTAATGCGCCTCAGGCGCATCTACATGCGCCCCGGGCGTATCCTCGAAATTTCAAAACCAACCGAACTTTGCGGATTTGCCACAGACACTCCCGAACTCCGATTTTGCACGTGGTTTGAACCGTTAAAAAGTTTGTCTAGACTAATTTCTAACCAAATTAGTTTGGTTGCAAATTTATTTATACATTAAAAGATATGACGATTTTACCCTCAACAGGTCAAAAAATTAAATTATTTTGGGAAAATCCTTGAACCACACTAACTTTAAATCGGATCGAAACATATTTTATTTCGATAGAGAGAGGGTATTAAAATTAGTAAAAGATAGTGGGATCAAACCATAAAAATAATAGATTTTGATTTACAAAAACCAGTAAAATGTCCGAAAACCACTATCGTTCCAAAATTCCCTCCACCCTATGAACCACTGTTTGGGAAACGTAAGAAGCCGCCAAACGCTCTTGATACTTGTTTGATCAACACTACTGATAGCTTTAGCAGCTTACTTAATCTTTTGGGGTAGTGTTTGTCATATTTCACCGGTAACTATGGTTAGACCATATACTTTGTGGATCACTATTCCTAAGGGCCAAGGGAACTCTGTTGATATGACATGTTCCATTATTCCTCAACTATGGGCAACATGCCTTACACATAGCAACTCTGTGACTGTGAGTAAAGAATTGAGTTTTATCAGATTTGGGCGTAATTCATGTGCTTCTTGAACTTTCAACTATAAAAATGGTGCAAAGAGTGTTGAATTACCATTGGCAGGATAATGGATTTACCCACAAGAATATCAGAAGAACAACACCCAATATTGACAGATGGTATTTTATATATGCTATTCGTTTTCGTTTTCCCAACATCCAAACGAAAACACAGTTTCAAAAGGGGAGGGAAGATAAAGAGAATCGACAGTAAGAGGAAAACACAACCAAGCACATTGAAAGATGAAGGAATAGTTATTTTGAAAGAAAAGTAACGATTAATTCGAATGGACCAACCACTGCAATTTCCAAAATGACAAGTTAAAGTCTCACAAACGATCATAAGTTCATAAAAGGATATGCAGTATTTACCAAACCACTGAAAGGGGACACACCCCCTTGTGCTGCTAAAAAAGAACTGGACAAAAATCCAAAGGCTGAAGATTTTCCTTTACCTTCCAGAGTTTAACAAGTGCAAACCAGAGGTTTCCCGCTACTCTAAATGACCAAAGTTGCACTACCCATTTCGCACACAGTTCATGTTCGCCCACAACTTCATTCCAACCTTTAACCACATTATATATTCCTTTGCTCATGTTCCACTGCCTTATATCTATCTCGTGCTCCTTCCCATTCTCTGCGATAAGCCGCGCTGCCATCATGGCAACGCCGTTGCCATTTCGCTTGGTGCACGAAAAGGCCTTGTCCAGAAACTCCTTGTCTTTGAGTTTACCCCGCGGGAGAGACAGGCGTGTGTGGCGATCGCTCACGTCCGTGGCTTCGAGTACCTTTTGAATTACCAAAGTAGCCTTGGCTCCCCCAAGATTTCGGATTCTTTCCTTGAATTCATCAGGCAGGTCTGGTGTGATTTCCGGTAAAACAACCTTCCTTTTTCGAACCAAGTTATTCACCTTCTTCATGTTCGCCCTCTTCTTGATCGCCCTGTCCTTTTCTTCTTCATCACCAAACTCGCAATCGCTACTCCCCCGTGGCCTTTTTCGACCTGTTTTTTCAGCTTTCTTGCCCGCGTTTTCTTCCTCCCAAACGGGTTTGGTGGGTTGCCTTCCGCTCATCACAAACCGAATCTTGCAAGGGTTTCTAGGCTCAGGTGGTTTATGATCAGACGGTGTTTGATACTCGTTGAGACAGAGGATGTATACATCAGACTCATCGTAATGAGGGTTCTTGAGAATATCCCGAATGACATTCAACCTTTTCTTGCTCTCCAGTTGGAGAAGCCACTCTTTAGTTTCCTTCAAAAGCCTATCGAATTTAGAGTAATCGTACCCGAAAACGTTGTCCATTCTTTCCTTCTACTAGTTGTTCAACACTGGACAGCAAAGAACAGAGTATGAAATTTTTGTGAATGAGAATGATGGAAACAGAGGAGCGGAGAAGTTTTTTATTTGGTTATGAGAATCATAGGATACGGCATATCTTAATATGATTGCATCTCTCTCTCTCTCTCTCTCTAAACCTAAGTTGAATAGGAGTGGGGTTTGTGGAAGACTTGGGAGTGAAGTTTTGGAGTTGCGAACTAGTTAGAAGTGAGAGATTCTAAACTGGGTGTGATTTGGATTTGGATTTGGATTTTGATTTCTTGGGAATGAAGTTTCTCAATTAGGAAATTATTGCAGTTCAAGTTTTCGTGAAACAGAAAGCAAATTCGATTTCCGTTGGGATACTAAGGGAAGGGGATATCTCTCTGTCCAACGGTCAAATTAGGGTTTTTGAGGAGCTCTTTCATTATTCCTAGGTGTTTTTTGTTGTTGTTGTTGTTGTTGTCATGTCCTAATTCCCAGTCAAATACACAGATTTCTCTACTACTGTTATTAAGCCTAAGAGCGATTTATTTGGACCAAAATCCAGTCCAAAGCCAAGTTGATATGGAAAATGGTTGTTTACATTAAGGCCCCGTTCTCCCTAAAATTTTCAAAATTCCGTATTGTGAAGCAATTTTCTTGTTATAAAATCGTCTTGGGAAATTGTAATGTGAACGAAATAAAGCGACATTAGCATTTGGAAAAAGGTTGTTCACCGAAGCAGTTAGGTAACAACAGCGCCGCCCAACAACGGACACGGCGGAAGACCCTGCCGATTAGCCGCCCAACATCGTCTGAACCATCAAGCCATTAGGCCAAACTCCGGTCAACCCTACAGAAGTCCGGTAGGAGGAAAACAGAAACGGGAGAGAGGAGATCGAGAACGAGGCAGAACAAAGGAAATGGCCGGGAAGGAAGAAACATAGAAGAGCAAGGAAGCGGGTTTGGAAAAAAAAGAGGGGAGAGGAAGAGGACGGAGGAGAAGACGAAACCATACCAGATCGCAACCCCGTCGGATGTTCGCCACCCCAGAAATGGCCACCGTGAAGACCAGTATGTTGGCTCCCAAAAACGCCCAGGGGAAAAGACGGAACGCTGAGATTCAGAACGCCTAGTATCGCTCACCATACCTGCTGCCACCAACCACTCACTGCCGTTGCCGATCGTTTTCAATATAAGAAAAACATAACGAAAAGGAAATTGAAGAGATGGAGAAGAAGGGAGGATGAGACAGGGGAGGGAGAAGAAGGATCGCCCAGGGGAGGAGGGAGAAGCCTCTCCCCCCAGGCGGCAGAAACCCTAGCTTTTAGTCACAGACCCTCTGGCTCTATGATTGCCACAACATTAGCTCTTAAACTTGAATATTAAACCCTGAGTATCATGTCAACGTGATTTTTGTTGTGGCGGTGGGAGTGGTGATAAATTTTACCCTTGAGAATTTCTTGAATAGAGGATATTCTCGAGTCGTGGTGCATGGCACCGGAAGTCGCACTTCAAATGTGGTGGTGGTAGATTGAAACATCTAGAATATTCTCATTGCTTATTCTGAATTTTTTGTTGTATTGGTAGTGATGGTGAAGTAACAAAGGTTGTGGCGGTGGAGCGGAGGGGTGGGGTGGTGGTTATGTGGTGCTAAAATGATTGTGAGAGTGGTGGTGGAGTAGTCGTGGTGGAGTTGCATGTAGAGGAGTGATGGTCATGGCATTGGAGTGGTGGTATTGGTAGTAGTGGTTAGATGAAAGCGGAGGTGGTAGGGTTGAGGTGCGGTGCGGTGCCGATGGTGGTAGTAGACTGGAAGTGTGGTGGTAGTGGGGGTGAAGTGATGGTGGTGTAGGTGGTGAAGTGATGGTGATGGAGAAGTTGTGTTGTGGTGATAGTGTTAGTGGTGGAGGAGTGAAGTGATGGTGGTGTAGGGGGTGAAGTGATGGTGGTGTAGGTGGTGAAGTGATGGTGATGGAGAAGTTGTGTTGTGGTGATAGTGTTGGTGGTGGAGGAGTGATAGTACTCCGATGATCTTTGTAGTAGTTTGCTTACTACCCATTTTTCATAAACTAAACTTATTTTAATAATTGGATTCCAACCTCCAGTTCTTTGAAAATCCTTATCTATATATAATAGGTCTTAATCCGATTTAAAATCAGGAAGATGGAACCGTTTTACCGAAATGATTTACTTTCCAACTTAGAGGATAAATTGGTCATATCTTTTGATGTATAAAAATAATTTTAGATCCAAACTTCTTGGGTTAGAAACTAGACTCAACAAGCTTTCTAACGGTTCAAACCTTGCGAAAATCGAAATTTGGGAGTGTCCGGAACAAACCCGTAAAGTTTGACCACTTGTGGAGCTTTAATGAGCCTCAGGCGCATCTACATGCGCCCCGGGCGCATCCTCGAAATTTCAAACTAACCAAACTTTGCAAATTTGCCACAGACACTCCCGAACTCTTATTTGCACGTGGTTTGAACCGTTGAAAAGCTTGTCTAGACTAATTTCTAACCAAATTAGTTTGGTTGCAAATTTATTATACATTAAAAAATATGACGATTTTACCCTCAACAGGTCAAAAAATTAGTTTGTTTGGGAAAATCCTTGAACCACACTAACTTTAAATCGGATCGAAACTTATTTTATATCGATAGAGAGGGTAATAAAAGTAGTAAAAGATGGTGGGATCAAACCATAAAAATAATATATTTTGATTTATGAAAACTTGGTCGAAAGTAGACCAATTCAAAGATCGGCGGAGCCACTAAAGCTAAAACACGTTTTCGCGCCCTTCCATTCATTATGAGTTCCATTCGGTACTCGCATTCATAGTTCTAAACCACCATCACCACCATTACTGGCGTCACTACGGACATGCTAGTTGCTAGATCAGGATTTTCCAGCTGATATTGAGTACTTATTGTTTTTCCTTCTCATATTAATCTTGAATGACATGAAAATCCCTTTCCACATAGATCTTACTTGCGACCAATATATGTTCAGCACTAGATTCTGTTGACAAATTTACCAGTGGAGATCACACACATCATTTACACTATCACCTTGCTTCCAGCTGGTATTAATATCCAATGGAAAATCCCAGTTAAGAAGAAATGAGGTACTTTTTGACACGAATAGGCGAATAGTGCTCCGCTCATATATGTGTATAGAATTGTTCAATACATATGTTCCACAGGATGTACGTGGGTTCCACTCATGGAACGATTCCGGATTCATCTACATCTAGATCTGTGTTTACCGTCTAGACATGTGTCTAAAGCGTTAATGTTTTGACATGCTCAATGACAGAAAATAACTGAAGGAGTATCTAACATTCTTCCATGCTCTATGAATAGCATGTTCGATCATGTAAGTTGGAGTTGAGTTTTGTTCACCCTCCACTTAAGAGGGTGAACATTATTCTCCTTCCTATTGGTTGAAATGGTATGGATCTCACCACAAAGTGATGTCATGCTTACCAAAAAGTGTATTGCAGGGGTAGGACCTACACCATTTCAACCAATAGGAAGGAGAGTAATATTCACCCTCTTTTAAGGGAAGGGTGAACAAAATTGTACTCTGTAAGTTGCCCTATCCATAACAATTCCAAAAGACCATGGGAATCTGCTGATATGATGTTTCTCACTTATTGGTAAGATGCCCTATGCGTGAATAAGGACCGAGTAGTGAGTCTGGGCATAATTCACATGCCTCTGATAGTTCATTCACACTTGAAAAATCTTGTTCTTGATCGGTCTTAATCTATCAATGTTATCAAATGTTTTCATGTCGTCGAAGTTGGATTCCGGTAAACATCTTGAAAATTGTTGATCCATTTTGATCTTTTTTTAGGATGAAATGGGCTAGAGCAATAGGCCTTGCATTACTTGCAACCTCTTCCCTGTATTCCCTTTGATCTAGTGACCTCACAAAAAGGGTCCATAGCAATTCTTGCTTCTGTCTTAGCAGTTTTTCGACGGAACACTAACAGCTGCTAGTCAGCGGCCACAAACTCTAGTTTACCAAACGTACCAGAATCCAACGGTCAAAGCAGCTACAACTCAAGTAAGTGTACGTATACGTACAAAGTAAAGTGTTCCAAGTTACAATGTGCAAAAATTTCGATACCAGTCTGCAATCTTTTTTTTATTTTTTCCCCCGGAAAATATTTGCATAAAAATGTGGAAACAGATCAGCTAGGCAGGAGAACTGATCAGTAGCATCACATGCCTCAATATTGCTCGGCCAAATTCCATCGGTTTAAGGTAAATTCCAGCTGTTCGGAATCCCAGTTTTCCATGTTTTTCTGTAATACGAAACTTCTCTTCAGATTCCTATACAGGTTGCCCTTTGGCCAATATGTGATCATTTAGCAAACATAATCTGCCATACAGGTCTTCTGGTATAATAATATGCAGCATTAACCATAAAATGAAAGTTGATTTCAATTCAAGGCATAGTGCATCAAATGTTTTCTTCTCATTCACAAATTATGAATGACATATCCAAAACTGATTAGATTGAAAAACGAAAAGAAAAACAGAGTTGAAAAACGAAATGAAAAACAACTCTCCATTAATAGCCACTCTATGTGAATAGATCTTAAGCATAATAATCATAAAAAGAACCAATAGCCACTCTCCATTAATAGCCATTCTATGTGAATAGATCTTAAGCATAATAATCATACAAAGAACCAATTTACCAAACACCCTCAGATGGATTAGTGCTAGTTCTCTTCAACCACCTCTCCGAGGTCTTGATTTTTCCCAGATCCAACTTTAACAAGAGCAAACCAAAGATTTCCCTGTACTTTGAATGACCACAACTGCACTAACATATCTTTGCAGAGTTTATGAGTCTCTAAAAGTTCCATTCACCCCAAAAGAAGATTGTATACAACACAAATGTTCGTTGACAATCTCTAAGGCATATCTGACTGACTTCAGCATATCCCATATTCCAATCCTCCCTCTTCAATGATCCTCGATTCTATCCGCGAAACTTGATTCCCATTTTGCCACGTGGACAAGAAACTCTTCCTTCCTCCCTTATGAATTTCATGTTGATTTGTCTCAACATTAGAGATAGGCGTGCGGTGAACAAAAGGTAATCTACTTTAGCAATATGTGTATCTTGCTTGAGTGACTACACTTACAATAGCAGTCAAACTGCTATAATCTACAGAAAGAATGATACGATGCATGAAAAAAAATTCATGGTTCCATTTGCCGGGGCCAGTACTTCTAATAAGCAGGCTACCACAGTTACTTTGTTGGGATAGTTTCTTATGCAAACTCAATAGCAAATATAATGACAGTTTTCGCTTACACCAGTTTCTACAGCTACCACCTAACTTGGCAACCAAACTAATTCGATTGTGTTTGGTTGTATCAAAGGAACACCAGGTGGACTTCGCGGACTTGGCCTGAGATCGAGGGGGACTTGGCCAAAGGCTGTGGACTTCACCTGAGATCCTGGTGGACTTGGCTTGAGAAGGCGAGATGCTGATATCAAAGAAATTGGCTCTCATGGGAGCCATACCCTCCGGCCATGGAGATGCTGAAATTGGCTCTCATGGGTTGGGTTGTGGATCGGAGAAAGGGGAAGGAGAAGGAGTTGGCGGTGGAAAAGGAGTAACAGTGGGGTGGGTGAGAAGGAGTAGGAGTTGGCATTGGATCTGGTGACGACGATGAGGTGTGGATATTTTCGATAATTTACTTAAAACGGAGCTTATCCGGGATCGACTTGACACGCCGTGGGCTTGGACGGGTAGGATGTGACAAAATAGGGTCAGCTAGTAAGAACCCCAAGAAAGAGCTTCTTCCAAGCTGGCCCAATTTTGTCATTGCCTACCCGTTCAAGCCCACCACGTGTCAAGCTCATCCTGCATAAGCCCCGTTTTAAGTAAACCACCAAAAAAAAACCCGACCCACCGCCATACCCATACATCTCACCCGCATCCCCTCCTCTCCTCGCCTTCTAATTGTAGTACATTTTTTCTTAAAGATCTTGTCAGTGAATCTATACCCTGTAATGCCATAACTTTAAAATACTAACAATGCATTTTTCTTACAGAACAATACTGTTAAAATTTAATTATACATACTAAAATCATATTGACAATTACTATGCACGATTCTCTTGTGTTTTACATGCCTCTTGGCCGCAAAGAATTTAACTGACCTTGGTACCTTTTAAATACTGCCAGATGTTGGACAAGCTTGGTATATGTTAATGCAGCATCAGCTGAACTGGAAAGTAGAAAAATATAAGGAAATTTTAGGCTCAACTGCTCAGAAGTTGTGTAAAGGGATGAATGACGCAAGATGGGAAAAGGCATATCTGATGGAGCATCAAGGTATAACAACCTTGGGACATTTCAGTTCGTAATTACCTTGACGAGTCAGCAAATCAAGTTGCATAAACCAGTGCATTTATCTTAGCAAGAGGGGAACTGAAGAAATGGAAAGGGCTGAAAGATAAATTTAAACCAGACAAATACCAGGTAGTTCGAAAAGATCAAGCAATTATAAAAAGTATCAGAGCCAAAACTTGGGATGTGAATTATCTGAAGATTCTGAACAGCTATGCCAAAAAATATAATTGAAAAGAACTTCGTCTTCACCCTTTTAGGTAATATCAAAAGGGTGAAGAAAAAAGCAAAATGCCAGCATCATGTTTCACACTGTCAATAGTAAAATCATCCAGCTTAGAAGCAAGAGTAACCTGATGATAATTACTCGCTCCTAAACTGCTTTGCACCACATATTAGGCGGCTGGCAAGCAAAGGAAAATAAGTTGGACTTGTCTAACACTGAAGCCGAACTAAACCTCAAACTTCAAAGCATCATAAAGTTTATATAGAGCAGTAATTAAAGTTCATTCCCGTCCTTTTTAAAATCTTGAACGCTAAACATGGCGGCATGATTTTATAATCTGAACACTCAGCCAAGTTGCCCGCCACCCAAAAAGTTGATGCTTTTTCAATTTGTTTGGGTGGAGGGCACGATCCTAAACCAAACCAAACCGAGCCTTGCGTCTCAACCAATTGGGGTCGGCTACTTGAATCTTGTTTTTCCATTGAGCTCTGTCTAGGGCTACCTGTTCACTTAAATTTAGTAAGCAATCCAAATCTATTTCCAAAAGAATGCCCAAAGGACATCATTTTCTGACATAGTTGCAATGGAAACAAGTATTTGGTCATTGAAATATGAACAGACACCAAACAAACAAACAAGTTGTTTAATAAGTAGGCTAAGTAGCCCAGTGAATTAACTGTACATTTCCTTGCATGAATTTACAAGTTCTTGTTTTATTAACATGAAATTACAATATCAACATAAATGCAGCTGAAAATTCCTTTGTGCATAATAACAAGAAAAAACTACAGGGGTCAGTTCTTGTACATATTCAACTGACAGAAATATGATGCTGTCACATATACCCTCTTAGACGGCGGGAACAGTGGGTGCTGTCGCTTAGCCAAAAAAAAAACAGTGGGTGCTGTCACTTTTTTCCCTTTTACACGGCTGAAAGGAGCCATGCCTAGCTAATAGTCAAATACCCAGATTTAATAGACCAAATACTCGGCTTATGAAAAACAATGAGCGAATTTGCCGCGAATTATGGGTAAATGCACCAAACCGCGTCCTCAGCGCGCATGGGTCAGCCCAAACACGCGAACTGTCTGACTAAGGGCATCACTATCACTTTTACTGGTGCTGCAGCAAAACTAAAATTGCCAGAAGTCACTAATAGCCCAGTGAAAGCACGTATTGGAACGCACGTTCTGAAATATGGTACACCCACATTAGGAAGCAGTGTATTTAGCGATCCAGAAAATTTTCCTCTTCATTTGCTGAATATTTTTGCTACAAGATGAAAATAAAATGTATCAAACTAAAAAATAGAGCTTTGATAGTACATATAAAAAAGTGAGTTTGTCAAAATGCTTCTAGAAATACGTTCACTACTCTTTAGAAAAATAATACTCTATCTATTTGATAAGTACATTCCTGCATTGTTATCTATATAAGTCTACCCCTACCATACCAAAATTTAAGGCATATGGCGTACTGCGTTCTCGTTCTCGATCCCATTCCTCGTATTGGGACGATTCACGTTCCAGGTATCATAGAGCAAAACAAGATAGAAGTTAAAGCAAAGAACCTTATTCCACTGACCTTAGTTAGCTTAACTCTTGTGCAACCATATACTAAGGAGATTGGAAAGAGAAAAAAACAGTATAACAATGAATCCAACTATGGTTTGGATTTTGTAGAGCCTTTTGACTATATTGGTGTTTAAGACAACATAAATCGAAAATAAGAGTAGCTGAAATGAGAAAGTTGAGATGGAGGAATGGTGTTACAAGAAAATATAGCATACAAAACAAGTCCTATGGGATTTAGCTAGACGTGGCCATGGGCGGAGGGATGTTGAGACAAGTCGGGTCACCTGCTCCAATTTTTCACTAGGGCTTTGTATACTTAACAGTTTACACCCAAAGTCTACTTATTTGACTCCACTTTTAATTTTTAATTTGCCCCCCAGCCATAATGGAGTTCTGGTACTTAGAAAACTAAGGGTTGTAAAAAGAAACTCCTTACCCAGGCTCTGCCACAGGAACCCCCAAACTTTGTTCGTCTAAAAATAAAGAAACCCCCAAACGTCGCTTGTTCTTATCGGCAAACATGGACTCACTCACCAATCGCCATGGATAATCCACCGAATAGCAGAGGTAAGAACTCCCTCTTTCTCTCTCTCTCGGTACAACCGAAACAATACTAGAGTTATGTTAGTAATCGAATGTGTGATGAATGGATGCATGATATTAATC
This sequence comes from Rhododendron griersonianum, assembly GCA_018127125.1. Classification (NCBI taxonomy): domain Eukaryota; kingdom Viridiplantae; phylum Streptophyta; class Magnoliopsida; order Ericales; family Ericaceae; genus Rhododendron; species Rhododendron griersonianum. The sequence continues at coordinate 46,949,344 of CM030789.1, read as the reverse complement.
GTTGTGTCTACAGAGAAAGATATTTTTGATAGGATTACAAACAAAACAAGACTATCATGCATCATCTTCCAAAGTACTAAAAAGTCGTAGGGGTTAATTGAAAGCAAAGTGAACTCTCGTGTTTCTATCCCAATATACGAGAATAAGAACAACAGCCAATCAGCCCAAATGCAAACGAATGCAAGAGTAGTAAGACAATGACGAAGATGATTTGAACAAATTCAGCACTCTGAACCCTAGACGTGCCAGTTAAGAGAAGCAAGAATGTGTATGTTCATTTATGCTTTCAGCAATTACACTTAAAACAAGAAGATTCGAACGAATTCAAATGAATGCGAAACTGGCAAGACAATGACAAAGACCATTCGAACAAATTCAACACCCTAGATATGCCAGTTTTAAGAGACAAGCAAGAACGTGTGTGTGTGTGAGAGAGAGACAGAGAGAGACGAACCTTGCGCTGCTGTGAAGTCGATGTCGGGAGAGATTGCCGCGAGTAATTGCACTTGGCCGCTTATAATTACATTTTGCCGCTTGTAATTACATCTGGCCGCGAAATATTGAAAGCGTGATCACTGTACACGTTTCCTTTGTTATTTACAAGGTTCTTGGACGCGAGATCATGCTTACAAGGTTCTTACACTTGGCCTCATCTAATTACACATGGCCGCTTGAAATTACATCTGGCCGCGAAATATTGAAAGCGTGATCACTGTACATAATTCTTTTGTGATTTACAAGACCCTTGGCCGCCTATAATTACACGTGACCGCTTGAAATTACAGATGGCCGCACTATATTGAACACATGATCCATGTGCACGATTCTCTTGTGTTTTACATGTCTCTTGCCACGAAAACACTTATATGTGGCTGCAAAGTTCTACCAATCTCTTGAACATTTTGGGTGAGTCACTGAGTTTACGTTATATTTTTTATTTTTATATTTTGTTTTCTTACATTTAAGTTTTGATTTTCGAATTGAACATTGGTCTCGACGAGAAAAGTCTAAAAATAAAAAATATGATGAAAAACAAGAAATAATTTTACTAAAGAGGAAAAAATCTCAAACAATATATATTTTTTATCTACAATACCTTCTTATATGAATGTTTTTCAACTTTGGTCCTTTTATTTTTTTAATTCCTTTTGTCAGGATGAACAATTAATTCCAACAATTTCAACGAAAAGCTAATAGTGAGGCCTTGTTTCTCTAAGAGTTTTAGTGGCTTCTTTAACTTTTTGAGTTTTTTTTTCAAAAAAAATTTTGCGTCAACTTTCATTGATTATTGTTTCATCTTTGTCGAGACGAATTGAAAAACTAAAAAATTACAAATTTTTGAATTTTATCTAGGGTATTTCCAAAAATGTTAAGAGTAAAAGTACTTTTTAACTTTTCTTATTCCACTTGTCGAGACGAATCAATAACCCACAAAAATTTGGCACATAACTAAAAAATTAAATAAGGACAAAACTCAAGGTGGGCAAAACTTCGAACCAAAAAACACAAAAAAAAAAAAAAAAAAACGACGGTTTTTAGTTAGGGTAGGGGGGTTTTTCCACTTCGGTTTGGACCGAACCGAACCGATCAAATTTCTGTTCGGTCTCGATTACCTGAAAATTTCTCCGGACCGATCCGAACCGAAATTATATGGACCGACTAATACCAAACCGACTATATATTTTATATGTTTTACATTAACCTGGTCTGTTCATCTATTTTGTATTTAATCTTGACCGTCCACCACAAGATTTCGTGCAGACCGAAATCCCCAACCGGACCGATCCCACCCCAAACCGAACCGAACTTAACTCTGGACGGGATCGGTCCAAGAAATAATTACCCCAAACCGAATCGGTCCTCAAACATTTCACCCCAAACCAACCGAACCCGAACCGAAATCATCCCTACTCATAATTATTTGGTTACAAAGTTAGGGTGGATGCGAAGTTAGAAATCCTAGGATGTTATTCCAAATTTGAATTCATCGCCTATCGGTGCAGCCACAGTCACAGTCACAGGCTGTAGCATAAAATTAAACAGGGGAACATTAATATCGTATAACTCTGTAATAAAAATTATACTGTAATAGACAGATGACCAATTTTTTTAGACAGAGGAACAACTCATGTTTTTTATTATAAATGGAATAGACAATAAATATGATGAATGGATTGGTTTGGTAGCTTGAAACTAAGTTGTTGGAGAGAAAAAGAGAGCAAGAAAGTTTCGAGACCCCTACCTCTAACTTCCTCATTATGAAAAGTTCTCTCTTAAATTTTTTCATGCAAAACATGAAAAATTTTACAAGAATTAATACGTCCACTAATTTTATTTTCACGATTTTTTTCGAAAAATTTTACTCCCTCCGTCCCTTTTTTTGAGTCCAGTATTCCATTTTGGGCTGTCCCTTAATAAGTGTCTATTTTGTAAAGTTAGTGGGTAAAAGTTGGTGCATTGTCTATTTTGTCCCTAAAAGTAGATTCCATTTTGAAAAGTTAGTGAGTAAAAGTGTAATGATGATGGGTAAGTATGGAAAGTGGAAGAAAAAATTGATGTGAAAGGTATAATGATGATGTCTTTTTAATAAGTTGGAGTTACGAAGCAAGACACTTAAAAAGGGACGGAGGGAGTAATATAAACAATTTCGCTTAAATTGGACGACATCATCTAGAACATCCATGAACTATCATGAGCTATCTTCATATTCCATACGGAACAATTGCTTCGGCTTTAATGGCTTTAATTGGGCTCGCTCCCTGTAAGTGAACGGTGGGATTGAACCCCAAGATTAGTCGAGATGTGCGTAAGTGAGTTATCAATTTTTACAGTACAATAGCATGAAAGTAACTAGTAGTAGTTTAAACTAGTTTCATTCATAAGCTGCCACAGGCTTACATACAGATAATTTACAGACACAATCAACACCTCAAAACCAAGTCCACATCAAGATAACAACAACACAACACAACAACAAAGTGAAAGAAAAAAGAGTGAAAAAACAAGACAAGTTGGATTCAAACAAACAAAGGTGCAGCAACTGATTAGGCCCTGGATGTTAAAGGAAGGGCTCTGATAACAATCTGGTGGTAAAGAGCAGCCAGAGCAGCTCCAATGAAGGGTCCTACCCAGAAGATCCACTGTAATCACAGACACGTCAGAAACATTAGATTAGCGTTCGTTTTGTTATCGGCGAAAGTCAGTATTATTAGAATAATTAGATTACACCTTGGAGGAGGAGTTAAATTCCTGACCAACTTTCTCTTAGCACTAGATCAAGCCCCAGATGCCGTTGGGCCAAAACCCTCTTGGCAACATTAGGTTAATGTTATAATGGGAGTAATAATGTTATAATCGTGTTAAACTGAAAACAATAATCTCATTTGTGATGTCATAAGGATATATTGATGTTTAATCTGGTTAGAAAGTAAAATGAGAAAACAAAGGAATCATATTTACGTGGTCATCCCATGCATGGTCTCTGTTGAAGACGATGGCGGCTCCAAGACTCCTGGCCGGATTTATGCCGGTTCCTGTGATGGGGATGGTGGCCAAATTAACCAAGAACACCGCAAATCCAATGGGGAGAGGAGCCAAAATTTGCAACTCCAGGAAGAGATAATTAAAGCACGTATCGGCAACCAACTACAACTTATGCCCAGTTTTTGGAACAAGTAAAAAATTAAAGAATTGCAAAAAGTATAGTTGTGCAACAATAAATAAAAAAAATGCACAACCTTGACTTTTGCTACTAGTCAACATAAAAATGCTACAACAAGGGTCCTGCATTCAGCATGTGTTATAATGTCATGATACTTGTTTGATCAACACTACTGATAGCTTCAGCAGCGTACTGAATCTTTTGGGGCAGGGTTTGTCATATTTCACCGGTAACTATGGTTAGACCATATACTTTGTGGATCACTATTCCTAAGGGCCAAGGGAACTCTGTTGATATGACATGTTCCATTATTCCTCAACTATGGGCAACATGCCTTACACATAACAACTCTGTGACTGTGAGTAAAGACTTAATTTTTATCAGATTTGGGCGTAATTCATGTGCTTCTCGAACTTTCAACTATAAAAATGGCGCAAAGAGTGTTGAAGTACCATTGGCAGGATACTGGATTTAGCAACAAGAATATCAGAAGAACAACACCCAATATTGGCAACCACAAAATGTATATTAGAAGAACAACACCCATTATTGACAGATGGTATTTTATATATGCTATTCATTTTCGTTTTCCCAACATCCAAACGAAAACACAATTTCAAAAGGGAAGAGAAGATAAAGAGAATCGACAGTAAGAGGAAAACACAACCAAGCACATTGAAAGATGAAGGAATAGTTATTTTGAAAGAAAAGTAGCGATTAATTCGAATGAACCAACCACTGCAATTTCCAAAATGACAAGTTAATGTCTCGTAAACGATCATAAGTTCATAAAAGGATATGCAGTATTTACCAAAACACTGAAAGGGGACACACCCCCTTGTGCTGCTAAATAAGAACTGGACAAAAATCCAAAGGCTGAAGATTTTCCCTATGATTCTCCCAATACTTACAGCAGGAGAACTCATCAATCTTGTTCCTTTACCTTCCAGAGTTTAACAAGTGCAAACCAGAGGTTTCCCTTTACTCTAAATGACCAAAGTTGCACTACCCATTTCGCACACAGTTTGTGTTCGTCCACAACTTCATTCCAACCTTTCACCAAATTATATATTCCCTTGTTTATGTTCCACTGCCTTATATCTATCTCGTGCTCCTTCCCGTTCTCTGCGATAAGCCGTGCTGCCATATTGGCAACGCCTTTCCCATTTCGCCCGGTGGCAGAAAAGGCCTTGTCCAGAAACTCCTTGTCTTTGAGTTTACCCCGCGGGAGAGACAGGCGTGTGTGGTCAGTGCTCATGTCTGTAGTAGTGAGTTCCTTTTGAATTACCAAAGTAGCCTCGGTTCCCCCAAGATTTCGGATTCTTTCCTGGAATTCAGCAGGTAGGTCTGGTGTGATTTCCGGTAAAACAACCTTCCTTTTTCGAACCAAGTTATTCACCTTCTTCATGTTCGCCCTCTTCTTGATCGCCCTGTCCTTGTCTTCTTCATCACCAAACTCGCAATCGCTACTCCCCCGTGGCCTTTTTCGACCTGTTTTTTCAGCTTTCTTGCCCGCGTTTTCTTCCTCCCAAACGGGTTTGGTGGGTTGCCTTCCGCTCATCACAAACCGAATCTTGCAAGGGTTTCTAGGCTCAGGTGGTTTATGATCAGACGGTGTTTGATACTCGTTGAGACAGAGGATGTATACATCAGACTCATCGTAATGAGGGTTCTTGAGAATCTCCCGAACGACATTCAACCTTTTCTTGCTCTCCAGTTGGAGAAGCCACTCTTTAGTTTCCTTCAAAAGCCTATCGAATTTAGAGTAATCGTACCCGAAATCGTTGTCCATTCTTTCCTTCTACTAGTTGTTCAACACTCGACAGCAAAGAACAGAGTATGAAATTTTTGTGAATGAGAATGATGGAAACAGAGGAGCGGAGAAGTTTTTTATTCGGTTATGAGAATCATAGGATACGGCATATCTTAATATGATTGCATCTCTCTCTCTCTCTCTCTCTCTCTCTCTCTCTCTCTCTCTCTCTCTCTCAAAACCTAAGTTGAATAGGAGTGGGGTTTGTGGAAGACTTGGGAGTGAAGTTTTGGAGTTGCGAACTAGTTAGAAGTGAGAGATTCTAAACTGGGTGTGATTTGGATTTTGATTTCTTGGGAATGAAGTTTCTCAATTAGGAAATTATTGCAGTTCAAGTTTTCGTGAAACAGAAAGCAAATTCGATTTCGGTTGGGATACTAAAGGGAAGGGGATATCTCTCTGTCCAACGGTCAAAATTAGGGTTTTTGAGGAGCTCTTTCATTATTCCTTTTTCTTTTTCTTTTTTTTTGTTGTTGTCATGTCCTAATTCCCAGTCAAATACACAGATTTCTCTACTACTGCTATTAAGCCAAAGAGAGATTTATTTGGACCAAAGCCAGGTTGATATGGAAAATGGTTGTTTACATTAAGGTCTCGTTCTCCCTAAAATTTGCAAAATTCCGTATTGTGAAGCAATTTTCTTGTTATAAAATCATCTTGGGAAATTGTATTGTGAACGAAATAAAGTGACATTATCGCGATTAGCATTTGTAACTTTCCAATTTTGATGCAAGGAAGTCATCAAAGCCAAGTCTAGAGGAACAAATACAAAGATTTTGAGCCCTGGCGTTTAACCCATGTTTAACTTGAAAGTGAAGTATCCATGCTTCCATCTATTAAAAAAAACAAGCTAAGCGAAAACCACTAATACGATGGTTATGTATCGCTCCTTTAGAGTGTGAGGTCTAGGGTTCAATTCCTATGGACATGAGGTTGACCTTCGTAGTAATTAAACATATACTAACATCTTGTTATCTGGCAAAAAAAAAATTATCGTCTTCTTTCTTAGTTCACATAATAAAATGATGTGCTCTTTAACTTTTCATTACTGTTGACTAGACCAAAAACAAACAACTAAAATGTAAGGAGGACCATTCTAAATAGACCTAAGGTTGCCAATTATGACAAAAAAAAACAAAACATTTTCTGCTGGAGTTCAAAAAAATTGCACAATTCACAAATATCTCCAAATCTTCCCAACGGAAAATATCAAAACAAGCAACTAAACAATGAAGAGGAAGGGGAAAAAAAATCAATGGAACATAATGAAGTTTGAAATTTCGTTGGATTGCCATAAGGATACAAGAAAGTATGTTGTAAGTGGGTCTTCAAGACTACTTTTGACTTAGAGGGCAATATAGAACAATATAAAGTCAAACTTGTGGTAAGGGTTACACTCAGAAAGGAGGCGTAATTTTATGGAGCCTTTCTCTCTTGTATCCGAGAAGAACTCGCTGAAAAATTATTGTGGCGTTGGTAGGTAACTCTTTATGTTTGGGGGTTACGTTTGGACGTGAAAATAAGCTTTTGAATGAAAGCTTAGATGATGATGTCTATATGAATCAACTTAAGGTTTCTCAATTTAAGTAAAAGAGCACTGTGATACAAATTTAGGAAGCCAACTTATAGATGTAAACAAGCTCCCTGCCATTGGTTATTTATGTTTGTTGATACCATTGGTTTCTTTGGAATTAAGAAAAAAAAAATTTATTAACCGGGGTATATATCCAAAGATCAGTGGGAGTAAGTTTATGTTTTTTTGACATGTATGTTGACAGTACTTTGCTTGTTATAGTGATATTTATTTATTGTTTGCATTTAAAAGTTTTTTCTCATGAACTTTTAAACTAAAGGTTATATGTTCACATTAAGGAAGTCTGATGATCTTGAGTTTATTAGCTACTCAGATCAAATTTTGTTTGAAGTTTTGATAGTAGAAAGTTTACTTTTGATTAGTTGATCCTATCATGTGAAGGAGCAAACGAAAGTTTTAAAGTAGTTATCATTACTTCATCCATTATGTTGATGGAATTGTGGCATGCTTTGAAGACATATATACTTCATGGATAGACATTGGAAAATTTATTTTAGGACTTGGGGTTGTCGACACCATTACCAAGTCGCTAGGAGTTTATGATTCCGCAACTATTTTCTTTTCTAAGAAAAATTTCAGAAACAAAAACGTCACTTAAGGCATAAGTGTAGCAGGCCGAGTCAGAAGGCTCGGACCGCGCCGAGCGTAATATCGAGCCACAGGACCGACGGTCCATTTTCATTCCGAGGTCAACAATGCCTCGGCTTACCGACGGACCGGTTTGGTCCAACGAGACATCTAGTCGCTTCGGCTTGCCGAGGGATGAGCGCCACCTCCCTGTCTCTTTCACTGTCAACACCTACTCGGCTTATCGACTCTTTGACTATCGGCTCACGTTCGGCCCTGAACGAATGTGGGGGCCACGTTCCTCTCTCACTCACGTGGGAGTGCCACCGTAGCCAAGATGACGATCGTGACGTCGGCCGAACGGTTATCAAGGTGAGGGGAACATGTGAAAGAGCCAGCTCACCTCCTAAAACAGTTACGAAACCCTAAAGTGATGTAAGGAGTACGTCAGCCAACACATGGCGAGCATGCGTATGATCTTGGAGATCAAGCTAGACGTTCTCTATAAATACACTGTTATGCCTCCTGGAAGAGGTATGTGAAAAACACAACCCTAAAACCCCAGCTCTTGATCTTTCCTCCGATCTTTGCAAGTGTTCTGATTCTTGCACCGGAGGGCCATTCCGGAGGAACCTCCGGTTTGGTCTTTAGTCGTGCTTCGTTTTGCAGGATCGAGGAAGATTGGGAGCGAGATCCAAACCCCAGAGCCAAGGAGTGGACCATCTTGATCGGAGCCCCACAATAAGCACACGGCTTATGATTGCAGATCCACTTATGAAGGGGTTGACGCATAGACGTTTAAGAATATGCTAATTGAATGAGTCTAGCATAACCCATAACAGTCGAAATTTATGGACTGCAATATGATGACAATGTTATTCGGCACTTTGAGAGATCTCAATTACGTGTTTCTGATAATTTCCTGTAATAAATAGTGTACGTACATGTATGTGAATGATTAATGATTACAGGAATAGTCTTTGACAAAAGTCATTATCGTTGGACCTTATAAAAACGCTTCTTACTTGAAGACTATGTTAAATAGTTTACTAGTGTTGTGGTACATGGAAGGGACTATGTCATTGTGATGTAGAACCGCCATGACTCGCACTATTGGGTTGTTTAATAATAGTATTATGATTGTGACCAAATTAAGAAAGAATTGATAAGGATTTATAGCGCGCCTTATGTTTGTCTTGTTAAATTCTACTTAAGTTATCATATGGGCCAAGTGGGAGAATGTAAGACTAAATTTTGATTTAGTCTTGTGGTGGCCCACATGTATTATATATGGCACATATGAATTATGGGTTTAATGGGATTCTCCATAACTTATGCCTAAGATTTATTCTATTGATCAAATAGAGAAGTTGTTTCCAAAATATGCTATACTTTGATGGGAAGTTAGTATCAATGTTTAATAAGGAAACTGGTCCTCTCTCTGCCTATAAAAGAGCGTATAGAGTTCCATCAATTTAACGTCATATACTAAACAGGTAGAAAGTAAGGCAAGGGAGAGAAACCCGTCTTCCACCTAGGGCTTAATGCTCTAGTAAATTATGGTTGCTACAGTCACTTATCGGATCTCTCAAGCTCCGCATTACTGGATTCGGGTAAGCCGTTCTTGATCCTATAATTTCCGCTTAATGATTGTATATGTGATGATCATCATAATTCTAGACCCTGGGATAATGTAGGTCGTTAATTATTTAACGCCATTAGGAATAAATTTACACTTAATCCACTGACGGTCGTAGGGTAGGTAAGCTTGAATCGAGTGGTCGTAACTGCAAAGCCAGAATGAATGAAATACCCATAATCCGGAATGCAAGATTGTGCATTAGTTAGGAACCAAAGGGAGCATAAGATCTCTCTAAGCATGCATGAATTGGCAACTGGCCAATATCCGTAACCTCTTTCACAGTATCCACCATGGCCCAAACCCACACCGGCCACTGAAACGAATGAGAATTTCTTAAACTTGAATTTATTTTTTTTATCGGTAAAAGTAACATTTTATTAAAGGGAAACGGGTAAGGGGAATCCAACAAAAAGTTGGACAATACAGCCAATTGGGTCAAGCCCAAACACCTAACGGGCATAATCAGTGGGCCTAAAATGTCCAAATATAGCAATACAAGCCCAACAACACCTGAGGGTCTAAAAACCCAAATATGGCAATACAAGCCCAATCAAAAAAACCCTAAACCTATCCCTACACTTCTATGAGCCTTCAAAACGCCGCCACCAGCCACTGCCTAAAACCGATCAGGCAAAAATAACCAACCACCAAAGATGCTCCTCCACACACCACCAAGCCACCACCGGCAAACCCATGGAGCAGCAACCAACCCACACTGCTGCGGATGCTCACCCAAGCCGTTAGGCAACAACAGCGCCGCCCAACAACGGACACGGCGGGAGACCACGCCGATTAGCCGCCCAACATCGTCTGAACCACCAAGCCATTAGGCCAAACTCCGGTCAACCCAACAGAAGTCCGATAGGAGGAAAACAGAAACGGGAGAGAGGAGATCGAGAACGAGGCAGAACAGAGGAAATGGCCGGGAAGGAAGAAACATAGAAGAGCAAGGAAGCGGGTTTGGAAAAAAAAGAGGGGAGAGGAAGAGGACAGAGGAAAAGACGAAACCAAACCAGATCGCAACCCCGTCGGACGTTCGCCGCCCCAGAAATGGCCACCGTGAAGACCAGTATGTCGACTCCCAAAAACGCCCCAGGGAAAAGACGGAACGCTGAGATTCAGAACGCCTAGTATCACTCACCAGACCTGCCGCCACCGACCACTCACTACCGTTGCCGATCGTTTTTTGTATAAGAAAAACTGAACGAAAAGGAAATTGAAAAGGTGGAGAAGAAGGGAGGATGAGACAGAGGAGGGAGAAGAAGGATCGCCGGGGGGGAGGGAGGAGAGGTCCGCCTCTCCCCCCCAGGCATCAGAAACCCTAGCTTTTAGTCGCAGACCCTCTGGCTCCGTGATTGCCACAACATTAGCTCTTAAACTTGAATATTAAACCTTGGGAATCATGTCAACGTGATTTTTGTGGTGGCGGTGGGAGTGGTGATAAATTTTACCCTTGAGAATTTCTTGAATAGAGGATATTCTCGAGTCGTTGTGGTGGCACCGGAAGTCGCACTTCAAATGTGGTGGTGGTAGATTGAAACATCTAGAAAATTCTCAATGCTTATTCTGAATTTTTTGTTGTATTGGTAGTGATGGTGAAGTAACAGAGGTTGTGGTGGTGGAGCGGAGGGGTGAGGTGGTGGTTATGTGGTGCTAAAATGATGGTGATAGTGGTGATGGAGTAGTCGTGGTGGAGTTGCATCTAGAGGCGTGATGGTCATGGCATTGGAGTGGTGGTATTGGGAGTAGTGGTTAGATGAAAGCGGAGGTGGTAGGGTTGAGGTGCGGTGCCGATGGTGGTAGTAGACTGGAAGTGTGGTGGTAGTGGGGGTGGTGATGGTGGTGTAGGTGGTGAAGTGATGGTGATGGAGAAGTTGTGTTGCGGTGACAGTGTTGGTGGTGGAGGAGTGATAGTACTCCAATGATCTTTGTAGTAATCTGCTTACTACCCATTTTTTATAAACTAAACTTATTTTAATAATTGGATTCCATCCTCTAGTTCTTTGAATATCCTTATCTATATATAATAAGTCTTAATCCGATTTAAAATGAGAAAGATGGAACCGTTTTACCGAAATGATTTACTTTTCAACTTAGAGGATAAATTGGTCATATCTTTTGATGTATAAAAATAATTTTAGATCCAAACTTCTTGGGTTAGAAACTAGACGCAACAAGCATTCTAAAGGTTCAAACCTTGCGAAAATCGGAGTTCGGAGTGTCCGGGACAAACCCGTAAAGTTTGACCACTTGTGGAGCTTTAATGCGCCTCAGGCGCATCTACATGCACCCTGGGCGCATCCTCGAAATTTCAAAACTAACCAAACTTTGCAGATTTGCCACGGACACTCCCGAACTCCGATTTGCACGTGGTATGAACCGTTGAAAAGCTTGTCTAGACTAATTTCTAACCAAATTAGTTTGGTGGCAAATTTATTTATACATTAAAAGATATGACGATTTTACCCTCAACAGGTCAAAAAATTAAATTATTTTGGGAAAATCCTTAAACCACACTAACTTTAAATCGGATCGAAACGTATTTTATATCGATAGAGAGAGGGTATTAAAAGTAGTAAAAGATGGTGGGATCAAACCATAAAAATAATAGATTTTGATTTACGAAAAGTTGGTCGAAACTAGATCAATTCAAAGATCGGCGGAGCCACTAAAGCTAAAACACGTTTTCGCGCCCTTCCACTCTTTATGAGTTCCATTCGGTACTCGCATTCGTAGTTCTAAACCACCATCACCACCATTACTGGCGTCACTACGGACATGCTAGTTGCTTGATCAGGATTTTCCAGCAGATATTGAGTACTTATTGTTTTTTCTTCTCATATTAATCTTGAATGACATGAAAATCCCTTTCCACATAGATCTTACTTACGACCAATATATGTTGCACTAGATTCTGTTGACAAATTTACCAGTGGAGATCACACACATCATTTACAATATCATCTTGCTTCCAGCTGGTATTAATATCCAATGGAAAATCACAGTTAAGAAGAAATGAGGTACTTTTTGACACGAATAGTGCTCCGCTCACAGATGTGTCTGGAATTGTTCAATACATATATGTTCCACAGGATGTACATGGGTTCTACTCATGGAACGATTCCGGATTCATCTGTATCTAGATCTCTGTTTACCGTCTAGACATGTGTTTGAAGCATTAATGTTTTGACATGCTCAATGACAGAAAATAACTGAAGGAGTATCTAACAATCTTCTCTGCTCTACGAACAGCATGTTCGATCATGTAAGTTGGAGTTGAGTTTTGTTCACCCTCCACTTAAGAGGGTGAACATTACCCTCCTTCCTATTGGTTGAAATGGTGTGGATCCCACCACAAAGTGACGTCATGCTTACCAAAAAGTGTATTGCAGGGGTGGGACCTACACCATTTTAACCAATAGAAGGGAGGGTAATATTCACCCTCTTTTAAGGAGGGTGAACAAAATTGTACTCTGTAAGTTGCCCTGTCCATAACAATTCCAAAAAGGGTCCATAGCAATTCTTGCTAGAGCAATAGGCCTTGCATTACTTGCAACCTCAGATGGATTAATATATAGCCATTCCATGTGAATAGATCTTAAGCATAATAGTCATACAAAGAACCAATTTACGTAACACTCTCGGATGGATTAGTGCTAGTTCTCTCCAAGGTCTTGATTTTTCCCAGATCCAACTTTAACAAGAGCAAACCAGAGATTTCCCTGTACTTTGAATGACCACAACTGCACTAACATATCTTTGCAGAGTTTATGAGTCTCTAAGAGTTCCTTTCACCCCAAAAGAAGATTGTATACAACACAAATGTTCGTTGACGATCTCTAAGGCATATCTGACTTTTTTCAGCATATTCCAATCCTCCCTCTTCAATGATCCTCGATTCTATCCGCAAAACTTGATTCCCATTTTGCAGCGTGGACAAGAAGCTCTTCCTTCCTCCGTTATGAATTTCATGTTGATTTGTCTCGACATTAGAGATAGGCGTGCGGTGAACAAAAGGTAATCAACTTTAGTAATATGTGTATATCTTGCTTGAGTGACTACACTTACAATAGCAGTCAAACAGCTATAATCTACAGAAAGAATGATATGACGCATGAAAAAAAAATCATGGTTCCATTTGCCGGGGCCAGTACTTCTAATAAGCAGGCTTTCCTGCTTATATTATGGTCTTTTCCTTTTGCCTCTCAGATCGATGAAATGAATAACATTTACATGCTGGTCTCCTTTGAAATGAGTATGATCACTCACTTGCATCATTAATTTATGATCTCACCTTGCTTGCAGTTAACTAACATTGAAATTCTACTGAAAATGCCAGTAAAGAAAGGGGATACATTTGCCATGCTCAATGTCCGAAAACCACTATTGTTTCAAAATTCTCTCCACCCTATGAACCACTGTTTGGGAAACGTAAGAAGCCTGCAAACGCTCTTGATACGATCAACACTACTGATAGCTTCAGCAGCTTACTAAATCTTTTGGGGTAGTGTTTGTCATATTTCACCGGTAACTATGGTAAGGGGACTCTGTTGATATGACATGTTCCATTATTCCTCAATTATGCGCAACATGCCTTACACATAACAACTCTGTGACTGTGAGTAAAGACTTAAGTTTTATCAGATTTGGGCGTAATTCATGTGCTTCTCGAACTTTCAACTATAAAAATGGCGCAAAGAGTGTTGAAGTACCATTGGCAGGATAATGGATTTAGCAACAAGAATATCAGAAGAACAACACCCAATATTGGCAAGCACAAAATGTATATTAGAAGAACAACACCCAATATTGACAGATGGTATTTTATACAGTATATGCTATTCGTTTTCGTTTTCCCAACATCCAAACGAAAACACAGTTTCAAAAGGGAAGAGAAGATAAAGAGAATCGACAGTAAGAGGAAAACACAACCAAGCACATTGAAAGATGAAGGAATAGTTATTTTGAAAGAAAAGTAGCGATTAATTCGAATGGACCAACCACTGCAATTTCCAAAATGACAAGTTAATGTCTCACAAACGATCATAAGTTCATTAAAGGATATGCAGTATTTACCAAACCACTGAAAGGGGACACACCCCCTTGTGCTGCTAAATAAGAACTGGACAAAAATCCAAAAGCTGAAGATTTTCCCTATGATTCTCCCAATACTTACAGCGGGAGAACTCATCAATCTTGTTCCTTTACCTTCCAGAGTTTAACAAGTGCAAACCAGAGGTTTCCCTTTACTCTAAATGACCAAAGTTGCACTACCCATTTCGCACACAGTTCATGTTCGCCCACAACTTCATTCCAACCTTTAACCACATTATATATTCCTTTGCTCATGTTCCACTGCCTTATATCTATCTCGTGCTCCTTTCCATTCTCTGCGATAAGCTGCGCTGCCATCATTGCAACGCCGTTGCCATTTCGCTTGGTGCACGAAAAGGCCTTGTCCAGAAACTCCTTGTCTTTGAGTTTACCCCGCGGGAGAGACAGGCGTGTGTGGCGATCGCTCACGTCCGTGGCTTCGAGTACCTTTTGAATTACCAAAGTAGCCTTGGCTCCCCCAAGATTTTGGATTCTTTCCTTGAATTCATCAGGCAGGTCTGGTGTGATTTCCGGTAAAACAACCTTCCTTTTTCGAACCAAGTTATTCACCTTCTTCATGTTCGCCCTCTTCTTGATCGCCCTGTCCTTGTCTTCTTCATCACCAAACTCGCAATCGCTACTCCCCCGTGGCCTTTTTCGACCTGTTTTTTCAGCTTTCTTGCCCGCGTTTTCTTCCTCCCAAACGGGTTTGGTGGGTTGCCTTCCGCTCATCACAAACCGAATCTTGCAAGGGTTTCTAGGCTCAGGTGGTTTATGATCAGACGGTGTTTGATACTCGTTGAGACAGAGGATGTATACATCAGACTCATCGTAATGAGGGTTCTTGAGAATCTCCCGAACGACATTCAACCTTTTCTTGCTCTCCAGTTGGAGAAGCCACTCTTTAGTTTCCTTCAAAAGCCTATCGAATTTAGAGTAATCGTACCCGAAATCGTTGTCCATTCTTTCCTTCTACTAGTTGTTCAACACTCGACAGCAAAGAACAGAGTATGAAATTTTTGTGAATGAGAATGAGGGAAACAGAGGAGCGGAGAAGTTTTTTATTAGGTTATGAGAATCATAGGATACGGCATATCTTAATATGATTGCATCTCTCTCTCTCTCTGCATCTCTCTCTCTCTCTCTCTCATAAAACCTAAGTTGAATAGGAGTGGGGTTTGTGGAAGACTTGGGAGTGAAGTTTTGGAGTTGCGAACTAGTTAGAAGTGAGAGATTCTAAACTGGGTGTGATTTGGATTTTGATTTCTTGGGAATGAAGTTTCTCAATTAGGAAATTATTGCAGTTCAAGTTTTCGTGAAACAGAAAGCAAATTCGATTTCGGTTGGGATACTAAAGGGAAGGGGATATCTCTCTGTCCAACGGTCAAAATTAGGGTTTTTGAGGAGCTCTTTCATTATTCCTTTTTCTTTTTCTTTTTTTTTGTTGTTGTCATGTCCTAATTCCCAGTCAAATACACAGATTTCTCTACTACTGTTATTAAGCCAAAGAGAGATTTATTTGGACCAAAATCCAGTCCAAAGCCAAGTTGATATGGAAAATGGTTGTTTACATTAAGGCCCCGTTCTCCCTAAAATTTTCAAAATTCCGTATTGTGAAGCAATTTTCTTGTTATAAAATCGTCTTGGTAAATTGTAATGTGAACGAAATAAAGTGACATTATCGCGATTAGCATTTGTAACTTTCCAATTTTGATGCAAGGAAGTCATCAAAGCCAAGTCTAGAAGATCAAATACAAAGATTTTGAGCCTTGGCGTTTAACCCATGTTTAACTTGAAAGTGAGGTATCCATGCTTCCATCTATTAAAAAAAACAAGCTAAGCAAAAACCACTAATACGATGGTTATGTATCTCTCCTTTAGAGTGTGAGGTCTAGGGTTCAATTCCTATGGACATGAGGTTGACCTTCGTAGTAATTAAACATATACTAACATCTTGTCTTCTGGCAAAAAAAATTAGTATCGTCTTCTTTCCTGGTTCACATAATAAAATGATGTGCTCTTAAACTTTTCATTACTTTTGACTAGACCAAAAACAAACAACTAAAATGTAAGGAGGACCATTCTAAATAGACCTAAGGTTGCCAATTATGACCAAAAAAACAAAACATTTTCTGCTGGAGTTCAAAAAAATTGCACAATTCACAAATATCTCCAAATCTTCCCAAACGGAAAATATCAAAACAAGCAACTACACAATGAAGAGGAAGGCGAAAAATAAATCATACCTCCAAATTTTCAGAATATGTGATCACTAATATTACTAATATACAGGAAACAAACAAATAAAAACAAAATATATAGGTGCAGTCGGCTATTTTCATCATCCCCAGAGATGATACGAAAAAATTTGGCAAAACAGAATGACATGAGGAAGGGACAATCGGCAATGAAGGGTTCAAATTCGATGCAGAAGCCTTCTTCAGATGATAACCATCCAAACTCGGTTTCATAAGAGGTACATACAATCATCCTAAGTAAACAATAAGGCCAGGATTCCAATACAAGTGTGAAATTATACAATACACTGATTTAGCAACAATAGCTTGACTTCTTCCACCAACACACCACTATTGCAGTGTACATATGCTTAGGAGCGAAACAATTTCGCACTAATAACAGACAGCCTACGGAGCAGCAGATGGATGCCATACATGATGCCAACATTGCAGTTCATACCATTTTCCTCTCCTGTAATAGCCATCGAAAGATTCTTGTAGAAATAGTTAGATACATTAAGGGTTTGTAACATATCAATGTGCCAATTTCTCTAGGTGTCGGAATGTCCGCTGCTTAATCCACTGACGGTCGTAGGGTAGGTAAGCTTGAATCGAGTGGTCGTAACTGCAAAGCCAGAATGAATGAAATACCCATAATCCGGAATGCAAGATTGTGCATTAGTTAGGTACCAAAGGGAGCATAAGATCTCTCTAAGCATGCATGAATTGGCAACAGGACAATATCCGTAACCTCTGTCACAGTATCTAAGTCAAGAGATCACAAATGTTTCTCGTCATTGGTTTGCTAGTTTTTGTGCAAAGAAAGAGACCCTTTAGGAAGGTATCAAAAACAATAAAAGAAATAGAGGTCTACATTCACAAATGTTGTTTTGTGATCCCCTACCCCAGTCAGGGACTCTAAAGTGACCAAAAATCCTAAGCTCTCAAAACATTCAAAGTATAACAGAAACATCAATCAGAATTTTCCTCGTCTTTTTTTTGGGGGAAAAAACCCTTAAGCATAGCGTCCTTAACCATGCAACTGGCCCCAAAACGTCTACATGGCATTGACTGCTCTAAATGTGTGTGTGAATGTGAGTGAGAGTGTGTGTGTGTGTCTGTTAGTGCGCTCTGGGTGTGTGTGGGTGGGTGGGTGTGGGTGTGTGTTGTGTGTGGGTTTGTGTGGGTGGGTGGGTGGGTGGGTGGGTGTGCGTGTATGTGTGTGGGTGTGTGTGTGTGTGTGGGTGTGAGAGAGAGAGAGAGAGATTTACACTAGTGCACTCAAGTCTGCAAGGCCATCCATGAAATTGTAGAGATCTGCAATATCATAAGTAATGTTTCTAATGGCTGGATTTAGCTCCTTAAGTTTCCTTTCATAAAGTCCACAAATACCTGGGGATGCACAGCAGTAAATCACCTCTCATGAAGCACATAATATTGCATCAGAAATATACAGAAACCAACGAATGGATTCAGGATACAGAGAGCAATGTATTAGCTACATCAATTTTCAAATGATCCATCAAAAAGTGGACATTTATAGGTAGTCAAAAATGTCCAAGGTAAAACCTACCTGTCCAAATTCTCTTCCGTTTTTCCTAGAAAATAATAAAAAGACAATGCTAAGGGGATGCCTAACAGATCATCTAGATTTAGGCCACAACTATTCTACTGAAATGAGTGAAATCACATATTTTCCCTTTGAGTTGACCATCTCGAACAGCCTCACGTGACTATGACTTCAATTATCCCTCTTTTTCTTCTCCCAAACTGAACCACTGCCCACTCATCTCCACATGCACCTTCTCTCTCTACTAAACTTCCAATATAGACAAGATTAGCCATCCACCATTCAAATTTCAATCAGGCGATCGCTATAAATTCACTATCGCCACACGTTTTTCCATCAATCTTTCCTTTTCCAACTATAAACCCAGATCAACCATATAGATGGATGGTCGTGGGTAGCATGTATGGGGTGTTGGTTATGGTGATGGAAATTAATCTCTTGGTTTCTCTATCTAATCTGATACATATTTTCTCCGTCGTTTATCTATTGCGGTCAGATTGGTAGGTGGAGGTGGGCGATTCTTTCTAAGGATTCCATTTATGGATTTTATGGCTGTCGGTTTTAACTTGCAGAGGTTTTGGCCAACTTTATGCATAGATTTGGTGGTTTATTAATGGCTATGTTTTGGGGCATTTGCCCGGCATTGGTTGACTGTAATGCTCACTGCTTGCGGATGATAAAAAGTTTTAGAGTGGGAAGGCACGTGGAGTACTTATTACTCGATACATGGCGTCAACTAAAAGGGTAAATATGTGACATCAGTTCAATGGTCGTGGCAACAACAAATGTTGTCGTGGCATTTTCACCACCCATATTATATGCTCCTGGATCAAGTACAAATAATTTGTCACGTTCCCCATCACATACTCTTCAGATACTTGCAGATATGTTTCTGATCCACAATTGGAAATTCTAGATTCATTACTGTGTAAGTATCAAACGCTCTACATCACACGTCCAAAGTATAAAGGAAATGAAATTACTAGTAGGATTCTTGCATAACATTAAGGTAAAGTTTATATGATAAAATAGAGTTGTAGTTTCTTGGTACTTTCCGTACTTCTTAGAGATGAAGAAAACAGTTAGGCCTTTGGGGTAAAGTAGTATCATCCACTTCCAAAAATTTTAAAATCGGCATATCCTCGTTGCATTATACATGTCCCAATATCCGCATCCATGCTTCATACAAATTAAGATTAATGAGAGAAAATTAGAATGCTTCATGCAGAAATGAAATTTTTAGATATTAGAAGTGCAAAAAGGGCAATGAGAGAACACAAAAAGTTGGGGCCATCCAATAAAGAGTTTGACATAGTATTGGAAACTTTCATGGTGTATTGAAACGTATTGAAAAGTTGAAATTAAGGCTCCTAAGCTACTAGCTAATTCCTAAACATAAGTACTTAACACTAGAAATTAAACTCCTGCCTCACCATTCTTGAGCTTTTGTGGACATCTTTGTATCGTACTTCATAGATAGAATAATGCTTATGCAGATTGTTATGCCTAGAATAAGTTTTCTTCATATGTTTCTTGTTTTTACTAGCCACGGGTTTGTTCATAAATCCAAACTTCTCTTAACATTCAATGTACGTTACGGAGCTCAGTATAGAGCAACTTATGTTCTAGGTGTTCTCACAAGAGAGAACGATTTAAAGTGGATAACATTGGCCAAAGCCCAAGGGTCTAGTGTATTACGACATTAACCTACTACTTATCTTCTTAAAATGCATTTTAGTGTTCCTGTCAAAACTCCAAAAACAACATTACATTCACCAAAAGCAACACATAATTTTGCATCAGCAACAAATTAATGACTCGGCAAAACGACACACTAATGCCTTGTTCGGATCACAATTTCGAAAAAAAACTCCAACTCCAAAAACACTCATTACCCCTACTTCCAATCATTACTCTCATTTCTCTCTCCACTCATTACCCCTATCTCCAATCATTACTCTTTCTATCTCTCTCCACTCATTACCTCTATCTCCAATTATTACCCTAATTTTCTCTCTCTACTCCATACCCCAAAAACCAAACCCAAACATTTTCAAATTGTGATCTGAACAAGGCACAAACCCCTTGAAAATCAAAGTCGTATCATAACAAAGTACAGATATTGGAATACAAAAACAAAACCAAAGAAGATTAAAGCCTCTGAACAACAAAGAGTAAGCAAGAAAAACATAAGGGGCCAAAAAAGGAAAAAAACGAAGTCATTGTTCCCTTGTCAAGTTAGGAAGCACCAACACAAGAATAAAATGCAAATGTGGTCATTACGTATGCAATCTAGAGTACTGTGGACTAAAATGTTCATCACAACTCACAACTCACAAGCCACTAGACAATCTTAATGGTAGCACAAAAGCAATCCATATCAATAGATTTCATAAGTCTTGAAGAAGGTAAAATCAGTACGTGTGATATCAAAACTGATGATGGTTATAGAAAAGGGTAAGCATAAATACCGTCCATTGCCTGACTTATTGAATCATAATCCATAAATGTTCTAGTTGCTCTGTTTTGAGAAGTCTGCATCAGGATAATGGTGTGCCTATTGGCCTGCAACAAGGGAAGAGTCGGAAGACAACAAATAAGAAATGACAAAGGCAAAATCTAATTAAGGATGAAGGAGCAATTGAAAAACATGTCCTAAAAACTAAGATTCCCATGATTTATGGTCACCTAGATTCAAAAGGGGGCAACAACTTAGCATGACAGAAGGAACTCGAGAATCATGCACACATTGTACCTTTGAAAATAAAATAAAATAAAAAAACCCCCCACAACATCGTTAAAGATAACTAAGATGCCACCACCTCCCACCTTTAGCTACATATGACCAAATTCTATGTTCTAGGTAACAAAAGCAGAAAAAAGAGTCACAAAAACGAAGAAAAAACCCACACGCACTAAAAACGAAGGGAGGACTAAAAGAATTACTCCCTTTGTCCCTTTTTAAATGTCCACTACGGTTCTATGAGTCATTTTCAATGGCTCATATCTCTTGATGAATATTTTTTTGTTTTTAAAATCATTGTATTATAGAAAAAATTAAGATCTATCAAACAAGATCCATATTACATATTTTTAACAATATACATTGATGTATATAAGCAATTGTAAATGGCATGCAAAACTGTAGTGAACACTTAAAAAGGAACGGAGGGAGTATAAACAAGTGTTTTCCTAAACATCACATTGAGTGGCTTCAGACGACAGGAGCATAGGGCCAGGGACAAGGAAATTTTTTTAAGAACAAAAACTTTCTTCCATATTAGTTAACTTCATAAGACCTTGAAGATTTTTATAAAAGAGGCAGGTGCAAAGGAGTCATCTCCTCATCATAACTTTTTGATTCATATGTTCCTATTGCCATTCATGTCTAGTTGTCCACTACGCCCAGACTAGATCATGTTGAAAGCTAGTGAGCGTCATATATCTTGTACTCTGTCCATTTCCATTGGGCACCGACACATTCCACCAACTTGTAATTGTTTGGGAGACTATGTCTGCATATTAACTTTAAATAGTTAACTCCAATCGTTTATCACCTATTTGCATCTACATTCTGTACCTTTGAAGAAAAAGGGAATATTGCTGCATTTTTTACACATATAAGTACAACAAGCTAGTGATAAGTGATAACATAAAGGTACAACAAGGCAGCAAAACCCAACCAGCTGGGCTAGTGCTAGATAATTGTAATTGGGATATGTTAGTCCCTCCCGTTTATATGGGTTGTAGATGGTTTCTAAATGGGGTAATAAATTTTGTACGCAGTTCATGAAGAGGGGAGAGCCAAGAGTGGCAATACTATATTTGAGGATGGCAGTGGTGGAGGTTGCTTCCGCGAATAAATGCAACTATAAGCTATAGCGGTGGTTTTGGAGCCTACTAAGTCAACTCTCGCTTTGAAGAAACAAAAGATGAGTTAGGAAGCACCATAGGAACTATCCCGCTGAGAATCAACCGAGTTCAGCTCCAGTCAAACACATCAAGGCAAAAAATTTGGGTCAAAAGTGGGTTCATGGGTATTGATTGAACCGTACCCAACCCACCTATGTCCAACCAATTCATTCTTGGCCCATATCCACCCCGCCCATTCCAACCCGTGACCCATATCAAACCACCCAATTTCAGCCCCACCCACCCATTTGCCATCTCTAATTCAACACGGAAAATTAAAACCCTAGAAGACGTAGGGGCCTATGAAATCTTTCATTCACTGCTAATCTCATGCCTAATCGCCGCCAAACCCTCGTACGCAGTGTTTCTATATATCGAATACAATTATCAAACACTAGCCAGCATTATCAGAGATATGGATAAAATTTGTACTTACCAAAAACAAAAACAAAAAAACAAAATTTGTACTTTCCGCTTGCGAGAGAGAGAGAGAGAGAGAGTACTACCATGTAACAAGGCAACGATGAAGACGCCAATACCAGAGCTAGGCGAATGGTTTATTGCAGAGTGTGAAGTGCGTCGGGAAGGAGAGAGAGAGAGAGAAGGGTTTACCAGCAGTGGAAGACTGGAAGTGTTACGCGGGACTAAACTGCAATGCCATTTTTTGCACCATTGCAGTTTAGTCTCTCATGTTTTGTGTATCACAAGGTTAGCCCCTGCGACTTAATCTATAAATAGGGACCTCAATTTATATAATCATATTAGCTGGTGATTTTGTCATTCTCTTTTTTGTTAATGTCACTCCTCTGCAAGTGTATTTTTGGTGCAAAAATACACTTTCAGAAGAGTGGCGTTAATAAAAAAGAGAGTGTCAAAATCATTTCCCATATTCATTCAGAAAATCAAAGGATTACTACTGTAAAAGAGTGAAAGTAAGGTTGTGAGAAATACTTCAATAGCATTTTGTTAGTCTTGAAGACTAACTCATTTCCCGATAGTTCCTGAAGAAACTATTTTCAGTGCATACCTTGTGTTTCGTTGTTCTTTATTTTTAATTTTATAATAATTGTCAATTTTTCACCAAGATTATTATTCGTCAAGCTTATTTTTCTTCCTAATATTAATGTCACGCCCTCGATTTTTAACATAAATATAAATGAATTCCATAAATAAAACCTCACAATAACCATACGATACCCCAAAAGAGTTTAACGTTTCTACTTCCATAATTATACTTTCTCATTCACGAGTTTTCAAAAGGCTACATCATTGGCTCTGAGCCCCAAATATTATAAATACAAAAGTTAAGAGAGTTACGAGTATTACAAATGTCCTTGGTCAGAATAAAATGAATCGAACTACATTACTTCTTCCGAAATAAAGTCTACAAAAGATGTTGGGAAGTTCCTCGGTGTCAGCTTTCAGAATGGGATGAAGTCATGCATGCACAACACTTCATGCCGCTATATTTGATCCGTACCTGAAAGTGATAGAAGGGATCATGCACCATGAATGAATGAATACTGACAGATACGCCCAAAGAATGAATGATTACCTACGAGCTGCACCCTATTGCCAAAAGATTCTAGACTTTACATAAATGTCACTGACCGTTCACTTCTCAGACTACATTAATAACTCACATCAATCCACATTAGGCTATGGCCGATTCTAAATCATCTTATCATTTTTCATACGATACTACAATCTTTCTCGTGCCCACATTTATCATCATCGAACCCCTTCATTACAAAACCTTTCCTTTTGAATTCAAAACAATTTCAAAGAACACTCAAGACCATTGTAGGTCGAGCTCCGTTGATTCGGATTGAATACCGAAGTATATCTTGTTAAAAGGTCCTTTTTCCTTTCATTTCTCTTAATCAGGTATTTCCCATCAACAATCACTTGGGTCACCTCGGGTCTATTTCCCTCGAGCGCAGGGTCACCCCGAGTCTATTCCCTCAATAATAATAATCACTTGGGGTCACCTCGGGTCTATTTTCCTCGAGCGTAGAGTCACTCCGAGTCTATTCCCTCAATAATAATAATCACTTGTGGTCACCTCGGGTCTATTTCCCTCAAGCGTAGGGTCACCCCGAATCTATTCCCTCAATAACGACCATTAAGGTCACCCCTCACACATTTCATAATCGTCATCATTTCACAGTCAACTTCATCATCAATCTTTCGGTTGTACCACAAAACTTCAATTAACCATTTCATAACTCCACAAATGTACATGTTCGTGTCTTTTCATTAGTTTACTTATCCGCATCCTACATAGTGAATTAAGCCCAAAGAATTGAAAGGTTCGACGAGTCGTGAGGACACAAGTTATTATATCATCTCAAACAGTTCTTTCACAACAACGATTCCACTTCTAGCATTCTAAACAATCAACTATATCATAACATCAGCTAATGAATTAACACATACCATTCCCCACGTGTGTCACCATACTCTAAGTAACCCACCAACCCATAGTAACTATATGACGTACGATCTGCCTGTATCGATACTTAAACCTTAGATAACGAACGCCAATGGGAGCTAATAGTTCAACGAATCAAGAGGATAAGAGATCCTGCTAGACATGCTCACGTCTACCCATAATACTCACTACGGCACCCCGTATAGCCTACGGTACTCCTAACCAGCTTTACGGCACATTTCCCATTTACAACGAAACTAAGATGACACTTACCGATTGTTTAAAGAGTGAAAACGATCAACGAATCACAAATGACGAGTAACCAAGTATAGAGATGGTTTAAAGGTGTTTTAGAGGTGCTAGAAGTGATCGGGGTCAAAAAGATGAAGTTTAGAACAAAACTGAAAAACTGTCCCTAAGCCAAAGGTATCGATACCTAGCCAAATGGTATCGATACCATTTGACCAAGAAGTCCTCCAGACGCAAGGGTATCGATACCTAGGACAAATGGTATCGATAACAAGTGATTTTCTGGGTTTTGGAACACAGAGGTATCGATAACTATACAAAAGGTATCGATAACTGTTCAATTCGAGAGATTTTCTGCAGATTTTCGAATCTATTCCTAATGACCAAACCAACAATTTCAAGTACGATCAAAGCACAAATTCAACACATAGGCATATAGAAAGAGTAAGAAATCCCTACCTCGAGGTTGGAGAGCAAACACGAAAGGAGATCGAGCCACGCAAGCCCTTGACTTCGAAATCTTGAAATCGACCAATATACTCCTCCTCCGAGCAAAACCCACGAGATTCAAGCACAAAAACGTGTAGAGAAGGTAAAATGGAGGTGGGTTTGTGTGGGTTTCAAGTGGTTTTGGTTGGGAGCAAGAGGGAGAGGGGAAGAGAGTGGAGAGCCGAGAGAGAGAGATCGGGAGAGGTGAAAGGGAGAATGGAGTTGGGATTTTAATCCCCTACTCCTACACACACCTATATATACTCGCACACACATAACCCACACTTGCACTCCCTCCACTAACAATCCTTTCACATTAACCTTAAATCAAATAAACTTAACAAATTTCATATTTTCCTTCAATTATAATATTAAATAAACCTTTTAATAATTTCTGAAATTACAGGTCCTTACAATTAAAGAGCATTTTTTTTTTCAAGCCGACAAAAGGTATTATGTACTCATATACGCAAAATCCCCCACACCATCTCCATGGTAAAAAATCTGAGAAGTCTTTTTCGATGCGACCTAATCCATGAGTTGCTTAATATTTTCGATCGGTGTCTGAAAGCTTATAAATCCACATGGTTTACCATTCACCAAGGAATGGTGGATACCAAGATCAGGAAAAACCAATTGATCGAGGAGTGCAAGAAGTAAAATCTTTATCACGGGCTTTTCGGTCAGCACATGAAACAGTAGTGAAGCGCACAGTGTAACGCCCGGAGGCCGAGTGGCCGATCCCAAAGATCGAGTCCCCGGCCTTACAATCGAAGCAAAGTTCAATAATTGGGATTCTAGATGCAACATGATTTGGAATTTGAACAAGCGCGACATCGTTAATTGTGTTGACAATCAAAGGCACCAGCTTCAAGTTAGAAAACTCTTTTTTCTCCAAGTGAGAGTAGAGAAAGTTCCGAGACCTTGTATTTACCTGGGGCCTGGGGAGGTGGGGATGCTGCCAAGCACCCCGAGTGCCAAGCGGGTGTGTTTGCAAATAACATGCGCGTCGGTTGCTAAGATGTCATCATTGACAATAAAAGCAGCTCCCTTGCCACTTTTAGCCACCCATTTACCTTTCCTCTTTATAGTTTATAAACTCTTTTTCCAAGAGTAATGGTACATGCATAATACAAAATTAAATCCTCAATCCACTAGATTCATGTATGCGACTAGTTTTACTTTCTTTTCCCCTCCATCCTGTTGAAAATAGTATTTCCAAGTTGATCGCCTTCAACTCGGCAATAGAACGAATGACAGATTCTACAACGAGAACTGATCTTTCTTCGTCCATCGAAGCTCAAAGAGGTTGCTGTAAAGAACGAATCGATCCAAGGTCTACATACTTTAGGGGTACCAAAAACTCCTTTCAAGCATTGGTTTCTTCGCAGAGTAACAAGTCGGGAAAAACATTGTGTTTGATATGTGTTTAAATGAAATCCCTTAGGGTTTAGACATCTTAGGGTTTCACACATTTACTGTATAAAAAATTCCAAACAATGCAACATATACAATATTTCAAAAACATCATTTAAATATCACTAATCTCAATCATTAAGCAAAAACAATCGAAAATTAACAAATTTCAAAAGTATCACATAAATATCACTCTTCTTAAGATTTTGCAGGAAAAGTATACTTAAGTTCCGCACAATGAATTGAATTGAAAGTGCCTTCATGTTTCAAACACAATATAAGCAATAGATTCAATGTGAACATCGAGAAAACAAAATAATAGTTATAAAATATTGTCAAGCTATAAAAATGTGACTTATACAATCAAAACTTTTGACCGAGAGATGATTTATTTAGGGAAAAAATTCCGAAGATAATTAATTTAGGGCCTACTTTTATTACTTTTGAGGCTTATGAGAGTAGTTGTGATACAATTTTAAACTACGTACTAAAAGCACTAGCATAACTTTTTAGGAGATATAAAAGCCAAAAATATACTACAAATTCATTGGGGTATAATTGCACTATTTGAAAACCCAGGGGGGCAAGGGGAATATAGCTCGATCAAATACTGAATAAATTTACGATTAAGGTGTTTAACAATCAGCCGTTGCGTGAAGTATCCGACGGACTTGCTTTACTAGTAGTATCTTTTAGTGCACTGGGACTTTGTTCCAATAGGAACTTTTAGGACTTTTTCGAGTTGAATCGGAAAAGTAAAAAAATGAGGCATAAAATTAATAAACACGGAAAAAAATTGAATAAGGACAAAACCGAAAAAGTAGAAAAAGTGTTAATGGAATGGAGTCTGATCTTTAAAACGACTAAGCATCCGCACGTGACTATTTAAAACACCTCTCTAAACTAAAGTAACGAGCAAAAAGAAAGAAATGGACAAAAAGTGCCTTGCACGAGCCCCTCTTCCTTCCTCTCCACTTTGTAAAATGAGTAGCTTTGCTACAGTGACTCTTGTAAACAGAAGAGTCACTGATCACCCTTTAAACTATTATTGTAATATTTTTATTTCAAAGGCCCTATTTGAGTCACAACACTCGAAAAAAATTAAGTGTTCCAATTTTGAATTTGTTTGAACCGGTGCGAAAATTTTATTTTTTTAATAATTTTATCCTAAAGGGTCATAATTAATTTTTGACTCTAAGGTTCTCATATGAGAGCCCTAATAACTGCTTTCACACTTATTTCTCTTAAGGCTCTAATATAAAAGCTCTAGAGCTAAAAAATAGTTATAATCCTTTAGAATAAAATGATCAGAAAAATAAAATTTTCGTACAAGCTCAAAGTGGATTGAAAATTGAAGCACTTAATCTTTTTAGACAGTTTATATATTAAGAAATATGATTAAAAAATTAAGTGCTTCAATTTCCAATATATTTGAATGGTTACGAAAATTTTATTTTTCTGATCATTTTATCCTAAAGAATCATAATTAATTTTTGGCTCAAGGGCTCTTATGTACAAGCCCTAAGATAGGCATTCCTCAATTGACAGTGCCAATTGAAGGTATATTAATTTACTCATGCTTTATAGACTCTAGTAAGGAATAAGGATATTAGCCCTTAGCATCCATGGTGGAATAATCAAAAGTGGATAATCAAAAGGTGTCACATCATCTTTTGGTTATCCATTTAAGGGGTTGCTAAGGTTAGCAATGTAGAGGTCCATAGTGGTACAATCAAAATTGAATAACCAAAACTTGCCACATCACCTTTTTAACTTATAAAAATCTAGAAATTGTGACATAGAAAACAATTTTTTAAAAATAATTTTCAAACTAATAAAAACAGGTCATTAGAAAAAGAGAAAAAAGTTTTTTGAAAACTTTGATTTAAAAAAAAACAGTTTTCGGGAAAAAGTTAAAAAAACAGTTTTTGAAATTTTTTTTTAATAAAAAACCTGTTTTGAAATAAAACTATTTTAAAAAAAAGGGGGAAACAGTTTTAATAAAAAAAACTGTTTTTTCAAAAAAAATAAAAACTGTTTTTAAAAGTATTTTTGTTGTAAACATGTTGAAAATAGAAGAAAGAAAGTTTTTGTGTAATGATGGTATACTTGATTGAGGAAATGTGAAAACAATTAAATTTGATTATTGACAAAAGGTTTATAGTTTTGATTATCCAATGGCCAAAATTTGATGAGTTGCTAAGATGTTTCTAAATTTGGTTATTCCAATGTGAGCTCTTTTTAAGCAAATATTACTAACTTTATAAACCTTTTTGTGTTGATTATACCACTGTGGATGTTCTTAGGATTTGACTGTCAATCTCAAGGGACTTCCAATACCTTGTTTGTTTAATTGGTAATTCAAAATGGAGTTTGGACTATGAGTATTGGACTCATAGTCAAGCAAGCCGGGCCTACGGGAGATTTACAATTCCTTCTCAGTTCTCACACTAGAAAATTTGCATAATCTGCTTTTAATAATTTCTGTAAAATTTCGTGTATTTTGTTTACATAATCTACGTACTTCAATTTTTTGGATATTCTCTATCTAGTGGAATTTTTTTTTTAATCGTTTACGTATATCAATACTTTTACAGCCTTTTTAGTTTTTTTTTTCTATAATTTTCTTTATCATTACTTTAGTGTTAAAATAATACTAGTTATGGTATAATGTTGATAGTTTTGTTCATTTAGATTTCGTACTTGTTAAAAAAGTAATTTTAAGATTTTAAGTGAGAGAAGATTGAAGAAAGAGAATATTAGGAAAGAAAAAATATTTGAAAGATTACCAGAGACAAAGGAAAGTCATATTTTTTTTAAAAATATTATTATTATTATTTTCTATTTCCATAAATAATTTTCGTATTCTTTTATAGTACTTCCTATATATAAAATCTAAAGTTGCTTTGTCTTCAAGTCGGTTTCTCTCTCTCTCTCTCTCTCTCTCCATTCTTTAAGTTCTGATTCTCTCTCCTCTTCTGTCCAAGTCGGCTTCCAACGTTGAAAAGCGAAAACCACTTTCCCTGAACTTTGTCTGAATTTACAGGGTAAGCCACGGACAGAATTTTCATACTATGGTAAAGATATAAGAATGTTTCTTACTCCTACTAATTTATTGATTTTGGAGTCTTGTGTATATTCTAAAGAGGCTTGAGATTTAGGTTTGCTTCCTTTTAAGGTCTTTTGTTCAAAACCTAATCAAAACCTCCCAAGTATTATCGACTCCATTAACCTAAACCTCCCCGGAGTTATCGACTCCATTAGTGTCTGGCCACGCGGTCTTTACTCTGCTTTAATCGCTAGTGGACGGTGGGATTGAGGCGGAGCCCGGATTTCGATTGGAGGCAGCGCGCTTGTTTATGGGAGCCCACTTATATTGTTAAATATTTTTCGAGAAAATATGAAGAGAAAGTTATGTGTAAAGTGAGTGCAATAATGGTCTTTGATTTTTATTCAAATCGAAAAAAATTCTTGATTCAATTCTTCCGTGGTTTTTAAATGGAAGCCATTGAAAAATTCTTTTTATGATTCAAGCCATTTATGTTTTGAATTGGTATCTTTTCATTGTGAAATTTTTTGGATACTAAGTTGTGTGTGTGTGTCACACTCATGCTAAGTTTAGTTGCCTTCCAAATGTTACATGAAATTTGCCAGTCACATTAGTCAGCAGAATCTTTTCCCACGTGAAGCCACTTTATTCATGAATCACAAACTTAGAAAACTGATGTCAGACCATCCTTTCACTACCGTATGTGCCTTATTATTATGATCTCTTTTTGGTAACTAAGGTGTTCTTGCTAGCTTACGTGTACCTCGAGTCCTCGATTAATTACTGGGACCAATGCCACCTTCCTCTAGTGGGGTGTCGGGTGTCCAATTAAAGCCGGGACAAAGAACAGTAA
Source organism: Rhododendron griersonianum (assembly GCA_018127125.1). Lineage (NCBI taxonomy): Eukaryota > Viridiplantae > Streptophyta > Magnoliopsida > Ericales > Ericaceae > Rhododendron > Rhododendron griersonianum. The sequence continues at coordinate 46,918,764 of CM030789.1, read as the reverse complement.
AGACGCCCCACAAGACCTCGGAGGTTTCCTGAGACCTAGGTGGGAGTACACATATGAGCCTTATTTGACTGCAATTGTTATTTCAGTTGTTCATTGGGATCTGGGTAGGTTTCATAGTTCTTCAAATCCCAATCCACTATCATATTAAGTTTTATTTGTTTGGTGGTAGACTTCGATATAACAGGAGGGCTCAGTCGTTTTATAAAGCCAATATGGCATTGTCTTGACTATTGAACAGTGTTCTAAAAAAAAGGAATTAATCAGCGGTTAATCGCTGGCGGGGTCTATCCGATTAGGTTAGTGCCGATTACTAAGTAATATGCACCGATTAATTGCCGATTACTCCGTTTAATCGCTCGAAGGTGGCTGATCGCCCGACTAGCGCCTAACGACTTTTAGAACATTGCTATTGAATCCATTGCATTGCTTGAACAGTAGCCGAGGCTAAGCTTATTGTTTCTCTATTGAGTTTATATGTTCTTATTTAATTGGTTAAAGTTGACAGTTAAATTGGTTAAAATTTATGTTGTAAAAATAGTTCGTTGTACTCCCCCTTTTGATTGCAATTCCTTTGCCTTGTTTGTCAGTTTTTATGAATTGGGACACGCAGTTGATTAGCGTCGAAGCTCCGGTACCTATAAATTTGTATTTTAGAGGTACATGTGTTCCAGATTTCCCTGGCACTAAGGCATTAAGGTAACTATTTCTTCATGTGAACATTTTGGGCAGTGATGTATCTTTTTTTAAGTTTTCTGCTTTTCCTACTTGATTAGGTATGTAGAGTTCTGCATTTTCCTTTATCTTAACATAGTTTTTAAGAATGAAGAGGTCCCAGAAATTGTATGTCCTAATGAGGGAATTTTTTTAGTATTTTCTTTAGTTCAGCTGACAAGTGAAAAGAGGTTGTTTTTCAATTCTTGAAAATTGAAGGGCCCTAGCTTGCGAATTCTCTTAGGCACCAGAAACTCGGGCTGGCCTTGCCTATACATATACCTGTCTGATAAATTCACTGGATTTCACGTTTATGATAAAATTTCTTATTGAAGTATGATAATTTGGGTAGTAAAGGCAGGTTTGAAAACCAGTTACAGAATTCTAAAATCAATTATGTTAGAATTTGGTTTGTTTGATGGGGATTACCTTAGTATGAATATGTTGTTTTCGCGTTTAGGTCTGGGAGTGATGCATAACATGTTTGCTTTGGACAGGGCATGTTGATGTTTCGCTTATGTGATCAGAATTAAAGTGCACTGTGTTTCATGATCATAGTTTATCTCTGTGACCCTGTGAACTGTTTCTTGTCTGTATAACTGATGCCAAATATGAAGCCATGAATGTTACCTCCAACTGTTATCAGCGTTTTGCATTGAGGGATTGAGTTTTTTATCTAGCTTTTGGTGGAACAAACTGATTTGTCAATCTAGCTTTCGGCGGGAATTTGTTTGGGGGAACTCCTAACGTCTGACAGTTAAGTTTGGATTCTACAAATGTTTGTTATAATGCTTCCATAGGTATTGGAACACTTCTATTGAATTCATAGGTCATACGACTTCAAATTTTAATATTGTTTTGTGCGAACACCTTGCTAAGGACACTTGAAGTTGCAATAGATACCGAAGTCTTTGGGACGCGCCTTTAGGCTAAATTACGTTAAGAAGTGCCTTTAGAGGCGAGCATTTTCTAGTCATATTCATAAGTCAAAACTGTGATGTCTAATAGAATTTTTAAGAAAAAAGAGGTCCCAGATATTGTTGTCCTATTGATGGAAATTGTTCTAGTATTATCTTTGTTTCAGCTGACAAGTGAAAAGAAGTCAGTTTTGAGTTCTTGTGTTTGTTGATTGATTTGTATCTTTTTGAATTAGTTCTTGAAAATTGGAGGGCCCTAGCTCGCGAATTCGCGTAGGCACCTAAAAATTTGGGGCTGGCCTTGCCTATACTTATAGCTATATACATGTCTAGCTGTCTATGTACATGCATAGTATTATTGCCACTGCACAAGTCCAATCACCTAATCTCCTGATCTTCTAGGTGAGCTCTTTCTTTGAATTTGTTTTGATGTATGTATTGTTACACTTAGCTCTCTCTCTCTCTCCCTCTCTCTCTCTCTCTCTCTCTCTCTCTGTATTTAAATTTTGACGTGGTTTGATTTGATTGGGTTATTACATGGGCGAGATGAATTTACTGTCATCTATGAACAACGTATAGGTTCGTACATATTTCCATATTCGTAAGTGTTGGTTTAGTTGTTTTTATAGTGATTTTCGTGTTTCATGCTGATATTAGGGTTTTGGAGCTCATTTTCTGGTATTCTTCAAAGTGTAATTTATCTGTTGAAATCACAAAATCTCAATGGCGCGAAAGAAGCAGAGTGCACATGAGGACGACGATCAGGGTCGTGGGGTAAAATCGAGGAAGAAGTCGGTAGTAGTTGATGACGATGAATACTTGATAGGGACAGAATTATTGGAGGAGCAGCAGGTTCAAGATGAGAAAGTTAGGCCAGTTAGTGCTAAGAAGAAGGGGAAGAAGGGAGCTTCTAAGAATTCACAGGAGAAAGATGAGGGTGCAGAAGAAGTAGAAAAAGAAGAGGAGGACAACGTACCAGCTATAGCATTTGTAGGGAAGAAGAAGTCTAGATCCAAAAAGGGTGCGAGCAGCACTAGGTTTAGCTCTTCGAGTTTTGGGTTACTTGGAGAGGTGGATGACGATGATGACAGGTCTGGAGTTACTCGTAATAAGGATGATGGTGTTGCCAGTGATGATGATGAGGAGTCTGTAGTATCTTTTACGGGCAAGAAAAAACCATCTCAATCGGAAAAAAAGAATAGTAATCTGGCGAGGGTGTCTGCTTTTGGTGCAATTGTGGATGATGATAGGAATACTATTGAGAACTCAGCAAAGGAACACCAATATAGTAACGATGACGATGCGTGTATTTCTTTTCTGGGGAAGAAGAAACCATCTAAATCCAATAAGAAGAGCAGTGCCCATGTGTCCACTGGTTCTGGTTTTGATAAGTTTGACTGTTGGGACACTAAAGACAAAGTTAAAGGGGACGATGTTGCTGCAGTAAGTTTCTCTGGTAAAATGGATAGTGATGCTTTAATTGATGAAGAAAATGAGGAGGCCACATCTGTTGCTAATGATGATTTTGCTACCCTTGATCCATCAGCAATTATGTTTTCTGGTAAAAAGAAGTCATCCAGAAAGAAGAGTAATAGCATTTTCAGTGTGCTTGAATCTAATCTTGGAGATAAGCCAAATGTGGAACCGGAAGAGCCTATTGAGGTTGTTAGTAGCACAGAAGCTGATGATCCCAAAAGTTACAAACAGGTGATTGAAGATGTGTCAGAAACTTCAAAGAACAAAAAGAAGAAGAAGTGTGGAAGGACAGCTCAAGAAGAGGACGACTTAGATAAACTTCTGGCAGAGCTTGGTGAGGGGTCTACTACGGCAAAACCAGCTCAGGCTCCTTCTCCACGAGAGATTAAAGCTCAGACTCAACCTGAATTAGTTGGTTTGTCAGATGATTCATTTGAAAAGGAAGGTGAAGGCGAAGGAGGCATGGTTTTGGCTGCTGCAAAGAAGAAGAAAAATAAGGTAAAAGAGAAAGAGAAATTAAGGCAAGAAAAACCAGAAGAAGCAAAAAATGGAACAAAGGGTAAAGCAACAGATAAGAAAGTCCCAAAGCATGTAAGGGAGAAGCAGGAGAGGCTGGCTATGCTTAAGGAATTGGAGGAAAAGAAGAGGAGGGAAGAAGAGGAGAAGTTAAGGAAGGAAGAGGAAGAGCAAAGGAGGCAGGAAGAACTCGAAAGGTTAGCAGAAGAAAAGAAGCGCTTGAGAAAGGAAAAGGAAAAGGAGAAACTTCAGAAGAAGAAACAGGAAGGAAAGCCATTAACTGGGAAACAGAAAGAAGAAGCTCGGCGACTGGAGGCAATGAGGAACCAAATACTTGCTAATGGTGGAGGGTTGCCTGCTACTGGTGATATGGGTGGTGCTCCCACACAACGGCCAAAGTATCAAACCAAGAAAAAACCACCAAACTCACAAGCAATTGGCGTGGCCCAAGAAATGGAAGTTGAAAGCACAGAAGTAATGGAAAATCAACAGGACTCTGTGGCTGAGGTTGAGTCCTTGGAACCAGAGAAGGTTGAGGAGGTGGAGACCATGATTGTGGAGGAGAAAACAGAAGTCTTCAGTGATACGTTTGAAGAAAATGTAATTGAAGAAGATGGTGATGAAGATGAATGGGATGCAAAGAGTTGGGACGATGCTGCCTTTGCCAATGAAGAGGATGACACTGAGCCGGAACAGGTGGTTAAGAAAGAGGCTTCAACTTCGAAGGCACCAGTTTTTGCCCCAAAAATTACGACAACCTTACCAGTTAAATCTCTGGATGGTGAAAGTAAGAAAAGCCGACCTGACACAGAGTTGGCAGATAAGAATAAGAGGAAAGAACCAAAAGGCAAGAAGGAAGCACAAAATTCATATGCTTGGCCTAACCAGAGTGAAGCTAACCTCCGATCCCCAATTTGCTGCATCATGGGCCATGTTGATACTGGAAAAACCCAGCTCCTTGATTGTATTAGAGGCACTAATGTTCAGGAAGGTGAAGCTGGAGGGATTACTCAACAAATCGGTGCAACATATTTTCCAGCTGAGAACATACGGGAGAGAACAAAGGAACTGAAAGCTGATGCAAAGCTGAAGGTCCCAGGTCTTTTAGTTATTGATACCCCTGGACATGAATCGTTCACTAATTTAAGGTCTAGGGGTTCAGGTTTATGTGACATTGCAATTTTGGTCGTCGACATAATGCATGGCCTGAAACCACAGACTATTGAATCACTCAATCTTCTGAAAATGAGGAATACGAAATTTATTGTCGCATTGAATAAGGTGGAGATTACACTTTGTTTCCTTGGAGTTCATAATGCCTTGGACTTTATTACCCATTATGTTTATTTGCTTCTTTGATTCCACAACTTGCAGGTGGACCGACTATATGGGTGGAAAGCTTGTCGGAATGCACCAATTGTTAAGACAATGAAGCAGCAATCCAAAGATGTCCAACTTGAATTTAATAGGAGGCTCACTGACGTCACATACGCTCACCCTTTCTTTTGGTTTCAGCTCTATGTATTGTAGACCTTGCTAAGATTGTTTTCTATTTATTTCAGATTATTACTCAGTTCAAGGAACAAGGATTGAACACTGAGTTGTATTACAAAAACAAGGAAATGGGGGAAACTTTCAGTATAGTTCCCACAAGTGCAATCAGGTAGACTCTTGATCTGTTCTGGTAATGGTTGGTTCAAAGTTCTTCTGCCCTCTATTAAGGGGGAAAAACCGATATTTGCTCAACAGTGTACTGATTCTTTGAGTTTTTGGATGCAACAGTGGCGAAGGCATTCCTGATTTACTATTGTTGTTAGTTCAATGGACTCAGAAGACAATGGTCGACAAACTAATGTACAGTAATGAAGTGCAGGTACAGCCACCTTCCTCCGTAGAGCACAGCTGCTTTCTTTTTGGTTTATTGGATGCAAAGATGTATGGAACGTGTGAATAACTGACTGTGTGGAACTCTTTGCCAGTGTACGGTTTTGGAGGTTAAGGTTGTTGAAGGCCATGGGACAACAATTGATGTGGTGTTAGTTAATGGTGTGCTTCATGAAGGAGATCAAATTGTTGTTTGTGGCATGCAGGCAAGATTAATAACTCTTTACTCCTAAGATCTAACAATTGGTTTTGTCAAAAACTCAGTTATGTTTTGTATTGACAGGGACCCATTGTCACCACAATTCGAGCATTACTGACTCCCCATCCAATGAAGGAACTCCGAGTTACGGTAAGGCTTTTGCAGATTTTTTTTGAAGGAAAATTTTCCCTTTTGACATTTTACTTGGACTTCAAGTCTGTTACTCTCTTTCTGATAAAGGTATTAAGAATGACATATGAGGCTATGGTTTTGTTTTGAAAAGAGCTTGTGAAGCATAGTAATCTGGGAAATTGCTATAGCCATGGGAGTCACTTACCTGTGATAATTGCATATTGCTTTCCATCTATCTTCTTCATCGTTTAGTTGTGATGAATGTTTGTGTCCAAAGTTTTTGTTTATGCACCAGAATCTATTATACTTCTCGCAAGGCTTCAATGAATCGGACTTGTAAGACAACCCCGAAAGATTCTATTTAGTCTTCTCGCTAGCAGGATGATGCTTCAAATAATCTCCTTTGTTGGTACGTTAAAAGACCACAGAATCACACATGAACCAGTATTAACTCAAGGTTTTAGTACAAAGAAATGGTCATAGAAACGATTACACTCCTAGAATGTACTGGTTCTTACTACTTTCTTGGTTGACTTGATTCGTTTAGCTCCTTCTTTTGGTTAACTCCTTCGTTCGTAACTCATTCCTTAGTTAGGAGTTAGAGCCTTCATTCCTTACTCCAGTACTTACTCAGGTCAGGAATGGACGGATGGGAAGACCACTTTTGTTGAGCTACCCTTGCTTGCTTGGTTTGAAGTACTAGCTTGGTTACCTACTGACTTCCTTAGTTCACTTGGAGCAAGTAAAGGACAGTAACGAAGACGAGAGCACACCACTCCCCGAGCGGTGCACTCCCTATTTCTCATCTTTGTGTCGTTCCCGCACTGCCTCGTATGCTATGTCACCTCTGCTTTATGTGCTATGGTGCCATCGCTAGTGAGTCCGTCCGCTCACTCCTTTCAATACGACTTCGTTTCCGCTACTCTAGTGCCTAACGACTAGTTAGTCCCTTCGCTCGCTTGTCGAAAGATGTTAGAGGGAAATCCACTACTCCTGCTATGACTAGTACAGCTAGTGCGAATTAGATTTGATTACTGAGAGGGAATGTCCATTGGCTATTGTTTCATGCCGAATAATTACAATATGAACCTGTACTGTAAGCAAGCACTGTCTAATGGTCAGCAGTTCAGATGGTTTCCCAGTTTGGCAAGTTGAGTTCTTGTTATGTTGTAGTTGTTTGAGTTTTACAAATAAGTGTTTGGGTAGTCCATGCTACAAATGCCGTAAGAAGTGGGTAAATAATACTTCTAGCATCCAATTGGAAAACTGGTAGCTCACTCTGCAAAAAATGACTGAAGCTTAGCACGGACATGGAATTGGAGAAGTCGGTATGGAATGCAACCTCATCTCATATGAGAAACTATATCTGTGGAAGAGAGTTACGACCCTACTCTAAGTAACTATGCTATGATGCAACTTCTCCTTCCTTATTTGACATGTATATGTTCTTACTTGATTAAATATTTTAGAGCTGACTGTTTTTTTGAGTAGCGAGGTTATTATGGATGAAGTATAAAGTAGTAAGGGGTAGCAATAAGGTGAAGAGGAACACAGCATTAAAGATATTTTGGCATTTTCTCCTGCCAACTTTTTGGAGTCCGAAGTCAAAGATCCGCGAGTGTAATTGGTGTTTTGCAAAACTTGTAACTAAATTGTTTGGCATCCTAGGGTAGGGAATATGTTTCCATTAGGTTGATCTTAGAAAGGACGAGAAGGAGAGCAATGTGGTGATTTATTTTATCCTCATATTATGACAGGATGGAGATTAATATTAGGTAGATGTTATCCGTGCTTTTGGTTTTATCCACTTAGTTTGAGGTAGCTTCTTGTTGTTGCTTTCTCCAATAAATTATATGACCTATGGTGATTTTCTTTCAGGGAACCTATCTGCATCACAAAGAAATCAAGGCTGCTCAGGGCATCAAGATTACTGCACAGGTGATGTTAATATCCAAAAAGAAGTTGTGTTAGCTTAAGTCACCTTTTTTCCCCTTGCTTGCTTCTTGCAAAGGCTCAATTTATTTTGTTGGGGAAAGGAAAACCAGAACGAGGTTGGCCCAACTTAAACTGGATATGATAGCTTCTTTATGGTCTAACATTCTGCCTATATGTTATCTTCATCTGTTCATCACTCGGCTGTCTTCCTATGATTTGAGAGGCCATAGGAGTAAAAACCCCAAGTTGTGGAGATTTGGCCAGTAACCACACATCTAAGACTTCTGACACTTTGCATGCTCCTCAAATAAGCCTATCTTTATAGTGTAAAACATAGGTAGACAGCCCCAATTGATGTTGCATGCTTTTTACAATCGGGAGCACAAGGATTATTAACCTACATTTGTTCTCTCATTTTTTTTAGCCATTTTCATGGTGGTTTGTGAATAGCTGTTGACAGAATACATTGTTTTTTTTTTAAATTACAAAATAGGGCCTTGAGCATGCGATTGCTGGCACCGGTCTGTATGTGGTGGGGCCTCATGATGATTTAGAAGACATCAAGGAATCAGCCATGGAAGATGTGCAGTCATTATTGAGCAGGATTGATAAAAGTGGTGAGGGAGTGTGCGTTCAGGCCTCTACTCTAGGATCATTAGAAGCATTGCTGGAGTTTTTGAAGTCCCCAGCTGTAAGCATACCCGTCAGTGTTATCAGCATAGGCCCGGTGCATAAGAAGGATGTCATGAAAGCTAGTGTTATGCTTGAGAAGAAAAGGGAGTTTGCTACAATCTTGGCCTTTGATGTTAAAGTGACGCCGGAGGCTCGGGAACTTGCGGATAAAGCTGGTGTCAAGATTTTCATTGCTGATATCATTTATCACCTGTTTGATCAGTTTAAGGCCTACATTGACAATCTCAAGGAGGAAAAGAAGAAAGAAGCTGCTGAAGAGGCAGTTTTCCCATGTCTTCTCAAGATTATGCCGAACCACATTTATAACAAGAAGGACCCCATTATTTTGGGGGTTGAGATTCTCAAAGGCATTGCTAAGGTATCAAGTTGTGGTCATAGTCTTTATTGTTACTTGTTTATTTGTTTTGTCTCCAATGTGTTTCATTATTCCACTTGCAGGAATTGCTGAATTCTTGCCTTCTACTTTCTGCATAAAGAGTCTAAAGGCCTCCGAATTAACGACCTATTTTCCTTATAACTTGCCAATTAAAAAAATAAGAACTTTACAAGATTCTATATGTTTGCTTGCATAGACATTTCACAATTCGCATCAGCGTAGAATTGAAACAGATGTCCTGGAGAGATGCCGATGTACATGGGATAAATTTCATTCTCTAAACTATGATGTTATGGTGTTTGGGCCTTGACTTAGAACTTCCTATATTGCACAACAGGATCCTTTACTGTTTGTAGATCGTAGAGCAATTAGATATTATGCATATGATATCTTAGCACCTCTTTTATCCCCCTCCCCGCCTTCCCCTTCTTCCTGCCACATTAAACAAGAGGAAAATGAAATTCTCTTGTGTCTATGGTATCTAATACCATTTAAACTGGATGACACAGGTTGGAACTCCAATTTGTATACCACAGAGGGAGTTCATTGATATTGGTCGAATTGCATCCATTGAGAATAACGACAAGCCAGTTGATTATGCAAAGAAAGGCCAGGAGGTGTCCATTAAGGTATGAGTCCAACACATTCTTCAACTTCTTTGTTAGTGTTTTTTGGATTTTTGTATGTACATTAAAAGAAATCGAATAATCTGTTATATCTGCAAACCGAAGTCTCACATTCCCTGGGTACTAAAGTGATAAGGAGTTATGTTAGCGAGGGAGTGCTTTCACCTCAATAGGGGTTGAGTTCTACCTAAGACCCTGTAACATGGTCAATCACCTTTGCATTTGATCATGACTATTGATCTCTTGTATTCTTTTGCATTGGTTATATTAGTCGCTTATATTATAGTTCTTTTTTTTTGCTGAAATTACTTCTAATGTCGTTTCTTACCATTAGTCATCTCTATTCTCAAATGAAAAATTTCATCGCACCACTCACATAACCGATTCTAGGATTACCAGTGATCATTTGTATGATTTCGCTTGTGTATAGCATTACTTTCACTTTTCTGAAATCACTTTCTGATGTCTTTTATTAGTAGTGTCAATTACCTCCATTTCAAGTTTAATTGTTACCTTTCAGTTATAGTTGTCTTTTGAATTATGATAAATTAATAAATTTGCTCATTGATGTCACTGTATCATAACTGATTCTTTTTGTTTGCTAGAGTCACTTTCTGATGTCATTTATTATAAGAGAGCAAAGTCCACTTTGACCCCCTGTGGTTATCGCCATGTGGGGATACCCCCCTCATGGTTCAAAACTGACCACATAACCTACCTGTGGTTTTAAAAATGTACGGATAGACCCCCTGCCGTCATGTTTTCCATCCATATTAACGGAAACAACATTAAAAGACTGATATACCCTCATCATGTCCCTTGATTCTTCTTCTTTTTTAAATCTAACCACACCATCTCCTATACCAAAAATTGAATCCAAACCGTTGATATTGTAAATTTTGACGAGTACTATATCTATACCAAAATTCATGTCAATCAAAAAATGAAAAGCTCATGGTCGAATCGATTTTGTTATGAAATTAAAATTTCAAATTTGAATTTACTAAAAATTAGATCACTGGGTTATTGATGCTTGATCGAGATGATTTTTTATAGAGATACTCTATTCTTTATTTAATACATTATGAATGGCTCAGATTATATTCTAGAAGCGTGTGAGATACACCTCCGTTAATATGGATGGAAAACATGACGGCAAGGGGTCTATCCGCATATTTTCAAAACCACAGGTAGGTTATGTGGTCAATTTTGAATCATGAGGGAGGTATCCGCACATGGCGATTACCACAGGGGGTGAAAGTGGACTTTGCTCTTATTATAACTGTTCATCACCATTCACAACCGGTAACTGGAAGAGACACCTTTTGATTTCAGCCTTAATACCCTTCAATTGAGTTCCTCGGCAGGCCTACCACCCTAAATACTCTAGTGACTTAGGCTGACGCTCGAGATTTGGGGCTTATATTAGGAAAGTTTGTTCCTCACTTGCAGAGATTACTTGTTCCTCTGCCCTTGTCTTGGGGTTTTAGGTTAAATAAATAGTTTACGCTTGTGTAATCTTAAGCAATTGCATTGTAAACTGCTGCATTCTATATATGATAGGAGACTTGGAGTTTTGATAAAGTTGACTGCGTGCTCTTAAAAGAAATCATAACCATCAAGCTTCGCTGCTTTTGATTGGGATTGTTATGATAGTAACGAAAATTTCTTTGATATTGATTTAGCAGCCGTCAACAAATTTGTTGATGCTTACCGTGTGATCAATTTGTGTCATAATGTGCCATCGGATATCATGATCGAGTACTGCATTTGGAGACATTGTTTTTCTGTTTCTTCTGTACACGCCATGTACTTGACTGTCCTTGCCAAGTAATGCCTGTATATGCATGACCTCTTAGGTAGGAGCAGTATCCTACCTAAGAGGTTGGACCAGGCATGTCATGTCCATGTCCATGCTACATAGCTCCTTTTTATGGTTCTTATATATGGTCGGTTCTTTTGTTCTAGCTGTTAAAATCATATTGGGTAGGTTTGTCCTCTTAGCAAATATCAGTTTGTTCTCTTAGCCGATTACAGTCAATCATGGAATAAGTCCGAATAAGTCTCATTGGCAGTCTATTGTTGCACCTGTAGATAGTTGGTAGCAATTCGGAGGAGCAGCAAAAGATGTTTGGCAGGCATTTTGACATTGAAGATGAGCTTGTCAGCCGTATTTCTAGGAAGTCAATTGATGTACTTAGAGATAATTATCGGGTAAGCATAATTAAACTCTATATGTTGATTGGATTTCTGTTGCACCAGGATTACATTACATTGCTCACTTCAACTGTGAATTTTACAGGGCGACCTGTCTTTGGAGGAGTGGGAGTTTGTTAAGAAACTGAAAATCCTCTTTAAGATACAATAATAACTTTAGATCTTTGACATGTCGGCGGAGCACTTAATCTTTCTAGATGTAATGAGGTCCTTCGAGGTTGTGAGGTGTGCAATGTAAAGAAACGGTGCTTCTTTTTGGGAGGGAAGGATCCCGTTTGCATTTGAAGTGGCGCCCAATTTTGTGATTCATGAGTGAGCCCTTTTTGTCCTGCAATCACTGGCTAGGGCGATCTTCCATCCACTATTTTTCAGGTATTTAGGGTTTTTTGATTAGTTTTATGTTCATGGTAGGAAACATGAACATTTTCCATGAAAGTGAACAAGGAACTGGGATTATTTGGCAAGGACAGTCAAGTACTCGGCGTGTGCATGGCAATTTTTTAGTGGTTTAGAACTTAAGATTTTGGGCTCTTGCGTGTAATAATTATTTCCTCCGTCCGTTTTTTAGAGTTGAGTATTCAATTTGGATTTGTCCTTTAATAAATGTCCATTTTGTAAATTTGGTGGGTAAAAATTGGTGCATTTTTCATTTTGCCCCTAAAATTAGATTCTATTTTAAAAAGTTTAGTCAGTTAAATTGTAATATTGATGTCTCCATAGAGGGTAAGTAGGAAAAGTGGATGTAAAAATAGATGTAAAATTGTAATGATGATATCTCATTGATAAGTTGGAATTATGCAACTGGACACTTAAAAAAGGATTGAGGGAGAAATTTTTTGCCAATTTGTATGAAAATAAATGCCGAACGATTCCCGAATCTAAACTCCCAAATAGAATTAGTCACTGGCGACCAACACAACATGAAAAAAAAAACCGAAAAAGAAAAAAAAAAAAGCCTTCAAAATATCTAAGATTATTTTTTTTTGCATCCAGACATTGGTGCTCATCAATTTTCCATTTTTGCTGCATTACAAAAGCAGTTGCATGGTACAAAAATGTATATTACTACAAGATTAGGCAAATAAGGAACAAAAAAGAGAGGAGGATCCTTTGAGACCTCCATATCCCATAATCAACTTGAATCAATGCGATAAGTGTAGCTGCATGATTTCGTATATTGGTCTTCAGAATAACATTGGCCAACCATTTCTTGCTCGCAAATGTGACAACCACGTGGCTACGGTCATTGCATCATTTCCATCTTTTTCCGTAGGTGATCGAAACGCAATAGAAAACGACCAGCTTAATGATGAATACTAGTCTCAAGTAGTGGAACAAAATGAGCCCAACAATACTGTCCAGCTTGGAGAGAAGCTAGACTCACCTAAATTGTTATCTTTTTTGGAAGTTGAAACGCTTGATGCCATAGGCAAAGACAAAGAAGAAGCCTATGACCCAACAAACATGGGCTACTGCAACTGCAGGTAGGAAGTCATACTCAAAACCCCAATAATACTTGAGAAATAGCTTCAATGGCACATCACCCGCTCCAGGGACGTCAAGCAAAACGTCCTTATCACCCACCTGAGAAGTCAATAGTCCATAGAGTGTCCATGACATTGGAGAAGCCCAGTAGTACCACCTCCACCAGATCGGGATTTGCTGCAACAGTCCGTTAAGGAAATATTGGATAACATATCAAAGGTATAGTACAAATTTACAATGATATTACAGATAAAGCTCTTCCAGAATCCACTTACAATGGTTTGTTTTTGTTTTGTGAAAATGGTCCACATCAGAATCTTTAAACAAGAACTTGCTCAAGAATGAAGAATGATTTAGTAGTGTATTTTAGAAAAAATACTGGTATAGGAAGAACACAATTTTGCCTATACTCAGAGAATTTTAATTTTTTTGTACTTTCGGTTTTGTAGACCTTTTTCTCAAAATGAAACACCCTAAATTTGTCTTCAACAGTCTTTACGGAGGACAATATGCTCATCAAGAATGAAGTGACAACAACATTTCTTGAATCATGAGCCACCATGTTGTGTGATAAGCGGAAGACACAACGTATCTATTACGCAAAATCAATCTAGAACAAGAACAATAAGATGAACGAAAGGAAAGCAAGAAACCAAGCACACAAGAACGCAAGAGATTTAGTTTGATACACAGGCTGTGTATCTACTCCACGTAGGGAAGGGACGAATCAATCCACTATACTCAATAAGGATTACAAGTTACGATCTCCTCACAAGTGTATCTCTCTGTCTCTCTTGGTTTTTCTCATCAAAACAAGATTCTACCTACCTTTTTTTCTCTTAACCCCTAGAGACTGCTGAGCACACATATTTATAGAGCAACTCACAGGAACAACTGACCCAATGGGCCTCTTCATTAAATTGAAGCCACACACGACAGTAGATGTTTTGGTTTCCCAACCTTTCAATTTTGAAATAAGTAACTGTAGTTCAATCGCATCATTCTGAACAAATGTTTTGCAATATATTCTATGAAATAAATGACAGTTTCCACACTTAGGAACTAAGGCTCTGTTTGGAACCTAAGGAAAGGAATGGAAAAGAAAGGAAAATTAAAAGATTTTCCCTTCTATTGTTTGGTTGGAAGAGAAAGAGAAAAGAAAACAACAATTTCAAGTTTTTTGAATAGTAAATTTTTCTTCTCATTTCCCTCCTATTTTCTTTTCTCTTTTCCCTTCTCTCATTTTTTCCAAGTTCCAAACAGAGCCTAAAGCTTGAGGAGGTCTTAAGTTGACATACATACCGGCCTGGGAATGAGGAAACCACAGAATAAGTTCCACAAGCTAAGGAAGAAGATCATAACAATGGAAGCAATTTGGACGTTAGGTGTCAGCGCGGCAACCATCATGCCATACATTGTGAAGTAGATGAAGCACATTAATAGGTAATAGTAGAACCACAAGACTTTTTCAACCTTCCACTCGAACCCAATCATGGAGTAGAGTATAACAGAGTATACCAATGTTTGGATTGTGACATAAACCACCTCTATGGCTACCTGCATAATTTATTTTATAACAAGAAAAACGCGCGTAAGAAAAATTAAAGATCCACGTTTTATTAATATTTTCTGCTTTCAGTTCCAGAAAACGCAAAAAACCTTTCAAAAGTTGTTCCAGGGAAGAGGAACACCACAATAATGTTATTGAAAAAAAATTAATACAGTATTAAAGTTTCAGTTTCCGTAGCAAAAAACAAGGAAACAAGTAAGCAATTTATTTTTTGTTTGTAAAAGGAGAGACAAAACCTTGATTACAAAACAAGCGAGCTGCCCGGAGAAAGGTCAATGGTGCCAGAGTGGTGGCCGGGAGTTTGGGGTGGAATTTTCTTTTACTTATTTCTCCATGAAAACTTGTTTGGAGAAACACTATTTTCTGTTTAGAAAGTAGGACTGCTCCCGGTCTGGATCGGATTGAATCTCCGCGAGTCACGGTTTTTAGAAAATACAATATGTGTCCGAACCATAAGTCTCACTGTCTGGTTCCAATTCAATCCGTGTACGAATATAGACTATATCACATCAAGGTAGATACTAAATAGTTAAAATACATTTATAATAGTGGTAAGATTATTCATATAAGCCTATGTATGTTTATATATACTAAATATCTCACGGTCCAGTTCGGTTAATCCAAGGTTTCAAAATGAAAATCCATGTCCGGATTGTGAGTCACAGTTTTTTAATTTTAATTTTTTGTATCCATGTTTGGACCATTAATCCACGGTTCCAATTCAAAACGTACGGATCGGTTTGGGACAGGTTTCACGGTTCAGCGGATTTTTTTGAGCAACCCTATTTGGAAGTATAATCGATATTTGGGAAATGAAAAAACAGTTTCCAAACACGTTTTTTTCATAGGTTTCATAGGTAAATACTCAGAATATACAAACAAAGAACATGGCAAAACAAAAACCCTTTAGCAAACAATATCTGCCTGTTTCAAAAGTTTATAATGGTTGGTCTGGAAACAGGTAAACAAGAACATACTAATTTTCCAGATGGAGATTTACAGTCCGCATAGAGATTTTAAGACCTCAATTGAGGAAGGAAGGTAACTTATTGAGGTGAGATGAGTTGTGCTACCTGAGAAAATGCGTAAGGCAACGCTGAATACATCCCGGCTGCTCTTTCACGGTAAAATACTGTTCTCTCAATATTAACAATAGCCTGGACTGAAGAAGCATTAGTGGCTCCAAGGAAGAGAAGAGCAGTATACATAGCTCCCATAAGATTTAAAAGATCCTGTGCCTTTGTCCTGTTAACGAAGTTCATGTTTTAACAAAGTTTATGTTTTGTAATCTACGTATTCCATATTAAAATCAAACAAATTGCAGAAAAATTTTAATTTTTCATCAAACAGGAACACCAAACGCCAAAAAAAAGAGGAGGAAGAAGGCACTACGCAAACTATGTAATGCTCGATATTTCCTTCAACCTGGTACGATACCCAGTTACGAAAGGGCATTGCGGTATTGTTTTTTTAACGTTTTTTACTTTCCCTTCACGAAAATGCATTTGTCAATTTTTTCTGGTAATGTTTTCGAAAAGACATGATATTTTTTAGGAAGCAGTTCAAAGTAGTTTCAGACCTTTTTGCTGAAACAGCCAACATGAAAGGTATAGGTGCTTTGAACTCCTCATTATTTTTCTTTTTAATAGCATAGAACAATGAAAGCCAAAGAAATGAAAACAATAACTCTGATCTCCCAAAGTGTTCTCGACTATCGTACATCTTCTTTTGTGTTTTCGGGAAAGAAGGGAATTCCAATAGTTATACTGCAGCCATTGAATGTAAATGAAATTTGAAGACATCGAAGACTTACATCTGCTGCCCTTTTTTCCATAAAATAAACCCGAATATTGCACCAATAACAATGGTCATGAAGAACCGAATGGCATTATACTGGGGGTTCCTCCAGTAAGACCAGTGTTGTTTCCAGAAACAAGCTTTGCACTGTGTAAGAAATGGTTGGGAGTACTTGGTCGAAAAGTGTAGATCCTCCAATCCCGGAGCCGGAGTACCGAGTTCTTTAATGAGCTCCTGATTTCTCCTGAACCAAGAATCAAGAAAAGATAAGGACAGTTGAAATAAATATGCAACTAAATAACTGTTGCATGGATGCGTGTGTGAAATCATTTGCAGGTGTATTTCAAGACTGTTGAACTGA
This sequence comes from Rhododendron griersonianum, assembly GCA_018127125.1. Taxonomy (NCBI): domain Eukaryota; kingdom Viridiplantae; phylum Streptophyta; class Magnoliopsida; order Ericales; family Ericaceae; genus Rhododendron; species Rhododendron griersonianum. The sequence continues at coordinate 46,901,869 of CM030789.1, read as the reverse complement.
AGAATGGTTCCTACATCAGTACATCTCACAAGCCCAAGACTGGTTTTCCTTGGAAAATGTACTCTCTCTCTCTCTCCCTCTCTCTCTCTCTCTCTCCATCAGTATCTCTCTCTCTCTCTCTCACTGTCGGTATTAATGTTAATCTATGAGATGCATTTTACCTTTCAGTTGTTTTCCAAAGTGGGAAAAAAACTTATGTAATCCTATGTTACATGGATCCTTCATTTTGGCTCAAGTACCCATGTTGATGTGTCCGACACCCGTATTCTTTTGGATACTCGGATCCTCTAATTGTTAAGATACTTACAGAAAGAGAATATCAAATTAGCTAGAAAAGCGATATTTACCGTCGGTATTAATGTTAATCTATGAGATGTATTTTACCTTTCAGTTGTTTTCCAAAGTGGAAAAAAAACTTATGTAATATTGTAACAATACCAAACATTATTTATTTTTACCAAAGAAAGGAAACAAAAAACATAAAGATGTTAAGATCATGAAGATGCAAATCCACAATAACTAAATGAGTATCATGAAGTAAGCAAGCATCCATGCCAATATAGGCTCGTCCCCAACATTTCCGACTAGATGAAGTATAATAAAAGAGTCAGACACATATTTATATGGTTTTGCCACAAGTACAACAAGGAAATTAAAGACTCCATGTAATGGCGTGGAAGTACATGAAAGCTACATATTCATTATAACTCAAAAATCAAATTCTGCTTACTGATAAAGGGAGGAGTTGGCATATATCTCAGCAAAATCAACATTCAGTTGAGTCTCAACCGTAGGAGCACTAATCTCTAACATCCATGTAGCAGGATTGTAACCATCCTTAATCTTGGGCACACCTGGGACAGCCTGTGGCAGTTTACAATGTCAATCTATCCTAAGTTGTTAAGTAGTAGAAAATTTGCTATTCTGGTAGTTTTAATTTGCAAGCTTTGACTGTCTCTATATATAAATTTATTTCTCCTTTTGTTGGGCACAACCGCATAGGCTTAGACGTCAGAAGAGGAGAAAGAGGAAATAATTTGCAAAGGTTCACTTCATGATAGTTTAGCAATAAGGGAGCCGATAATGCCAAAACCACTTTTGTTCCTGCCAAAATCCTTTTTGTTCCTGCCAAAACTCATTCATTGCATGACTTAATTGCCCTTCACTACACAAGTTACTTTATGAAAATACCCCTGAAAATCCCATAAGTGTAAGGCGTTTTCCAGTTCCACGTTTCAAGCAAAAATGCAAGGATTCATGAGCAAATTCTAGTGCTAATTTTAGAAGAGAAGCAAACAAAAATTTAAGTAAGTTGTGTAGTGGAGGGCAATTAAGTCATGCAAATGCAATGAATGAGTTTTGGCAGGAACAAAAAGAGTTTTGGCATTATCAATTCCCTAAAAGGAAATTATGGTATACAGAATGTAGTTTAGCAATATAAGATAAAACTATAAAACCATACATTTGTGTACAGAATTATGTGGGCTTTTGTTGTTCAATGCCACAGCCACTTTCACGTCGGATGACTTTTACGCATGAAATTTCTGTGTTATCCTTTCTCATAACAAAAGCAAACACCAGCATTAGGAAAAGCTTTACTCACTTCAAAATATTCTATAAGCTCTCGGGATTGGCGACCCAGAGGTCCAGTATAAATGACTTGGCCTCCTCTCCTCATCAAAAGTAACTGCAAGCAAGCACTATCATTAGTTGCAATTTAAGCTGCACAGATATGACAAGGATGCTGGCACGGAGATGGATACAGCCATGGGACACAACGCCGCCCTAAAGGTGTGGACACAAACATGACGGGGAACACAACAAAATAATTAAGGGAAATTTTTTACATATCTATAATTGCTATTCATATGAAGATTGTCCAGAAACAACCAAACGTCATATCATAATTTGCTACTCGTACCTACTTTTATTATTCCATAATTGTACTCCAGAAATTAGTTCTTAAGATTATGACAACCCTGCCATGTTCCCGTCTGTTCCTTAACTTGGGAGTTGGGACACATAAACACGTGGCATGTCCTCGACATGTCCGATGCATACGGCAACCCCTTCTGCGTTTTGGGATTTCATAGGCTGTTATTTTGCTCCATTAATGGCGAAAAATCATGATCTAAACTAGTTTCACGAATATTATTCAGTAGGAAATTTCGTAAACCTCATCAAAAGCTTCAAAAATGTCTATGCTTGGTTGGTGAATTGTGCACACTACAGTTCTTCCCGTGTCCACCGTATTTCTCACAGTTCGCATAACAATGGCTGCAGCTCTAGCATCAAGGCCCGATGTAGGTTCATCCATGAAGATGATAGATGGGTTAGCAACCAGTTCTACAGCTATTGTCAACCTCTTTCTTTGCTCTGTCAAAAGACCGTCTACTCCCGGAAGCCCAACTAAGAAATTCCTTATCAGGTTTAGCTCAACCAACTCCATCACTTCTTCAACAAACATCTGTCACAAAAAAGGGGGGAAAAGTCATTTAAATAGAGGAACCAACTTCTGCTTAACAACATTCACGTTTCTTTTTTCTGTAAAACAGAAATACTTGTATGGTGAACCATTTTTGAAAATGGTTTCGGAGGGATTCCTTTTATTTTTTGAAAACAACTCAGTTTCCAACCAAAAACCACCAAAAAGGGAAATGAGGAGTGTTTTCAGTCTTTTATTGTTTTTGGTTTCCAAAAACACGAAAAAGGGTAATGGAAACAAAAGACTGTGTTAATGAAGGCAATTCCATATACAAATTCTTGGGATGTTTATCAAGTGGCATACCTTCCGTGTTTTTGTGTTCACATCTGAGGAAAGACGGAGCCAAGCAGAGTATAGAAGAGATTCATAAACAGTAACATAAGGTGAGTGAATGTCATTCTGTTCACAGTACCCGCTAACCCTAGCAAATGTTGCTTGGTTCTTCGCGTAACCTGAAATGCTGATAGTTCCTTCAATATACCTACCAGTCTTCCTTCCAGCCAACACATCCATCAATGTGGTCTTTCCAGCACCACTAACACCCACAAGTGCAGTCAATATCCCTGGTCTGAAAGCACCACTAACATCTCGCAGCAGTTGAAGACGATCCTCCTCAATCCCTTGCCTTTTCATTTCCTTGTTTAAGAGAAGTAAAATTTTCAACTCAATTAAAGAATCAAGTAAAACTTATCATCAAAGTGAGAAACCATCCAACGTAAAAATCAACTGACAATGACTTGAGAGGCTGTTCATACTCATATACTAGTATTCGGGGAGATAATTTACTGAGGTGTGATAGCTCTAACATTCCTCTGCATGTGCAGGCCCGCGACTCGCACGTGAAGAGGTAACTAAAGGAACCATAACATAGGATCGCAACAAAACGAAATTCACTTTGGCAACAAAAAGGATGGGTACTCAATATAAAGATTCTTGCCCACACACAAAGCCTTTGAAAGCCTAGTGCAGTAGCGCTGACACTAATTTTTGAGCACATAACACAAACTCAACAAGCAACGGGTGGAGAGGCCACAAAAGTTCATATATAAGTTCTGGAGGCGATTATAAATTTATGTGAGACAAGCTATACATAAAATCATATGTCAATGAGATTGGTAACGAAGGCAAAATTCCGTTTCTAGACTAGCTAAGCTATTTGCTAGATAAACATGATAAAACAGATAGATGAGAAAATCCTCAAAAAACAGAATAAAAATAAAAAGCCCAAACAATAAACCAAAAAGATGTGAATTTAAGCAGACTGTGACAAGCCGGATTGAACAAGCGACTTACAACGGGCATATCCACATAGTAGTTGACGTGATTGAATGCTAGTGAAAGGGGTTGAAAGGGCAAAACCATTCCTTTTCTAGGTGCATGATTACTCTGTAAAGCATTTCTTACTGCCATATCAGCACCTGTAACCATTAAAAAGGTTTCAGAGTTTAGACCATTAGAACATTGTTTACTATAACAAGGAAATAGCCATGCCATAGCCTAGGACATTTGGCATCCCAAATTTCTTTTTCTCATTACACATGCAAGGCAACTGAAATCAGCATGAGCTTCAAAATGAAAAGGAAAATGGACGCAAAGTCTTTCAAAAACATACAAGTTGAACTTCTAGTCTCTGTTATTTTGTTTGGATCATCTGAGTGATGTAACTAAGAACTCCGGTGGTACAACCAGTAACTAGTGATCTACATCTTAACTTGAAAAGTATTATGAGGAATGACTAGGTTATAAAGTAAAGCTATTAAGGGGCAAACACAAAAACTCAAACCTTCAGATGCCATTTGTCCATATTGTGACTTCTTCTTTTCATCATCTTCCTCCAACACTGTAGCTCTCGAATCACCCAGAGCTGAAGTAGAGTATACAGAAACAGGGCCGTCAAGAATGCAGTTCTTTCACAATGAAATGATAACTTCAAACAAAAAAAAGAGAACCAAAACAACTTACGATTCAAGTAAGTCAATGCTGCAATAAACAAAACGTTGAAGAGAATAGAAAACGCAACCAGTGCTCCAATGCAAACCCAAAACATGTAATCATCCGTGAAGAAGCCTCTCGACATGAGGAGGAATTTCCCAACCGTAGGTGCATTAATTCGGGGGTCTGTGTTATTCTGCATTCAGAAATATGTTCCAACATTTTGTTGAGGCGACTACATGAAATTACGCAACATTTCAAATATAAATGAAAATGCAGACTTCAAGACAAACATAAAAGAGAACTTACAGCACTCCATCTCTTGTCAAGAAATTCATTCATGACTACTGCATTCTGTCCATACATCATTGGAGAAATATAATAGCCCCATATCATAAATGGCTCAATGTCGTCTGCAGGCACGAAAGGAAATGAATGGTTGTAATGCTTTAATCATCTATGTAGAAACACTCACATGCAAGAATACAAAACTTTTTAGCCAAATGCCAATAATTAATCAGAAAAGTAATGTACCACATTGGACTATTACTAAACTAACCAAAAGCTTGGTGTGATTTCAGGAAACGGTTGAAAGGGAAATCAGCAGCTTACTTTTGGCAACAACAAATCCTCCAAGAACAACAACCAGTACCAAGGTGAAGGTGCCTAAAGTGCTACCAACAACCATTGTTCTTCCCACCGCAGCAATAAAGCGAAAGAGAGACAAACCCATCTGATGTATACTGAAGAATGCCAAGAGCTGACGGAAAAATCTGAATGAGATTGGAGAGCATTTGTAAGTGAAACAAACTCTAATAACATGAAATCATTATAAGGTTCCCTTTCTCAATGAAGGTAGTATAATAAATTGTAGGTAAACAAATTCGGACACAGAGAAGGGCAAACCAATTTCCCTTTGGATAAATCTCAGGTACAAAGTGAACTTCTCATTGCTTAAATCTCTGAATTTAGACATTCTGATGCCGAATGTGATGTGTACATTTCTAATGCAGAATTGAAGTTGGTAGCACTCTTACCTACTTGCAGCAGGAGCAAACCCAATTGGGTAATACGTAAGACCAACCAATATTGCTGATTCCAGGAGGGAGACGGGTATCCGAAGGACCCAAATCGGCAAGGCAAAAGCCCACGGAGGATAGAATAAGGCATCCCTCTGTTTATAGAAGACAGGAAGCCTCAACATAGTCATTGCGAGCTCCGTCATCCCATTAAACATCACGGAGACCAAACTGAAGAATAGAGCTCCAAAAAACTTCACTCCATCTGGCAAAGTGCCATACGGCATTGTTGTCCTCAAGAAAACAGTCAAGGCTATCAATGACATGATTGTTATTTGGGTGATTTTGAATATGTGAACAAAAATGTCACGCTTCATTAAGAGCCACTCTCTATCAAAGCACGCCATAAAAAGTTCCCGGTTGGAGATCCCATACTTTTCTGTCACCAAAGCAGCCGGGTGGGTTTTTATTGTATCGTAAGGAACACTGAGATCTGCCGCTAGTTGTTGGCCTATAGGGAATGAGTAGAAGGCCTGTGAGAATTCGGCAACTGAGACATATCTATATAGTTCGTTCTTTTTGAACCAGTATTGTTCTTGATCTTTCTTCGAAGTTACTTCTTGAAGAAAATCGGCGACTCCTTTCCTCACAGGGCATTTGAAACCCATGAACTCAAAGAACTCGAGGATATTATCACGCGGACCTTGATAGACAATTTGACCTTCTGAAAGTAAGATGATGTCGTCAAACAGATCATAAGTTTCTGGGGCTGGCTGAAGAAGAGAGATGATCATCGTCACCTCCATTATATGGACCATTTGCTTCATGCAATTGACAATCTGAAAAGTTGTGGAACTGTCCAACCCGTTTGATATCTCATCCATGAAAAGAGCTTTTGCTGGTCCCACCAACATCTCTCCTACACTCAGTTAAGAAAAAGTTCATCGGAGGACTTATCACTGACATCTCATTTCGAAACCAAACTAATAAGGAATCAAGGATCGAAACTCTTTGGTGTGTTGTTTTGGAAAGCATAGGAAGTGAAAGTTTTTGTAAATGTATCGCAAACGAATTCAGAAATTTGAAAAGAGACAAAAGAAAATTGAAACAAAAGAAGTTGTTTGAGAAGCATCGTCTACAAGATATCTAAGTACATGAAAGCCTACTAATTGGTTAATAATACATATTGAAATTTATAGCTTGATTCACTATTTTGTGAAAAGGAACAAGTACAAAACAAAATGCAACGGTGCGATAATTGCCAAGTATTGTCAAAACTTGAACTTCGTACTGACACACTTCTTTTTGACGTATTTTGTTATTCAACTTTTTTTTTCCCGGTCCCACGTGCGAATAAGGAAACAAAAAAAGTTCGGCTATTCGATGGAAACAAATGGAAATTTTGTTCCTTGTATGGAACGAAAACTATATAAATCAAATGGGCGTAAGCAGATACGCAGGAAAGATTTAGGCCTCAAAAAATGTTCAATTAAAATAGCCTAGTTCTAAGAATAGCAGCATCTACATCCCAAGTCTCCATATTCAGCGGCATGTAGAAAAACTGAAGTGGTCAAGAGACACTTTATGATGATTAATATGTTCGTAATGTTTCAACCACTTCTGCATTTATATGGATCAGAAGCATAGTAAAGGTAAAAGGACAACACCAACGAAGACCGACAGCAGAAGAGCACTTTAAGTATTTATATGAGCATGTTAGAAGTAGTTAAAATTACAAGCAAAAGATCAACACAAAAACAAATCTGAAGTGTCATGGTTAAAGATTCTTAACAGAGGGAATCTTCACAATTCACTGACATGGAAAGGAGAACATATGCAACTGGAAGATCAAACAAGGAGAAAAAGCTGTGACCAACAAGAACAATATGTGTTTCCTTTTCACAGTCATGGAATCATACCAGTGGTCGCACGCTTCTTTTCTCCACCAGAAATACCCCTCATCATCTCATCACCAACCAAAGTATTTGCACATATATCCAATCCGAGTATCTGTGATAATTTGTATAATCATAAGTTATGAAATCATTTTCTGTAGGGGATTATAAAAGGAGTTCTGCAATAGCAAACTGTACGTAAAAAGACAACGGCTTCAATATTAGAACTGCGACCTTGATAATATAGTCTGTAACCAAACTGGTCTCTTGGCCCGACACTGCTGTGGCCTTCATAAATGCATCAATCTCAGGATCCGGTTTAATTCCAGCTTCTTTCTCTCGTCTTGAGAGCTCCACAAGCATTTCATATCTTGTGCCAACCCCAAAACAGCGTCCTGAGAAATCCAATGTCTCTCTCACTGACATCCCCCCATAATGAAGATCCAGTTGACTAATGTAAGCACAGGTTCTTTGAGGAACAAACTCATTCAATTCATGACCACAATATGTGACTTTTCCTGATAACTGCCACATAGAAATGAGTAAAGAGGGGAAATCCTTACACAACATAAGATACTAACAAACATAGAGAACCATAAACACACCCTTAGGTCCCGATCAAGCTTCCCCGCTAGTGCTAGCAACAATGTTGTTTTGCCCGCGTTCGGTGGACCCAAAAGCAATGTCATCCTGAAATCCTGAAATTAGTACTTTTAAACAACAAGGCAGTACAGTACTGATCAAGTTGTAACCTAGCCAAGAAGTCCAAAAAAAGAAAGAGAGGTAAAGGAGAATAGTATAAAAAACCAGGATATGCAAAAACAGAACACTATATCCATAAATATTTTCCTTCCAAATGCACCACAAAATGAAGCATAACAAAAAAAACATAGATTACTTTTGCATTACTAACCAAAATACGAAATGGAAATAGAACTCACAAAAGAAATTTTCCCGTTATACATAGATTACTTCTGCATTACTAACCAAAATACAAAACGGAAATCAAACTCACAAAAGAAATTTTCTCGTTATACAAACGACACAAACAACATAGAATTTTTTTTCCAGGTGGCCACTGGCAATCTCTACATTACTCCCTTTCTTGAGAAACCATTTTTTTCATTACTTCCCTGTCTATCATGAAGAGAAAGTTTCCAACTTGATTTCATTACCGTGATGGTTTCACAATGCCGCTAACATCTTTAAGTATCTGAATTTTTCTCTTCTTAGAAGGGGCAAGCCGAAATAGTCCGAGAACACTCTTTTGTCCACAACAGCCAAAAAAAAAATTGTGTTAGTAATCAGCAAAAAAAGCGCAAAGCTAAAAGATATGCAAGAAGTTATATTTATAGTCAATAACATGTTTCATGGAACGCTAAGCAGCATGAAACTGAAATATCTAAAAAGAACTTATATTTTTCTCCACAATTAATGAACACCGCAATGACTTTTGGGGAGTGATTTTCCCAAAATACAATAAATGTTTTTGCCTTTATTCGGAAGAAATATAAGATTTTTGTATATTGCACAGAAGTTTATCAAGAATGAATAAAAATGTGAGGGCAGACTTGTTTTCTTACATAATAAGAGCAAAAAATGAGCACTTGAAAATCATTTGTATAGTTCTTTAATTAGTTACTCCTCAATCACAATGAAAAACCAAGATTCGTTTTCCAATTTACTCCCATTGTACCCATCCAGAAAATTTAAGAGAGGACAAAAAATCAATCATTTTACGAGCGAAGGGAAGTTGCCAAACCACAAGCAAGAATTTTTTCAGTGTCCCTTTCTAACTTATGATGACAAAAAGACTCTCTTCCAACTGTTACAATAAGGACTAATCCTATACATTGGTATTTCTTTTTACAATCAGAAAGAAATTATTTGCACATAGTAGAAATGATAAGAAACGGAACAAAACGTCAAGAGTGAACGATAGGTTCACAACAACCATTAGGGGTTATAAACAAACCGAATTATTCAAGCCCAAGCTAGCGTTTCTTCATTAAAAGCTTATTCAAGAGTGGTCCTTTAAAAGCTAATTCAAGAACGGTTCATTATATTAACAAACAAAAAGTGAACATTTTGTTACAGCTCGTTAACTTTCAAACGAAGCTCAAATAAGCTACTCCTTGGCACGTTATGCGTAAAAAATACAAGTTACTCGAGATCAGCTGGTGTTCGGCACGATTAGAACTTGTTTGAGATCAACTTGCATCATAAACAAGCAAAAGGTTGCACATTTTCTTTAAGCATGTTAAATTTTCAAACCAAGCTTGTTTGGCTCATCCAATATTAGCCCTAACCGCAATAACTAAAGCAAGCCCAAACTGCTCAACAATGATAAACCAACTCAAGCAAAATTCAAATGGGAAATAAACCTAACAAATAAAGAGCGACTTCAAATTTGGACAAATAATCGATCAATCTTTTTATTAAGAGTGTACAATACCACTTTGGTTAGCTCATATTCTCAGACATCTAACCGTCTGTACAAGTGCAATAGGTCTTTTCCCACTTGTCTAACCGTCTGTACAAGTACAATAGGTCTTTTCCCACTTGTATTAGATGCACACACGGTGGGTTGTAATATAATATTAATATATCTCTTGCTATTCCACCAAAAAGTTTTTGAAAAGGAAGACAAATTAAGTAAAAGTTCGTAGAATCATAGAGAAAGAAAGTACCTCAAGTGCGTTCAAGGTGGCATTAAACAGAGTAGGAAGTGCTCTGCCCCCAACATGTATATCTCCATCAACTGATAAATGCTCAAACCGGACTTCAATCTTCGGAATCTCAATTCCCACCCTGTGTATGTAGGTATCAAACACAACCCCCAAGTGCCCCAACTACTTTTAACTAAAATTTACGCCAAAAAATAGTTGGCAACTTCCTAACGTCCAGGGATGGATATATTGTCTAAAATAAATAAATAAATAAATTCAACCTTAGGTGTTCGACCTGCCTAGGCACACTTTAATTAATCACTTTTCCGATCCGGTTAAAGGCAGTCATCTATGCCAGAGCTAAAGAATTCACAAAAGATAATTTTTTTGCCGCCTGACTCCTAAAATTGAATCCTGGTATTGTGTGAGAGCAAACCCACCCACCAATCGAACTAACCGTATGGCTTTTTACTCCAGGTCGATTGGCGCATAACTAGCCGAACTTTGCCGGTAACCTTGAGCTTCAAAAGCTTCACAGATCCAGCGCCTCTCTCCTTCCACTGGTTGCCGTCCTTGTCGAATCGGTTAAGTTTGGCTTTCCTCCAAAACCAAATATCCACAGCGACAGATCAGTTTAAAAGAGATCACGGGAACCCAAGGTATTCGCGAGAGAGAGGGAGGGAGGGAGAGAGTTACAGATCGAGGATGGCGTCCCCGTCTTCTTCGCCGGTGGTGGCGTTGACCTCTTCGAGCTTGACGATTGGTGCAACCTGTGCTCCGGTGACTTCGTCTTCGCCGGGAGCAGGTTCATCAACATTTAGTGAAAATTCAAAAAAATTGGGGATTTTGAAATTTGAGGGCCCCCCAAAATCTTCAACCCCCCGCCCCCCACGCCCCCACCCCCCCCCCCGCTTCTCATCTTCACCACCACCATCGACACCCAATCCCGCCACCATCAAACGCCCACCCCCATTTCACCGAATCCATCATTTCCACCGTTCTCTCGCCCTCCCACCGCCGCGGCCTATCTCTCGCCATCCCGCCTTTCCCTTGCCATCAGTGCACCCATTTTCTTACCAGTGCTTCTCTCTCTCTCTCTCTCTCTCTCTCTCCTGGTGCTTTTCTAGGGATTGTTGAGCAGAGTGACAAAAGTCGAGGTTGGGTCCTCATTCCTCAGTATGTTTAGCTTTGGTGAAGATGGTAGCGATTGGGGTTACTCTGTTTTGCATTTTTTTTTATCATAACTTTTGCAGTCACGCTACTTAGCATAGTATATTTTTACACATATCTTGTCCCTATATTTTTATGGGGCCCACCTTGGATCCCATAAATATGTTTTGAATCGCTCATTATTTTTAAAATAATTTTTGAAGAGTTCTATAAAAATATGGCTGGGAGGTGAAGTAAAAGAAAAAGAAAATTATTTTCCTGTAAGTGTTCATTTGACAAAAGAATTTTACAAGAAAAATTAAGGTTTAGTTGTTCATTTCACTCATTTTCCTTTTCCTGCGACGCAAAATCCTGTGTTTTTTGTAAGATCACTTTTGCAGGAAAGTAATTCCTGCAGAAAAACTTAAATTGGTAAGTCCTAGAATTTTCCTGCCAACTGAACAATAGGAACTGTTCTTTCCTGACAACTGAACGAAGCCTTATGGGCACACTTTTTTTAATTTAGCCTTAGGCCCTCAAAATCTTTGTGCCGGCCCTGAGGCTCTGGTCGAACATCGGGTACGGCGACTTGATCTGGCCGTTGTGAAACAAATCCTCAGTGAAGATTGGGGATTCGCCGTCCTTGCCTAGGCACGGAGACGGAGATATCATCTTCTCCGTCGTAGTCATCGGATTCTTCGTCAGACGGTGGTGATTCCTCTGTTAACTTCCTGCATTTTCTTCTATTGCAAATCGAAATTCAATGAGGGCGGTTCCTCTGTTTCGACGGTGATTCCCAATCGTGTGTCCCTCTAAAAACGAATTAATTTGGTTTTAGTAAATGTAATCCATGAGGTATTTGTTGTTTGTAATAATAAAATGAGGTGGATAAATTTGGTTTGGTTGGTTTTAAATATGGGTGGTTAGGTGGTAGCAGGTGAATTTGAATACGTTTGTGATGTAATTAAAGTGGATGGATTCTGCATTTAGAGTGTGATTTGTATAATTTGGAGGTGCGAATTCACACCCTCAATAATTCACATCCCAAGAATTCCGCAAAATAGCAAAATACTCCTAATAAAAGCATCTTTAAAAAGGGGGTTGCATGGGATATAGCGTTACAAAAAAGGGTTAACACGAAACCAAAAAAAAAGAGGGACCGGATTGGAATTTTCTGATGTATTTTTTGCCCTAATCCTATACTTATAGCTTAAAACATTGCGTTTGCATGGTGATCACATAAGATGATTTCCAAAGTGTGATACTCAAATATGGTCAGTGGAAGAGGTAGGGAGGAAAAAGTATTGATGAAGGCGGGGATCAAACGAAGAGCAGAGAATTGATCAATGGTATAAAAAAAAGAAAGAAAAGAACGTTGCTACCCACATCGACGAATCGTGCACAAGTGTAAACATTTTTTCGAGAGTCGACGCGAAAAATTAGCTCAATCCGATACCTATAGGTGCTCGATCCAATTATCTAACTTTTTATTCACCCAACAAATTCGGCCCGTTTGTGCCCCCCGACAGTGTGGAAGAGTCTGTGGCTCGGGTTACGGGCTCGCACCATCAAGCCTGGGTAATATATAGTATGTTGTTACCTTCACTCTTTGTAAACAACTTAAATAGTTTTAATTTGTTCGATGTGAGAATAGTTAACTTAGATGTTATCTCTCTCTGGACGGGAACTAACCCCGCAGGAATCAGTCCGGAGGCAGCCCCCCTTCTCTCTCTCTCTCGATTGACGGGAACTAGCCCCGCAGGGAATAGGGCGGAGGCAGCCCCCCTCCCCTCTCTCTCTCTCTCTCTCAAGTAGTAATGTGCTTCTCTCCTTGCATCATTTTTTACAAAGACTAAATATTAATCATTTTTTACGAAATCTGTATACAATTTTGTGCACAATTTGTTTGTTTATCTTTTTATCGTATTTTTGAGATTAAATATTTGCTCTACAAAAAAAAAATAATAAGTATAAAATATTGATCAAAATTGAATAAAAATTTATACAAGACAACACTCTCAGCTTATTAGTAATTTTTTCGTTTATAATAACTTTTTTTGGCATTTTGTCATAAGTACATAATTTTTCACTTTTTAGACTTCTATCGTCGAAATGAGTGATTAATCCAACAAATTTAACATGAATCTAGTAAAAATTTAAAAAAGACGACAAAAATAGCAAAAGAAAAAACACAACAAAATTAGGCAGCATGGTTAAATTTATCTTCCTATCCCATCTAGAAAGATTTAAAAAATCCATATATAGCATGGTGAAATTTATCCATATTCACCCCAAAAGGGTCGCAATATGTCACCATATTCAGTCAATTTATTAGTCACTCATCCCGCCATTATTAACCTCTCCAGCCATCCGTCTAGCAATCCCATTTTGATCACCATTTTCTTAAAGATTCTCCGACGTTTGTGTAGTTGAATACTATTTTTTTTACATTAATTCAATACTTACTTATTTGTTTGTCGGGATCAGTCGACAACATTAATGGTCGCAAATACTAACAAATTACACAATTTAACAGACTAGCTAGGCTCCGTTTGTTTCGATGTAAAATGTTTTCCATGTAAAATGGTTTTTCAGAAAATAAATTTCAAACTTTTATTTTTCGGTGTTTGGTTGGCACTTGAAAAATATTTTCAGAAATTGACAAAATAGTGTAAAGAGAGAGAGTTTTGATCGGCGAGAGAGAGATTTGAGAATAAAGGAATTGAATGTGAGTAAGGACTGACGATCGAGAAAATTGAGCAATGAGAATTGCAGTAGAAGGCAGCGGGTTCATTTTGAAAAATAACTTACGGAGAATTTAAGGGTAAGTCATTTTCATTCAATTAATGAAAAATGTTTTAAATGTAAAATATTTTTCTCATTTTTTATACAACCAAACACTGGAAAATAGGTAAATCATTTTACCGGGAAATATTTTTCGCTCAAACAAACGGAGCCTAATACATCAAAATTAATAACGAGAAACTAATTTTCTTCTATCATGCAGTAGCGTAATTGAGAGAGAGAGAGATTGTGTGTTTACCTATCAGTTCGGTCCCTCAACCGTTGAAGAAACCTCTCGTTACCTTCTTCAGCAGTCTTGAGTACACTATCCATCAACAGCTTCTTCTCCTGATTTCCTAGCTTAGTTACATCCACCTCACCTTTCACGATTTCCCCGTTGTCCAGCACTCTATTTAGCATCCCCTTCCTCAACCTGTCATACGTTGGGAGCCGCTCGATCGCCGCCCACCGGAGCTTCTCCTCGTCGTCTTCTCGCTCACTTTGGCTCGTCGTGCGGCCGAACACTTCCGGCTGCCCTCGCCATGCTTCCCGGAAACTCGCCGACGCGCTGCTCCCCCTGTTCGCTGACGCAAAACTCCGGCGACTGCTTGAGGATCGCGTCAGATCATCCTGGGGCAACGCCGCCATAATGACACTGTTTGACAAGAAGTTGTAAGCTGGCTCAGATACTTCAGTTATTATTAGAAAGAAAAAAATAATCTCAATTCTAACATCCTAAGATTTATAGGATCCTAGCATGGGTACATACTTAGCAATATATTCTTCGTACAGAAGAGATCTTGAGCTACATAACCTAGGGTTTCGCTAAATGGGAATGAGCATGATAAAACAAATAAATGTTTGTCTTAGGTCCTATATATGCTCGAATCTCATGGAAGTCAAGCATTTTAAACATTAATGGTGTCAATGGAGGGTTTGCCGGGTCATTAATTTTAGAGCCCTGTAATTAGTCGACGTGCGCGCAAGCTGACCCAGACCGCTTGCAAATTAAAAAAAAAAAGAAATTAAAGAAAGATCTTGAGCTACATAAATCGTTTTCCAAAGTGCAGTAGCCAGTAGGTATGCTTTCTAACACATTGTTTGGTAGACGTTAAAGGGAGGGGATCGATATAAGAAGATGCCGGATATGTATATATCCGGCGTTTGTTTGGATTTTTGGTACCGGATTAATTTGCAGAAATGATTAGGCCACCGCACGCCGTGTGGGGTCCACTCCGGGCCCTGCACAGATGATTCGAGCCGTTTCATAATTTTAAAAACAAAACTCAGTGGGCCTCGAGAAAAATTAGTTCAATCCGATTTATGTAGGTGCTCGATCCAATCTTCCCATTTTTTGAAAAAATAGGAAAAAATGGAGAGAGAGAGAGAGAGAGAGAGAGAGAGAGAGAGAGAGAGAGAGAGATGGGAATAAAGTGGAACCTGTTGTGTAGTGTAGAAATCTGGACGAGTGAGAGCTGAAATTAAGGAAGTAAATAGAAACCCAAGAGGAATTGCTATTTATAGACTTCGTTTTCCTTAACCGGATGGTAGATGACCAATGGGCTCACATGAGCTTTGATTTCTCTCTCTCTCTTTTTTGGTCAAACGGAATAGTGAGCTTTGAATATTTCCCGCAAGGACATTTGATAGTTTGTAGTCTTTTTTTTTTCACGGGAAAAACATACTCATTCAATTCATTCAAACAAAGTCATACGACATCTACAAATAATCACCCAATTTCTCACACAGACATTTGATAGTTTGTAGTCTTTTTTTTTTTCACGGAAAAAGCATACCCATTCAATTCATTCAAACAAGCCGTAAGACATCTACAAATAACCACCCAAATACAGATCAAGCTATACAGCAGCTACTGATAACCACCCGAAAACAACGATACAAAAAAACAGCCAGACCCTAAAAGAGACAAAACTAATGTCGAACTCCTAAGCAGGAGCCATTATCCATTCACACCGTAATCTTGAACGGCAAATGTAGAGCTAATATCTAAACACTGGGCCCCTCGGGATGGTCGGATGGTACCAGTTATGAAGCAAACTTAGATTTATCAGTGTATATGTACCTTCTAATTAACTTGTTAATATAGATATATTTTAGATTAATAGCTAGATAGAAAAAATATTTTTGACCCACTAACCGAAATTCCTGTTGGTAGATCCACAAGAGGTGTCAGCCTCAAACTGGTGTTGAAAACTCGTTTGTTTTAACTGATGAGATTAGGTCCTATTTATTTTTGATATATTTGATGCAGTATCATCATCACTTCATGATTATCTTGTTTCAGGATATCTTTTTAAAAAAATAAATATTTATTTCACATTTTCAAACTAAAAAATAATATACATAAAAAATAATGTTTCGATTTTTTTTTTGCACCGTATAAAAGATCTCGATGAAATCTTTCAAACAAGATCTATATCGCATATTTTTATATTCCAGTAAATCCATTATTTTTTAGCTTAAAATTGCCTTCTTAAAAAATAAGGACTTATTTTCCGTTCTGGAACGGGGCACCATTTTCGAATTTTTATATGAATAGTGGTACCAGGTCTATTTTAGTGTGGGTTATTGCAGTGGGTGTAATGTGTGGTTCCACACTTCAATCATTTTATATGAGCTGTGGTTCCACACTTTTCAATCATTCATTCTGGATGCTTGAAGTGGAAGATGAAGAGTAAGGCATGGCCAAGGCTGGGGAGGGGTGAAGTCGAAGAGGAAGAGAGATGCAATATCAGAAAGTCTAAGGGTACATAAAAATGGGTACAGATTTTGTACATAGATTTTTCGTGGGGCCCACTATGGGTCCCATACAAATGATCCGAGCCGATCACTAAATGTAAAACAATTTTTCAAGGGTTCTTGCAAAAATTCAGCTCAATCCGATACTTATAAATATTCAATCCAATCATCTAATTTTTCATTTAGATTTCAGAATATGAAAAAGTTAGATGATTGAATCGAACATCTATAAGTATTGGATTGAGCTGATTTTTTTGCAAGGGTCCTTGAAAAAATGTTTTACATTTAATGAACGGCTCGGATCATTTTTATGGGACCCGTAGTGGACCCCACGAAAAATTTATGTACAAAATCTGTACCCATTTTTCTGTACCCTTAGTCTTCCTGATGCAATATGAGGGTAGGAGGAAGCGGAAAGTCTATGGGTACATACATTTATGTACATACACCACGTATATATGCACGTTAGACCCGTCTTGAGTCATACAAAAATGATCTGAACCGTTCATTTTGTTCAAAATAGTTTGTTTATGGTCACTGTAAAAAATCAACTCAACCCGAGATCGATAAAGACAGTTACAAAACATCCAACTTTGCTTTAGAATTCAAGCCTGAATTCGGTAGCAAAAGTGGATGTTGTGTAAACGCTTTTACCTATATCGGATTGAGTTAATTTTTTACAAGAATCATAAACAAACTATTTTGAACAAAATGAGCGGCTCGGATCTTTTTTGTAGGACTCAAGACGAGTCTAAAATGCGTATGTATGCATTATATGTACATGAGTGTATGTACCTATAGCAGCACTCAGGAGGAAGAGGCAGAAGAATACTCTGTTTTTAAATTTATGTGTGTGCATAGGGCTGTAAACGACGAGCCGAGCTTTATCGAGCTCGAACTCAGTTCGTTTATTAAACGAGCCAAGCGTTAACAAGCCGAGCTCGCGAGCTGCTCGGTTCATTTGGAGCCATATGTTTGTATATATAGCACAAATTGGAGGGAAACCCATTTGGTTTGGCGCCAGATGGCTCGTGAGTGGTGTAATTCCGATTTTGCCCTCACATTGGTGGGGCAAGATGTCATGTGACACTTTGCCGTCCAAATTGGTGGATGGCAAAAAGAATTGGACAAAATAGATTGCAATGTGATAGTCTGAGGACGAAATAGGTAGAATTGATAGTTTCAGGACTCAGGGTCCACTCCGCTAAAAATCTTATTTTTTAAATATTTATTTTCTATTTTACGGGACTGATCATTCTCTCATAATGCATAATCTTTAATTCAAAAAATAAGTATTTATTTGAAAAACTAGAAAATTCTTAATAAAAAAAATTGGTCCGTTTTCCACAATATTGGCCCGTTTATCAAAAAACTAAAAAATATGATCAAATTAAATTAAAAACTACTCATTCAACCCTGTGGGCAAAATAAATATATGAAAAAACCCCTCACCCAACTGGATCCAGGGGTGCTGTAGTGCACCCCTGTGTAGTGCACGTGTAGGGCGACACACAGCCGTCGATCTCATCAATCAACGGTCCACATTAAAAATCAATTATGACCGGTAATAAATGATTCTTACCGGTCATAATTAAAAATCATATCTCAACCATTCATTGTCAAGATCGATGGCCCGTGTGCGCTCTACAGGGTGCAGGACCTTGCACTACAGGATTTCCCAATCCCACCCAACTATCTAGAAGAGCTTCTAGTCTAGATAAAACGATGCTTATGAATTCACGTAGTAATCAAATTAGTACAAAATAATCCCAAGCGGTTGGCCAAGTGGTCTTGGCCTGGACTTAGTTGTTTGCTCTATTCTGAGGTCTCCGGTTCGATTCTCCTTGCCAACAACTCGATCTTGGGCCACCTCACTCCACGCGTAAACATGTGAAACGGCTGTGGGAGGGACTGTAGGAATTTGTCCGAGGTGCACACAAGCTGGCTCAGGACACCCTATATTACCCCAAAAAAAAAAAATATTAGTACGCAATAAAATTAAATATCATGCTCAACCTTCTCATTAATTGCCTACTTGATACTGTAATCCCTGAGAATTTACATAATTAATGTACCATATATACGTGGAAAAACATACTATTAAATGATGATAGTGTATACTAATTATCGATAATAAATTCTATTTGTCTGTTCGCCTTTAAAATAAAGATCCTAGCTCTGCTGGTAGTTGATGGTTGGTCGAGGACTTAAATATTTGATTCCTCAGTCAAGATGGACTTAAAAATGGGACGACAATTAATCCAGAAAAAAAATCTTCAAGTAATGCATTCCTTTTTAAGTGATACATCATTTGTTCAAGTCCAAATTCTCTACGCCCAATTTGTTTTGCGCATCTGTTCTGGTGCATTTTTCGACTGTTAGACGAGTGAAAATTCTTTTAATTTTTTTTTAAAATCCATACATGATTCGAGTGTACAAAGACGGACCGAGGGACGGATTGGTATAGAGGGGCAATTTGTTCTTACTTTTGGAGAATCTTTTGTTTAGATCAAAAGTAATTGTGGTGGTTGTGATATAAGCCAAGTGATTTAACCTATGTTAAAATTGTGGTAGTTGGTAGGCAAAGTAGTTTTTTACCACACGTTTTTGTTTATTATTTTTGGTACAAACCACACGTTGTCATGTAATACGATAGGGTTTTGACTTTTGAGAGCACTAAGGCGATTTTGAGAAGTCACAACCGCCTTGCTTTTCTGTTGGAGGGGAGGCGCCCCTTTCCCTCCTCCCCTCGGGGTCCTACTCCTCCATCCGCTCTCCCTTCCCCGCTCTTCTCTTTCTTCTCCCTCTTCCCTATGGTTTTTTTCTTTTCGTTTTCTCCTATCGCAGATCTGACCCTCTCTGTTCGGCGGGCTCCGTCGTCACCGGAGTCGTTTGTCCTCATGTAATCCGTCGCCGGAGCCCTTGTGGCAGCAGCGGTGGAGGCAATGAGGGTTGCGATCCGTTTGACGGTTTTTGGGCGGCTGAATTTAGAGTAAGATCTGGAGGAACTTTGTCTTTCCTTGTTGGAGTTTTGTCTCTCCTTGTGAGAGTAATAAAATTCACCTTTGAGCGATTTGTTTACTGTTCGGGCTTAAGAAGATTAGTATATATGCATCTATTGGTGGTTTGCTAGAAATTCGTTAGTGTGTTCATTTCTGGTTGAAGTTCATTTGATCGTCTGGGTTCTTGTTGTCTTTTTTTCTTGGCTAGCAATGTATTTCTTTTTGAGACTGCTATAGAATATATGAATCTTCCGCTCAGCAAAATATGCGTTAGGCAATGCCTGGATTGGGGATGGAAGACATCAATTGCCTCGTTTTTTCTCGTTATGTATCAGTTAGATAATTAGTTTGACTTTGTCCAAGTCATCTATAATGAATTTCGTTGTGTAAGTGCATGCTGTTGGGTTTTATCAATGCAGTACTTCTCACTTTTGTCAAAAAAAAAAAAAAATGTAATATGATAGTGAAGTACTAAAGTAGACGTACATATATATACTTTTTCCTGGGGAGGAAATATTCTAGATTTCCGACTTAGTTAAGCAAATATAATAATATTTGAACGGTAAACGAAAGTTTTATTAATCTTTGAATACAAAGACTAAAGAAAACAAGTATTAGACGGCATTATATCCCTAGACATGCAAGCTAAGAACAAAGGGTCACGTGATAATACGAGGCTCAATCTGAGATTGACAAGATGTTAACCAAGGAAACACTCAATGGAACTCAGTTAAGCAAAATTGGTCCACTTATTCAACAAAATATAAAATATCATATTTTTTAAAATATGAAATTGAAGTACAAATAGGCTACTCCATATATTAGTCGAGAAGAACGAGAGCGCACCGTGAAAAATTAAAATGGGAGGAGCGCATGACATTTTAAAGGATTATATATTGACTAATAGGGTCACCACCCTTACCCTTTTCTTTTCTTTTGTAAAAATCAGGTATCAAGTTCATCCTTTTTTGTGGAATGGGATTGGTCTAACTTTTATATATATATTCTAGAATCGTTTTTCATTAGTTTTTAAGTTACAAGTATTTTTGTTAGTTTTTCATTTTTAAATTGATTTAAGTTATTTATTTGTCTCGTCAGGAGAATAAAAGAAAAATATGAATAAAAAATCAGTTAGTATCAACAATGCCTAAGCTGATTGACATCAAACATCACTTCAGTTTACACTATACAAATTGGAAAAAGAAAATTACAATATTGGGTATATATATAAAAAAATAAGTATATACTGTCAGTTTATAAATGGTAATTAAGAAGTCCTAGGACATTATTCAGTTCGGTTCGATTAGATTCGGGTAATTCTGCATGCCAAATCCTAATCGAAATTGTTCTGGTATTTTAATTTTAAACCCAAAATCGACCAGCGAATAGGAAGAACTTGAAAATAATCATCCTTGCAAGGGCAGTCAAATCACGAAGTACAAGTCAGTTTCGAGTGAAATTGTCATTCCCTTTATGCATCCTGAAAGTGATCTACTTGGAAAGTCAAACTTATGAAATCCAAGAAAAGTTGTAAAGAGATCAGTCAAAGGCGTGCCTACATTAGCAATTTGATGTTCATGATTCATGAACACCACAATAGGGTTCTTGTTTACTGGTTAGGTTTCAATTCGATATTCAATGGAGTCCCTAATAAGATTTCTTCAAAATGGTTATTTTATTCATGTTCAATGGATTCATTTTTGTCCTAATATATGGAGTGAGGCTTTGTTACAACTCAAAGTCAGTCAATGGTCAAACCTCATTGTCAAAAAACGAAAAATTCATAAAAATAGTTTTTATTAGATATTTTTAAAAATACTTGTGTAAAAGTAATAATTTAAAAAAAAATCATAATTTTTGTACCTTTTTAATTCCTAACGTCGAGACGAACCAACAATACATAATCATCAATTTTTATCGACCCTAGCCGCAACTGCTTTCTTCTTCTCCTCCCCTCCCCTCCCCTCCTAGGGTTTCTAACCCAATGGGGCGGTGGGAGGGGGGCGGCCCGATTTGCCTCTCTTCTCTGATCTCTCTCTCTCTCTATCTCTCCTTTCTCCTCCCTTCTTTTTTCCTCCCCTTTCTCTTTCTTTGCAGCGTTGTCTTGCTCTTCTTCTCTGTCATCTCCTTCTCCACATTGTGCCTCCTTTCTGCCTCTGTTTTGCCCGTCGATTACTGTCTTGGCAGTTTTCGGTAGTTCTAATTGCTACGTGGGGCGGAGGCAGGGGAGGTTGGCTGCGAGATCTCCCGCCAATCTGCTCCCGGGTGTGATCGTTACAGGCCTAACGACATGTTGCAAGCGTATCGTTTTGCTCGTCGTGACCTTGGGCGTTTGCAATTCGGTGGTGTTGGGGTGTTACAGTGTCTTGGGTGGCGTCGAGGTAGCGGTCAACAATGGCAAATGGATATGCTCAGGTGTTGGATCTCAACCATTTGTGAGGGCCGGTTTGGCGGTTTCTCGGTGGGCTTGACTTGGGGTCCGTCATCTCCCGAAAATCTTGGTAGCACAACCCACTAATGTCGTCGTCTTGTGGGGCTTGTACACGGTCACGACGAACGTCTTGGGAGTGGCTGGTTGCCACTGGTGGTTGAGGTGGCGGTGGCTAGGCTTTAGGTGTGCGGCGGTGACTGGTTTGCTGTTTTGTTTAGGGTTATAAGGTTTTGGATCTTTGGGTTGGGCTTTGCCCTTTAGGTGTCTTTGTGCTTGAATAGCTTATGATTGTCGTGGGGTAGGGTGCCAACATAATTGGGAGGTTACTCTCACGTTGTGATGCTATCTTTTCTTGCCCTCGATATGTTGTACTCCATTATCTCTATCAATAATATTCCTTTTTTCGCCATTCAAAAAAGAAGAAGATGTCTTTGTGCTTCGCCGTTTGGGTGTATTGGGCTTGCACTACAAGAAAAATCACATTGGGTGACGAATGAAAATCGTCACAAATTGCATGTTTTTCGTCACAAATAATATAGGTGACGAAAAAATTTTTGTCGACTAAAGGTTGTCGAGAATTCCTACTTGGTGACGAAAGCTATTTTTCGTCACCTATAGTGCCTTTTGATGAAAAAATATTTCGTCACCAAAAAGTGAATAATTGGTGACGAAATTTTTTGTCATCAATTATTCCTTTTGGCGACGAAAAAATTTATCACCGATGGGTCACATCGGTGACGAAATTTTTCGTTGTAAAAGACGTTTTCATATGGAAAAAAAATCCTTCTTTCTTGCTCCTACTAGGTTTCGAACCGAAGTCCCTTGAGTTTTTCGCCCAAGCTCCAACCAACTGCACTACACACACTTTTCAATAAATATTTGAAATATCTAATATATAACATATATGTTTAACATGAAAATATATTTCGAATGTAATTTTGAACCGTTAAACATTAAAATTAGCAATTTTGATAAACATGAAAGTTGTTGGCAATTGAGTTATTGTTCAAACCCAATTTGAATTATCTCAATCAGAGTTTTTAGTAAAGAGTTATTTCCGAAATACATTTGGTGACAAAGCGCAATTCATGAATTTCGTCACGAAAGATACCCATTTGACGACAAAATATATTTTTCGTTGCTGAAAGCGTTAAAATGGTAGACGAAATTATTTTTCTTCACCAAAGTTAAGCATTTGGTGACGGAAAAAATATTTCGTAACTAAATTGGTCTCATTTGGCGACGAAATATAATTTTTGTCACCAAATGATTATCTTTGGCGACGAAAAATATTTTCGTCACCTTTTTTAAGCTTTCGGCGACGAAAAATGTATTTCGTCGCCAAATGGGTTTTCTTTGGTGACGAAAATATTTTTTTCATCACTAAACAAGTATAATTGGTGACGAAATTATTATTTTGTCACTGAAGTTGTCAAAATAGTGACAAATTTATTTTTTCGTCGCCAAATTTAGTGACAAAATTAAATTTCGTTGCCACTTTTTCGTCACCAATTTTCATTTTTCTTGTAGTGTTGGTTCCATTGGCTGTTTTTTTTTCCGTCCAACCTTTAGTTGGATTCCCCTCCTTCTCCCCCAACTTCATGTATCCTTATCAAGTTTTCTTAATAAATTTTTTTTCCTATAAAAAGTTTATACTCAAACCCGCAAGAGATCTCAATTTTCAATAGTTATGTCAAGCCCACAAGACATCTCAATTTTTACGTCAAACCCGCAAGAAATCTCAATACTTTTAGTACTTAATTAAAATAGAGTTATGTCAAAACCCGCAAGAGATCTCAATTTTTAGTACTTAATATAGTAATTGAGTTATGGCAAACACGCAAGAGGCCTCAATTTTTATCCGAATCATACCATACGCCCGACATTAGCAGTTCATTCTTTTTTGATAACTTGACGATTGGGTTAGCTTGTGCTCACCCCGATCAATTTCGGAGTTCTGAAATTAACGATAAAAAAAATCATTTTGTGGCCTTAAGGTTTTGAATGTTTGGTCTCTGTAAAATTCCAACATACAACCTCATTGAGAAAATTAACTTTCTCTCTTGCACACTTGGCCAAACCCCTTATGGTTGATATTAATTAGGAGTTCTGTTGATGAACATTTTCAAGAAAAACAATCTTTCGTCTGGTATTACCATTTACCAGACCAAAAAGTTATACATAAAAACCACCCGAAGAGACGGTGGTGACTCCAGAAATTTGTAGCAGTGTGCAAAAAATTGTCTAAGCTTTGCTGGTTTATTTACATACAATCACTACAAGAAAACATGTAATTGGTGACGGTTGGTCGCGAAAGAGCTCAGCGACGAAAAAATAAATTCGTCGCCGATTATTCATTTTGGCGACGAATTTTTTCGTCGCCAAAAGTTGACCATTGGCGACCAAATGTAGCAATTTGGCGACAAAAAATTTCATCACAATTGGCAACGAATTATGGACCGGCCGGTTATGAAAAATTTCGTCACAATTGGCGACGAATTATGTTGATCTCTATAAAATTCCAACATACGACCTCATTGAGGAAATTAACTTTCTTATGCACACTTGGCCAAACCCCTTGAGGTTTATATTAATTAGGAGTTTTGTTGATGAACATTTTCAAGAAAAACAACCTTTTGTCTGGTATTACCATTTACCGTTCAACATAATTAAGCAAAAACTCTATGGACCGGCCGGTTATGTAACTTGCAAGACCAAAAAGTTATACATAAAAACCACCCGAAGAGACGGTGGTGACTCCAGAAATTTGTAGCAGTGTGCTAAAAATTGTCTAAGCTTTGCTGGTTTATTTACAAACAATCACTACAAGAAAACATGTAATTGGTGACGGTTGGTCATGAAAGAGCTCAGTGACGAAAAAATAAATTCGTGGTCGATTATTCATTTTGGCGACGAAAAAATTCATCGCCAAAAGTTGACCATTGGCGACCAAATGTAACAATTTGGAGACGAAAAATTTTGTCGCCAATTGTTACCAATTGGTGATGAATTATTTTGTCACCAAAAACAAAAATTCGTCGCTAATTCTTGGGTTGGGCTTATTATTTCAGTTGTGGGCGTTTTGAGGCCTTTAGGTGTCAGGCTTTTGCCCCTAAGGTGTTTGGAACTCGGACCACTGTCTTCCAGCCTTGGTTGGATTCCCCCCAACTTGATGTACCCTTTGTCAAGTTTTCTTAATAAAAATTTTTTTGCCTATCAAAAAAAAAAACAAAAACCTGGGCCTTTCAATTACACTAGACATACTTTTCAAAATATATTGGAAATATCTATTATATAACATATATGTTCAATATTTATTTTTAGTATTTTTTGATTTCATTACTATCAAATGTGATTAACTAAGAGGATCGAGATCTGTTATTCTCTTATTTGTTATATTTTTTAACATATACGTTCACGAAGTATCATTATATCACTATGAATAGCGCAACAAAAATTATAAAACTGCATAATACTTACAATTCTCCTCATTTCTCGTTGGGAGGGGACAGGGCTCGATATATATGCTCATACCTTAAATTAATTAGATCCTCCTCGTCCTTTTGTTTAGAATAATAAACCTGTTAGAGCTTCCGCAATGGTAATAATCAAAATCAATAACCAAAATGTGTCACGTCAGCATTTAATTATCCATTTAGTTCATAATCAAACTTAACAATCTCTACATCCACATTGGTTATTTTGCATCCTTAACCAAAAAACCCCCCACAATACACAATGCACATTTGTCCAACCGCAAACGAGTTTCAATCATGCACCCGACCACACTAAATTATTCGTCTAGATGAGACGATTCCGATGTGGCGTATTTTTGAGTTATTGAGTTTTGAGTTTGGTTTTTGAGTTTTAGTTATTGGTAAAAGTTGTTAAGTTTGGTTATGGAATAAGTGTAATTTGATTATTTGCTAAAAGACTTGTAACTTTGCTTATTACAATGTGAGGTGTTTTTTGAGTATTGTTGTTAAATTTGCTTATCCACACCCACTTGCTTATTACAATGGGGATGCTCTTAGGTGGTATCAATACTTTCGGTATTAGTTCTTTTAAATGAGGTCCCAATAAATATTGACGATTTAGTCAAGGTGCGTGAAAGTTGGTCCGGACACCTATAATTATGAAAAAAATGTTGACAATGTAGCAAATTGGGTGTACAAATGAAATCTCAAATAAAACTACTACTACTTGAAATCCTTGTTTTTGCTACCAAGCCAATAATCAAGCAGTAATAAGAACGAAGAATAAACGATGAACACCGGTTATTTGTGGAAAATTCAAAAAACGGGTAAAAATCACGGGAATATGAATCAAATACTATAATTAACTTGTGCGGTTACAAGTAATCTTACCCTGCGATTCTAAATCTCCACAAATTGCCTTAAGAACTACTTACTGACTCCTCGTTCACCACACCCAACATTTAATTGCTGCTGCCTTGACTCCTCAAGCCTACCACCAACTAATAATTACTAATTATTAATTAGCAACCCAAGATTAAAAGAGCACATCACATTCTAACGAGTGCAATTTTGTTCACCCTCTTTTAACATTAAATTTCCTCTTATTGGTTGAAATGGTGTGGACCCCACCACAAAGTGATGTCATGCTTACCATGCAATACACTTTTTGGTAAGCATGACATCACTTTGTGGTGGGGTCCACATCATTTCAACCAATAAGAAGGAGGGTAATGTTCACCTTCTTAAGTAGAAGGTGAACAAAACTCAACTCTATTCTCACGGTCAATTAGCAAACCCAAGATTCAAGGAGAACGCGTTTAACAATTGTTTTTCAACACCCACGCAATATCCCTTGACTGCTGGATATAACTCGTACCCTAGCAACTAGAAAAAACTGCCTATTTATGTGGGGCCCACTCCGGATATCGCGAAAATCCAGAAAAACACCTATAAATTTTAAAATATTATTTTATAAAGCCTTGTAAAAAAAAAACAGCTCAACATGCAAATATCCGTAAGTATCATTTCTCAATTCGTAGTGGCGAAACTGCTTAACTGCGCAATTTCGTTTTATGGAGTCCCGTAAAAAAATCAGCTCAAGATGCAAATATCCGTAAGTATCATTTCTCAATCAGTAGTGGCAAAACTGCTCAACTGCGCAATTTGCTCCTACGAATTCAGAAATAATACTTACCGATATTTGTTGGAATTGATTTTTTATAAGACCTCATAAAATAATATTTTAAAATTTATAAGTATTTTTATAAATTTTTATGTAATCCGGAATGGGTCTCGTATGAAATGTAGAGTGAGGGGATTCAACCATGCATGGTCAATTCAACTAAATAGTCAATTCAACCGTGCATCGTCAATTCAACTATCACCTAGAATATAATATAAAAAATTAAATCATATGGTACATCTTAAATAGTACTGCAAGAAGGTGCCACGTGGTAAATGCATGGGCTGCTCAGTAAAGAACGCAATAATCTCTATTATAAAACAGAAGTTGAAAGAAGGATTGAGATTCATTTGATCCAAGGGCTGATATGTGCTCTCCAACTCTCTTAAGAAAACACCCACACTCTTACAAATATATTACGAAAATGCCATCTGTTCTTTTTTACCCACTGCTCGGCTTCCGGCGTAGTGCCGTAGGCACGGGCAAGAACTAGTATTATACAGTGTAGATTCTTTCCTATATGAAATTTATACTTCATCCCTCCCGATTTGTTTGTCCGATCTCGAGTTTCCAACTTATCAAGAATCTCGGATTTCCAACTTATTAAGGAAACCAATCTGATTCATTGATTTAAAAATTTACATAATTTGATCCATTGATTTTGAAATTAGACAGTCAATTTGAGATATGTATTAGTCAAAAAGGTGACAAATAAATTGGGACGGAGTACTTACTTTTGCTTCTTCAAGTTGGTTTCTCTCAAAGACATTAGAAACACGATACATGCAGTCGACAAAGTTCACAACCCTAGCCGCCTCTCTCTCTCTCTCTCTCTCTCTTTCAATCATGGTCCCCACAACTCATCTTCTCCCTTTCCTTCCTCCCATGGGTTTCATATCCGTGTGCGGTGACGGGAGGGAAAGACCATGTGTTATTCCGACTCCCTTTCTTTATTTTTCCTTTTTTTTTTTGTGCTTGAAGAGAATTTTATAGGAAAATTAAAATTCCTTCATTTTTGTAAGACCTATATTGCAGGAAAGTGTTTCCCAGTAAGAAAATTTGAAGCTGTGGATCCTACAACTTTTTTGGTAACTGAACACACAGAAAGTTACAAAAAAAATTGATTTTTCCATTTTTTCCGTGCAACCGAACGAAAATTTTTAGCACCAAGAAGACATGGGACAAACATTCTTTAAATTTTTGGAAAAATATGTAATACACCAACGTAATTTACATATAACCATGCCTTAGCTTTCTCCCCAATATATTATTATTTCTAAATTTTTGGTAATTATATGGTACTTTTTGTTTTTCGCGAGCTCGGCTTGCCACTATCATGATTCCCGTGAAAATGTTTTTTGGTATAAACAATCACGTAGAGCATGCACGCAATTGGTTTCGGCAATGTAGTTGCAGGATTAGTGACGGAGCCATGATTTTGGTTTCGGGGGCCGGCTAAATAGACATATATTTTTTATTGGAACATATATACTTATTATATCATAAGAATTTTGCTTTCTAACACATTACATTTGTACATTGAAATGATTCTAGCCTCATGCAGTTAAAGTACACTAATCTTTTTGTTTTTTTTCTTTAGGCTACTTCAATTGTCACATGCTTATTTTTTACTTGTGGAAGAAATTGAGAATATAAGTAGCTATACATGAATAATTATCAATAATATTCAAAATCAGGTATATACTACAAAATAAAAAATTTAAAATTCGAAAGGTCGGGGAGTTGGGGCTTGGGGGCCGGAGCCCCCCAGGTCCCAACATAGTTTAACCGTGCATGATGTCTAACTGTGCACGCAGTTTTCTCAACTGGAGGTTTTAGTCACTTGGTTTGTATCGGTCAGTTTCTGCAAGGAAGCTTAGTCAATAGTGGGACTATTGTGACAGCTGCGCGCTCATTGACAATTTGTATACAGTTCTTTGACGTCTAACCGTTGGATCAATTTATCACTAGATGTATCCTTCATTTTATTTGACTGTGTTATTTGTCTTCAATAGTGTGCAAATTGTCTTGTTTCAGTTATATTAGTTGCAAACACTATAGTTTGTAATATTCTCTTATCAATGGATTTTTTACTCTTCATAAAAAAAATTAACGTAGAATAAAGTCTCTTCGCAGTGGCTGCAGCTGCACGTTAAGAGATGGGTATGTTTGGCAGTTCATTTATTTTTTTATATATATATTTAGTAGTAGTAATTTTATTGGGGATCGACAGGAAACATGAAAAGTGTCCATGAAATTGTGATGGATGACAAGCGAATCTCAGCCATCCATTTCAGTTTCATGAATGTTAAGTTTCATGGTTCATAACAATTTTCGAATTTTATTTGAGATTTCATTTGTACACCCAATCTGCTACATTGTCAACATTTTTTCGATAATTATAGGTGTTCGGACCAACTTTCATGAAGCTCGACTAATCTTGGAAAACTATTCCAATCGTCAATATTTATTTATTTATTTATTTTGCCAATCTGTATGAGAGATCATTACATCATGTATGAGGTACAAAGTACAAATCCCGGGACATTACTTCCATTGTGTGAGAGTCCACGAGATAACCAAGCCCGGCCAACAATTGAATCAACAAGATAAATAAGCCCATTAAAAGGACAACAATTATTATAAGTCCAACTCAACTACAAGCTCCATTAAGGAGAGAAATAACAAAGCAAAGAATACCCACACGCAGGTGGGAAGATTCGAACACCTGACCTCCTAGTGAGATGCAAGAGTCCTGGCCAACTGAGCTAGCCCCGGCCAGTTGGTTAATCGTCAATATTTATTCGGACCTCATTTAAAATCAGAGCAAAATTCTGTAAAACTAATCCCAAAAATGTTGATAACACCTAAGAGGTTTCGGCTGCACTGCATGTCAATACTTTTTTTTTTGCTCGGCAAACGAAATTTTATTAATCTCAAAGGGGTACATCGAGGAAAAAACAAGAGATAAAAAGAACATCTCACTGAAAATAAAAGAGATGGAACATACAACAAAAGAAACGAAACTTCATCCAACAGAAAGTTGGATGAGGAACACCTCATAAGAGAACTATAATCTTAGCTTACGAATCCCATCAAGGTAGCCTTTAAAATCCTCCACCGTATATAGCTTGAGGTCGTGCTTGGTCTTCATCCACATAGCCACCCTGATTTTGATAAGATCTGCCACTTCCCAAACTTGCGTCGATGCATTATTGAAGATGTAGTCATTCCTCACAAGCCAGATCGACCATATAGTTGCAAAAAAACATGATTCCCATATGTTTTTTTCCAAATTTCGAAACCTGTTTACAAACCACCAACTAGCAAGAGCCTCCATCGATGAGGGGCAGACCCATTCAACATCCCACCACTCCGTAATTAAAGACCACACAGCCCATGAAAATTGACAATGTAGAAACAAATGTTTAACAGCCCAAGTAATCCATAATCAAAGACCTTGCGAGCTGAGTTACTAGAACTGGATGCTTTCCATCTGCTTGTCTTATGTTGGCATTCAATGTTTCATGTGGAATGATTTTGTGGTATTTTGGGCCGTCTTGTCGTCGGGCTCATTCAATTTTCATTGAATATATTTTCTTTTCTCTTTTTTTTCTTTCTTTTTTTAGGCCTATTACGGTACCTCAATCTCTATGGTCGTATTTGGTCTCGCCTCGATGTACCCTTTGTCGAATTCTAATAAAATTTTGTTGCCTATATAAAAAAAATCTATAATCAAAGACTAATATAATGACCAACAAAGGCTGGCCAGGCACTCCACATGACGATTATTCTAAACTACATGAGGATCTAATTTAAGGTATGAGTATATTTATCGAGCCCTCCATGTCCCCTCTCCCAACGACAAATGAGAATAATTGTATGTATTATGCAGTTTTATATTTGTAGATATTTTTAGCACACCGTTACAAATATCTGGAGCCACCATCGTCTCTTCGGGTGTTTTTTTATGTATAACTTTTCGGTCTTGAAAGTAATAATATTAACCGCCGGTCCATAGAGTTTTTGCTCAACTATGTTGAACGGTAAATGGTAATACCATACGAAGGGTTGTTTTTTCTTGGCCACGTGTGCATGAGAAATTTAATTATCCTTCACGAGGTAGCATGTTCGAATTTTCCGGAGACCAAACATTCCAAACCTTGGGGCTAATAGAAGATTTTTTTTGCTCGTTAACTTCAGGGCTCCGGAATATTGGTCGAGGTGAGCGTAATTAAGCTGGTCCAAACATCTGGTTATAAAAAAGAATGAACTGCTAATGTTGTGCGTATGGTGCGATTCGGATAAAAATCGAGATCTCTAGCGGTTTTGGCATAACCCTATTAAGTAGTACTAACTAAAAATTGAGATGCGTGTTTGACACAAAAAAATCTATTAATTAAGTACTAAAAATTGAGATCTCTTGTGGGTTTGACTAAAAAAATTGAGATCCCTTGCGGGTTTGACATAACTCTACTTTCGTGACTCGTGGGTATCAAAAATTGACACAACTCTAACTTATCAGTTGCTGCTGTATGACTTGCTCTGTTATTGGATTACCTGTAGGTGTTGTATGGCAGATATTAAGGAATTGGTTTGGTCTTTCGATTGACAAAAAAAATAAATAATGATTATGTATTGTTGGTTCGTCTCGACGAGAGCAATTAGAAAAAGGGTTCGTCTCGACGAGAGCAATTAAAAAAGTAAAAAATTATGATTTTTTCACAAGTATTTTTAGAAATATCCAAGAAAAATTCCAAAAAGTCATGTGAACTTTTGTAAATTTTTTTTTGATGATTATGTATTGTTGGTTTGTCTCGATGAGAGCAAATCAAAAAAGTAAAAGATTATGATTTTTTCACAAGAATTTTTGGAAATATCCAAGAAAAATTCCAAAAAGAAATGTGAACTTTTGTTAGCTTTGTTTCGTATTTTTTTGGATTACGTATTGGTCTCGATGTATAAAATTTAGAAATTAAAAAGTTATGAACAACTTAGAAAAGTTCAATAAAGACAAAAGTAATTCAAAATAGCTATATAGAACTGTTAGATTTTTTTGGATTATCTTCAAGATCGATTCATAATAATAATAATAATTATTATGACTTCTCTCGACAAGACAAATAAATAACTTAAAACAATTAAAAAATCAAAAACTAACAAAAATACTTTTTACATGAAAACTAGTGAAAAACAATTCTAGAATAAGTTAGACCAATCCCATTCCAAGAAAAGGATGAACTTGATGTCATTCATTGGAGGAGTAAGATTGGTACAAGATTTGAAAAAAGAAAAAAGAAAAGAAAAGGGTAAGGTTGGTGACCCTATTAGGCCCCGTTCCGCTAAGAGAAATACAAATAAATATTTATGCATATTTTGAATTAAAGGTAATGTATTACTCCGTATAAGAGAAAAATCTGTCTCGTAAAACAAGAAATAAATATTTAAATAATAAAAAACTAAGCGGAACAAAGCTTAGTCATCTAATCCTTCAAAATGTCATGAGTAGTCATGCGCTCCTCCCGTTCTCATTTTTTATGCTGCGTTCTCGTTCTCCTCGAATAATTTATGGAGTAGCCTATTTGTACTTCAATTTCATATTTAAAAATATGATATCTTATGTTGACCAGTTTTGCTTCACTGAGTCGGAAATCAAGATTATTTCCTCTTAAAAAAAGAGAGTATAAATTGCATTTGTTAACAAAAGAACAAATTGCATTTGTCAAAAACCATCTCGCACTTGCATAAATTTTTATCCAACGAAACCCAAAACACTAACGATATCATAAAAACACAAAGAGGCGAATTTAATTATGTCTAAATGCTAAAAGCGAGTCTCAAAACTCTATCCACACCGACAATAAAATTCGGCACCAGTGGTTGTTAGAGATTTAGACACAAAGTTGCCTTAAGGTTTATTCATCAGTCACTGGCAAAGTCTTTTTTTTTTTTTTTTACTTACCAAAAAAAAAAGTCAATCACCGGCATGCTCCTTAAAGTGACTCCACTGTCATCTACCATCCGGTAAGGAAAACAAAAAGTCTATAAATAGCAATGGCCATGTTCGTTTCACATATTTACTTTGTTTTAATTTTGTTTTTCAATCATTACCTTACATCTTTCTCTAATCATTATCCTATTTCTCCAATTATTAATTTCATTTCTCTCTCTATCTCTCCCCACTCATTACCCCTCTTTCCAATCATTACCCTATTTCTCTCTCCACCTATTACGAAAACTAAAATGCCCAAAGTTGCTAAACGAACAAGGCCAATACCTCTTGGGGTTTCTATATACGTACTTCCTTTTTTTCAGCTCTCACTCGTCCAGGTATCTACACTACACAGCAGCTTCCACTTTATTCCCATATTTGCCTCTCTCTCTCTCTCTCTCTCTCTCTCTCTCTATATATATATATATATATATATATATATATACATGTACATAGCTGATTTCAAACTTGATTCCAAAATTTTAAGCCCAACCCATAACTGATTCCAAACTTTATCATGTATCTTACTAAAGATATATGCACCCCAATTTGTAGGAAAATTATGGATTACAAGTTACAAACATTTTGCGGCCCGGAGGTACCCTCGGCCTGGTGGGGCCAGGGCCCCCAATTTTTTCTTTTCTTTTTTTGTGTATAAAAAAATTGTCTAACCAAAAGCTCACCTCTCAAATTTAATTTCATCACCAAAAATGAAAGACCGATCGATGATATATACAAGGGTTTTGAATTCCATTTCATGATTTCATCTGTCTTCTCTTCCTTCGCTAACCTTATCTCCGTCTTGTCAAAAAAAAAAGGGGGAGTGATTTTGCCACTCCTTTTTTTGTTAATGTCACTCCATTTTGTGTCTATATAAGATGATTTATTTTGTGAAAGAAGGAGAGTGGCATTAACAAAAAGGGGAGTGACAAAATCAATTCCAATAAAAAACCTCATCTCCGTTGCCGTAAACAAGTTTTACTCGTAATAAATAACGGTAACTCCACTTTGATATTTGGCAAAAGTACATAAACACCCCCCAACGATTACTTTGTCCCAAAAAGACCCCTCACATTTAAAATCGCCCTTACAGACCCCCTCAACTACTCTCCATTACACAAGTGACACCCTTCCGTCTCAGAATCGTTTGTGATGAACCCCCTCATCCATAAATCAGACGAAAATACTCTTGTTTTATTAGATGCATGCATTACATACATACACCCTCTTTAACCCTTCTCTTTCTCCTCTCTACAAATAGCCTCCAATCAAAACCCAAAACCAGCAAACAAATCTAAAACTTTTGAGCTTTATTGAAAAATACTCCCAACCAAAGATACCCATTTCATCTAATACTGAAATTTTAGTTCATATCTAACAGATTCATAAACACTACGAACATATTCAACACTCACTTATGAATTACATCCCACAGATCAGTCACGGTAGCCTAATAAACAAACCCAACCTCAAAATAAAATTCGCAATTCAAAAAGTTGCAAACAAGTATGCATGCTTGTTTATGTATAGATCAATTGAAAAAAATAAAACAAACCCAGTTTTCTAAATTTTTTAGCAAAATAGATCTAGAAATAAAGTAAAAAGAAGCCCAAAGATCAACGCTTTACCAGCGCAATAGACAAGCAAAAACCAACAGACAAGCGAAAATAATATAAATGTGAGAGGGTCTCTGTGGGATAAAGTGATAGTTGAGGGAGTGTTTATGTACTTTCGCCTAATATAAAAAGGGTATCTTAGTCATTTCCTCCATTTTGTTAGCGGAGTTAACATTTTTTTCATTTCCAGTAGTTTAAGGGGTCCGTATGGGTGATTTTAAATGTGAGGGGGCCTCCGTGGGCAAAGTGATAGTTGATGGGGTGTTTATATGCTTTCACCTTGATATTTTAGCATGTTGATATTTCAGCATGATATTTTAGCATGTTTTGGTCAATATTTTGTTAATTTGTGCCGATTATGTCACTTTCACTTTTAAAATTTGACAGTCTGATATTTTAGCATGTTGTCAACATTTCAACTTTTGGGGTTGCAACTTCAGTAATTTTTCATACCCTGCTTTTGATCAAGCTTTTCTCTCTTCTTTGGTCATGTTATGTTGTTTGAACTTCCGATAGGTCAAAATAGTACTTGATTTGTTATTTTCATATTGTGCTTCATGTATGGTTCGCAAAGATGACCATAGCAAAGAGCCGCTTGAATGAGTTTTTACTTTTTAGGGCATCACAGCCGCTCATATAACCCAATGTAAGTTCTTCTCACTGTAATATAAAGAGGATCAACGAACATATTTAGGCTTCCCGAAGGTATTTTGGGAATCGTACGTTGAGCATGAGTATGTGTGAACTGAAGTTCGTGATAGTGGGTACGTTAATACTCCAATCGTACGTTGAGCATGAGTAGTTGTTTGTGAGTACTGTGCTCCTCCCACACTCTCTATGTGGTTTAGTGGAAGTTTGTGGCTTTGAAAATCAGGGAATATAAATGTTTTGGTGAACCGTTATTTATAAGTGCTCAATTTTTGGGGGGCGTGAATATTCGGAGGTATTTGTGTGCATGCTTGGGAGATTGAGTTGTGTACTTTTTATGTGTGTGCGTCTTTGCAACTAGTTATGAATAGTGAGGATCAAACTTGAAGTTACGATTATGCTCACTGATGTAGTTTTCCAGGTTAAATTTAACGCCAAAGCACATGCGGAAGGAAAAAACACTTCAATATATCCTTAAAAATGAGATGCTAATCATTTGGATTTTTACCCTGGGATATTTTCGGAGGGCCGGGGACACTGTGACCATACTTTGCCGCGGGTGGGCCGATCGAGGTTTTTTGAAGGCCGGACTCGGAGATGCTGCATGTGACCGTACTCCGCCGCGGGAAGAGGTGAATTAACTTAAGTTTTTAAAAAGTTGTCAATGAAAAATTAGATAAATTAGATCCATGCCCATGCATAACTCGACACTTTTTGTAATTGTGGTGTTTGATATTGAGGACAATTAGAGGTCGGGCCACACGCGATATGTAAGCTTTCAGAAATTCACGTTCACCACACATACTCAGTGCTTGGCCGCCGCTGCCTGAATCCACAAGCCTTCCGAATTACTTCCAAAAATCCACCGAAAGATGATTTAGATATAGTTGAATCAATGATGTGTGTAAACTTCTTGGAGTTGTCATTGTATAGGTGGGGCCCGGAGTGCCCCCATGGATTTGGTTACACAATGCCACTCCCTGTGACCGCTCTAAAAATAGACTTACGGGTGCAATGTCGAATGCCATAAAAGACTTAATTGAAACCCTTACTACCACCAATTGGTTTTAGGAGAGATGGTAGAAAATGTTAGACTTATCCCACATCGCTCATCTAAGCCACCAAACTTGGTTAATAAATTCTAGAGACTACTCCACCTATAATCAATTGGTTTTAGGTCTCTCCAAGAAAATCTAACATGATATCAGAGCTAGGTCTTGGGTGACCTCACCTCTCATGGGAAAGTCTTTGGGTCTGTCACATCCACGTGCATCCGGGCTGCACGTGAGGGGGAGTGTTAGACTTATCTCATATCGCTCATCTAAGCCACCCAAACTTGATTAATAAATTTTAGAGGCTACTCCACCTATAATCAATTGGTTTTATGTTGGAACCCTCCAAGAAAATCTAACAGAAAAGCGGTCCCACAGTATATCAATGAGCGAAGATCTCATTGAACTCCCAAGACTCAAAGTACCGAACTACTTCCAATCTTATATCCCTCAAAATTGGCAGCTCAACAATGGTTACTCTTCACCATCGATCTCATGTTTCACACGGCTGCATGTCCATACAACAAAAGGGGCAACCCTACTGTTTTCCTTTTGCTCAATATTTTCACCCATATAATTAAAGAGCACAACCCTTCTCTTTTTATATCTTAAGACAAGCATTCACGTAAATTGAAGGTTGCCACCACTAAATGTGCCAATAAATTGGAAAGCTAATCTCATGAATTTGCCCCTAAATATGCTCACTCTCAATTACATAACAAGATTCCTTTCACTCTAATTTTACACAAACTAGCTAGTTTAAATAATAATAAAAATACAGACTTGATACAAATAAATGTGTGATTTGTCAATAGAATTGCCAACCAAATGGGAGCTCGACTTTTTGGACTTTACAATCTCCCTCTTTGGCACTTCCATGAAAAAACACACTATCGAAGAAGAAACAGTATCCCTAACTCATGCGACCACTGCAATCACAACTCAATAAAGCAAAGCATTAGAACCATAAGAATCTACTCCCTTTTTGTCGTGGAATGACAAACGAAGAACAGTGAGCCAATATAATCAGCATGAAACAATATAATGATAACAATAACCCATTGAACAATAGAACGAGTCACAAACAGAGCAACATTTACAACCGTTCGATCGTACTTTTTGTTAACTTTGTAGTCGTCGAATCAAATGAATATTTTCTAATGTATAAACCTACATAAATGTAAACGTTTTCCAAACGTCCAAATATGTTGACCAGTTGCTAGCATTAAAGAGAATTTCCAAGAGAAGACTAAACAATAAACATATCCCCTTCATTTTTCAATTGATTTTGATTCAATTTTGTTCCCTTTTTCGATGCCTAAATCAGTATTAATTGTACAAGTATATCCTACCTATCCTATATGACTACCTAAAAAGTTTAAATTCAAATTTTGTTGTTCAATTAAAGAGGGTTGAAAACTCTTATGAAAATGCTAACCATTTTTTTTTTCAAACTCTCACTACGTTAGAAGCATGCAAGTTTCACGACCTCTCGATCTCTATGTTGATTTCCCTTCGGCGGAGTGCACGTTATCCGTGAGGTTTGTGCCCGAATTCTCTTACTCCCTATCTCTTGGAACACGTAGCTTTGCGTCTTTTTAATTTATCTTTGATTTCAGTCAATTGGATTTTTATTTTGGCTTCAGGTTGTTGCAAGGAAAAATAGTTTACGGTCTACGAAAGTGATTAAGTTGGTGCTTTGAAGATGAAGGAGGAAGCTTCATTATACGGTTGGTGTTTGTTTTGATCATTGTTTGTGTCCTTACGGTGCTTCCTTGCATGTACAAATTTGTTGACACGTGATGGGAAAAAATAGTGGTTTTTTTTTTTTATGTAACCTTGAATAATAGCTCCCTAATTTTTTTAGCGATTTTGCATGCTTTGATTCCTTGGATAATATCTTCTATTGAGATTAAGCAGTCTTAATGTTGAGGGTGCATGAAATTTTTCATTATTTCATGCCAGTGCTTTTGAATTATTGCCTCCAGGCACGCGCACAGTTGCAGTACTCTTTCATTTTCAGACCTTTGAAGTTGGACCATTTTTCAGAATTTGAATACACACTCCTCGAACAAGGAAAAAAAATTACACACCTCGATAATTCATTTTAGTCATGGTCAAAAAACGTGTTGCGGCGATCTACTCTTAACCAGCAAGATATCTTCGGAATTCTTTGAGTAGTCTTCGTACTTTCGTTTGGTTGGAGAGAAAGAGATGTGTTCCAATTAATTGATTCTCCACCCATCTGTCTCTAGACTATGATTCCACTTGAAAGGGTTATCATATACTAGATGGATAGAAGAAAAGAACCGAAATTATTAATTAATTGCAGCAGAGTTGCTTAATTTAAACCAGTCAAATGACATTATTTTTTGGAAATGACATTACTGGAGTAGATTTCCCACCCCCCCAAGTAAATCAACGCTTTGAGTTAAGAGGTCACCATCCCGGTCCCCCGACCCCTCCGAGCCACCGCCTCCACACCAACCGCGCGCAGATGTCAAACCACCAAAAACCAGCCACCAAGCCGATCCGAACCGAAGCCCAATACCACGATCCTTCGCCATCTGCAGCCACCAAGCCAAAGGAGATGCACGCTCGCGCCCCACCACCAGAAAAAACAGAGCATACGGACGGACTGGAAGATGGACAGTCGCCGGAAAGCTGAAGAACCGCAGAGGATGAGAAAACTCCACCATGCCGTTAGGCCAACCGATGAACGCCCAAAAGCCAAGATCGGGGGAGATCTTGCGGCCCCGCCATCCACTGTCGCTGCCGCACCTACACGTTAGGAAACCGGCTACCCTCAAGAAGGTAACCGGAGGGCGAACGGCAATGGATAGAATACGGCGAAGAAAACGCGAGGAGACAATCGAAGAAGCGGTAGGAGGGAAACGAGCCACTCCAGGAGAAAGGGGAAAGGTTGAATGAAAGAAAAAGGGAAACAAAAAGCCTGGGGGAGGAGGGAAGAAGGAGCACCTCCCCCAGGATATGGCGGCGGAAAACCCTAACAAGAGTTAGAGAGGGGGGGAGACGAAAGGGTTGCTGCCGGGGAAAGAAATGGAAATGACCCAATTGGCCACCACTAAAAGCAGCATTAGAAGGGAAAAAAAGGAGCAAATAAAAGCAATTGGAAGGGACAAAATGGGAAAACAAAAATCAAGTCACACCCAAAACCTCCAATTAATTTCTTTTTTGGGAAAATTTCAAAATACCCCCAACTTTTACACCAAAATTCAATTAGACTCCCAACCTTTTAAAAACTTCAATTTTACTCCCAACGTTATCTTCCGTTAATCAAAACGCCCCCTTCCGTCCGAATGACTAACGGATTTCGTTAAAAGTTCTGGTAAATAGCGTCCCGATCGAATTTTGATGATCCGAGCCGCTCAATGTGTTCAAAACATGATTTTAAGGGTATCCGCGAGAAATCAACAGAAAAAATGATCGGAAAGGGCTTCATCTGAACAGTTTTTTACGTTATTTAACAGAGCTTTTAACGAAATCCGTTAGTCATTCGGACAGAAGGGGGCATTTTGATTAACGAAAGATAACGTTGGGAGTAAAATTGAAATTTTTAAAAAATTGGAAGTCTAATTGAATTTTGGTGTAAAAATGGGGGGTATTTTGAATTTTTCCCTTCTTTTTTCCGATAGGTAGGATATTTCTTTCATCATCTTATCTATTGGCTATTTTGGTTGGTGTGGCGTGTTGCCATTCTATGATCTGTTGGATGATCAACCATGCACTTCATCAAAATAGCCATAATTAATGGAAGTTCCTAACTTTTAACGTAGACTTTTTGCGACATGTTTGATGTTTCCAGTTTGTCCTAATGGCTAGGTGCGGCGGCGGCAAGTGGTGACGTGGTCGCAGGGTCGGCTCTGAGCCGAGACGAATAATGTGGCGGACTTAAGTCCCCCGAATTTAGAATCAAAACTAGGGCCTCAAATAGGTATAGCCAGATATGTAATATATATCTAATCTAACACTTATATAACAAATAAGCTAGCTAGCTAGCCAGCCTAGTGAAAAAGTTTAGTTCCTTTCTCCAAGAGGTATATGATTTAAGTCTAAGGGGCTTCTTTTTTTCTTCCCCATATGAATATTTTTTTTCCTCACAAGTTCGTCCTAGGCCCCGAAAATCTCAGAGCCAGCCATCTCAGAGTCGGCCCTGCATGGTCGCGAGTTCTCCCACCGACTGCTGCTCTTGGGGGTTTTCAGTTTCATACCTAACGGTAAGTGGAGTCCTTGCGATCGGCAGTCGGCGAGGCTGTGCTTGAGTGGTTGCAGATCGGGGTCTTGGTGGGCTGCAGTGGGTGGCATCGAGGCAGAGGTTTGCGGTGTCATATGGAAGCTTGGGTGCGTGTTCCTTGCCGTTTGTGAGGGTCAAAGTGTTGATTATTTCTTGGCGGATTTCCTCAGGAATCACGCATCTCGTGGCATTCGCAGCATTTGTGGATCGTCGATCTCGTCGTCTGGTGGTGGTTCGGTGCTCGGCCCTATCGATTATCGTTGGGGTTGGCGGTTGTTGCTTGTTGCTCGCGGTGGCTGTTTTCTAATGTGGCGGCGGTGATTAGGGTAGCAGGGTTGGGGTTTGGTTTTGGTTCTTGGGTTGGGCTTGGCCCGTTTGAGTCTTGCCATTTTTAGGGTGTTTTGGGCTTGTCCCAATAAGTGTTTTGTTTTTATCCAACTTTTTATTGGATTCTCATTTCCTTCTCCAACTTGATGTACCATTTCTCAAGTTTCTTAATAAAACTTTTATTGCCTATAAAAAAATGTATTTTTGCTAAAATACTGCAAAAGTACTTCAAATATTAATGCCTTGTTTGGATGCCGTTTTCAATAATTACTCTCATTTTTCTCTTCAATCATTACCCCTATTTTCAATCATTATTATCATTTACGGAGTATCTCTCTATTACTCTCCATTCATTACTCATATCTCCAATTATTACTCTAATTTCTCTCATCACTCATTACCCAAAAATCAAACTCAAAAATTCTCAAAAATCCATCCAAACACAGCATAACTCTTACGTGTCAAAACGTATTTTTAGAACAATTACAGTTTTCTAATGCTATATACACACTACAATTGCACCGATTCGATCACACTCCTCTTACATACATGTGGGTACCACATATGAGACCAATGTAGTGGATTTAACTATTTGTGAGAAGAGTGTGGTTGGA
Organism: Rhododendron griersonianum; assembly: GCA_018127125.1. NCBI lineage: Eukaryota > Viridiplantae > Streptophyta > Magnoliopsida > Ericales > Ericaceae > Rhododendron > Rhododendron griersonianum. The sequence continues at coordinate 46,860,079 of CM030789.1, read as the reverse complement.
TCTGTTCAAATGTGGTGTGTACCAATAATTTCAGTTCCAAATTTTTGATGTTTGACATGCATGGTCCATAGTCCATAAAACAAGAAGCTTTAATTTAGATACACATGTGATATGAGACAATCGAATAAACAATAGATGCTTATTGTATATGTAGAAGTTAAGAACTAATACTCTCTTCGTCCCACTTTAAATGTCTCATATGGGATTTTGTGCATTTCCAAACCTCCCAAGAAATATTTCTATGCGTTATTTATTTGATTTTCGTACACCAAATTAAGGTACTCATTGAGAACTTCAATTTTGGTGTAAAAAAAAAATCAAATAACACTTTAATTTGGTGTAAAAAAAATCAAATAATTAAATAATGCATAGAAATATATTTTGAGGTATAAAGATGCACGAAAATTCGTAGGAGATGGGATGAAGGGAGCAATAAAATTAGGAGATTGTAATAAAATAATCCTAAAATGGAAATTTTATGGTTTGTGATGAAACCCATCTCTTCTCAATGTGTGCATGTGTGGACAAAGTGCGGTAAATGTTTCACAATGACTGGTACGTATAGATATCGCATAAATTCCCCATATAAATATGGCTTCGAGTTTGAACTTTGAAGAGAGAGAGAGAGAGAGAGAGAGAGAGAGAGAGAGAGAGAGAGAGAGAGAGAGAGAGAGAGAGATGGGTGATCAGATATACTATCCAAGCTACACCTTAGAGAGAGAGATCAGCAACTTCATCAAGGTATGGATTTCAGTAGTTGTTTGTTTATGCTACTGCTATTTTTCAGCCAAGCGTTTCCCCAAAGGTATGCCCAGGCTTTTCTCATTCGTCCCTGTTGTCTCTCTCTTTTTCGCCCTTCCTCTCAAACTACACTCCGTCCACCTCGTTGGCACCACTGCTTTCGCCATAGCCTGGCTTTCCAATTTCAAACTCCTCCTTCTTGCCTTTGGCAAAGGCCCTCTCTCCGACCCTTCTCTCTCTCTCCCCTACTTCATTGCCGTTGCTTGTCTCCCTATCAACAGGATCCAGCAGCAAAACCCACCACCAAATTCACCTTCAAATCAAGAAAAATCACTAGATCAAGATGATGGCCACAACAGCCAAACCCCACCTCCAAATGGCCATAATATTGGAGAAAACCGGCCGTATAATCCCAGAATCACACAAAAGGCGGGACACACATCGGTTTGGAATTACGCTGTGAACGGTGTTCTTGTAGCCTTGCTTTTACGTGTTTACAAGTATAGTGACCACATACACCCAAAGGGCATGTTGGTCATTTACTGCATCCATATCTACTTGACGTTGAAAATCATACTTGGCACTGCTGCAGCCGTGGCTCGAGCCCTATTGGGGTTAGAGCTCGAGCCGCAGTTTGACAAGCCGTACCTCTCGACCTCTCCCCAAAACTTCTGGGGTAGGAGATGGAACCTCGTTGCATCCCGAAGCCTGCGTTCCACCGTATACGAGCCGGCCCTGTGCATATCGGCACGAGTCATACGCCGGAAATGGGCGTCGCTTCCGGCCGTCATGTGCACGTTCGTAGTCTCGGCCCTAATGCACGAGATAGTGTTCTACTATTTGGGCCGCTCGCTGCCGACGTGGGAGATTACATGGTTCTTTCTTCTCCACGGGGCGTGCGTGGTGGTGGAGATTTGGATCAAGAAGTTGGTTATGGGCAGGTGGGGGTTGCCTCGGTTGATCTCAACGCTGATGACCCTCGGATTCGTGATGGTTACTGGTTATTGGCTGTTTTTCCCGCAGTTGTTGAGGTGCAAAGCCGATGCCAGAGGGTTTGAAGAGTATGCATCGTTGGGAGGGTTTGTGAAGGACGTTGTTGCTGGTGTTGAGAAGTTGTTCTTGTTTACAGCTTGAATGGAATTGAGAAGATCTTAATTCCCATGGAGTTCAGTTCAATAATTATACGTTTCTAGTAATTAATTAAACAGTGTTTTTGGTCTCTGCCACGTGATGCCCCAAGCCTTTCCATACCAGACATTTGAGGTCCATGCACTTCTTTTTTTTTTTGTGGGTAAATTAGGCCCATGAACTTTATTTTTATGTTAGTCAAGAGTTTCTTGTTTGCAGTGGTTATGTTGTCATCTGTGTTTTAAGTTCAATATATATATATATATATATATATATATATATATATGAATTTGGTAATTAATCCGTCTTTGTTGCATGTATTTGTAGTTGTAGTTTCTCTCAAGTCTCATCTCCTGATCTTTTCTACACTCACTTTCTCTCTCTCTAGTAGTAATAATATTTCCAAACCTCTGCCTCAAGTATTTGAATACCGTATCGGCTAAAGCATCAATTAAGTATCGGTACCAGTGAGATATCGGGTACCGTCTCGGATTTACCGCTACACATTTTTAAATTAAAAAATAACTATTTAGGGTGGGTATAGATTAAAAAGTTAAGTAACTTATTTTTTGTCTTTATTTTGAAATTTTTTTTTTTTTTGCATTTGTTTGTTTTGCGTCAAATTTTTATGACTTACTGATTCAACTCGACAAGAGGAATCGGAAAAGTAAAAAATTATAATCGAAACTCATAATTTTTTGAATAAAGACAAAAATAAGACAAAAAAACATTTTTTTTATTTTTGTCTTTTTTAAAAAAATTATGAGTTTTGATCAAAATTTTATATTTTTTCGATTCCTCTCGCCGAGACGAATCAAAAAATCACAAAAATTTAACGCAAAACTAACAAATGCAAATTTTTTTAAATAAAGACAAATTAAATTACTATTCGACTTGTCTATCCAAATCCCCTCTTAGTTGGAGCATTAATAATGATAAGTAATTAGTATACAATACCCTTTTGGGCAAATTTCACTGACCTCCTCTAAGGTTTCTGACACATGACCTCCCCTAAGGTTTCTGAAATATCAGACTTCCCTTGCCTTTTCTGACAATATCAAATCTCCCCCATCGTTAACTTGCAATAGATGGTGTTAACTGCTGTGTTTAAAAGACCAAAATACCCCTAATAACAATGTCTGAGTAATTGTGCAAGACACGTATTTTTCATACTGTCTTTCACAAACATTAGTAAAACTAAATTCACCAAAATCAAGCTTTAAGCTTTAGGCATTTGTAAACATAGTTAATTAGTAATTACGAACCCACCAGATGCAAAACTAATGCCCTTGAGTTCTCCTAAACTTTTAAGAAAATAAATTGGTTTTGTCCTTATTTGAATTTTTTACGCATTTGTTAGTTTTGCGCCAAACTTTTGTAAGTTATTGATTCGTCTCGACGAGAGGAATAAAAAAATAAAAAAAAATACTTTTACCTAAGTGTTTTGAGAAATAACCACTTTTTAGAAAGAAAAAAAAAGTGAAATAAGTTGACTTTTTACGCCCTAAAAAAGAGTTATTTTCCAAAATATTTGGATAAAAGTAATTTAAATGTAAAATATTCTAATGCCCATGAGAACAAAACAATTTAGCCATAGCCTTTCGATCTCAATTGACTTCTTGAAATTAACCGAAATAGTTGGTTGTATTTTTAAGAGAACTGAAGTAATTACTTAACCCATTTCCCCTAAATTTTTGGGTTTTCTTTTGATATTTTTGTTCCTTTTTTTGAATTTTTATTAGATTTGATTAATCATCCGTCTTGACGAAAGGAGTTCGAAAAGTAAAATGTCATTACAAAAAGCAAAAAGTTTTTTACTTAGACGAAGAAAAAAACCAAACAGCTGGTATTGTTACTCCCTCCGTCTCTTATTTAAAGTCCAGTATTCCATTTTGGGCTGTCCCTTAATAAATGTCCATTTTGTAAAGTTAGTGGGTAAAAGTTGGTGCATTGTCTATTTTGTCCCTAAAAGTAGATTCCATTTTAAAAAGTTGATGCGCCCATTCGGTAGTCGTTGAGTTTACCAAACGGTCGTCAAATTCAATTATTTATTAACCGGACTACAACTAAAGATTTGCATAGTATAGCGAGGAAGTCCGAGTCGATCCACAGGAAGCTCGAATATAGCTTGTTCAGATTGTAGGCTTTTGCTTGACGATTTCCTAGTCCTAAAATTATGGGTTGCCCCAAGCGTAGGGCGGAGACCGATATAGCACAATATCCGGTAAGACCGGAGTCGAATCCACTAAGGACGGTGAAGTGTGTGCTGTGGAACCTCGGGTTGTAGAATTTGAAACGGCTCTTAGGTAGCCACCCCTTGTCGGTTTGATTGAGAGATAAACTAAAATAACGAAATTGATTGCACTATTCAGATAACTAAAAGGATGTATGGTCGTAGAGTTCATAGCACTCGTAATCAGTCCGGATTAGCCTGCTCCATTCAGCGTTCTTAAAAATATTTAACTTTAGTTTAGAAAAGATACCCCGAAAGATGCGAACCTTAATGGTCGACGTATACCCATGTGCAGCGAAGAATGAGTTTTGGACCCCCATTCCCCCGTTCACATGGGCTCCGACGATGCCCCGGGTTCGTCTAACGAATGTTCTTATTAACCTAAAATTACTTTTTCCATTGTTTGAAAACAGGAGCAGTACCCGAACTGATCACGGTGTGTTAATCACCCCGCGACCCTACCTATACGACTACTCACTCATTATTGAAAGAGAAACAAGAGAAATTCTAACTTGCATCATGCTTCTATTGCTTGGAATGAAAAAGAAATAAGATAAATCAATTACTTGAATACCAACGAACAACTTTAATGAAGAACAAAAATTAATACGAGTTACCGGAGTGCAAAGATCTGAACAAAATTTGAAAGCTTGAAAGGAAATTAACTCTGGAACGGAAAGAACAGAAATTAAAGCTGCTACGTAAAAGTGCGAACCCTAAAAACGGAGTTTAGAGGGGTATTTATACAAACCCCAAATATTCGGAAATAAATAGAAAATGAAAGAAAAATGACGAAACAAATTATTCCCGCTAAGCCTCTCGGTATCGATACAGGCCTCATGTGTATCGATACCCATCTCTCTGTTCATCACTGGATCGGTTTTGCACTGAGTTATATCGATACAGGACACCCATGTATCGATACCGAGCGTGTTACGTGGCCCGCGGAGCCTTGCATGGGATTTGGCCACCCAACGTCACCCGACGCCTCATGCTTCCTCTTTGACTTCCCATGTCGACGTCCAAAACAACCTCAAAGCCTCTAAATCCAATCTTGGCGTAAAATCCGCCTTATTACCTACGAAAATAACAAAAAAAAACAAAGGAAAGCACGGCATCAAGTGGATAATGGAATAAAACGCGCCTCTAACGCGCTAAAACAAAGGAAAGCACGGCATCAAGTGAGCTCTTTCGTTCTTTTGGCAAACACGAACCGAGACATCTCTCCAGAACCATGTGAGCAAGCACATGATCACCGGAGATTAACATCGGCAAGTTTTGTTACATAAAAGGTGAACCCTTCTCATTTTCCATATTGAACCTCAAGTATTTAGTTGAGAAAAACAAGATTAACCACAGTCACGAGGCGTTAATCACCCCGATGCCAAGCCTAATCGACTACTCACACATATTGAAAAGACTATAAATAAAGCTAAAAAGAGACATGAGATTTAATCGATAAAAACGGAAATAAACATAATTTTATAGAAGATCCTAACCGTAGTTACAACATTAACAAGCGAGAAAATAACATATGACAATTACCTTACGGAGTTCTTGAAGGAAATACACTCAAAAGCTTGAAAGACTAACAATGGAGTCCCTAGAAAGCAAAAGAAAGACTTAGGCCTAAAAAGACTAGAAATGGCCATCCTTTCTATAAAAGGCATACAAGCCTATTTATAGGACTTGCAAAATATCCCTTACAAAAGACTAAAAGGTCCCTAAAATATCCCAAAAACATTCCACAAGTGAAAACTTTTCATAAATGGAAAGTTGAAAAAATTAACAAAAATCTACAGATTTTTCCATGAAATACCGGTACTGGAAATGCTCCAGTACCAGTACAAGGCTTCAACGGGCTGGAAAAATTGATCTCTGGACACCCAGTACCGGTACTGGGTGTCGGCCAGTACCGGTACCCGCTTGACAGACAGATTTTTGGGCAAACTTCGTGGGCTCGCTCCGGACACTCCCGAACTCGGATTTGGGTATTCTTTGGACTGTTGGAAAGCTTATCGAGTCTACTTTCTAACTCAAGTGGTTTGGATCAAAAGTAATTTATACATCAAAAGATATGACGATTCTACCCTCAGCTAGTTAGAAGATGAGTAGTTTTGGTAAAATTCTCACTTCTCCTTCAATTCCCTTGACCCTTGGGCAACCCGAGCAACCTCTAAACCACCTCTTCATGACTCCTCGGGCACCACAATGTGGTGACACGTGGCCTTGAGTACTTGGTTGCACCCGGAGCATTCCTTGGCGTTCAAACGCGCCTTATTTATACGAATTACCTGAAACACACAAAAACCTACCTTACGTGCAATATCGCTATAAAAGCTAAATAAACGCAAGTTAAAACAACATAAAACAGGACTAGTCGCACCAAATATCTACAATATTGGGTGCTCATCAAAAGCTAGTGAATAAAAGTGTAATGATGATGGGTAAGTAGGAAAAGTAGAGAAAAAAGTTGATGTGAAATGTATAATGATGATGTCTTTTTAATAAGTTGGAATTACGAAGTAGGACACTTAAAAAGGGACGGAGGGAGTAATATTTTTACTGTCTCATATGAACTTTTTCAATTTCGGTCCACATTTTTTACACTTTTCTAATTCCTCTTATCAAGACAAACCATCAAACAGCTGGTAATTTTCTGTTTGGTGGGGTGTTCAAGTCAACTTTACGTTTATCTTAACTAATTTTGGGGTTTAATCCCACCGCTCATTTGCAGGGAGCCCAATTAAAATCGGAGTAAAACTCTATATCGATTAGGCCTAAACGAGTTGATAGCACATAAGAGATTCCAAACCGATGAATTTAGAAAGGAGTAAACTCTTAAGTCTCAAGCCTTGACAACTAGGCCAACTGATCAAGCACCTCCGGTACCATTATTTTCATATCAACTGGTAATGGTAGTACTCCTACATTTTTATGGATCCCATTTTTATGACATGCATTACGCAACCAATCTTTATAATCACATCTCATCTCTCTGTGTTTTTTTTTTTTAGTATTTCTTTCATTGAGCTTTTCCATATTAAGAGGGCATCATCGTGGAGCAATCGCACAAAGGTCCAACACAATTGAGCAAACCCAGTCTCTCCTATTCCTGCATCATTCATATTTCTACCCTCAAACCTAGAAACAAGTAAATTCAATCACCCACCTCATTTCGTCGCCCCAGATGATTTCCTCTTTCAATTTGCACAGGCATAGACTCAAATGGCTCCATCACCACCATCTCCATGACATGGCACAACCCACTGATCTTGCATTGAAATCATTCAGATCAAAGCCCGTCGTAAATCGAACATAGCTTTGAGATATGAGTCGACGAGTTTATGGTACTCTATCACTAATATCAAAGCTAAACTTCACCAATTTTAACTTTATGGTATTCTATTTTGATTCCCAAGCAGAATTGCTGGGTACATCAAATTTTTTCGAAACGGATTTTTCAAGGACAAGTTTGTGTTTTTTTTTCGATTGGCCTAAAGGTGAGTCATAAGGGTCAGTTCAAAATTTGATTGAATTAGAGATATGGTGGTGGGCGATGCCGTTTGGCTTCTCTCAAGTAGAAGAAGGAGAGATTTTGTTCTTAATAAGACATTAAAATTGTGAGGTGGGAGGGAGCTAGAGGAAGGAAGGGTAAAATAGGTATTGTATTAGTATAGAATGCTGATATCATCAGACATCAGCAGTTTCTGTCAAATTTTATGACAGAGAAGTAACGGAGGGGGCAATATTAGTATTGTCAGCAAAAGCAGGGGAGGTCCCTGCATGTGTCAGAGAAACCAGGTTAGTGAAATTTGCCACTGACTTGGTACCTAAAAACCACTGTAAAGACATAAAAAGAACGTGCAGACTCTACAAGCTAGGTTAGGTTAGACCTTGAATTTCTCTCTTCCCTATCATTTATCTTGTTCCCCTGTTTCTACTTTCTTCTACTTTCTTCTCCGGCGACGAGCAGGTTTTGTTTAAAACCAGTAAATCCAAATCTGCTGCAGCCCTTGTACCCAAACGAGATGACCAGGTACGGCGAAAAACATGGCAGTACGCCAGAATCGTCCGAGATTGGCTGGAAAGTTAGTCGGAACGGAATCAACAATTCAAAGTACCAAAATAGGGCTAAAATGGTACGTACCATACTGGCATCGGCCGATACGGAATGGTATTAACAACCTTGCTCCGCCTGTGTTTGAGAAATTCGCAAAGTGAACACCTTCATTTCTCTGCAAATTTTGGGATGTTTTTTTTTTTTTTTTGATCTGCAAAAGATGAATTTTATTAAAATGGGGAAAGGGGGAGGGGATCCAACAAAATGTTGGAAGATACATCACAAGGGCAAAGCCCAAATCACCCAACGGTCTACAAGGGTCCAAATCTAATAAGACAATAAAGCCCGACCCAAACCAGATAAAACAAACAAACAGCACCAGAACAGCCAAACCCGGTCCAAACCTGGACCGGCCCACCCTACCCATCCCACAGAACCCTAACTACTACGGCCACTCCACCCGTACAAACCACCGGCGATCCGCCTCGCCGTTAAGCCGAGCCAATCTCTCCCGGATGTAGAGATCGGCGGCAGAGCAAACCGGCCTACAGAGAAGCAACCGCAGCAGTCAAGGCTAGGGGAACAACCACCACCGACAGCCGCACCACTCCAGCAACACCCCAGCAACACAGACTCCAAACGGCACAAGCAGCAACCCAGAAGCAGCGATATGGCAATCCCTCGCCCGATTGAAAGCTCCGAATGATCGCCGACCGGACTTCGGCACACAAAGCGATCAGAACCCTCAGCCATGGGGGCTGCATCCACCCCACCACCACCGGATAGAGACCCACACCGATTGACGCCCCATCTTCACCGATCTTTTGAAATATGAACACCTGCAAAACAAACATTAGAGAAAAAGACTAGCTACACCAAACCCCCACACCACCGCTCACGCCGCCCACCAACACCGCCAGATCCAGAACCGCCAGACCCACCTCCAAACGGCCACCGCACTCGAGCCACCCTATGTCGCTAGACAGCCGGAGGAAGCCAGGGAGACCACCGGTAGGAGGCGACGGCAGCCGCCTCACCCTCCACACAGAGGAGGGCGGCGGCCCGAGAAAGAGCAGGAGAGAGGAAAAGTACAGGGATCGAAACTGGAAGGAGAGAGGAGAGAGGAGAGAGAGATTGCGGGAGGGAGAGGAAAGAGGAGACCGGGGGGAGGAGGGAGGAGCGCCTCCCCCCCGGTGGCGGCGGCGGCTGCAAGGAGCCCTAGGTTTAGAGAGAGAGAGAGAAAAAGTTAGAGAGACGGGAGAGTTTTTTATTGCAACCATTAATCCAAATTTTGGGATGTTGTTTTCCTCGAAAGTGAAAATTAATAAACAGTGAAGGCATGAGCGATTGTTCTTCTTGTTGCGAGTATGCCAGAACTCAAATGCAATCCGAATTTGCATTAAGGTCTACGTGCCTCAATCTGACTTCTGCTAACCCAAAGTGTAAGACCTTAAAAAGATTCGTGGTTTGCCTTAATGAAAATGATTTAAAATTTTCGTATTGTTGTGAAAAATGAAAAGAAAAAGAGACAAGATGAAACTAATCCAACTTCATTAACGGTTTAACGAAGCCAATCAGTACAAGGAATTGGAATGGATACTAGGCTAGTGTGGGCACATGCCCCAAAAATCGCAAGATTGGTGCGCCCTTTTTAAAGAGCGTGGCGAAACGTTCAATTCAGAGTCGTCACTTGGGACGTTTGAACGTCCGCCACCCAAAGAACCAAACTTGAAACGTAACTCTGTGTTTGATTTGAAAAAGACTATTGTTTTCGACTTTTCGGTCCGTCGTCACCAAAATATCTCAGGTTCGAGAGGGGAAGGTTTTTAAGGCACCCCTCTCGCCCAATCCGAAGATCGGTCTTTACTCGGACATTTGAAAAGCGTTTGCGATTCTATTTCATTAATCAAATTTTAGCCAATTAGGGCGGGAAAACAGTTTAAGGGATTAAAACAGTAACAAGTTTTGCAGGATGTGATAGATGACATGCTTGCTCGGAAACAATTAGAATAGGACAAAAGCAGACTTATGTGGGATTTGAACAGATTGGAAGCCACTATTTTGGAGTGACGTGTCCAGGAAGAGACCAACATGCACTGATCAAGTCATTGCATGCTGACCAAACCTGCGCGCGTCAATCCATAACCCGCGTGCGCCAATAGGTTTAAACCAACAGCTCTTACTTTCATCCCTCTGGGCTCTGGAAGGACTAGTGCACACCTAGGATGAACCAAACAGTTTAATGGCAGATTAATATACAGTTACTGATGATTGAACGGGCTTGGAAGCCACTAAAAGAATAGTACACCCCATAAACAGTATGAGGATATAAAACAATGGCTTAAGGCCAAGTTACCCATGTAAAGGCCACTCATTGGTCAGAAATGAACCAGCGCGCGCGGGTCACCCACTATCGCGTGCTAGTTTGAGCCATCCTACCAATGTTTGGTTTTGCCTGTCCTGGATTCTAGGACATGTCCAGAAAGACCCTAGGGGTATTCCATTGAAACATGAAGAATTATTGAAAGACAACTAGCAATTCTATCATAGGAAAACAGTAAATTGTTTTTTTTAACATGCTCACAGTGGTGTATGTACAAATATTAACACAAAATAATAGGATTCCCAATCCTCACGCAAGATTTGCGCACGTAGCCACGAAGTGGCGCGCGCGAGCTATGGACCGACGCGCGCTGGTCCCCTGTAACACAATTTTTAAAATCTTACTAGCTTTAGAGCCAGAACTGGTATTGATTACCAGTGTTGACCCTGCCAGCCCCCTTTAAAGATCAGAACAAAGTATAGTAGGTTTTTATACCTTTTGATTTTTAGGTTTGAAAGGTGGTTGAGTTTGAGGGTTGATTGGATGATGTTTGAAGGGTAGTTGTATATTGGTTGATCAAAGTGAGTGATATGTTGCTTGTTGGTAGCCTTCTTTTGCAAGAAAGAGATGAACAAGGGATGACTTGATGAAGAATGCTGTAACCCCTTTGAAGTATGAGCAGGGGGGGTATATATATATAGAGGAAGAGAGTGAGAGAGACGAACCCTACCAGCCAAGCAATGGCTGGTAGCTTGGAGTCTAAGTCTCCCCTCTCATCAAATGAGAGGAGAAAGGGTGATGGGAGAGGTGTGAGAGGGGGAATGAACATTCCCTACCCATAAACTGTTGCTCAGACGAATTTAGAAGCTTCCCTGTGCCCCAAAAGTCCTCTTGATCTGGGCTAAAATAGGCTGGAGAAAGGTGATGGGACAAGGCTTAACCAGCGCACGCCAGTTATTGACCTACGCGCGATGATCCAACTGCCCTTGCCCTGGTCAATGGTCAAAAGCTGACCATTGATCAACAGGTGGCACATGGACCAGCGCGCGCTGGTTGTAAACCAACCGTGCAAGTAGGGTTCTGGCTTGAGTTGGCTAGGCTTAAAAAGAGTATCGAACACTCAAAAGCTCAACCATTTGACATTCCCAGGGTGTTCTTGATCCGTTTTATCATTGGAGAATCAAAAACCAAAAGTAAATTAATCCGAAGACCTAGATTGGGGTGGTGTCTACAGCTAGGCTAATATGGATACTCAACGGATTGAGTGGTAAAAGATGGCTCCTACTTTGCTAGAAAGTAAATATAATTGAGTTGATTTGAATAAGCACTGAGCTTAGTTGGTGCTAGACCATTTACTAAGTCTTCATTTCTCATATTTATAGGCAGAGGTTTGAGGCTTAAGTTGCTTTCACGCTTGGCGCCAAACGTCCCATACCTTGCTCCTTACTAAAAAATAACGACTATAGGAGCTCAAGGCTTCTATGGGAACTTTCCAAAAAGGAGTCATGGGGACTTGACGCCACACCTTCTTTTCTTCTTCTCCTCACGCGATGTTTGCTCCATAATTGTGATTTTATTTTTACCCGTTGATTGGGTGACATGTGGCATGGAAGAGAGTGATATTATTGGAAATTAAAAGATGACTCTAGTTTGCCTTAAAACCATGGGTTTAAATTAGGCAAAGTCGATTGAGTGAAATAAAACCATAAATAAGGTTTTTAAGCGTTATGTTCCTGTCGACTGGCCTGTCGATTAGCCAATATATGACTTATTTCCGTTAACAATTAAGTATTATTAGACTTGTTTCTATTGGCAGTTCACTTACATGTGTTAAAAGGAGATATATGCAAGAATCCTCATGATCATGGGTGACAGTTTGCCCAGCAATATATGGAGCAGTTCAACAACATGGAAGTTATTATTATTTTTTTATTTTTTATTTTTTGATCATAACATGGAAGTTATTTGTTTCACTAATCGTGGAAGTGATTCAAAGGCGTAATATTAGGAAGATAACTGCCATCTTGAAGGGAGTATTCAAATTCGAATTGAAGGAGGCCTATTTAAGTATGAATCAATAGCAGTTTGAGGGACACAAACAACGCCAGCAGGCCTTTATCTTTTCTTTTTTAGGAGTAGGAATAACTGTTAAGTAAATTGTGCTCTGTCGATTAGGCCACACCCTGTCGATTCTGTACTTCTACTTGGAGATTCAATAAAAGTCTCTTTTATTAAGTCTTCAATTCCATTCCATTTCACCCCATATTACCACGTTTGCTTCCAAAGAAGTCCTGAAACACGGCTAGGAACCAAACTCCACTTCACAAAACATCCACATTCCAGCAAACACAAGATTCTATCTCTGTCGATTGGCTCATCCCTGTCGATTCGATAGAAACAAGGAAATTTAGTAACACGCGCCCACCAATGAATCATGGGAACTCTTCAAACGCTCTGGCTTCTATGGGAACTTACCAAAAAAGGAATCATGGATCAAGAAGTTGGTTATGGACAGCTGGCGGTTGCCTCGGTTGATCTCAACTCCGATGACCGTCAGATTCGTGATGGATACTGGGTTTTGGCTGTTTTTTTCCGCAGTTGTTGAGGTGCAAAATTGATGCCAGAGCGTTTGAAGAGTAGGCATTGTTGGGAGGGTTTTGTGAAGGACGTTGTTGGTGGTGTTGTGAAGTTGTACTAGTTTACAGCTTGAATGGAATGGGAAAGATCTTCCCATGGAGTTCAAAAATTATTGAGAGTTCAATAATTACTCGAAAAAATTATACCTTTCGAGTAATTATTTAGTGTCTTAGGGCACCGCCACTTGGTGCCACAAACAATTATCTACTATCAGGGACGGACCCACACGGGGTCCCATGGGGGCACGTGCCCCCACTCGATTTTGTAAAATTTTAGTAACAGATTAATTATTTCAATTATATTCAATAAATTTATGATAGTTTTCCAATAAAATCACTCTAGATTATCTTTTGAGAATTTTTGTCCGATCTATTTCATAGAGTACTAAATTTTACATCATCTTTTGTGCGAACATACTCTTTTCTGTTAATTATAATAGGAAATAGCATATATACATGCTATTTACCGGCAAAATATGTGTTAATTAAAGAATTATACACATACAAGTTAAGTTTAGTAATTTGTGTGTTCCCACTAATGTAAACTCCCTGTCTAGTTGTAGTGGAGTGCATACACTTTATTTTAAATTCCACCACGATGCATGTGTACGTGGTGGAGAAGGAGCTCCTGAGACACCAAGTGGCAGTGCATGCATAGAATGATTTTCCAGAGATATATATTGTGGCTTATTTGTTAATTTGTTGCAAACATACGATGCGAGATTGCGTATTTTATTTCAACGAAAATGATACGAGGACCGACCACCGCCGGACCGAAATCGTACAGACGGCCGCGGCCGGCCGATCCGAGCCGTGTAGGTGCTCGGATCAAGCACCCTATTTTCGTGTATATATACATGCATGTATATATACACGAAAATAGGGTGCTTGATCCGAGCACCTACACACGTCGGATGCCGTTGATTCCCGCGTGGGCCCCCTCGGTTTTTTTCGTGTATATATACATGTGGCCGCGGCCGTCGGTACGATTTCGGTCCGGCATTCCGTCGGTGTACATAGCACTACTCTTATTTCAAATGGTAAAGTCAACTCCATTTTAAAATTGTACTAACTCTTTGTATATTACCTGGGGCAACACTTTAGAATTTTGTTTTGAAATGGCTGCTGTGTTTGGATGAATTTTTAAGAAATTTTTGAAAAATTTTATAGGGTTATGAGTGGAGAGAAAAATGAGAGTAATGATTGTATGTAGAGGTAATGATTGAAGAGCGATAGAGAGAAAAATGAGAATAATGATTGGATATAAGAGTGAGTAATGATTGAAAGCATGGATAATGAGTGCGTTTTGAGCACGTTGAGAATTTTTTTTAAAAAAACAATCCATACAAAGCCTTGTTCTGTTTATGCATTTGTAACTAATTTTTTGGTGGTTCAGTGGTAAAGTGTTTACTCTTTCACATAAGATACTTGGGTTCAAGTCTTGGTAGGATACTTTTTCCGTGAAAAAAAAAAAAAACTAATTTTTTTTCTAGTAGTTTAGAAATCATTAAGTTCATCATTTGTTTCCTACGTTTTCCAGTCTTCTCTCTTTTTTGGCCTGAATGATGTTCAAAATGTTGCTTTCTAGGTCCCCATTATACCCCGTGTCTGCAGGTCCTTGGAGAGAGAGAGAGAGAGAGAGAGTTGCGGACATTACATAGAACTTGCAGGCAACTCGATTCATTGCTTTGACAAAAAATACACCTTGAAAAATGTTGGTGATATCTCAATAATTTACACCCAAAAAAAAAATTACAATGGACAAATTAACCGAGTCATAGAAATCTCGCTCGCTCTAAGGAGATTCAAGCCTTCTATGGTAACAAACTGGTGCAGTAGAAAAACTCTGACTCGTCCCCTCAGAATAAAACAACCCAATAATTTATCTTCTGGTTCGGACCTACTCTGCACAAGTAGGAAAATCCAAAATTTCACAAATAAAACA
Source organism: Rhododendron griersonianum (assembly GCA_018127125.1). Classification (NCBI taxonomy): domain Eukaryota; kingdom Viridiplantae; phylum Streptophyta; class Magnoliopsida; order Ericales; family Ericaceae; genus Rhododendron; species Rhododendron griersonianum. The sequence continues at coordinate 46,845,010 of CM030789.1, read as the reverse complement.
CCCTTACACTTTGCCCAAGACTCTCACGTTCATATTAAAAACTCACAGACTAGTTTTTAGAGAACAAAGATGGAGGGGAGAATTGAGTATGGAAAAAGCTAAGGTCATGTTTGATAGCCATTCTATTTTCTGTTTTCATTTTCAGAATTTTCAAAAATTAACTTTGAAAGTTGTTTGGTGCACTATTTCCACTTCCAAATTTTGATAATCACTTTCACTATTTTCACAATTTGAGGAAGTAACAAAACATAACTTTCACTATTTTTAGAAACAAAAAATTCTGGAGGTCCTTTTTTTTATTTCCTTTTCACACACACTATTTCTCTCTCTCTCTCTCTCTCGCCAAATATAGCTCTCAAGAAATTCACTCTTTTTTTTTTTGTCAACGGAAGAAGCATACTCATTCATAAAAGCCATATGGCATCTACATATCACCGGAACACAGTTCAAGCCATATGGCACTAATAGATTCACACCCAAATACAGAGATACAGAGACACAATCAAACCATAAAGCTAACAATATACAGGAAAAACAAAGAGACGAAACTAATGTCTAACGCCAAAGCAAGAGCCATCACTCATTCCACACCGTTATCAACAAGGATTGGATGGTTTTTAACAAATGCAATTTGTTCTTCTGCTTAAAAAATAAAAAGTCACTCTAGTACGTGCCAGTCCCAATTTTAAATGAAGACTTTTTTTAAATTCAAACAACAGTAAAAATAAATTCCTAGAGGAAGAAGAAAATTTATTGCAACAGAGCGGGGCCTGTTGCAATAAATTTTTCCTCGAGGAAGAAGAAAACATCATTCGAAGCTACAGAATGTAACCATGGGAGAAAGTCCTCTCCTGCCAGGTAGTCGTCCTATCATCCAGCAAAGCATGTTTAGTCACAGAATGAGCTATCCTGTTGCAGTCTCGTTGCACATGTGAAAAAGACAAGAGTAAAAAAGAGAAGTGAGTTGAATGCAATCAAGGACTTAATGATACCTGATCGAGCTGATTTTTTGCATAGTTGTTCTACTGGACAAGTTCTACTAAGTGAACGTTTTCAATCATTGGAGCAAGACTAGAGCGTACCCCGCAAAGCCGGGACATCACCGTATTGTCCCTTGGAGGGCACAGCATGGCCCCTCAATCCGCAGAACGGGGCCTAATAGGGTCACCAACCTTAACCTTTTCTTTTCTTTTTCTTTTTTCAAATCCAACTTCTCTTTACCTTCCAAATTAAATTAGAAATTAATTGAAACTACTTGCCGCAGCGGAATTCACAAGAGAGATTAGTTGCGTACTACTCAAATGAATGATAGAACTCGAATCCACGAGCAAACCTTGCCCACAAGGAATAAAAGAGAAAAAATCTGAATATTGTTAATAGAAAGCTGCATAAACATTAGGTTACAACTCCTTTTATAGGAAAAAAGACGTAACCCTAGCAAAATCCTAACTCAAAAACGAAAAGTCCCAAAATTTGGGGAACATAATAAAATTGGAAAATGAAAGAAAAACATTACTTTCCCAAAAAGAATCAACTTCTACGGAATTATACGCTAAAAGTTATTAACGAAACAAATATTGCCTAAAACGGCAAAAACGTCCGATTGGAAGCCTAAATGAAGGAATTAGGCCGAAAAACACCTTCGATGAGTATTGACCGCAGCACGAAAATAAATCAACCCACCAAGTTTGGGCCCGATCCGAGCTCGTCCGAAAGTTGCCAAATCTAGAAATTTGAAATTAAACAACGTTTGGGCTTCCGATGCTTCGACCGGTCTAATTGATCATGAAATTAGGCCTCCACGTGTTCTACATCACTACTGCAACTCAGTTTTTACTCTCTACGAACGATCCTAGACTTAACCACGCTATTCTTTAGAATAATAGTTAATTCCTTATTTTATGAACTATATTTTTGGTACAGAAATGGCATAACAGCTTTTAATGAATGCAACTTGTGCTTTTGTTTAAAAAAAAAAAATCATAATATGTGCCAGCCCCAATTTTAAATGTAAGACTTATGGTTGAGATATTTGTGTCGGAGATTTCTGCTTTAGAGGGCTAAGAGCTGCTATAATAGCAATGGTTTTGTCGTTTCTTCCACCTACCACCTATGTTTGTCTTCTGAAGATGGCAATTTGATGTGTTCTGTGTTAGGCTTGCTGTTTTTGGAGCTTCTGATGCTATGTCAGAACTCACAATGGGGTGATATTCAAGATGATGAGGTAGTGAGGATGTCTCTAACTGGACTGTGAATGGAAGCTTTCCATACTTTTCGATTGTGTTTTGGTTCTGATAGGTTTCGGGACTGCTATGGACCTACTGTACTGTGTTTTTGTTTTCTCCTCGACTTCTTGTTGGAAGTTTTCCCCCTCGTTTCCCCTTTCTCCTTCTCCCCCTCTTTCTCCCTCGATGTATCCATTATCGAGTTTTTCTAATAATATTTTTACCGTTTCCAAAAAAAAAAAAAAAAAAATTAATGTAAGACTTTTTTTTTTACACTATGTACAGTAAACTTTTTTTTTTTTTTTCTGTGGAGTAAAAATTATTTTTATTGCAATAGAGTGATGCCGAGGGCCCGAACATCATTCGAAGCTACATAACGTAACCATGGGAGAAAGTCCTCCCTTCAGGTAGTCGTCCTAGCATCTAACAGAGCATTAACAGAATGGGCTATCCTGTTACAGTCTCATTCCACATGTGAAAAAAGACGTACAAGAATAAAAAAGAGAAGTAAGTTGAATGCAATCCAAGACGATCGAGTCACAGTCCGTAAACACAGTACTAGCTTCCCTCCAGCGCTTGAACTACTTGTTTTGCATCACCTTCCACTTTGATTCTGGATAGATTTGGGAGAAAATATAGCCTTGAAGTTCTTCATAGCTGCTCCAATTATAGTTCCATTCGTATCTCTAGCAACCATGTCTACACTCCCAGCTCTCCTTAAGTGGTCTTTTTAAATTCCCATGTCTATATTCTACGTGAGACGTGCGTGCCAAATTCTTAAAGAAAAATTTGGTTTATTTTCCGAAATATTGGCCCGTTAATTAAAAAAACTAGAAAATATGATCAAATTAAAAAAACAAAAAAAACAAATCAGCACAGCAGGTCCAAGTATAACTTAAGGAAATATTCTCTTAATCGGACGGCTACGACCTTAGCTTGATGGCGATCAACGGCTGTAGAGGTGCTTAGGTTTGTATATGTAGACAAAAATTGCTTTGTTTTATAATGTAGATAGTACTTATTTGGGAGATAAATGGACATTGGAATATTAAGTATAAAATTCATATTTTTTACTTTTGACCACACGTTATTATTAAGTATAAAATATAATAGGGAAGTAAGTGGACATATGGCCTACATTTCCGAATCAGTCAAGCAAATTTGGTCTAAAATATAAAATTGAAGTACAAATATCTACTCCATATATTAGTCGAGGAGAACGAGAGCGCAGTGTGAAAAATGAGAACAAGTAAACGCATGACATTTTGAAGGATTCGATAACCAAAAGTATTGAGATCTCTTGCGGGTTATACATAACTCTATTAATTAAGTACTAAAAGTATTGAGTTCTCTTGCGGGTTCGACATAACTCTAATTAATGTCGTGCCTATTGAAAATTGAGATCTCTTGCGGGTTTGAGTAAATTTAGACCAATCCCATTCCCATTCCCATTCCGAAAAAAAAATATGAGGAAATAATTTTAACTCATCTAAGGGTCTTTTTCGGTTGGAAGAAGTAGCAAATAAATTAATTTGTGGGTTATTTTCAAGGTCAATTCTAACCGATGCTCCTGGGGCAACGTATTAACTGAGGTAAAAATTGATATGCACTTGAAAGGACAACAATTAATGACGTACATGGGTAAATTAAAGAGTCCTCCAATTAGTCTCATTAACGACCGACTAGTTTCAAACAGGGTCAAATCTACCCCTGTATCAAATTTTTTACTAGCTTTGTATTACTTATGTAGTTTGGTTATAAAAATTCACAACTATTAAATAATACTCCATGTTTTATGAACTGATTTTTTCGGGTTCTTAATTTCTTTGTTAGTAAGGTTGAGGAGGATAACAATGGGTAGTACCCAACTCAAAGGCGTTTGGTCAAGTGAGTATGAAAAAGCAAATAAATGATTGAGTACTGCTATAGGGACCGATGGTCCCATACCGAAATTGCACCGACGGCTGCGCCGGGCCATCTCCGGCCACCGGACAGCCGATCCGAGCCGTCCAAATTTTAAAAAAAAAAAAAACCTAGGGTGCCTACGCGGGAATCAACGGCATCCGATGTGTGTAGGGTGCTTAATCCAAACAACCTGTTTTTCGTGTATATATTGGTCGGTACCAATATCATTTTTGTAAAGGATTCACCTCCATGAGGTCGCATGAATGAATCCCACAGAAGACAAAGCTCCAAATCTTGGTGCCACTAAAGGGTTTGTCTGGTCATTAACTCCAGGGCCTCGGAATTAGTCAAAATAATATACTCCCTCCGTCACTTTTTAAATGTCCTGCTTCGTAACTCCAACTTATTAAAAAGACATCATCATTATACCTTTCACATCAACTTTTTCCTCTACTTTTCATACTTACCCATCATCATTACACTTTTACTCACTAACTTTTCAAAATGGAATCTACTTTTAGGGACAAAATAGACAATACACCAACTTTTACCCACTAACTTTACAAAATAGACACTTATTAAGGGACAGCCCAAAATGGAATACTGGACTCAAAAAAAGGGACGGAGGGAGTAATGAGTAGTACCCATCCCGTTCTCTAATTAAATATAGCTTGTTTTTATTTTCTGTATTTTTTAAAATTTAGATTCATCTAAATAATATTAAGGCATAAATTAGTTACGGGAACAAGAGAAGAACACATGCACCTATGACCTACCTAAAAAAAATTCCCTCTCCTTGTAGCCAACCAAAAAAAAAACCCTTTCACCTACCTAATTTAAATTTTTAAAAAGGAAATGAGGGTAGTATTGTCATTAAAAAAAAGCATTACAAACATTTATGGGTAGTTTAGAAAATAGTGGTGAAAATTAATGTTTTGCTTTGTGAGTACCCATAAACACAACTCATGGGTTTAGATACATTTATTGCACCTAAAATATGTATTGCCGATAAAAAAAAAAAAAGAAGTAGGTATTACCCCATGGGTACTTATTAGTGGGACCGTATTTTCAAAGCCGTTTTGGGACAGAAGGGACAGAGAATGTAGAGGAGGTTCTAGATTCCATTACGGGACGGATAACTGAGGTTCTAAAAAGTTTCTCACATGAACGTACGCTGCCCTTACAAGGCGTTATTCGATATGGACCCAACTAAGGCACCGGGAGCAGATGGGATCGATGGGATAATTGCATGTCGATCTCCTTTACGGTTTAGAACGGATCGAGGTTACATCGTCGACCCAGTTCAAGTGATATGTGGAAGAATTAATGCTGGAGTGTTTAAGTCCACGGAGAAGACAAATTCCTATGTGCTTGGGTTGTTTGCGACTATATGTTTAATATCTGGAAAGCTCGGAATGAATAACTCCGACTGGTTCGTGCTTAGAGCCTCATCTTTCTTTTTCAGCCGGTCCCAAGCCTGGATAAAAGAGAAGGATTGTGCGTTAAGTAGCTAATAGCAAGCACATAAAAAGTTCACCAGATCTTTATGACATGAATCCAAATACGAGACAGGATTAGAAATGAAACGGTTCGTGAGATGGTAGGTGTAGCACCTACAGAGGAGAAGTTGTGGGAAAATAAGCTAAGGTGATTTGGGCATGTCTACCGTAGATCAAGAGATGCATTAATTAAGAGGGCGGATTGAATAGCTTTGGATAGCAATACTACGGGGACGGGTAGATTTAAATTGACATTAGATACTATTGTGCACAAAGATATGAGTATTATGGATTTGTGTGAACAAGTAGCCCTTGACAGAGTTCAATGGAGGAAAATGATTCATGTAGCCGATCCTAAGTGATTGGGACATAAGGCTCGGTTTGGTTTGGTAAAGTTCGGAATGAATGGGTGTTTCAAGGGAACTGGGTTAGTGAATCAGTGATTGTATATGTCCAATGCAGTGCATGATTTCAACGAATTCTGCGCCCTATTATTATTGAAGGATATCAGTGATCCGCGTCCGACACCCGCACCGACACCAACCACCTGGTCTCCCCCAAGCCATGGCTAGCTGTTCAAGATCAATGTAGATGCAGCTAGCTAGGGGCGGGGGAGTGGGTCTGGTAATTAGAAATTCATACGGGAGTGGGTCTGGGAGTGGATCAAGGTAACAAGTTTTTTTTAAACAAAAATTGGTGTGCAGAAGTAATTTTTTCCCTTTTTAGAATTGAGCTCCCGTCGACTGATACCCTCCAAATAAAGGGTGAAGAGAGGTCAATTTCTTTTGTTTTTCAGACTCCACTTGCATTTTTGAATATACTTTAGCAAATTTTCAATACATACCTTCACATTTTTCACCACAAATACAATTCCATTACCCAATAGTAGTTTATCTGAAGAGTTGTCACCACCACACGTTCGCTTCTTCGAGGCCATATTCAATTATGAACCAAGGCCACCCAATGGATATGATCAGATGATCATTCACAATGGCACATAAGCCGCACATTAGACAAACCACATCCCAAAACTTTCAATGCCCACTAACTCGATGCCTTCTTCAACAACCAAGTATCGAGAGCCAGTGGCGGACGTATGATTTGTGTGCAGTAGGGCCCGAATCCTATGTATATTCATTTTGATAACAAAAAAATACATTTTGTAAGTATATAATGCTACATGCCAGGTCTGAGGAGTGATTATTGTGGGTATGTACGTAGCCACAGTCTAGCTTTATACACGAAACCTAAAAAGTGATTAATAGCTTGAAATTTTAGGGATTTTCATCTCACCTGGATATTTTAAGAATTGTTTTCCCTCAAGGGACTTGTAGGGGAAAATCACATAGAATTTTCCATATATAATTAACCTAAAAATTAGTATAACATGCCAAAATATTTGGAGTTGTGCAGGGGCTCGAGTCCCCCCTTGTGGAGCCAAGAGTGCCTAGCAATGTTGCCATTACATTCAAACAGGGAACAACATAAAATGTATTCTCATTAGAAGATCTTGTCATCACTCTTTTGCTTCTATATTCTTTTTCTTCAAATAGGGAGAAACAAATAAGAACATAAAAAATCGGTTTGCACAATTGAATCATGGTCAAATTCCAAACACCATTGTGATGAACGGGCACGTACAGTTTATAAATGTGATGGACATATATATAACAATAATGTTAGAAAAAATATCATTAATAGGAAAAAAGAACGCCAAATAATTTGCCGACGTATTCTATTTGTAGTGAATTAGGCTCCATTTGTTTTGGAGTAAAATATTTTCGGGTAGATGTTTTCTCCGTATCTACCGTTGTTTGGTTGCATAAAAGTGAAGTTAAATATTTTCCAAGGAAAATATCTTCCATGAGCTTTCTCCTTTACCATTCCGTAAGTTGTTTTTGGGATTGGCGACTGTGCACTTCACCAAAACATCTTAAGTGCAAAAACTATTTGTTATGACTAAAACGATCATAATCCAAAACTAAGCATTAGATTTACACATTAAGGGAACACTTACGTGTGAGATGGTAGAAACTGCGGCACGATTGGATTCTGGGCGGTGGGCAATAGCTGACGAAGAACTTTCTGGCCGCCGCAAGAGGGTCGTCTGAGGGTGGGGAAGCCGTGGACTTGATGGGCTTTGTGTTGGGAAATCGGAGCCTCGCGCTCGGACTCACAACGAACAAAAACACTACAGGATCTTGGAATACTATCGTCACAGAAAACAAACCAGAGAAAAGGAAGAGAAAGAGGAACAGAAAAACAGAACACACAGATATACGAGGTTCGGCAACTTGCTTACGTCCCCAGAAGCCACACCAGTCCACTATGAACGAAAGAAAACGAAAGATTACAAGTCTTCTCCTTCCTCTCTGAGAAAAGTTTTCTCTTGCACTCTCTCTCTCACTAGAAACCCTCTCTAGAAATTTTCTCTCTCTTTGTGCTCTCTAGCAAACTGCTCAAAAAATAATGAATACAGTAACTAATATTTATAGGCAAACCCTAAGTGACAGTTGGACCCCTCCAACCAACTTGGGCCGCGGCCCACAGCCCATCCGGGCCGCGAGCTTGCCTGTTGCGCGTTACCTGCCGCGAGCCTGACCGCGCGCCTAGGAACTCTCCGCGCTGGTCCCGAAACTCTGTTGCTGAAAGTTGTCTGCATCCCCAACACTTTGGTGCGACAGTCGGATGCACTTCTTTGGTTTGGAGGTGCGGGAATTGGACGTTGGTTGGTTTTGAGCTTGGGTGTCGTTCGCAAAACGATGCTCGCACAGAAGATGACGATTGACGCAGAAGGCGAAAGGGGAACGGTGCATTCCGGAAGACGATTCAGAACATAAGGCTAATTAGGGGTTGATAAGTTATTTCAAGGTTTGGAAGATAAAAGTGTGGGAAACACTTTGGTAGGCTTCACGTTTTTATAAGGGGTGTAGATAAGTAAGCTGTATTGATGCATGCCTAATGACACTTTATTATTATGAGCTTTCAAACGAATATTTTGGAGACAGCCAGACCAAATATCTATTTCAGACCCTTGTCCCACATTGCTTAGGCTAAGGGGCTAAGGGGAGCTAGAATTGTGTAGTATATAACGAAATGCGACATGCTACTATATAATTTGAAGTTAATCTTTTGAGCCACGTGGTTAGGCTAAAGATTAGCAGGTCAACTAGAGCGAATCGTTAGAATCTACACACTTTAAAGAGCCTAAACTATAGACCAAAATATTGCCAAAAGGTGAAAAAAAAATCTTGCAAGAAGAAGAGACTTAACACTCTCAGATGAAATGGCAATTACCGACAATATTTCGAAGAGATACAAAAATAACAAATCAAATCGTAGAATATATCAACAAATAGAAACTAAGGAAGAGAGGAGGAGATGACGAACACTCCCCTCACCCTAGCTCCTAAGACCAATCATGAGTTGAGGATTCAAGGGTTGTGAATCGGTGGTTACAGGAGGGCGAGAGAGAGAGATGGGGGGAGGCGGGTTTTTGGAGCATCGTACTTCCAAACCGCTTGGGAGCATCATAGCCGTGCATGGATCCTATAAGCCTATGATTCTAACACACAACCTATGGGTTATTGGAAATACGCAGCTTAACAAGCCACCACCCTTTTGGGTGCAGCATGCAAGAATCCATTTAGCACCACTTTTTTTTTTTGCTGAGCAAAAAGAATTTATTAATCTTTATAAAGAGTTACAAAGATTAAAAGAATCAAGGGCACACTGGCAAAAGCCACCCAAGACCAAAAAGAAGGCAAGATGCCAACTAAACACTAAAAAAACACCAAAAAAAACCACATCCATAGAAACTCAACAGCCAAAACCCAAAACGAGCTTCACACCTTATAACTAAACCCTTTCCACATCAAGCCGAAAAGCCAAATAGAATGAAACTAACCAAACTAAACCATAAGACATCCTAAACCAAAAATAGCTAAACACCTCAAACCCGCCCAATCTTGAGTTCAAAAAGCGGTAGAGAGAGAGGCATCCTCCTCAACATCATCCTCCGAAGTATCCTCTTCCTCAAACTCATCTACCGCATGGATCCTTTCTTTTAATTCGTCCTCTTGCATTTCAACAAATCTCTTCAAATTGTAATTTCTCCTGCCTTTAAATTCAATACCCAAAGCCTTACCAACATCTAGCGTCTCACGTGCTTCCTTAAAGAACATTGAGGAATAAGAGCTCTTTTTATTATTATGCTTCATTTTATCGAACTTAGCCTCAATCTCCGCAAGATGCCTTTTCTTTTTAATTTTCCTCTCCGATCGTCTCACTCCCCTTCTCATTTTGAGGATAGCACCAGAGGATGATCTAATGCCGGGAATGTTACTCCCAGCATTAGATTTTTGCCTAGGTAGCTCTTCAACTACATCTACTCTCCCACTAGAAATACCATAATCCTCACTGTGAGAGGCCTCTCTTCTTTGACGATATTCCTCAAAAGACTGAGTGATATGACGAGAACTACCTTCCTTTTGGTTCAATTCTACGAAATGATTAATTCCCTCTAGCTGAGAAGCTCTTAAGGACTCAGATGATTCAGACTCTTCTACAACTAGATTGTCCCCCACCAGATTCTCCTCATACACCCTTAAGTCAGCCCCACCACTGTCATAGTTCCTATCTATCTTCGAGACAGGATTTGACTCGTGATCTCCGAGTTCGTCATCGTCTTCGTCATCTTTTGAAGTGTCCTCATCATGTTGTAGAGAGGAGTCTGAGATGGCACGAGGAATTTGTTTCTCAGCTTCAAATGGTTGATCACATGGATCTTCCATCATTTTGACTCTATAGCTCCTCTTTTCAATCTCAATGTTAATCCACTCATCAATCTCCTCAAATACACTTGTGGCAATCAATACTTTGGCCACTGCTAAAGAAGAAAGCTTTAATGTTGGTTCATCCGTAGAGATGAAAGTACCCCACAATTCGCCAATCGCTTTAAACGAGTTGTTGCTCCAACCATTGAGAGGAAAACCATAGCAGCATAACCAAACAAATCTTTCGATGCAAGCTGCTTGTCCCTCCCATGGTTTGATTTCAGAGAACCACCTTTGTAAGCAATTAACTTTGAGAAGATTCTCCATCTCCTCATTATTATTGCAGGTTAGGATCACGGATCTTCCACCCATTGCTCGAACTAGAACATTATCAACTCCCATTCCTGCCATTTGGACTTTCAGCTCATCAATTGAGATTAGTCTATGAAGTTTTGCCACTGCACTACGGTAGAGCCAGCCATTACCCTCGGCCTTCAAGCACAATTTGCGTTCCTCTTGGACATTCCCATCTTTCGCCCTCTTATCATTGTCCTTTCCTCCAATCACACCTTTAACAGCATTGACGTAAGATGCGGATCCCGTAGCATTTCCTATTGTTGAAGCTTCCACCCTTTGACACGTATCCATGTCACTACAGGTTTTACCTGTGAGAGTCTTTTGAGGAATGATCTGTCTTTGGTTGTTGTTACCCCTGATCTGATCAAAATATGCCATTTTAACAAATAGTTTTCTGTCTTCAATCCAAAGCCCGTTTGCTTTAGAGATAGCCATATCCGCGGAAACCTCGTAGTCATATCGAACAAAACCGAATATGTTCCCTGTTACTTTGCTCCTTTTGCCAGGGATGTAAACATCCTTGACCACCCCAAATTTGTTGAACAAAAACCTTACCCATCGCTGACTTACATCCTCAGGTAGATTGTCCACAAAAAGAGTGAACATTATCTTGTTCCCCTTATTATTCCTTTTCTCTGATTGGTTTCTCATTACCCTGTTTAGTTTCGATTTTCCTGTGGTTACCCAGCACCGGAATCCAACCTCCCTTATCAATTTCAACCCTTTTGGATGGACACATAGTCTCACAGAATATAGCAAACCCAAATACTCAGCTAAGTATCAACAGGCAGAGGGAGAATAATAAGCAGTTCAAAAACGAAACAGCACTATCGGAAGCACACAATAAATCCCCTTATCAATTTCAAGATTGTCCCAGCCACCAAAGCAGTAAACGACACAACAGAATTGCCAAAACAGAGGTTCAAAGGTGGTACCTCAATCCACAGGTTGGAAGTGATTGCCGGCGACCCGAACCCGTGGGATGCAGAGACGACGGCGATGCTCGAAAAACCACCACGGATAGGAACAGAGACCTGCGCCGGCGATGAGCAGGAGCAGGAGGGGGCGGCAATTAATGACGAACAGGAGAATAGATCTGGGTTTGAAACCGAAAAGATCAGAGACTGCGACGGCAAGTGGCAACACGGTGAATGGGTTTGGAAGTCTGCGTAGAGCTTTCGTCAATGATCGGGGGCGAACTCGAGGGGAAAACAGGTGGGGGAAAAGGAGGGGGGGAGGGAAGGTGTGCCGGTGAACGGAAAACAGGTGAGGGAAAAGGTTAGGGAAGGCGAGGCGGCCGGAGAAGACCGCCGGAAGAGGCGAGGATCGACTAGGGTTTCATCATTTGAAATCGCCCCTTGAAATCGCCCGACTCTTCACCTCTCGCTAAAAGTTCATTTCTCTCTCTCCTTCATTTAGCACCACTTTGATGAAGCCTTATAGGAATGTATGTTGATTTTAAGGAAATTCTTATGCAAGGAAGTTGTAGTTGACATCAATGTTGTCGAGATCAAAGTAGTCTTAATTCCTCCAGACTCCAGTAGTTATGGTAATCCAGAGGGACGAACCAAAATTAGGTCATCAAGTAACAACTAACAAATCTAGGCACGGTCAGAGAAATTGAGCAAAAATAAAGAAGCCAAGATTAGAGAAGAAATAATATGTCTCAAATCTAGGCACGATCAGAGAAGGCGAACTTCTGTTGAAATCTTATGGACAGATAGTAGATGTTAACGGAGAGATACTACATAAATTTGAAGTTGGGGACAACTACATCAAGACCCTCGTCTCTCCTAATCCCGGATGGCAAATTCGGAGATACCGTGAAGCTTCTTTAGGTGAAAGTTCAAAAAATTATCAGGTATATTGCCAACATAAAAATGACTTTGTCCCTTCTTTTGTTGATTAATAGTTTGTCCCTTCTTTTTTTTTTTGAACGGCGATATGGATACTCATTGAATACCCACTATATAGGGCATTGGTCAGTGATGTATGTTAAATTTAGACAATATCCTTGATCATACTCAGGTGGCTAGGGCCCACTCTAAAAGGTTGGAGTCTATATGAGCATGACTGCTTGAGTAGATAGAGATAGGTGTCACATCCGTGTGACGACCATATAGGATAAAGGATACAGATACTCTTTTTTTGAACGGCATATATATATTTTTGTACGGCGATACGGATGCTCGTTGGATACCCACTGGCACTTATCTGATAATCCTTGAATGAATCAATCATTTTAAAATTAATTTTCTTTGACCTTGAAGTATCGGATGCCTTTTGGTATCGAACATGATGGGGTTCCAGAAGGGCAATGAGGTGTGTGTCCGTTGTAACCAAAAATGCAAATGGCATTTCTTTTTTTTGATTTTGTTTTTATTTTTATATATCATCGAGATAGAGCAGTGTTCTAAAAAGCAGCCTAGGCGCTAGTTGGCGGGTTGCCGCCACGATTTTCCCTTGGCTGTTTGTTTGGGCACTCGGCGGGGCTAGGCAGAGCTAGGTGGGCCCCTATGGTCTGGACTCTTCAAAAAAAAAAAATTAATTGCAAGGCGGCCTAGGCGCTACGCGGTGGGTCGCCACCTGACTAGCGCCTAGCGCCTTTTAGAACACAGAGATAGAGATTGTAGAGGTCATTATCTTGTACCGAAGAGATGCCATTTTTTTTTATTTTTTTTAAAGATGATAAGAAAAGATGCCATTAGTTAGAAATGGATATCCAATTAGTTTAAAAGTTTTATTTGGCAAATATACGTGCTCTTCTTGGGCTCAAGGAGAGGCATCTGTTCCATTACCGTGGAAACCGGAAAGAGACGGTGGCGTCCCTTCGTTGCGTGGGAAATTAATAAGAATCCCAGTGCAAGTTTGTGATTTCTTATGCAAAGCAGGGGGGGTATTTTTGGAAATGTCTTTTAAATGTACTAGTAGATATTTTCAACTAGATAGGGAACCACATGTGTCATTCCGCTTTCTTTTTAAACTTTTTTTTTTCAAAAAATAAGGTAATTTCAAGCGCAAATATAATGAAAATGAAAAATAATTTTTTGATTTTTTTGCACCATTTAAAAGATCTCTATCAAACAAGATCCATATTGGTAGGAAAATTATTTGCGTAAACGCATTATTTTTGAGCTTGAAATTACCTTCTTTTTCAAAAAGTACTTTTTGTAAGAAACCGGAACAGGGCCTCAATCTATTTTGTAAAGTCTTCTCTTTTTTCTTTTTTTCTTCTTTTTTATACTTTCTTTGTGCAATGTCGAAGAATTTGGCTCAACTCTTTGCTTGTACGGGGAAATGCTATTGCACACCCCATTTTTCGAAGAAAACAAGATTGGACAGTAAGAGAAGCACAACCAAATGACAGATTGTGGACAGATGTTTTGGGAAGCACAACCAAACGAAAGGAAAAAGCTCCGTTGAAAGTGGGTTTTGGCGGGAGAAATCAGTAGAGTAAATGTGTTTTTTCCCCAAAATGTATATTGGTTTCCCTCCAAATGGCCAGATGTAGGCCATTTCAGCATTTCCGTATGTTTTTGGATGGAAAGTTAACGGCGGGTGGAAAATTGATGGATTTTTAAATATGTCAGGTGTTATTTTGATAATATTAAAAGGTCAGGTGCCTATGCGTGATTTGTGTGAAAGGTCAGGTGCTATTTTGAAATTTTCCCATAAGATAATATAAGAGTAGATCCTGTAGATTCTACTAGGTTTTGTAGGTCTATTAGTATAAGGAAATTGATATTCGCGCTTCTTTTTTTGATGCAGACGCTCCACTTTCAACGTGAAATTATTGATAACTTCATGAATAAAGTGGAATGCCTGCATCAAAAAAGGGAGCGCGAATATCAATTTTCTAGTATAAATAGGCACCCATTTGCACTGGACAAACACACCACATATGTACGGCACAAACACAACCAAATAAATAAAAGATGGAACAAAGAGAACAGAGGAAGAAGGAAAGAAGAAGGGAAAAAATTACTAAAAATAGGACTCAATATGCCTCGCTAGATTTTACGGTAAAATTCGGATGCAGAACAGAGAGTACATCACACCATCCATTTATATTTTTTGTGGGGCCCACTCCGTATCCCACAAAATACAAAAAAAAAAACCCATAAAAAATCAATTCCAACAGATATTGGTAAGTATTATTTTTAGATTCGTATGGGTGAAACTGCGTAGTTGATCGCCCCTACGAATCCAGAAATAATACTTACTGATATTCGTTGGAGCTGATTTTTTACAGGGCTCCATAAAACATTATTTTAAAATTTATGGGTCTTTTCCTATATTTTTGTGGGACCCATAATGAGCCTCATAAAAATGTAATGGATGATGCAGTGATTTAATGTAGTGTATATAGCATCTAAGGTCAGCCAGATTAGATTCCCTTAGCATATCCCTAAATTTTGTGGAATATACTTGAATTTTTCTAGATTTTATTGGATAATATATAGATAATATAAGATTATGTTAGGTACCCATTTGCACCGGACAAACACACCCCACACATACAAGGCACAAACACACACCACACACACCAAAAGAGAACAAAGGAAGAAGGAAAAAAAATAAAAATAACTCCTTTCGTCCCTTTTTAAGAGCCACCTCATAAATTTAATTTTTTATGGAAACATCATCGTTACATTCTAAAAGTTATAACTTTTTCTATTTATCCTCTATAGATACATCATCATGACACTTTTATTCACTAATTATTCAAAATGGAATCTACTTTTAGAGGCAAAATGAAAAATGTATCAACTTTTACCCATTAACTTTACAAAATGGACATTTATCAAAGGATAGCCAAGAATAGAATACTAGACTCTAAAGAAGGGACAGAGGGAGTAAAAAAGAGGACTCATTACGCCTCGCTAGATTTTACGGTAAAATTCAAAAGTTTTAGCACTATGCCCAGGTTTGTCACAAATCTGGCAAACAATAGGAGCAGCAGAAGAATTGGATCTGAAATTTGGTCTAAAACCACCTCCCTGAAAACCATGCCCTTGAGAAGCACCTCCTCTTGGAGAAAAACCACCACGAAAACCAGAACCTCCCCCACCACGAGGAGAAAAACCACTACCTCTAAAATTGTTATGAAAACCACCACCTCTAAAATTGTTATGAAAACCACCACCTCTGTTAGAGGAAAAACCACCAGAAAAACCACCTCTAGCAATAACAAAGGCAACATTAGAATCTATAGAAGACTTTTTAGCCTTGGATTCAATGTGAATAGATTCAGAACACAACAAAGCAGAAACCTGTTCCATAGTAATTGTTCCTAATTGAGCCCTAATCGTGGTAGCAAGGGGATCATATTCAACTGGTAAACCATTCAAAGCAGCAAGAATCAAATCGTCATCATCTACAGAAGCAGTAACCAAAGCCAATTGATTGGCAATAGCCTTAATTTGTTCAAGATACTCTTCCATAGGTTTCGATTTCTTCGAAACACTACCTAACTTGTTCTTCAGCTGATGAACATGAGACCGAGAAAGAGAAGTGAATCGTTTCTCAAGAAAGGACCATACCTCATACCTGGTGGAAAGATGAAGAACAGATGTGTAAATTGCTGGACTTAGGGTTGCAGTAATGCAACTGAAGAGATGACCATCAATCAGAGACCATGACTGAAAAGCTTCATTGGAGACCTCTTTGCCGTTAGCATCAGTGATTTTCGACAGCATTCCCAACAGTTATGATATCAGTTACAATTTAAGCTGTGAAAAGCTAGAGTTATAATATTGGTTACAGCTTAAGCCATGAAAAACTGAAGTTATAATTTTGATTATAGTTTAAGTCATGAAAAACTGAAATTATGATTCTTGCTTTTCTTTGATAAAAATAATTCTAAAAATTGCAAGGTAGATCATGTAATTTTGATAATTTATAATCTTATATAAGTAGTGGCTTATGTTGTTAAAATCTTTCCTTTTCAGATAATCAGAATTAATAGAAGAACAGACTGATTATCAATATATACTATTAAGCTTATGTCATGGTCATGTAATGAATAAGGAAAAATTAAGGAGGGTGAACAAAATCAAATTCCATGGATTTTGATAGCTGAGGCGTGAAGCGGATCAAAAAAAAAAGATAGTTGAGGCGTGAAGCGCGAAGTTGTGAGGTTTGAACAAAATCAAAGTTTGGAGGTGGACGTGATCCTTACTCGGGATTCAAGCTTAAAGGCAGAAAAACTATGGACCTTGAGAGACGGTTTGAATTTTGCAAAGGAGGAGAGCATTCAAAGGCAGGAAGCAGAAGTGGATGCCATGGCTGTTTTGAATCTGACGCACGACATTAACACGGTTAATCATCCTCTTGGTAACATCTCGGTTGATTGTAGGTTGTTGATGCAAGGCTTTGAAGAGATTTCTATCAAGCATATCTATCGTGAAGCAAATCGTTGTATGTGCGCGCACTACAAGAAATTTGGGATCTCCCAACTGTTTTTTAAGTAACGGTTCAAAAAACCGTTGGTATAGATGGTGTGTAGCAACGGTTTTCAAAACGTTACTAGAAACAGGACTATAGCAACGGTTTTCATGCAACCGTTACTAGATTACAAGACTATGGCAACGGTTTTCATGCAACCGTTATTAAAAACCGGCCTATAGCAACGGTTTCCAATAACCGTTACTATAAATCGGCCTATAGCAACGGTTCTAATAACCGTTACTAGATTTTCACACCGCCATAACCAATTTTCTTTCATGCGATCGGTTTTCCAAATCCAAACTAACGATCGAGACGGTTGACTTTTTTTTCATGTTGATTAAATCGTTCTCGTACAAATTTGGCTCGATCGGATTTAGAAAATTTCTTTATCGATGGACAATTTCATTAATAAAATGAATTTTTTTGTCCGATAAGTATGTAGCGATACTCGATTAATTTCATTCTTGAACGTACTTTAGCCACTCAACCGTGACACAATCATGATGATCGAGACCGTTGCTTTTGTTAGGGCTATTTTTCCTAAATTTTTGTTGGTATTTTTTCCGGTATTGTTTATTTAACGTATTTTTTTAGCATTTTGTGGTAATTTTTGAAACTAATCATTCATTTTGGGATTAATCATTCATCTTCACAAGAATAAAAAAAAGTATAAAATTGTGGACCAAAGTTGAAAAAAAATATCATATAAGATGACACTAAAGACAACAAATGTTAGTTGTTTGATATTTTTTCGCCCATATTGATTTTTTATGCTTTTAATTGCAATTTTTTTAATTTTTTAGACTCATCTCATAGAAATAACTGACCAATCAAAAAAATTTATGTGAATCTAACAAAAATTTAGAAAAGGCAAAATTAATATTGAAAAAAAAAAAGGAAAACAGAGAGGTTTTTTTTTTTTTTTTTTGGTACAAGGTGCATGTCAATTTATACCAATTTTAAAAGGTAATTATTGAACCTAGCGTTAAATTCTATGTAATAATAATTTCATTCTTCGAACAAATATTGTACTCCTTATTATGTAAAAAATAGACGCTTCCGATCGAAAAAAAAATGATATTAGAAGTGTTTGTATAGTATAAACCGGATTAAAAAAAAAAGGATTTAAAAAGTCCGGTTAGTATAGTATATAAATATTAAAAAGTTTAGGTTCTTACACAAGTTATGGGCTAGCACAGTTGGTTCGCGCAGGCGCGCGCACACGTACGCGAGGTCGGGGGTTCGATTTCCCGAAGAAGCAAGGTAATTTCGCTCGCCACACGGGCGCCACGTGGAGGCTTACGTCACACAGTGGTTGGTTTTTAAAAAAAAAAGAAAATTGACTTTAGCAACGGTTGCTAATGAAACCGTTAGTAAAAAAAAATCTGTACCAACGCTCGTCAAAACCGTTGCTATACCCCTACAGCAACGGATATATTGCAACGGTTTGACCAACCGTTGGTATAGCCTAAATGGGTCTCTACCAACGGTTTTTCGGCTTTTTGGCAACGCTTTCGACCGTTGCTATAGAACGATTTTCTTGTAGTGGCGGATGCGTTGGCAAATGACGCGCGTTAGTTTCGGCGGGAGATTTGTATGTCTACCCTTATTTCCGTTTTCTTAGTTTTAATGTATTTCATGCAGACTTGGTTGGTGTAGACACCCCAATTTGGACTTTTCAAAATCCCTTGACTCGTGGCCCGGAGGCTCCCCGATGATGACTTTGGATTGAAACAAGCCTGGTACCGATCGGAACATTGCTCCTTGAAAGATTTGAAGAGGGATTAAAAAAATGGTTAAAAGCATTTTCAAGCGCTTGGGAGAAGTCCCGAGCGCTCAAAACCATTTTCCAAAAACCTCTGGCCTGGCTCTTTCTCGAGCGCTCGAGAGTGAGGTCCCAAGCGCTCGGGAGTGATCCCAAGTGCTCGAGACTATTCTGTTGCCCAATGGATGGCAGTATCACCCACTCACCTTGCAACTCATGATTATAACCACCTTGAGCCCGCCGATGGCTCAGTCCACACTCAACCTCTGGTGGCAGATATTCAGGCCAAAGATTTTCCTATTAAAAAAATGTTTTATCAAAACCATTTGATGTTTTGCCTATAAATATGACTGGTTTTTAGCTGAAGAGGGGACACGAAATTTTGATCCCACAGAACCCTTACTATCTGCTCTCTTTGTCTCTCTAGCTCAAGACCAAAAACCTCTAAACTCTCTTTCCAAACTCCAAAGGTTTTAGAAATCACCAAGGAAAAGGGCAAGAAGTCCAGAATACTCTTCTGATCTCTTGCACTCTCCTCTCTTCATCCACATTTCAAAGTCATCCCAAGGAGCAAAAGTTCAAGGAAAAGGTAGAGACTTTTACCTTTGATCACAACCAAAAAGGGCTGTTCATCCCTTCTGAGGGGGGTCTCTCAGCCTGACCCAGTCTTCAATACTGGGTGCATGGTTGGGAGACCCTAGTGTAAAAACAAGAGTAATGGGGCACAAGAAAATGTTTTGATAAAACCCTTACTGGAAACACTCCCAAGCGCTCGAGAGTACTCCGGAGCGCTCGGGACTGTTCCAGCTTCCATGCATGGTCCTCTGTCACATAGCAGGTTGGGAAGGAGGTGCACTCTTAAGTTAAATGGTTTTATTTGGCATGCATGCACCAGGAAGTCGTTTTCCACTAAAACAGAACCATTTTCTCACAACGATTTCATGTGTGAACAAGGCTCATTTCGTTTAAAGTTAAAAGAATCATTCATTTCAGAGAAACGTAAAAACAAGGGTGTTTGCATGTCAAATCAGTGCCATTTCCTGTTTGAGAGTAAGTTGACATGCAGCTCACTCCCAAGCGCTCTGAACCATTCCAGAGCGCTCGGGAGTGCATGCATGCCATTGCTTCCTATTTTCCAGCCTGCTGTGTTATCTGGTTTCTGCATGCATAAGTGTGCCTTTTTGCTCTTTTAAATTTGTAGATTTAGTCTTATTAAGGTAGGGAGGCAAGATCTGAAAGATTGAGGATTCATTCCAGTCTTTCAAATCCTCTGCTGAGCCAGTAGTGTACTTAATATCATTTCAGTTTCCAGTTTTAGCATTTTATTCTGTCTGTGCTAACAAAGCTTGCAGGTTGGGTGTCAGAACTCCCAAGCGCTCGGGACTGATCCCGAGCGCTCGAGAGTGAAGTCAGTGGCAGATTCCAATTTTCTGTCATTCATGCATTTGCTCACCGTTACTCCATCATTTCACTCCCCCCTGTACAACTGCACATGCATGCACTTCTTACCTGTTATAATTGCGGATACTCGCTAAATGATCTAATGAAACAAAATCCCTTTGAAAAATCCCACAAACGTTTAGTAGAGACCGATTTCGAATCGGGCGAGGGGGGTGCCGTAAAACCCTTCCCCCCTCGTAACATGGCTTCCGGACCCTTGAAACTGATCTCTGGTTTTCAACTTCAAATCAACTGGTTTTCCAAACAAAACGGTTTCTCGGGTGATATACCGCAAATCCGGGTGGCGACTCTTCAAACGGCGTATTTCTCTTCAAAGCGGCGGGAAAATATAAAAGCAAAACGTAAACCTTTTGTTTTTTTCGGGCAGGTAGCCCACAGTGGTGACTCCGCTGGGGATACGTTTAATTAATACTTGAGAAAAAGTTGGTTTGTTGATAAAACGGCCTGCTTTTCTTGAATATCAATTAAACTTGTGAGCCAAGCTTGAAAAACGTTTGTGGGATTTTCAAAGGGATTTTGTTTCATTGTTTATTTCTTGTATATATCTTGTGCAACCCCGCTGTTGTGTTTCGGCAATCCTACCCGGCTTGCCGGTGATGGGGAATCCCGGAATGCTCAGCAACCCTCGACCGTGATGAGTCATCTCTACCGTTTGTACCATTATTGGGTGTACGCTCAATAGTGGGAGGTATACTTTGACTCTAGTCCGGGGAACCCTCTTCAAGCCAAAACCAGCCTCTATACGTGTTTAGAAAGCAATAGAACCTTCCAAACTAGGACAGGAACCCGCAGGGTAGGATTATATGCCATATCCTGCCTACATGTTACTGCTTTCTGCATCTCATCCACGTCATGCCGCCATGCTGTCCGTCCAATTTCGGGTCCTGTACTTTTAATCTCGCTCGCACGGTCTGTAGAAGGTTGTCGAGGCCCGATGATGAGTCGTGCACTCTAGTGTACGTTATCGGAATTACATGAGTCCTTAGAACGAGGAGACTTTGGGAAATCAGAATATACTAAGTCCTTGACTAATGCCTAATCGAAATTTCATCGGAGAATAAGGAATAACAAGGAAAACGGCGCCGTGATGCCACTTTACTTACACCACCTTGGCTAATGGCACCGTGTCATTGACACCACGATGGTTGGGGTATCACGCCATCTATACTAAGTTATTCCAAGTTCAAAATTGAGACTTCGAACGAGGACTAGTTGAATACTTAGTTCATTTTGACATCTCTTAGAATTCGCCGTTCTGAACGAAGGATACACCCTAAAAAGAAATTCTGAGGAATTAGGCAACCTTCGAAAAACCGTGATCTTATCACGCTTGCACATCGCACCTTGCATCTTACGCTTGCTTTCGTGTCGCATATAGGACTCTTACGCTTGCTTGCGCATCTTGTTTAGGATTGCCGTGACCGATGATGAGTCGTGCTTTTTAAAGGCATGTTGTTGAAATTAATCATTCCTAATCAAAGGATACACCCTAAAAGAATCTCTGAGGACCAAGGCAATCCTTCATAGGATGTCATTTCTTGAGTTAGGGTCTAGGAGACCATAAATCCATGGAGTTTGGGATAACTCCGGTGTTCGCCGTGCCCGAACGGCTCCCTCTAGTTTAGCCTTAAGTGCATCTTCCGGCAGCCTTATTGCTCTGTCTCGGATGGTCTTAGATAAGGAGATTGGCTCTGATTCCCAACGTGCGGAATTTAACCAGCCTGACACCGACCTACCCGTGACTGTTGGAACTATCTGTAAAGTGCGATCCCTTGTGTCGACGACGACAACACGTCAATTACAATTCTTTTATTAAATACGCATTTTTTTCAATAAATCATAACAGGGGCACATTCTGAGTTTGCTTTCTGCTTTACTGTCAGCACTGAGTCATCCATCCTACAACGAAACCATACCCTCATAAACTCAGAATTTGTGGGAAGATATGGAATAGCCGGTGGAAATTTTGAATGGGGAACATCTGAACGGGGAACAGCCAGCAGGGATTCTGAACGAGTTGGATCAAATTCGAACCTCTATCCGACAGATGGGTGAACGAACAGACAACCAGATTACCCAGTTGATGCTTATGATAATCGGGGTTGCCAGACGACTTCCACCTCCACAAAACCCAGAAACACCCCTCGAAAATAATCATGAACCACCCTCTGAGCCAAACCCCCAAAGCTCAGAAATGGCCACCATCGAAGCCAAATTATCCCAACTTGAGCTGTCCTTAGCCAGAAGCGAAAGAATCACCTCAATTGGTTTCGACTTCGACGAACTCTGCCTTTTCCCGAATGCCAGACTACCCAGGAAATTCAAGCCAATCGACTTCGTTAAGTTTGACGGAACCGGTGATCCAAAAGCACACTTGACCAGTTACATTGGGGCACTTTCCATGTGGGGCTTGGAGAAAGACGCCATGGCCCAAATGTCTTCTCAAACACTGGTTGGACATGCCTTGCGCTGGTTCACTGCCTTGGAAGTAACAAAGAAGAAATCTTGGGAAGACATCTGTGAGGCTTTCGTGGCCCAATTTGACTATAACATCCAGCTTGAGGTCACCACTCGAGAGTTGGAATCAATAAAGATGGAACCGAGGGAGTCTTTTATGGATTTTATTCGAAGATGGAGAGCAAAGGCTGTTCAGATGAAGGACAAACCCTCGGAGAAAGATCAAATTCGGATGATTGTCCGAAACCTCCAGCCCGCACTTGCCAGGCACATGATCCTAGCTCAAGCCTCTTCCAACTTCAAGACATTCTTCGAAACAGGCCTGGCCGTCGAAGAAGCTGTTTAGTTGGGCATCCTCGAAAATGCTGATTCCTTCCCAGAGACAGAAAATGTAGACCCCGACAGCAGCAACATGTTGTATGGTTACACCGACTTGCCATCTGACCCTACACATACCGACCATGTCCGGACCGAGCCCGTTAGCCAGATTGTTGCTCAAACCACCAAGCCTAAACAACCTCATGTCTTTTCCGAGTTTTTCGTTCCACTATCCATGGTATTCGAAAGACTGGTCAAAAGCAGAACCATTAAGCCACTCCTGTCAACTCCCCTACCTCAAAAGCTCCCAGCCTACCACAACCCAAATACCTTCTGCGCCTTCCATCAAATGCCCGGTCACGCTACCAATGACTGTCACCGTCTCCGTCACAAGATCCAAGACTTAATCGACAACGGAACCATCCCAATACCGGACCTCAGATCTGGAGGAGGATTTTGAGTGCAGTCCGTGAATGGAATTTCTCACTAGTTTGGAAAGCTTTTAGTCGAGTCTTTGCCTTTCAATTTCGAGTCAGTTTGTACTTTGGGTCTTTCATGCTTTCGTGTCTGTATGTCTTCAAGTTTGTAGTCAAAAAAAGAAAAACCAAAAAGAGAGTCAGTTTCGTAGGTCTGAACTACGTTATGACCTGATTCCTTTGCAAGAAGGATACGTAGGCAGCCTTATCCCAAGGCCCGGTCATGTTCATTCGAGTCGATCCCAAGATTCGGTCACAATCTTTCGAGTCAATCCTTTGTCGGTCCGTCCCGTCTTTTGATGTCAAACCTCTTGAGTCGAAATTGTGATAATAAACTTACGTTTTGTGATAATCCCTTAACTTGGAATTGTTTTTCACCATCAATTGAGAAATCAAAACACGAGACATTTTGCCCTTGCAAGAAGAAGAATTTCATGAAATCACTCCCTGACGCCATCAAGAAGCAACGCCTTGGCATGAGAAAAAGCTCGCTAGATTAAAACCTCAAAATATGATCTAGGCAAAAGTTAGAGCACACAAATCCCTTAAACTTGCATCTAGGATCCAGTTATCGAGTTGTGCAATTCAAAATGAAGAAAGGCATTCTTTTCTTTTATCACACGCTTGAAGATATACGGAGTATATCCATTGATAACCCCCTTTGAGCCTAAATCAATTTCTTTGAAAGAACCCAGCTAGGCAGC
This sequence comes from Rhododendron griersonianum, assembly GCA_018127125.1. NCBI lineage: Eukaryota > Viridiplantae > Streptophyta > Magnoliopsida > Ericales > Ericaceae > Rhododendron > Rhododendron griersonianum. The sequence goes on along the minus strand of CM030789.1, from coordinate 46,820,618 downwards.
TATCCCCCACACCAGGGTGAAATGAGGAGGGCGAAATGTGCCAAAACACCGGGTTATCATCGGCGCGTCAGAATTCAAAGCGTGAAAGTGCCAAATGCATACGCACATTGGGATGCGAAACGTTGAAGAAAAATCAGAAAAAGCCCAGAATCAACGGAAGTACCAAACACATTGGCACAACACAAGGCGAAGCAAAGCAAATGAAAGAAGGCGCCTATCAAAAGCAAAGAAGGCACAAAAATATGCAAGATGGCTGCTAGCTCTCGGAACCTAAGAAAAATGAAAATTTTGAGCCTATTATCCTTTCTTTGTTAAGCCGAAAACTTGGCCACGTTACAACCCGAATAAAGTCCTGTCAGATTGAAAAACACAACTTGATAACAAAAATCCTGGACAATAAGAGAAAACAAGAAGGAGCGCCAAGGCATTTTCTAAATCCATGGGTTGTCATCAGCAACCTGGGGCATGTTTCCTAATAAAAATCCTCGTGTTTTGCCAAAACAATTTCAAAACCCCAAATGGGAAAATCATCAAAACGTGATTTTATCATGACAATTTCAAACATTAAATTCTCAAGTAATCGAGCTCCTCGTCCAGTCGCATCGAAACTCCTCGTCCAGTCAAGGTCTTCGTTAAGAGTCAGTCTTCTGATAATGGGTCTTTCTTATCCTTTAAGTTGTCTGGGCCTTGTCCAAATTCACGCAGGGTCATTTCCGGTGGTCATTTAGGTCCCAACTTGTGAGAGAAGCCCCAATACATGGAGCAACCTGCACTTATGCTCATGGCAAAACTGACCGCCGAAAGCTATCAGTGGAATCAAAGGAAAAGGATCAGAACTAAGGACTGTCACTCACTGGGGCATGTCGGCCCAATGCCATCAATCACTACAAGCGTACAGCCGACCTCAAGACCGGGGCATGAATGCTCGGGACTCAAGCCCTGATCAAAGCCAAACTCAAACCAGCTCCAGCTCAAACCCAATTTCCATCCAAAGACGAACTCCATCCCAAATCCCAAGGTCCTGAAGATACCGGTCCGCTGGCCAAAAACAGTAAAGCAGAAAGGGTACTCGGACATGTCCATTGTTGTTTTTCAAAACTAAAAATCATCAGTGTTGTCAAAAGTCGAAACACGGGTCTCACTTTCTAACCTCGACCCCCCACGGTCACCTTCTTCCTTCATATTCGTCAACATGACTGCACATCTCTTGCCATAGATTTGGCATTGTCCTGAGGGACACCCTTCAATCATCCGCTGCCATAGATTTGGCACCTTTCATCTTCTGCCATAGATTTGGCATTGTCCTGAGGGACACCCTTCAATCATCCGCTGTCATAGATTTGGCACCTTTCATATTCTGCCATAGATTTGGCGCTGTCCTGAGAGACACCCTTTAATTTTCAGATTCAAGCTTCCTTCAAAATTCAAGCTTCTTCCAAAAATTCAAGCTTCTTCCAAAATTCAAGCTTCCTTCAAAATTCAAGCTTCTTTTAAAATTCAAGCTTCTTCCAAAATTCAAGCTTCCTTCAAAATTCAAGCTTCTTTCAAAATTCAAGCTTTTCAGAATTCAAGCTTTTTAAATTCGAGTCTCTTCCCTCTCTAGCTTCTCCGCCGCCATAGATTTGGCACCCTTCATCCCCGGTTTCCTCCAGGTCATCCGCCGCCATAGATTTGGCGCTGTCCTGAGGGACACCTTTCTATCATTTGCTTGCATGTCTGCATGTCTACATGTTTGCATTTGCCCCAAAGAACTACGCTGGTCTGATCCCTGCAGAAAAGGGTACGTAGTCAGTCTGAAAAGACTCGACCACATGCATCAAATGTTTGTGTTTTTACTCGCATTTGATTTTGAGTTGAGGATTTGATTGGGCTCGAATTGGGCTGTCTCAATCTTTGGACGGCACTCGTATCCAGACGTGATGCTGAGTGACGCCCAAAGAGGGGCAACTGTAGACACCCCAATTTGGACATTTCAAAATCCCTTGACTCGTGGCCCGGAGGCTCCCCGATGATGACTTTGGATTGAAACAAGCCTGGTACCGATCGGAACATTGCTCCTTGAAAGATTTGAAGAGGGATTAAAAAAATGGTCAAAAGCATTTTCAAGCGCTTGGGAGAAGTCCCGAGCGCTCAAAACCATTTTCCAAAAACCTCTGGCCTGGCTCTTTCTCGAGCGCTCGAGAGTGAGGTCCCAAGCGCTCGGGAGTGATCCCAAGCGCTCGAGATTATTCTGTTGCCCAATGGATGGCAGTATCACCCACTCACCTTGCAACTCATGATTATAACCACCTTGAGCCCGCCGATGGCTCAGTCCACACTCAACCTCTGTTGGCAGATATTCAGGCCAAAGATTTTCCTATTAAAAAAATGTTTTATCAAAACCATTTGATGTTTTGCCTATAAATATGACTGGTTTTTAGCTGAAGAGGGGACACGAAATTTTGATCCCACAGAACCCTTACTATCTGCTCTCTTTCTCTCTCTAGCTCAAGACCAAAAACCTCCAAACTCTCTTTCCAAACTGCAAAGGTTTTAGAAATCACCAAGGAAAAGGGCAAGAAGTCCAGAATACTCTTCTGATCTCTTGCACTCTCCTCTCTTCATCCACATTTCAAAGTCATCCCAAGGAGCAAAAGTTCAAGGAAAAGGTAAAGACTTTTACCTTTGATCACAACCAAAAAGGGCTGTTCATCCCTTCTGAGGGGGGTCCCTCAGCCTGACCCAGTCTTCAATACTGGGTGCATGGTTGGGAGACCCTAGTGTAAAAACAAGAGCAATGGGGCACAAGAAAATGTTTTGATAAAACCCTTATTGGAAACACTCCCAAGCGCTCGAGAGTACTCCGGAGCGCTCGGGACTGTTCCAGCTTCCATGCATGGTCCTCTGTCACATAGCAGGTTGGGAAGGAGGTGCACTCTTAAGTTAAATGGTTTTATTTGGCATGCATGCACCAGGAAGTCGTTTTCCACTAAAACAACCATTTTCTCACAAAGATTTCATGTGTGAACAAGGCTCCTTTCGTTTAAAGTTAAAAGAATCATTCATTTCAGAGAAATGTAAAAACAAGGGTGTTTGCATGTCAAATCAGTGCCATTTCCTGTTTGAGAGTAAGTTGACATGCAGCTCACTCCCAAGCGCTCTGAACCATTCCAGAGCGCTCGGGAGTGCATGCATGCCATTGCTTCCTATTTTCCAGCCTGCTGTGTTATCTGGTTTCTGCATGCATAAGTGTGCCTTTTTGCTCTTTTAAATTTGTAGATTTAGTCTTATTAAGGCAGGGAGGCAAGATCTGAAAGATTGAGGATTCATTCCAGTCTTTCAAATCCTCTGCTGAGCCAGTAGTGTACTTAATATCATTTCAGTTTCCAGTTTTAGCATTTTATTCTGTCTGTGCTAACAAAGCTTGCAGGTTGGGTGTCAGAACTCCCAAGCGCTCGGGACTGATCCCGAGCGCTCGAGAGTGAAGTCAGTGGCAGATTCCAATTTTCTGTCATTCATGCATTTGCTCACCGTTACTCCATCATTTCACTCCCCCCTGTACAACTGCACATGCATGCACTTCTTACCTGTTATAATTGCAGATACTCGCTAAATGATCTAATGAAACAAAATCCCTTTGAAAAATCCCACAAACGTTTAGTAGAGACCGATTTCGAATCGGGCGAGGGGGGTGCCGTAAAACCCTTCCCCCCTCGTAACATGGCTTCCGGACCCTTGAAACTGATCTCTGGTTTTCAACTTCAAATCAACTGGTTTTCCAAACAAAACGGTTTCTCGGGTGATATACCGCAAATCCGGGTGGCGACTCTTCAAACGGCGTATTTCTCTTCAAAGCGGCGGGAAAATATAAAAGCAAAACGTAAACCTTTTGTTTTTTTCGGGCAGGTAGCCCACAGTTGGGGTTTCAAAATCTAGAATTGTAAACACTTAATTTTGCTGTGGCGCCAACAAATACTGGAGTTGGGAGGTTAAGTGGGCAACATTATTGCTGCACAAAAAAAGAAACATTATCGCTGCACAAAAAAAGAAACATTATTGCTGCACAAAAAAAAAAAAAACATTATTGCTGCACAAAAAAACAAAAAAAAACATTATTGCTGCACAAAAAAATAAACATTATTGCTGCAAAGGTTGAAGACGGAACAAATGCTAAACTTTAGGGATCTGGATCACGATTTTGCATCGAAGACGTTATCTTATTAAGATATTTAACCACGGTTTTGATTCTAAGAATAATCTATCTTTATTTTTAATCACGGTTGGTGATCACGTTTGTAAACACCAACCGTGATCGTAGCCCAAGTATCTTTGATTACAGTTGTTAATGCGTACTGTGATCTTATTTCCTATATAACCAGACCTTTTTCTTTTTAATGTCTCAGTTTAAAGTGAGATTTAATCATAGACAAAAATTGTCATAGAATCTTGCGACTTTTAATGACGGCCCAATCAGCCACGATTTTAAAACCGTGATTGAGTTACAGTATAACAATCACAAGTCCTCTGTCCGGAATTTTCTGTCGGAGTCCTTTGTCCCACACTTTTCCTTGTACCACGCTACAACGCTAAACACCCTTTTAACGTCCCTTTAACTTCTCCTCTAACTCTATTAGAGCATGTACACCATATAAATAGGTAAACTACCTTATGAACAATGCATATTTTTGGTATGAACAATGCATATTTTTGGTTTAGCTATTAACTTTTTCTTTCACAACTACACCAACACTATCTATTTTACCTAACACCATATATATTAAAAAATACATGGTTAAACAATTAAGTGCTCCAATTTTTAATCTGTTTGAATCGGTATGAAAATCTTATTTTTCTGATCATTTTATCTTGAGGGTCATAATTAATATAGGCCTCTAGGGCTCTCATAATCAAAGATCTTAAATAAAGAGCTGATACGTATCTAATTGTAAGAGCCCTAGAAGTCAATATTAATTATGACTCTTTAGAATCAATTAATCAGAAAAATAAAATTTTTGCACCGATTCAAACGGATTGAAAATTGGAGCACGTATTTTTTTATATGTTTATATATTAAAAATATAGTTAAAAAATTAAGTGCTCCAATTTTAAATCCGTTTGAACCGGGGCGAAGATTTTATTTTTATGATCATATTATTGTAAATGTCATAAATAGTTTTCGTCTCTAGTGCTTTTATAATTAAGTATCTGCTTTTTATTTGGGACCGATACTTAATTATGAGAGTCATAGAGACAAAAATTAATTATGACTTTTTAGAATAATATGATCCGAAAAATCCCTAAACAAATAAACTGAGACTTTTTATATATTAAAAAATATGGTTAAAGGTGGGCGAGTAAAACCCTAAACAAATAAACTAAGACTTTTGTCTCCACAAATTTTCGAGCCATAAACAAAAACATAAAAGGAAAGTTTTGAATCCATATGTAAAGCCGTCAGAGGATCGAAGTTAAAGGGACGTTAAAGGGTGTTTGGAGTGGTAGCGTGGCACAAGGAAAAATGTGGGATAGAGGACTCGGACATCGAATCCCGGACAGAAGATCCGAGTCCAAACTTTAGACGTATATCTAGTAGATTATTACTTTTATCCCAATAATATTTTCAAAAACTATTATTTTCGGGCTTTATCTTAAAGTCTTCTATCACACTGTAAGGGTGTGGTCTTTTATCTTTTATCTCATTGCAAGAGTGAGAGCTGTTATCTTGCTCTTTTCTGTGGCTATGCACCACTTTTTATCTCAGTTTTTGATTTAAACTGAGATTAAAAAGTTAGTCTACAATTTTTTATCACGTTTTTACTGAAAACCGTGATCTTTGTGAATCTCTTTAGTGTGGTATTTATCTATTATTGTAGTAGTGACACTGCCTACCAATAGTCACTTTGTTGCCCTAATGACTTAATTTAAACAACGTCTGGTCCAAGATATATATTTAATTTAAACACGATAACCTTTTTTTTATTGGAGCGCTTTATTATAAATATCAGTGTAATCCAATCCCTGAGTAGCACATTTATAATCCATTCCTGATTAGTTACTAATCTCCAAGAAATAGGAACACCATGGAAGCTTTCTCACTAGCTATAGCATTTCTTGTTATCTTCTTCACTATTAGCTTCTTTGCTTTCAGAAATGATGCATCCAATGTTGTTGATGCAAATCTGCCACCATGTTGAAGATCATCATCAAGCCAATCAATCCCATGATTTGAGGAGACCAAGTTGACCCATGTGACCCTAAATTTACTCCTCATATCAGACCTTGATTTCATCTGTTTTCCTAAATTGTAAATACGTTTATGATTTGCCCTTGTATATATATTTGTTGTAGCTTGTAAATCAATATAGTGTCATCAATAAAAGGTCTACCTTTTTCTCATGGTATCAGAGCGGAATCAATCTTGGTGACCGGAATTTCTGGTCCCGGTGGAATCAACACCGAAGAGTTTCTAGACATTGTCAAGTCATCTTCGACGACGTCATCGCCTTTGTGAGGTTTATCCCTTGTAGAAATCTACACGGCCATCTCACTGGGAAGGCAGAAAATACTAGATTGATTGTGACCTGCGCAAGACCAAAATCCATCCAGATTTTGATCTTTATAGCCCCGCGTTATTCTGGTGGGACAATAATTCTGCTAGGTTCTGTTTTTCTATAATAGTTCCTTTCTTACTTATACGTGGTCTTTACTTCACAATCCTTTTCTTAAAGCATCAGTCATGGCAAACTCAAAAAGGATTTCATCCTCTCTTATTCATTGTGGTTACACATCTACAATGTCAACCTTCTCGGGTGGAAAACTTTGCCTTTCATCATCACTTGATCACACTCCATGGATCCTTGACAGTGGAGCTCTGCTCATATGGTTTGTTCTCCAACTCTTTTGACCTCGTTACTACCTGTGAAGGGACATAAAATCAACTTGACATGTCTTAGGATTTAAATCATGGCAAAAGATAGCCAGAAGACTGCCAAGCTCACAATTAAAACTCGACCAAGAGAATACGGAACATTTAAAACGCTCCCAATATTGCGAAAAAGACTCATTATCTTGTTGGTAAAAATGAGATAGTTCTTGTAAAAGCATATGAGTCTCATATGAGGGAGTGAAAGTTTTGAAAAATTATTCCGTAATCTTTTGCCATGTCGATCCTGGACTCAAAGAATAAAACCAATCTTGAGCACTATCACGCAAAGACGCTGGGAATACTTGTAAAATAGCCCTTTCATCGTTAGCAAAAACTTTCTCAAGGTCATCAATATGCGAAAATGGATTTTCTGAAGCCAAGCCATAAAATATAGGAAATAACACTGAACAATCAAATTGTTTTGCATACCTTCCATAGCACCTTGCAAAATAGGCCATAGTACCTCTTTCTACTCAAAGTAAACAGACATACACAAAACTACTAACTACAAACTAACTAACTAACAGCAAACTAATAGACCGGAGGGGCTAGGCCGCTGCCTCAACTCAACAAACAGAAAGTGCGAGGGGTTATGCCACCACCTCGGCTCAGCATTAATGCAGATTAAATTAAGCTAACTAAACTAACTAAGCAAGTAAACTAACTAACTAACTAACTCAATATCTATTCCGGCTTCGTTACACCTCAGGTTTGGCATAAAACCAGGTTAGAGGTATCCACCGAACTAGATACGAGCAACTAACAATAAAACTACTAAACTACACTAAAAGGAAGGAACGAAATACTTACAATGGTTTGTCGATCCTCCAATAAAGCCGTAATAAGAAATCCCCGGTAACGGCGCCAAAAATGCTTCTTGATCTCAATTATATCCAATAAGATCACCCCAAGCGTAGGGTATAAGCGTCCAATTGAAGCATAATAAATCCGGAAGTCCAGGATCGTACCCACAGGGATAATTAATACGGCTTTGCTAGATTTGTAGATGCAAGTAAGGTTTCCGGCTTTTAGTCAGCCAACTTGGTTTTTCGTAACGGTGGAAAGTAAACGGGCTAAATTAAACGAGAATAAACTATATTAAAAAGCAGGTTAGGTCTAGGAATCACTAACACCCACGACTCAAGCAAAACTACATTTTTCACCTAAATACACGGTTTAACCCGGAAGATAAGACGGTTCGAAAATCAAGCTAGCTATAGAATTTATTTAGCAAACACCTTGAGATCGTTCTATAGCAACGGTCGAAAGCGTTGCCACAAAGCCGAAAAACCGTTGGTAGAGACCCATTTAGGCTATACCAACGGTTGGTCAAACCGTTGCAATATATCCGTTGCTGTAGGGTATAGCAACGGTTTTGACGAGCGTTGGTACAGATTTTTTTTAGTAAGATTTTTTTAGCAACGCTTGTAACCGTTGCTAAAGGCAAGTTTTTTTAAAAAAAATATGGGGTAAAATATGACATGGCAGCCACGTGGCCGCTGACGTGGATTCCACGTGTCGCCATGACGCTTGCGTGGCAACCACGTGTCGCTGACGTGGCGCCCGCATGGTGCATGGAATGCAACACAATTTTGCTCCTCCTGGGAATCGAACCTAAGACCTCGCGTATGCGCGCGTGAGTGCATACCAACTGGGCTAGCCCAGCACTTCTGTAATATTAAGAGACTACTAATATTTATATTATGCGAACTGTCATTAGAGCATCCATAATGTAATAATCAAAACCAAAAAATTGTTAAAGTTAGCAATATTTGATCAAAAAAGTGCTCACATTGTAATAACCAAACTTAGCAACCTCTTAATCAAATCAAATTTTTGGCTTTTGAATAATCAAAACTAGTAACTTTTTTGCCAATAATCAAATCTAATGGTCTCCACATTTTTTAATCAAATACACCCATCATTACATAAAAACTTTTTCTCTTTCTCAACAATGTTTCCAGAAAATTATTTTTAAAATTATTTTTTCCAGAAACTTTAAAAAAAACAGTATTTACAAAAAACTTTTTTTTAAAGTGTTTTAACACAAAAAATTGTTTTTTTTTTTAAAACGGCTTTTAACAATTTTTTAAAAAAAAACTATTTTTTAACACAAATTTTTTTTTATTTAAAAAATGGCTTTTAACAAATTTTCAAAAAATAATTTTTAGCAACGGTTATTGGAAAACCGTTGCTATAGTCAGGTTTTTAGCAACGGTTATTGGAAAACCGTTGCTATAGTTCGGTTTTTATTAACGGTTATGGAAAACCGTTGCTATAGTCTTGTAATCTAGTAACGGTTGCATGAAAACCGTTGCTATAGTCCTGTTTCTAGTAACGTTTTGTAAACCGTTGCTAAACACCATCTATACCGACGGTTTTTTGAACCGTTGCTAAAAAAACCGTTGCGAGATCCCAAATTTCTTGTAGTGGCGACAGGCTCCAAGCATCATGTGTGGTAAGTAGGCGAAACTCTTAACCTACACATGATCAAGGAGGTTAACACCTCGGCAATTTGACAAACAAATCCAAGCCCCACATCAATTTTCGAACCAAAGTTGTAAACTTTTTGGTGAAAAATACAATTTTTACTCAAGCCATGGGGTGCTAATCACCCCATGACCCAACCTTAAGAAACTACTCACATATATCTATGGAGATAAGAGTAAGCAAAAATCTAAGAAGCATATTTGTGAACACAACACTAAAAGAAAGTTAGCTAGAAAGATAGATCGGGAGACAATAAACAACTTTAATAAAGGAGATAAGAGTAGAAATTAACTTACTAATGTAGAAAATGCAGAAATAAAGGCTGAAAATAAAGAACACCTCAAGAACAAGCAAGAACAATTCAAATCTAAGTCTAGATCTAAAAAAACGTATTCAAATCTAATTCCTACTTGTTTGTAAAAAAAAAAGCTGTTTGTACAAGTGACATCACGCCCTTTTATAGGCTCCAAATACGCGCACGGAATATGCTCTAAGATGCTCCAGAGATGCCCTCGTAAGCCCTCGGTACCGATGGCGAAGTGGTACGCTGCTCGAAAGTGGCTCGGTACCGATGGGATAAATTCTTGCCATCAATGCCGAAGTAATTAAACTAAGGCCTAAGAAGCTTCCTCGTCAAACCTCTCGGTACCGATGGCTCCTGTCATCTCCTACCGATGCTGAATTGTTTAGGTGATTAAGTTGATCCCAGAAAGCCATTGAGACCCATCTTGGTACCAATTGAATTAATCACCTGGTACCAATGCCTGATGAATTAAGTCCAGCCCTTGGTTCAATTCTTGATCTTGACCTCTGCCTTGGATATGCTTGGCACGCCAACGGGTCTTGATGCTTTGCTTTGGTCCGGGCAGCCATGCCTTGCTTGGGACGCCTTGGCGTCGAGTCACCTTCGGCTCTTAACTCTTTGCTCTTGGGACTTGATTATTCCATCTTGATCATTCTTTTGAACTTTGAATATCTTTGGCCCGCTTTGGTCTTTAAAACTCCTGAATTAAATGGTTTCTCTACAAAACAAAACTAGAATACCTTACGAGCACAAAAGATTAAAAGCAACTAATTAAGCGATAAAATTAACTAAATCTAGCTACTAGCGCACCCTTTATTGCATTCTCGGGTGCTTATCAGAAAACATGGTCACCTTGTTAATGTGGCACGCGCCTTGCTTTTTCAAGCCAATTTACCAAAATATTTTTGGGGTGATGCTATCCTAACTGCCACATATTTGATCAATAAAACCCTGACGCCCATTTTGTCCAACAAGTTCCCATACGAGATGTTGTTCAAACCGGAAACCTTCTTATGGTCATTTGAGAGTTTTTGGGTGCTTGTGTTTTGCTTCCACACATGCACAAAAACCATCTAAATTTGATGCTCGATCCACACGTTGTGTTTTTTTTTTTTTGATAATCAAAAAGGGTGGGAGGGGGCGACCAGCGTAGCGACTCCCCTTGGGCGTGACCATAGGGGCTCCCTACCCGCTGTGAAATGTCCGGTTCGAGCCATAGCTACTGTCCGGGAGGACAGGCCGTCACCACAGCACCACTAAGGTGACTTGTTGGCCAAAGGCCTCCATGCAAATCCACACAAAGACCCAGCAGTGACATGGGTGGGATTCGAACCGAGGTCCGTGCACATGGAGCTAGGAAAGGACTTATCCCACTCACTGTGGCCAACTAAGCTACCACCCTGGTTACCCTTATGGGCAAAAGGGGTATAGAGTGTTTGATATTGATAGTCACAAGGTTTTTGTTTCGCGCGATGTTACCTTTTATGAAAATAAATTTCCCTTCTCTAGCATTATTGAGGATCCCAATCATCTTGTATTGCCTCTTCCTATTAATGAAATTGATGAGAATATTTCACAAATACCATCAATATCTCCATTTCCGCTTCATAATGTTAGCCCTTCTAGCTCAGAAGTGTCCATTCCTCTAGGTGACATTCCATCACCAACCCCATCTAGCGTGTCCCAGCACACTTCTAGCTCATATTGCCCTGACCCAATTCCATCGAGTGACCCACCGCAAATTACCTGTCAATCAACTCGGCCCACTAAGCCCCCTGGTTAGTTGCGTGATTTTCATCTTGGGCATAGTCTCCCGTCCCGATCATTGGACTCGGCTATGGTTACTTCTAGCGGTACTTCTCATCCCTTGTGTAATTTTCTTTCTTACAAGCGTTTATCTCTTTCTCACCGTGCTTTCACAACTTCTATTTCCCTTGAAACAGAACCTCAGAATTTTTTGCAGGTCATGCAAGATCCAAAATGGAGACATGCTATGCGTCTAGAAATTGATGCTCTAGAAGCCAATCAGACTTGGACTTTAACTTCCCTTCCACCTGGGAAGAAAGCTATTGGCTGCAAATGGGTCTACAAAATCAAATACAATCCTGATGGCTCTATGGAAAGATATAAAGCTTGATTGGTTGCGAAAGGTTACAACCAAATAGAGGGTTTGGATTATAGCGAGACATTTGCTCCTGTTGCCAAGTTAGTAACCGTGCGAGTCTTACTCGCTGTTGCAGCAACTCAGGGATGGCATCTCCATCAACTTGATGTGAATAATGCCTTCTTGCATGGTGACCTTGAAGAAGATGTTTACATGGCTCTTCCTCCTGGTTTCGGACGAAAGGGGGAGACAAACATATGCAAGCTCAACAAATCTCTCTATGGTCTCAACAAGCATCAAGGCAATGGTTTTCAAAGTTATCTTCGGCACTCATTGATGCTGGTTATAAGCAATCTAGGGCAGACTATTCACTTTTCGTCCGATCTCAAAATAATAGTTTTACCGCTGTCCTTGTTTGTGTGGATGATGTGATCTTGGCAGGAAATGAAGTGGAACAAATTCAAGAAATCAAGAGATTTTTGAATGATTGTTTCAAGCTAAAAGACCTTGGGAATCTCAAATATTTCTTAGGCATAGAGGTTGCCCGTTCAACAAAAGGAATTTACTTGTCGCAAAGAAAATATGCACTTGAAATTCTTGAAGATACTGGATTCCTTGGAGCAAGACCAGCAGAGTTTCCAATGGAACAAAACCTAAAGCTTAATGAGCTCGATGGAAAACTTTTGGAAAATCCTTCTACATATCGTTGACTTGTTGGACGGCTAATTTATTTGACCATTACAAGGCCAAATTTGGTGTATTCAGTGCACGTGTTCAGTCAATTCATGGACAATCCACGTATACCTCACTTGGAAGCAGCACACCGCATATTGAGGTATATTAAGCAAGCACCGGGCCAAGGTATTTTGTTATCCGCCACTAGTCCGATTCAGTTAGAGGCTTTTTGTGATGCAGATTGGGCCCGTTGTAGAGACACGCGACGGTCGGTAACTGGATATTGCATTTTACTTGGCCAATCACTTATTTCTTGGTAAACAAAGAAGCAAACAACTGTGTCACGCTCTTCTGCTGAAGCAGAATATAGATCAATGGCTGCAACTTGTTGTGAGGTTACTTGGTTAAAGCAAGTTTTGGAAGATCTAAAGATAAATCACTCCCAGCCAGTCAGGTTATATTGTGACAACAAGGCAGCCCTCCACATTGCTTCAAATCCAGTTTTTCATGAACGCACGAAACACATTGAAATTGATTGTCATGTAGTTCGTGAGAGAATCCGAGCTGGTATCATCCAAACAGCTCATGTGTCTACAACTCAGTAACCGACTGATCTTTTCACTAAAGCTCTAGGTTCAAATCAGTTTCATTTTCTACTGGGCAAGTTGGGTGTCATGAACATACACCACAACTTGAGGGGGAGTGTTGAAGATCATCATCAAGCCAATCAATCTCATGATTTGAGGAGACCAAGTTGACTCTTGTGACCCTAAATTTACTCCTGATCATATCAGACCTTGATTTCCTCTGTTTTCCTAAATTGTAAATACGTTTATGGTTTGCCCTTGTATATATATTTGTTGTAGCTTGTAAATCAATATAGTGTCATCAATAAAAGGTCTACCTTTTTCTCACACCAGGTGGCTCTGGGTGGCCTATTGTGGGTGAAACCCTGGACTTCGTCATAAACCCCGAGAAGTTCCTCAGCGACAGGATGAAGAAACACTCTCCGGACATCTTCAGGACCAATTTCTTCGGAGAGAAGTTCGTGATCATATGTGGCCCCAGCGGCCACAAATTCCTCTTCTCCAACGAGGACAAGCACTTCACCGTGTACTTGCCAAAGGCCATCCAGAAGCTCTTTTTCTCCACCCAACAGAACACCGATAATGATCTGAGCAACGACGAGATGAAGTTGCCGCAGTTCCTGGCTTTTATTCTAGGGCCCGAGGCATTGGTCAAATACGAGGCAGGTAGTTATAAACAAGCTAAATTCTCGGGAAAAAAATCTTCAACCTGATGTGGCGCTTGGCATGTTAACTTTTATAAATCTAAAGTCGCAGTTTTATAGATGACACTGTCAGATTTGACAGTGTCATCATTGTATCATCATGCATGAGGATTTCTTTCTTTTTCTTTTTCTGAGTAGTTTTTCTTACTTGGCAGGTATGGACTCCATAATCCAAAAACAGTTGAAGACTCACTTGGAAGGCAAAGCTGAAGTGAAGATGACCCTCGCGTCGCTTCTTTCTGGGCATCGAAAACCCAGAACGGGTCGCGAAACTTGTCTGTCAATTCAACAAGGTAACCCACGGGATGCACACTCTTCCATTGAACATCCCCGGGACCGCGTTTTACCGTGCTATCAAAGCCACCGGGGTGATTCGCAAGGAGCTCGCGGATGTCATAGCGGAGAAGAGAGCTCGAGTGGCTTCGGGGGCGCCTACTCAGGACATGTGTACGGCGATGATCGTTTAAGGGATGTCGGATGAGGACATCAGTGAGAAGATAACGGGGCTTTTAGTCGCTGGATATAGTACAATTGCTAATACCATAACTTTTTTCATGAAATTTGTTGGAGAGAGACCTGATGTTTATCATAAGATCTTATCAGGTAATTAAAACTCATTTGTTTGTTTTTTATCAGCAAAAGAAAATTTTATAAAATTTTGAAAAAGATTACGAAGATTTAATGGATTATGGGCACACCGGCGGAAACGCCACCCGAGAACCAAACACAAAGGAAGGCAAAGAGCCAACCAAAACACCATAGAGAAAACCAAAACCGAAACAATCGTTGAAAAACAACCCAAGCAGAAAAACCAAACCCCAAAAAATATAATCCGAAACTCAAGATAGCATTAAAACTCCTTTGTTTGTTTTAACACAAGGTAGAAAAACTAGAAGTAAATTTTACTCTCTACTAGAAGTAAAATTTACTCTCCTTTAAAATTTACTCTCTACTAGCTAGATCTCATAATCGAAACCTCTTATACAATATCAACTCTTATGGTTCAGTCCGAATGAGGCTTTGTCTCGACTATAAAATTGTAACTTGCTAATGAACGATGAGGTTGTTTCTCCATAAAAAAAACTTATATATGTTTTTCTGGCTTCCATGCCTTACTCGTTCACAGGCTAACGTACTTATTTTTTTCGTTTTGCGAAATTTAGAGCAATTGGAGATCTCAAAGTCAAAACAACCTGAAGAACTCCTATGTTGGGATGACATGCATAAGATGAAATACTCCTGGGCAGTGGTGTGTGAAGCAATCAGGATGGTTCCTCCAGTTCTAGGAACTTTCAGGGAGGTCAAAACCGACTTTTCATATGCCGGTTTCACAGTTCTAAGAAGTTAAAAAAAAAATGTTGTGTTTGCTACTCTGTATTCATCATATATATATAATGTCAGGATCCTATGAGAGATCCCTTACGGCCTTACCGTAAGAGACTCCCCTTTCCCGATCGAATTGCGACGATCCGAGCCGCTCAATATATTCAAAACGTGATTTTAAGGAAACTATAAGAAATCGTCCAAAAAAATGACCAGGAAGGGCTTGATCCGAACAGTTTTGCATAAAATGCATTTATAGTGTTTTTATGAAAACCTGCTCTGATCAAGCCCTTCCCAGTCATTTTTTAGGCGATTTCACGCGTGTACCCTTAAAATCACGTTCTAAACACATTGAGCGGCTCGGATCGTTGCAATTCAATCGGAAAAGGGGAGTCCCTTACGGTAAGGCCGTAAGGGATCCCTTATAGGATCCTGACTGTATATATATATATAAGTCTGAGGCCCTATTCCGCTAAGGGTTCTTAAAAAATAAGTACTTATTTATAATTTTAAAATTAAACTTAAAAACATTGTATTTACGAAAATAAGTACTTATTTACAATTTTCAAATTAAAATTAAAAACATTGTATTTATGAAAATAATTTTTTGATTTTTTTGCACTGTTCAAAAGATCTCATTGAGATCTATCAAACAATAATTTTTTGTTTGTCCCGTGCAGGATTTTAAATTATTAAGTCGGCACGATGATTAAAAGAAGAACTTCAGATTTTCTAAAACGCCCTTCACCTCTTTGGCATTAATAAGAATGCACTTTCTCCATTGTATAATCTTGTACTTTAGCTCTGCTATTTTGTTGCTTCAAAAGAAATTGGATATCAAGGAAGAGTTGCTGTTAAAAAAAAACCTTGTGAAGGGTTAACTTGAAACTGGACAAATATCTTTTGGTCACACAAGAGTAAAAGGTTAAACAAATAAATTGGAACAGAGGGAGTCCATTGTAAAAATTTTCTGCATCTAAAGTATTACTATTTGATCACTCTTTGTTTTCAGGTGTTTTGGACCGTTAACACGACACAAAAAAACCTGAGTACTTTTGGGAACCGTGTACATTTGACCCGTCAAGATTCATGGAAGGTGACGGTTTGCCACCGTATACTTTTGTGCCGTTTGGAGGAGGACCTAGAATGTGTCCTGGGAAAGAATACGCTCGGTTCGTGATCCTCGCTTTCGTCCACAACGTGGTTAAAAAGTTTAGATGGGAAGTGGTAGACCCTAATGAGAAAGTTGTAGGCGGCATGATGCCACTGCCGGAGAAAGAACTTCCAGTTCACCTGCATCCTCGCTACGTTTAATAGACTTTTCGGAATGTAATTTACTTCAAGATTGGATATATAGTTTGGACTTTTCCAGTTCATTAAAATTCCAATTTTACATTTGGGCTCTGTTTGTTTCAATGTAAAATGTTTTACAATGTAAAATATTTTTTCAAAAAATAAACTTTAAACTTTCATTTTTCGGTGTTTGGTTAGCACGTCAAAAATATTTTCAAAAATTGACAAAATAGTGTAGAGAGAGAGGGCTTAACGGTGGAATTCGGTTTAGGAGAGGGAGAGGCCGGGAGAATTGAACGTGTGTTATGATTAAAGATCGAGGAAATTGAGCAGTGAGAATTGCAGTAGAAGGCAGCAGGTTCATTTCAAAAAATAACTCACATAAGATTTAAGGGTAATTTGGAAAAACACTTATGGGAAGTATACTTTTTTGCAACGATCTGGTCCATTTGGATTGTGCGGAATGGGTACATTTTTCAGAATGCTACAGGCACGATTGGAGGACGTGGTGGATCTTATCAAGTTCAGGGTGGCCATGTGGATAAAAGCAAAATTTGATATTAAGATATACACAGTTGAAGAGTTCAAGGGTTTTTAGATGCATGGTATTCATATGCTCAAACTGTAATTTTTAGGTGTGCATCATCCAACTTCCTGCTGGATGATTTGTTTTCTGTTTTGTTATCCTCTTCCCCTTCGTTGAGTCGAGCTTTTGTGCTAGCAAAAAAAAAAAATTTAAGAGTAAGTCATTTTCATCCAATTAATGGAAAATGTTTTACATGTAAAATATTTTTCTCATTTTTTTATACAACAAAACACCGAAAAATAGGTAAAACATTTTACCCGAAAATATTTTACGCCCAAACAAACAGAGCCTTGATCCTTATTATTAGTTGCTTCGAGAAGTTGTATTAATTTAAAGGTTTTAGAAACCAATCTCGTATTGGATGATACCTACCAATTTTTTTGTGTTTCTCAAACTGATACGCTTTGGTACACTTTTGGACATTGCTTAAACATCAACACAATCGCGATACAAAATAGATCATCGCAGATTTTCTTGTTTTGATCGGCACACATCGTAGATTCATGGCCTCAGATAAGAGCATTAAGCAACGGTAGAAGTATATTTTGGGATCTCTCTTCCAAACAAGATCTACGCGTTACAAACATTGATTTTTTGGGTCCATTCTACAGATGAATACAAAGTAAGAAAACATAGTATTTGTTTACTCCAAGTCTTATAGCCTTTATATGGTATCAGAGCAACAACACTCCAACGAGTAAATCGATCTTTTTTTCCTTTCTTGCTTTCCCTTCATGGCTGATCTCCAAAGCTCTAAGCAGCCTTCCGACGTCGTATCAATTCCTCAATCCACCGATTCTAATCAGGCTTTGATCTCTATCAATGCCGCTGCTCAACTTCCTCTCAAACTCACACCAATAAATTATCTTTCTTGGCGTGCACAGTTCAATTCTCTTCTCATTGGGTATGATCTCAAGGGCTATGTTGACAGGTCTCATTTGTGCCCACCGAAGAAAGTGGGTGAAGCGGTTAACCCCGCCTATACTTTTTGGATGCGGCAAGATCAACTTCTGCTACATGCCATTCTTGCATCTGTTTCTGAACAGGTGACTCCTCTCCTTGCATCTGCAGCAGCCTCCCATGAAGCCTGGACTAAACTTACCAGACTTTATGCCAATCGATCGCGTTCACGCGTGATGAGTCTCAAGGAGCGTCTGGGAAAACCTCGTGACTCCAAGCCTATGGCAGAGTATTTACAAACTATCAAAGCTACCTCCGATGAGCTCGCTCTCATTGATGCGGCTGTACATGAGGATGACCTCCTCCTTTACATTCTCAATGGCATCGGTAGTGAGTACAAGGAGATTGTTGGTGCTCTTCGTGTTCGCGAATCTGACATTTCCTTTGAAGAGCTTCATGACAAACTTATTGATTATGAGGCCTTCCTCCACAAAGACACTGCCCAGACCACCCCTCAGGTGATCACCGCCAACTCCACCCATCGCTCCAACAATTACCAGTCTAATCGTGGCTTCACCAACAATCGGACTGGTTCTCAAACTCGTCAGCAAACCTTTCTGCCTCGCAACAATCAAGGACCTCATCCCGGCCAGCATCG
Source organism: Rhododendron griersonianum (assembly GCA_018127125.1). Lineage (NCBI taxonomy): Eukaryota > Viridiplantae > Streptophyta > Magnoliopsida > Ericales > Ericaceae > Rhododendron > Rhododendron griersonianum. Next base: position 46,802,090 of record CM030789.1, on the reverse strand, counting down.
TCGTCCTAGCCAGACTCAAAGCCAAGGCTACAAAGGATTCTGTCAACTTTGTGATCAACAGGGTCACACCGCTAAACGGTGTCCGCATGCTCGGCCACTACACACTCCGGATCCTATAGCAAATTGCACTGGCACTACCCGTTCCACACCCCAAAATTGGCTCATTGACTCCGCGGCCTCCCACCATGTGACCACTGATCTCAACAATCTTTCCATGCATTCAGAATATGATGGCCCTGATAATATTGTCATCGGTGATGGTTCAGGTTTGAGTATTAGTCACACGGGTTCTATGAAACTTCCTACCCCTTCTCACACTTTCTCTTTATCCAATGTTTTATGTGTCCCTTCCATGGAAAAAAAATTTAATTTCCATTTCTCAATTCTGCAAAACAAATCAAACTTCTATTGAATTTTTTCCCTCTCATTTTTCTGTGAAGGATCTGCGCACGAGAGAGACTCTCATTCAAGGCCAGAATAAAGACGATGTGTATGAGTGGCCAAAGTCCGTGCATCTTCCCTCAATAAAGCCATTAGCTATGGTTGGTGTTAAAGCTGCTTTGCATGACTGGCACAAACGTCTCGGACATCCTTCTATTAGAACCCTTCAGCATCTTGTCAAGCATTTCTCTCTGCCTCTATCGTCTTGTTCTACTAATTTCACTTCATGTAATTCATGTGAATGTAATAAGAGTCATCGGCTCCCATTTCATGTTTCATCTCTTAAGAGTCGTGGTCCGCTTGATCTCATTTATACAGATGTTTGGGGCCCTGCTCCTGTTCATTCCATTGATGGTTTTAATTATTATGTTATCTTTGTGGACCATTTCACAAAGTACATTTGGTTTTATCCACTAAAGAGAAAATCAGAGGTATTTACTACGTTTCCCCAGTTCAAGGCCTTGGTGGAAAATTATTTTAACACAAAAATTCTCTACTTATTCTGATGGTGGAGGCGAGTTTCAAAAACTTCACAAATTTTTTGCCTCTTTTGGCATTTCCCACCTCACTACTCCCCCATATACTCCTCAGCATAATGGCTCGGCAGAGCGACGTCATCGACATATTGTTGAGACTGGATTGACTCTAATGCATCAAGCATCTCTTCCCTTGTCGTTTTTGTCTCATGCTTTTCAAACTGCCGTTTATCTAATTAATCGACTTCCCACACCCATCCTTCCAAACACCATGTCTCTGTTTCAAGTCCTTTTTGGTGACTCCCCAAATTATTACAAAATATGTATTTTTGGTTGTTTGTGCTATCCTTGGTTATGACCGTACGCACAACACAAACTTGAACCTCGCTCTCGTCCATGCATTTTTCTTGGTTACTCTCTCACTCAGAGTGCCTATAAGTGCTTCGATCCATCGTCTCAACGCATTTTTATCTCTCGCCATGTTACATTTGATGAGTTCATTTTTTCACTAGCGACATGTTCGTCTTCGCATCCCCGAGTCACCTCCACCACAATCCAGTCTTGGTCACCCACTGTTATCACCACCTCTCCGTCCGTTTTTCATGTGCCCGTCTTGCATGGCTCGTCCCAACGCACACCACGGCTCAATGAAGATGCACCCGCTTTGCCCATCTGCACATCACCTGTGCCTCAGAGTCCCTGTCGCAGTTCCCTTACTCACAACACCAAACATTCCCCTTCCTGCACCTACTGTCCCCAACCCCCCACAAAATGCGCCCCATAACCCTCCCGACCCAATCTTATCCTCCTCTCCTGCTACCAATAATTCCCATGCCATAATTTCAAATTTAAACCAAAGAGACCCACCTAGAGTCCAACCACTGAATACCTCTCCCGAGCATTCATTTTTGAATCAGCATTATCCTATGAATCCAACCACATCTCAATCTTCTCCTAATCCAACCACCTTGATCAGTACCCAATTGGACTTCAATTCTCCAACACCCAATTCCCACTCCCCACTTACTCGGTCAATATTCACCCCTCCTATTCCCACGGCTGCAAACTCCCCCCCAGGCCTCACCCAAATACTTGATTTGAATCCGTCTGTTCACCCTCCTCTCGCGCCGACCCGCACCCATCCCATGACCACCCGTTCAAAAAATAATGTCTTCAAACCCAAACAAATACATTCCACCACCAAACACACCCTACCCAATCTCATAGAACCCACGTGTGCCTCTCAAGCTATGTGTCACCCACACTGGCGTCAAGCAATGTCAGAGGAATTCAATGCCTTGATTCGCAATGGGACTTGGGAGCTTGTCGCTCCATTGCCCTCCCAGAATCTTGTGGGGTGCAAGTGGGTATTTCGCATCAAACGGAAATCCGACGGTAGTATTGATCGATACAAAGCTCGCTTGGTTGCCAAGGGATTCCATCAGCGACCCGGCATTGATTATAGTGATACATTCAGTCCGGTTGTGAAACCTACGACAATCCGGGTTGTTCTCTGTCTAGCTATTACTCAAGGTTGGCCGCTTCGCCAACTTGATGTCAACAATGCCTTCCTCCATGGCTCTCTTTCTGAAGATGTCTACATGTCTCAACCTCCGGGGTTTATTGATGCCAATTTCCCTTCTCATGTATGTAAACTCCGGAAATCTCTTTACGGTCTCAAACAAGCTCCGCGGGCCTGGTATACTGAGCTAAGTTCTTTTTTGCTATCTTATGGTTTTACCAATTCGAAGTCAGACACATCTTTATTTATTTATAGACATGATGGAATTCTTGCATATTTCCTTGTTTATGTGGATGATCTTATTGTTACTGGAAGTGCTACAAGCTTTATCTCAAGGTTTATTTGTGCACTCTCTCACCGTTTCTCTGTCAAGGACTTGGGTGATCTTCATTTTTTCCTTGGTGTTGAGGTTATTTCCACTCCTACGGGGTTGTTTCTATCGCAACACAAATATATTCGGGATCTTCTTGAACGAACACATTTGGCTGGTGCAAAAGAAGTCAGCACCCCGCTGCCAACTAGCGGGTCGTCTCTTACTTTGCACGATGGTTCCTCCTTAACAAATGCTACCGACTATCGCAGTGTTATTGGAGCTCTTCAATATCTTGCAATTACGCGCCCGGATATTGCATATGCGGTTAACAAATTGTCGCAGTTTATGCGCAAACCATCCGAACAGCATTGGATTGCGGCTAAAAGACTCCTTCGTTATCTAAAAGGCACAATCTTCCATGGACTTTTTCTAAAACGTCAAGCTACTCCATTTTTACATGCCTACTCCGATGCTGATTGGGCCGGAAATCATGATGATCGCACTTCCACCACAGCTTATATTGTTTATCTTGGTGGCAATGCCATCTCTTGGAGCTCTCGCAAACAACGTTCTGTAGCTCGATCATCTACTGAGGCCGAATATCGCGCAGTGGCAGCCACCGCTGCTGAGCTACTTTGGTTACAGTCTTTACTTGGTGAGCTTGGGGTCTCTCTCACCAAAGCTCCAGTAATCTATTGTGATAATGTTGGGGCCACCTATATTTGTGCAAATGCTGTCTTCCATTCTCGCATGAAACATATTGCTATCGACTTCCATTTCGTGCGTGACTTGGTTTCTAAAGGACTACTTCAAGTGTCGCATGTGGCCACCACGGACCAGCTAGCTGATGCCCTCACCAAACCATTATCTCGACACCGGCTTTCTCTTCTGCGGTCCAGGATTGGTGTCTCCAATGGGAGCACCATCTTGCGGGGGCGTGTAAATGATAAGGATAAGAACCCTCCTTGATAACAAACTCTTTCAAGTAGTTGTAGATATAGATAAGGATAGTTTTTCAAATGTATTTTACCGCTTGTAATCTGCATCTCCTATAGCCTATTTAACGGACTGTACAGATGAATACAAAGTAAGAAAACATAGTATTTGTTTACTCCAAGTCTTATAGCCTTTATACATTCAACGTACATCGCAGTCCACACAGTCTTGTTTTCCGAAGCAAACGGTAAGTTTTGAAGAAAGGATAAACTTGAGTAGTCCATAACAAACACATAGGTGAACTGTTCAATATCAGGCTTGAAGATTTGTGAAAACCTTTGATTTTGAAGCTTCCAAGATATATTTTTGGATTTGCAAAATAAATGAGAGATTATCTCATCTTTATTTTTTTCCTTATTGTTCTGCCTATAAATAGGCTTATAATTTGATTGTATAAGTGAGCAGGGCGATTCAAGGAATATCTAAAAAAACACCCAAAATCTTAATCTCATAGTTTTCGATCAAATTTTGATGATTCAAGCCGCTCAATGTGTGCAGAACGTGATTTTAAGGGTAGCCGCGAGAAATCGGCAAAACAATTACCAAGAAGTGCTTGTTTTGAGCAATTTTTAATTGAACCGTTCATAAAATCTGAACTAAAAACTGCTCAGATGAAGCCCTTCCTGGTCATTTTTTTGCTAATTTTTCATGAGTACCCTTAAAATCACATTTTGATCACATTGAGCGGCTCAAATCATCAAATTTTGATTGGGAACTATGAGATATTTTTTTAGATGTCCCTTGAACCGCCCCAATAAGTATACATGGAAATAAGAAGGATCAAAGTGTACGTAAGATCGTGTAAGAGAAAAATCCAATTTCTCAGTGTGAAACAAATTGAGTGGTTGTGAAATACAAAGTTAGTGAGAGTTTGATGGATACTCCTCGATTTGTTAGTCTGTTTGCATCAGTGGTATCAAAAGTGCTAGGCTAATCCGTAAAAATTCCCTCTCACACAAAGAAAATACCTTCGGCCTTCGAGATTTTCAACTAAAAAATTAGCTCCCTCAAAATCAAATTTTTGAGTGCAAGGTCAAGGTTCTCCTGATCGCCCAAATTAAATCCAAGTGTTCAAAAATTGACCGTGTTGTTATAGTATCAAAAATATTTAGGGAAAATGACGGTTCAGGATGTGTTTTGATAATTAATACCCGTCAATGACATGCTAAGAACATTTGTTAAGGCTGAAAATGTCATTGGCGGGTATTAATTATCAAAACACGTCATTGGCCGTTATTTTCCCAAATATTTAACAAAACGAAACAATTACTACTACTCAAAGGAACAGTGGTAAGTATTCTGAGTATCGCTCCACAGGGATGATAAGGTTATAAGGCTAAGTTATAATAATTCCAATTAATGACTATCTTAATTCGAGGAAAATATGATTGGTTGAAATATAGTTTTCTAAAAGTGGTCAGATAATATGCTAATAATTCCAAACATGTTTGGATATCAATGCACATCTCACGGATATTAATACACTTTCCCAAATATCCATACATCATTTTTGGATATCAATGCATATTTTACCTATTATCCTATACTATTTGGGCAGAGGTTAGAATAATCCAATTACTAAATAGTAATTAAAATGATTAAAAACGTAGATGTAGAAAAAGTTTATGGAAAAAAGCTCTAGGGTTTTGAATCCACTCTTTCCCTCGTTTTCGACTATAGTTAAATTATCCGAAATTTCGAATTAACCCGGACACCAATGGATTGCAAGCCCTAGCAACACTACCAGAATAACCGATAAAGAACACACTCAAAAGTTTGATATCACAGTTTTAATGAAAGCGTGATAAAGAAATATGAGTTGAATGTTTAATCATGCTTTGTTAACAAAACTATAATTAATGGTTAATTTTTTTTATCACAATTCCAAGAGAAATGTTATTATAACCAGTTATTTTAATCACGTTTTGTACTCCTGAGAGGAGCCGAGAGAGTTCTAGAGAGGGAGAGAGTTCCCTGGGGGAGGGTTTCCCCTTCCCCCCTTTCCGCCACCCCCTTCCTCTCTTTTCCCTCTTCTTTGTTTTCCTTTTTTTTCTTCTCTTCCTCCATCTTTACCTCTCAGTCCCCCTCTCCTTCGAGCTCTCTATCTTCTCCGGTCTCTCTCTTGCCTCTCTTCTCATGTCATGGTTGTGAGGTGGTTGAGCCTCTCTCCTTTGGGAGTGGAGATTTCCCACTCTCCCCTCCATTTTTGGACTCAAGAACCAGATCTGGGGTTCCAGATCTGGTTTTTTCTTAGAATCAGCGTACCGGCAACAAAGACGGCGTCTGCAGCGGCTTCTGCCTTTAGTCTGCGGCGGGACGAGTTCGAGTTCGGCCTCTCCAACCCCTCCTCACGAGTGTGTTCGACGGGTCCGGCTCCGGCGTCGTGGTTCCATGCGGTTTTTTCCTGTTTTTTTTCTTCTGCTTTTGTTTTTATTTTATTTTGTTTTGTTTTTGTTTTTTCTTGTATTTCCGGACCGGTAGTGTCCATTTTTGTATTGTGTTTTCTTTTCTTTAATATATCTGCATTGATCTTGTTCGTCAAAAAAAATCACGTTTTGTGTAGAACTGTGACGGAAGTTATTTTTACTTTAATTGCGTTTTGCTTGAAAGTGGAATAAAAAAGTATTTCTCCTTCCGTCCCTTTTTAAATGTCTCAAAACATACAATTTTATGAGTCAATTTTCATATCTACTTTACATTTTTTTCATTAACTTTTCTCTCCACTCTATACTCTATACTTTCCACATCAACTTTTACTTCTATTTTTCAAAATTATCCTCCACTTTATACTTTTTACATCAACTTTTATTTTTATTTTTCAAACTTATCCTCCACTTTACCAATTAACCTTTTCAAATTAGACACTTATTTTAGGACAACCCAAAATGGAATAGTGGTCATTTCAATAGGGACGGAGAGAGTATAGTTTTTTCACTTCGTTTTATTCCTCTTCTGTGGAGACCAAGGTTCAAGTCCCACGAGGGGCGGGATTTGGAATTTTAGGATTATAAATAGCCTCTAAACTGCTCGTTAAGGATTGTTACGTGAATAGCATTATTGCTATAAAATATGGCAGCGAAATTTTTTGGGCGCTGCCTTCCATTTAAACCCTTCCCTTTCCTCATTCCCTTTCCATTCCCCCCTGTGCTGCAACTCTCATTGCTCGACGCCATCCATCGGGTATGTTCATCTCTCTCTCTCTCTCTCTTATCTCTCTCTGCCTCTCTCCCTCCTCTGTCCCTATATCTCTCTGCATCTGTGTTTTAATAATCAAGATCTATAGCAGACCCACGACCGTAGCTGCTACTGCGACGCTCTCACACCGCTTGACGCCATCAGGTATCTCTCTCTCTCTCTCACGTTCGCGCAAGTCCCCTCTATTTCTCTCTCTCGCTCTTTCCTTGTTTTCCCCCTTTCTGGTTTGTTTTCCCCCGCATATACTGTTGATTTTGGGATAACCCAACATCTTTGATTTGGGAAAGGGATGCGAATACCAAAATTGACATCTGTCAGAGGTACATTCACTTGAATACCCTGCGTTTTTGGAATTGTATATTACATAGAATAATTACTAAATCGTTGGTAGTTTAGCACATGGTACATGATCTTTGAGCACTCTGTTCTCAAGGGTTTGTACTTTCTACAATATCTCCTAAAGATAATTTCTGCATGGACTATCTCCACCTAGCACGAATCGTCTTACTAGCACGACCCGTCTCAAATCAAAGTATGGATCGTCTCCATCGGTACGACGCGTCTTATGTAGTTTTCCATAATCCATCCAACCAGTTATTATAAAACAATTAAAATCGTTATATGAATGCATAAAATCTATGGATTCATACACAAGATTTGATGGAATAAATTTGATATTATAGATAAATTCTTAAAGTTATACAACCGTGATTCGAATAATGAAACCTAAATCAAAACATAAATAATGTTACTAGGAGTTTGAGCTTCATCTACGCCCTAGAAGAGGGGTTTAGCCGGACATCCCTAGAAGAGGGGTTCAGCCAGACATCGGGGTCGAAGACATTGAGGCTCGGTTCTTGGCTTCAGTTCTCTGATTTCCCCTAATGGCGTGCATGTTCGAAAACCAATTCTAAATGCTATCGAGTCATAAAAATAAGTCACGAAACCTATCTTAGCGTGTGTGGATACGGGCATCGGTCGCAAGTGAAATGTCATAGAAAGTGCTCTCCGGATTGAGGCTCCGTTTGTTTCGATGTAAAATGTTTTACAATGTAAAATGTTTTTTCAGAAAACAAACTTCAAACTTTTATTTTCCGGTGTTTGGTTGGTACATGAAAAATATTTTTCAAAACAATGATTTTCCGTCGTTTGGTTGTCAATATAGTTTTCCACACAAAGGTTATGTACTAACGAAGTTAGATAAAGAACCCCCAAGCATTTTAAAACCACATTCAAGTTGAGCAGTTCCCAAATTGAATAACCCAATTATCCATCGTTACTATCTGAATCGAAATACAAATTAACCCTTGCAACAAATAAGATTTTTTAACAAAAAGATATGCTACTAGCAACAAGAACCGGTAAGTCATAGAACACTAGATATAATTCACTTCAAAATTTATGGCTGCTAAAATCTTCAAGCCAAATCCTTCGGAGGTTAATGCTCTTCGCCATAAATGCCTTCCCAAGCCTTTCATGCTCAACCAAATAATCAAAAGCCGAGCCTAGAAAAGCCTCATCAAAACCTTCCATCTTCATCAGTTCATCGTGAAGAGCTTGAACATTAAGCCTATCCCATGTCAGCCTAGAAATTGCATCCGCAACTTGCCCAAGCTTTTCTGAAATTGTTTTGATATCCGACTCCTCGTCATGAGTATCACGACCACGCTTGCGATGACGTCTTGGTTGGGCAGAAGTTTCACTTGAGGATGCCGATTGTTTTCCAGCATTCTTGTCCTTAGAGATGTCTTCAATGGCAATGTCATCATCCGAATTTATTGGTTCAATATCTGGCCTAGCTTCCAAGTCAACATCATTGAATGATTTAGCAAAATTCCCTTTCGCACGATCTTTGTTCACCACTAAAGCTATCTCATCATACATTTCAATCTTCTTGTTAAGATACTTTTCATGAGTTGGATGTGCCTATTTTCAAGCAATAAAAGTTACACTGACAAGTTTAAAAAAAGACTAGAAACTCAAGCCAATAGAGAGTATAACAACTTAAGAATGGCACCTGAACATGTTCTGTGTAGACAGTTGGACTAGCAATTATCATCTTCATGTTGTCATCCCATCCAAATCCAGATTTATCCCGAAGTTGAGCTATGATACCCCAAGCAGTTTTCACAGTTCTAAGATGATGTTCAACATGATCCGATGAACATTCAACGTTGAATTTCTCAAATATGACAGTTGACACCCGATTGAATGAGCTTGTTCTAAAAGTGTTGTTAGGTCTATTTCCAATCTTCACCTCATCCGCAAGAACTTCCAACAACACACGCTCCATGGGTTTTGACCACCTAAATTGTTTGCCCCTGGATTCACTTTTTTTGCTCATATCTAATACCACAAATCACATTCCATGATTAAATTCTAATCCATCAAACTCATTCATAAAAGCATAAAGGAGCAAACCACTAGAGAACCAAGTACTAAAAAAAACAGTCTCAACATATATGATCTGGAAAAAAAACAACCACAATCTTATATAACCAGTCTCAAGAAAAGAAAAGGAAAAAAAAAGGAACAGTCTAAAGAAAAGCAGTCTCAAACACTTGAAACACATGAAGGTAGCAATGAAAATCCCTTTGCTGACTTTCCTCATCATCTAAGCAAACAAAACATCACTGGATAATATCTTTTCCACATCGTCACAGGATAACATTTTAACCATTAGTGTATTGGTACCACATAGCATCAGCTATCGCTTTCCTTTTTCGTGTCCATTCTCTATTTTCTTCTCTCTCTTGTCTTTGTGTCCGTTGTGTATTTCGTTGTCTAGGTTGGAATCGACGATTGACCCGTCGCATTATCCGATCATTGGGATCAACTCCCACTATATGGTTGTGCAAAACACAACACGCTAGTACCACATCTACTTGAAGTTCATACTTCAAATAAGGTTCTCCGCCAAGCATACGAAATCTCTTCTTTAACACTCCAAACCCCCGTTCAACAGTGCTTCGCAATGAAGAGTGGCGATGATTGAAAAGCTCTTTTTCATTTTCAGGCTCATGGTTACTATACTCTTTTAGGTGATATCGAACACCACGATATGGAGGGATGAATCCACTTCTAATGCCATAACCGGAATCAGCAAGGTAATATTTACCTACAAAAAAAAACCCTAATGTCATGTGTCTGCTCAGTTTTATCAATAATGCTATCAAACTAAAAGTCCTAGGAAAAAAAAATTACCTTCAGGGACTTGAAGCCCCCTGGGCCTCGAAATTGCATCATTCAAGATACGGGAATCATGTGCTGAGCCCTCCCAACCCGCAAGTACATATACAAACTTGAGGTCAAAATTGATGGCTGCTAAAACATTTTGCGATGTCCATCCCTTTCGCCCACGAAACCTCCCTTGAAGTTCAAGGGGAACTGATGCCCGGATATGTGTCCCATCAATAGCTCCCACACAATCCTATTTTTTCCAAGGCAACCAAAGTTTTGGTAACTTGATTTCTTAAGGACAAATTCAATTATGCATATTTGTTGTTATTACTTACCGAAAACCAAGGATAAAATCTTCGATTATTTCGTATCTCCGATGGGGTGGAAACACCTGGTAGTCTAATGAGCTCTGGATATACTCCCTCCGTCCCTTTATTACAGTTCAGTATTCCATTTTGGGCTGTCCCTTAATAAGTGTCCATTTTGTAAAATTAGTGGGTAAAAGTTGGTGAATTGTCTATTTTGCCCCTAAAAGTAGATTCCATTTTGAAAAGTTAGTGAGTAAAAGTGTAATGATGATGGGTAAGTAGGGAAAGTGGAGGAAAAAGTTGATGTGAAAGGTATAATGATGATGTTTTTTTAATAAGTTGGAGTTACGAAGCAGGACACTTAAAAAGGGACGGAGGGAGTAACTTTAGAATGGCGCCCAGAACAATAAGAAAATATCGGTGTATGGTTTCAATCGACCGATGAAAGACGCTTCCAATCAACCGGAATCTCAAATTATGTCCAACTATTTTTAAGAAAATCATCACTTGCTCTCTCACTGACATGTGCATCGTGGGTTGTAAAAGTCCTTTTTGAGTGAGAGTTTCACATAGCTTTGAAAATGCCAAAGGACTCATTCGTATCTGACCTATGCAATGCTTAGTACTAGCATACAAAATGCTATTTATATAGCTCTCCCTCTCTCGGTCATTATTGACATGAGGTGCCCTAGGTATATCAGGGATAAGGGTCCTATTCCTATATCTTAAAATGTCTAGGATTGCAACACCGGTAGCTATTACTGCAGTGGCGGCTCCAATTACTGCAACTTCAGTTACAGTAGCAACATTTTGATCATTAGCCATCTACATAAACAAAGAATTCAAACACAATTATTGGAGAAAAGTATAGACTAAGAGGACATAATCACATGTTTTATCAGCTGAGAATAAACCAACCGCTGAAGCTGATCATTGAGTAAATACATCAAACAGATAGCAGGAACAGAACAACATGACACACAATGTACCAAAACAAATCAATAAGAAGAAGACTACATCACTACCGTCAAACAAAAGAAATTCACTAACCATGGATCAAATATGAATTAGAAGCATCAAATTATCGAAAAAAATTGACAGATTTTCTCAAAACTAGAATGGAAGAAGAATTCGGAGTTACTCGCCGTTGAGAACGCCGGTGATCGGTCGCCGGCGAAGGTGCCGTAGAGAATCGCAGGATCGAGGAAGCTCTCGCGCCCCCTCTCTCTCTCTTCCTCTCTCTCGTTTTGGATTTGATAGGGAGAAGGGGATGGGTATGTGTTTTGGTAGAAGGGGGGCTTACGCGTTTTGGGAACGGGAGACCACACGGCAACAAAACAAAAACGACTTACGGGGAAAAGAAGAGGAAAACAATTTCACCCTTTTGGTGCAAAATATTTTACATTGAAAATATTTTCCTTCTCCTTTTTCTAGCCAAACAGCGGAGAATGGATAAAATATTTTACCCAAAAATATTTTACGTCCAAACAAACGGAGCCTGAGTCTCGACTTCAATTCTCACCTTGTCATGCACTTACAAAGAAAATTTACGAAACCCAAAAGCAGTGACAACAATCTTTTGGGTCTTTTTCCTATTGATTTGCTGAAGGTGTCGGTTTTTTTTGGGTTCTCCTCAAGGATTGGGTATGAACCAATGATTCAAAAACACATTTGCTGAAATGGGTGTCTGCTCATTTCTTTCTTTTCTTGGTTTTTTTCTTTTTCTTTTTCCTCTGATTGGGTATGAACCAAGAATTCAACACCACATTTTCTTTGTTTCCGAGTTCATCTCTTAAAACGAAACAGAACCGAAAAACCGCCCGAAACCGAAAAACCGATGATCAATCTGTTCGGTGTTCGGTAGCTAAATATTGAGAACCGAACCGATTGTTCGGTTGTCCAAATCTCCAAAAACCGAACTGACCGAACTGAACCGAAATCACCCCTAATATTTTGAACTCTCAAGTGTGCAGGCGGAAGATATGTAACATGAAAGAAAACAAAGTATCCCGCACATGACGACATGAAAAGAAATGCTTTATAAAGTGGACGCACAATCTCATGAATGGAATGCCAAGTATTGGAAACTCTCTCTATCCATCAATCCACATCCCATTGCCCCTAGGATCAAATAGGACTTTTATTTTGGTTATAACGTTAGGTAAGGGAAAACATTTCAAGGCTAGGTAAAACATTCAAGCGTCCGAGAATGACTCACAACAATTCACATAGGGTGTGAAAATGTAACAATGTGTGCCCTCTTTCTTTTTCTTTTCAACTTCGCCACATCTCTCTTCCTTACAATCCAACATTAAGAACAATTATTTCTCCTTTCCATGATAAATTGGTGGGTTTTTTTTTTTTTTTTCCATTTGATTCTTTTTTTTTTTCCTTTCAATTTGTGCACTTTTTTGCTATGGAAAAGATCACCAATCAACAAAGCTCACTATACTTAAGAATTTTGACATATCGGCAGAGCACTTAATCTTTCCGGATGTAATGAGGTCCTTCGGGGTTGGGAGGCATCCAATGTAAAGAAACAGAGCTTATTTTTGGGTGGGAAGGATCCTGTTTGCATTTGAAGTGTTGCCCAATTTTGTGTTTCATGAGTTAGCTCTTTTTGTCTGCAATCACGGGCTAGAGCGATCTTCCATCCACTATTTTTCAGGTACTTAGGGTTTTTCGGTTAGTTTTATTTCTCAGACCATGCCTGAAGTTCTTAATGTCTGGTCTGTTTGTGCATTTGCTAACTAATTTTTTTTCTACTCGCTAAGCAATCATTAAGCTCATCATTTGTTTCCCCTGTTTTCTCTCATTTTTGGCATAGATGATATTTAAGATGTTGGAGAGAGAGTCTAGTTTGGTCGTACATATGGCTATAAATAACCAGTTAAAGAATTTGTTTTAAGGGTGCAAAGAAAACTATAGAGTAAACATTACAAACATTACATAGAACTTGAAAATAGTTGAATTGCAAACATTACATAGAACTTGCACGCAACTCTTATACACAGAACGTGCATTGTTTGTACTTCAATGCAACAACGAAGATTGAAAATGAATCCAAACTCACATTATTTGCATGGCATTTGACCCCTTGTCGACGCACAAGTTCAATGCTGGTTATTTAGATTAAAAATACACACATTGCGTACAGTTGGACTGTGCGCATACTACGTTCATGATTAGGCTTTTGGGATAGAAGAACAAACATGTTTGCGGTATTCTGCCAGTGCCCATGTGGGGAACGTATTTTTGTACTGAGCATAATGTAGCATGCAATTCCTCATAGAGACTCCAGTTAATTCCTGAGATGATACATAGCTTGAAGGTTATGAGTAGAATGGTATTATAGTAATTCTCATTTTAGAACATACATTGAAAACTAGCTATTTGCCAGATATCTTCCTAAAACTGTTTTCTAAAGTATGTTGGGGAAATGAAGTTTTCAGACAATAAACCAAAACAAAAACTTCATTTCTAGTGTTTTTAGAAAAAATCAACATTTCCAGACAGTGCACCAAAACAAGAATTTTATCTTCATGAGATAACCTTATTTGAACAATAACGAGCACGATGGGAAACTGCAGGTTTTTTTTTTAGAGACTAATAATTTTGGAAAAGTATTACGTAGAACTAGCTAGGTTCAAATTCTTTCTCCTAGCGGTAGAAATTGTAGGTTTTCTGCCTCCGCCATTGCCCACTATATAGTTATTTTAGTAATCTGAACCATTTATGTTGTAAGATACGTTGTGTAGTATATCCATGCGAAAATTTATCTGTGATAAGAGACATAGATTGGTATATCAAAAATAAAAATTGATTTATAAAATTAATGGACAATCGTGAGCAGTTTAACTTTAAAATTATTGATAGTCCCATTCTATAAACAAAAATTATGTTTTTGATATATCCCTATCGATGTCTGATCAAACTGATTTTTATTTTTTTTTGCGTGGCTAGACTACTCTATGGGCTCTATTCCGCTTTGGAAACTGTCGACGGACAGAATTCTAACTCTAGTAATATATTGGAATGACCGAATGATGAGAATCTAATAGTAGGTCATTCTAGCTAGATGCCTAGGACAAAATAAAAGATATCATGCAAGAAGAAGAAACTTCCACAATAAAACTTACAGATATGATCAACTATCAAAATTAGGCAATCAATATTACCTGTTGCGGAAAATCACCGTCTTCCATTTGTGCATTAATTAGCAATTTGGCTGCTTTATGCAATGGGGTGGGATCTCTATCAGCCTAGTAGTAGAAAAGCCAAAACTAATAAATTTCTGAATAGTGTATTTGATGAACAAGTAATAATAGTGTGCACTTAATTATATATGTCTACTACAAAGAATACATCTTGTTTGAATTGTAAACCAAGTTATTTCGTGAATAAATATTCACCACGCATGCGCTGTTGCGATCCTAATGTCCCGCATCGACTTAGTTCTTGGCCTTGTTTATATAAGTTCTCGGGCATCCTTCCCCAATTTTCAAGGATAAGTCCTATCGAAGATTCTAGATCCTTTACTATTAGAGCTAATCACCATGATGCGATTTGAGCTGCAAATAGGACGATGCGATCTATTGGCTGGATTAAGATTGAAAATTGGTAGGTACAGAGCTGCCAAAAATGGGGCACTCAAAGTCTATAAAGTGGGGTGTCGTGGAGGTAGACCCTGTAGCGTGGTGGTATGTTATGATCTTAATTAATGTTCACATCGGCTAAGTTTGAGCTTGGCTGGGTACATAATAATTAAGCTCCTGGGTACCTTTTCCTTGCAAGCTAGTTTTCAAGGTGAGTTCTTCCGAGAGCTTTGTATCATGAGCATTTCTAAACCAAAAATATTTTGGGGCTATATTTTGTAATATCCCAAAATTTTTAATAAATAAAAATTTCGTGATATTATTTCAAAAATCATTTTCATTGTTTTCTGATTTGCTAGTTAATAAATTTTGATTTAATTAGTTAATTTCCATTTAAATTCAATTTGGATGTATTAATATCCACGAAAAATATTTTATTCGTTGTCGAGATTTCTGTTCTGTAAACCGAGACCGAGATTATTCTAAAAATATTTTTTTGTTAGTCTATAGTAATATTTTCTAATTTTTCCAAACTAAAAAAAATGGACCGCCGTACACCGCATGATATGTTCCGCGCCCACGATAATAATTCTCCCTCCCCTTTCTCTCTGCCGAACCACCAACCCCATACTCCATTTTTTTTCGCCCACTACTCCTCCCCATCACCCCACTCTCCTCTCCATTATAAACACCTCCCTCTCCCGATCCAGAAAACTCAACATTAACACCCTTCACACTTTCACACTACAACAGAAATTCAGAAGCAAGGAGAGAGAGAGAGAGAGAGAGAGAGAGAGAGAGAGAGAGAGAGAGAGAGAGAGAGAGAGAGAGAGAGAGAGAGAGAGAGAGAGAGAGAGAGAGAGAGAGAGAGAGAGAGAGAGAGAGAGAGAGAGAGAGCATCTCTCGGCCTCCACCACCTCCTACCGCCACCACCACTCTCGGCTCCTCCTCCTGCCACCACCTACACCGGTCTCCTCCGGCCACAACTGAACTCCACCACCTCTCACCATCATCATTTCCTTCAAACGGACCACCCACCACCGAGCCCCACCTCTAGGCACCACCACCAAGACCAACCACCACCACCTCTCACGACAGCCACCTCCTCCCCCACCACCGGACTCCTCCACCTCCTCCAGCCTGTACCCACCACCACCTCGCCTTCCGTGACCCGTCATTTCAGCCGTGGGTGTGTGCACAGTGGGCACGCCAATTGTTTCGGTGTACACTGCCGCCGCGGGCCCCGACGGAGTGCCGCCGGACGCTGCCTCTAGATTTCAGAACCACCACGGCGATCTCTGGACCCCGTACAACATTTACCCGAGCTTAGAATCGCGTTTGAGGTAGTTTTCTGGAAACCCGTAACTCAATCTGCGTTTTAATGGAGTTGGGACTAAAACTAAATTTTGGATGAAGATGATGACTTATTCTTAAATTTTTAATTACTGTTTAGTCCTGTTTATAAAATTCAATCCGGTTGTGGTGGAATAATTAGCGTTATACCCTGTGAAAATTTATGATCGTTTAACAGGTGTTTGATTGCGAAATTACCGTTGATGCATTGTTGATTTGTATTTAAGTGGACATTTACGTGTTTAATAGATTATTGGGGTAAATACATGTTTATGAAATATTAACAAGAATATTTACTAGTAAAAATTTATTTAAATTGTAAACAAGAAATATTTTAGATTATGTTTTAGTTAATCTTTAACCGTAATAAATATTGACTAGAATAGCCTCGCATAATTTGGTTGTTATGAAAATCTCATATTAATATTTAATAGAGTTAGTAAATACTAAATTTAACAATAAGTATTTTCCAATAAAAAATTAGTTTGTAAAATCTATGAATAATATGAGAGTTAAAGATAATGTTTAAATAGTAGAAATGATTTGTAAAATTTCTAAACGTGAGAAATAGACTTAATTTTAAGAGTAGTAATTAATTGTTTGACTGAATATTTATTTTGTTACTCGCATGATTAATTCTATGACAGGATTAATTTTCTCGCATAATTAATTTTATCGCATGGTTATGAGTTGTTAGCATGTTAATACTTTTAGTTGAAATGTTGAACTGTGTGATATTCTATTGTGGTTGTAGATTGGACAAATAGGTTCCCGGAATGGTTACGAGTAGTGATTCATGTAGACGATATTAAGTAAATGGAAACTGATAAAGTGTTGAGGTTTGAGGTTGTGGATTGTGATTTGAGCCATGGTTATGACAAGGGTAACCAATGGGGCCCTGTGTTGAAATGGGTAACCAATGGGGCCCAGTGTTGAGAGATGTTGTGACGCTAATGTATAATGCGTCATGGGAAAATTCGCTTCTTTTGTTAAAGAGGGAATAGGTCCCATGAGACGGTTATAGTTAGTGGTAGGTGATGTCCGACCCTAATGTACGATGCGTCATGGGATGACTCGATCCTCCTGTTATGGTCTTAAGTGAGAACATACTAGATACATAATTTAGGTGCGCTCACCTAGGACCCTGGTGCAGGACAAGCAAGAGGAAGGGTGGACCCATGAGACGGTTGTAGTTAGTGGATGTGGGAGGAAAGGACCTTGTGGAGAGGATCCTTAGATTTCATGTAAGACAATGGATAGTAAAGAAAAAGACAATGTGTTGTTATTCTGTATCTCCTGTGAATTGTTATATTGTTGATCTGCATATTGTGGTATTGGGTTTTAGGATTTCTACTTAGTGAATTATCACTCAGGATACGTTTGTATCCTGGCAAATCGTTTGCTTCGGCGTTCAATTTGCCAGAGCGTGCAGGATTCCACAGTGGAGCAGTTGATACAGGTGGGACCCCTGGAACGGAGTCTGGGCCAATGTTGCTTGGAATTCGTGTCAAAACTAGAGTCGCTCTGGAGTTGCTTTTGTTAAATAAATGTACATAGATTTTGTATTATTTTGAAATTGTAAATTTTGTATGAGGATAAATAGGGGCCTAGAAGTTTGTAAAATTCAGCATATTTTAAGAGTAATGCGCCCGAAATTCCTTAGAAAATCGGGGCGTTACATATTTGGTTTTCATGAAACACGACATACTTTCTATATTTGAACTCTTTAAAGCAATCTCCATTTACCACAAAAAGAAGAAGTTGTTTCTTGAGAAGGATATTTGTGCACTATAGATCCCTAAACAAATAAATTTGAATGAAAAAAGGAACTTATAATTCATCATAATAAGTAAATACTCACCTGTCCAGCAGAAATAAGACCCAACATAGCCCATGATGTTTGTACAAAATTCGTTCGATTTCCTTCAAGCGGTTTGTATGTCTGTTTTTAAGAATGACATAATCAAATAGAAACCAAGTAGTTAGATAGTAGAGATACAAAACAATCCAAAGTAATCTGATTGTTTTGGATTTCCTTTTAGTGAATTTTTTAAAGCTTATGGTCACAATTAAAAAAATAAAAAATAGGTAAACACGAAAAAAAATCTAAAAAATAACTTAGGCCAAATCTGGCTTAGAAAGCTAGTAATATATTTCTTATTTTACCTAGCAATTATTTCTCTTGCTTGGTTTCACATTAAAGCCAACATTGTGTGTAACCAAGGTTATTCTACATACCCTACCGGTTTTGGTATTGGTAGGGTGCATACTAGTACTGATGTACGTAATTACAAATTCCATTTTTTATATATCCATTTGATTGTTATAAATACAACATACGTAGATATGTTTTAAAATTTTGAAATATCCTATTGATGTGAAAATTTGTACTAAAAAACAATAATTACAGAGACTTTGAAGATCATATATCAGAGAAACTGAAATTATAAGTTCTTAAGTACAAAAGTATGAATTAGCTGTTTTCAAAATATATCAGCACAATAGTTCTTCGCTGTAAGGAATTAGTTCCTAGAAAACAAAAATAAAGAAATGCAGATATGCATGACCGATACCAGCCAGTAGCGACTAGTAATTTAAAAATCCGATATGTATCGGCCGGTACCACGGTCAAAGTATCAATTGCACCAAATCGGGGCATTTCGCCCGACTTTTTTTTTAGACTTTTTTTTTTATTATTGACAACCTTGGTAGTAACAAATGATAGAACAGGTCAGTTACCATGAGTTGGCATGATTCCCGGCTTTCCCCCCAGCCACCTTCCTCATTTTGTATTGAAAGCAAAAAATGAACACCTCTACGAATTGATTGACTATTGTCATATGTACTCCCAGCAGCAGTCAACCCTCCTAGTGCGAAAAATGTACCATAAATGAAGCAAATTCCCCAGTAGCCATACCTGTCAATGTTTAAAATTGTCTTTCGATTAGGTCACAACTTGTATGCATTTTATCATCTCTCTAGGAAAAACCCAAATCATGTAATCATGTATGCATTTCTCATACGCTCAAGTTAGTTCAAAAGAAAATGAACCTACCAAGAACCGTTGGGCTGTTGTCTATTTTCGAGGAAACGTACTGCTCCTTCCACAGAAGTATCTATTTCCTTCCCTCGATACCTTGGGTATAAACGTTTGAACAATAGTAAAGCTTCAATTATGGATGCAGTGTTCTCGACTTGCCTAAATCCCAATATAGCCACAATCAATAACAGTTGTTTAAGCTATTGAAAATTCTCCGGGGCTAATACAAGGAAATAACTAGTACAAGAGCGTACTCTCGCTCGACCGTAACGTCTGCAAAAAGTTCTGAAGGATTCAACACCTGAACAAAAGGGGGAAAATGAGAGACCGAGTAAGCAAATAAGCTTCAAAAGTGCAACATTCCATTAGACTCCAAACATTGTCTTGTTTGAGTAACCTATTGTAATTTGGAGTTACCAAGAGAAAAGAAAACAAAGTAATGTATAACTGCGTATTGTTTTACATGTATATACAATGCTCTAGGAATTTAGAATAGGAGAACAACTTACTTCTAAATATGGTTGTGGAACTGCTGGTTCCCAAATAGCAAAACCACCACTTTTAGGACTCTGAAATAAATCACATAAAGAGTCACAGTTCTAGTCAAAACGTCTAAAAATTACTAAGATACAATGCTTTTCATACATGCAAGTACAAGAGGACATCCACAGCCTCGTATAGTTGCTCAACATCCACTTTTTCTCCTGCAACATCCAATGGCATTTGCGAAAGTAGTAATAGACACTGTAGAATGGTCAGTTGATTAGAAAAACATGCTTTTGAATTTCAAGTAATCTTTCTTGTTATAGTGTCGTGGAGCTAATAAGACTTAAATTACCTTTAGTGCTTCAGCTGTGCAGTCTGAGACAGCCCAACCTTGATCTTGATCAGAGAAAGTCCATGCTCCTTTAGTAAAGTGACGGTGCATTTTCTTGAAATCCCCAGCAGGGTTTTCTTTGACCTTCATATTTAGTAACAAAAAATGAATAAGTTGAAGTCGTATAAAGTTTTAATCTTTTTTTGGTACACAGAAAAATACCTGTGATTCTTTTATGTAAAAATGCGCCTTTTTTAGAGTATCTCCATATTCATCAGCAAGATTACTTGCCATAATGACTTTAGTCAAAAATGTACAATCCCATAACTGACTACCAAAACTCTGCAATCCAAGTCACCAGTCAGCAAATGAGTAGTGCACAGTACTATATTTGACAAATAAAACTAACAATCAAACAAGCACAACCAACGTCATTAATTTGTAATGTGGACCTGTATTTTCATTCCATCTTCTGCAAGCCACAAGAAATCAGGAACTCTAGCAAGGTGATACTTGAACTCATCACCATTGGGGTCCTCCGCCCACCAACACATCATTTGTAAACCCTACATTGCAATAAACAACCATTTCCTGATAAAAATTCTTAAGAGTTTGGTTCCCTAGAAAAATGATGGAAGACATTCACAACCAAGAGCACATCTTTACGGAGACAGATTCATGGGATAAATCCACATTTATATGTTACGATGTATTTGCACAAGCTTAAATACCTTGTGAATTTCACAACTAAGAATCATAATGCGTGGAGTCATTACAAATGTTGTTAACTCTAGCATTGAAAAGTTGGTTCCATTTAGAAAGTTCAACTTCGTACAGAAAATGTGGTAAGATTGTTTAACTACTGCCTTTATCACGACTTATTAGCAGCAGAACTCTTGTGCACTGAGTAGTACCTTCTATTCTACCTAGATGGATGTACATCTTGGCCTAGAGAACTACAACTGAACTTGGTGATTTTGCTTACTGAAAAGGATGAAGGCCTTCTTTTTCTTTCGCGTTCAAGCTAACTTTCATATCGACGTAGATAAGAAATTAAGAAGGTGGAGTGAAAGTGCACCCATGTAAAGAATGTACTAGTGTCACGGGAGGGACACCTTATGCCTTAAATATACTTTCAAAGCATAGATATATACATCTTTTCTAACTGCTCTTAGTATCAACAAGACAAATCTGATAATAAATTCATTCACCTGTTTGTGTTACTCACCTTTTCTATGCATGCTAGAGTAATGTATCGTGTAGTTTCTGCTCCATAACGTAGGTGCTGGATTACTTTTTGAAGAGCTTTATCTCTAATCTTGGAAAATGGCCATTGGTTTATGATTGGCTCGCTCACATAATGAAGACCATCCCAAAGCAGATCTTGGATGAATGTGTGAGGGTAATAGACATCCTCCTGCATTGAAATTTATCTTTTTTAAGCTTTAACTTGTTCAAATGGTTTCTCCAATTGCAACCAATACAGGGGAATTAAGAATTTAGCAGAGCTGGACAAATGGGAAGACTGAGATTTTCTAAACGGCTGTTTAATTGGAAGCATTTGTGTCCTTACTTGAGGTATAAATCACTAGAATTTTTTTTTACTAGTGATACAATAAGAAGCACGGATGGAAAATGGGATATGACACGACACTACACGGATGCGCGTATATGCTTTTTCTCTAAAAGGTATGATACGGAATCATTTTTGGATACATTCAATACTATGTACGCAAACATGTTTTCTGTATATTTGTATGACCATCAGTTTGCGTTCCAATCCCGAATAAAATAATAGACAAGGTACAATAAGTTATGAAGAATTTAGACTGATATAGGACTCTGACATGGGTCTTGAGAAACCCCTTAATAATAGGGCATGGTCATGGTTAGAAATTCTTAAAAAAATTCTTGATGAATTTGTGTACACACATTAAGTGGATTTGCATAGCATTTGAAATGTCATATAACGACTTTTTTAATGATCGCATGTTTTACTCCATCCCAAATTCCTTATCCCCTACGAAATTTCGTGCCATTTTTAGATCAATAGCTAAAGTATTTTTGTGCATAACTGTTAAAATTTCTTTGCACCAAGTTAAAGTACTTGGGGAGTTCTTCAATGTGGATTAAAAAATTCAAAAATTATGCACGAAAGTTTGTTATTATTTATATTCAAATTGCATGACTTTTCGTAGGGGGCAAGCCATTTGCGATAGAGGAAGTAGCATAGTGGTATGTCATATTCTGATTGTTTTGATGATCACATGCATTGTTAGAAGTGTCGATTACATATTACTAATGTCTTTGTCATGGACACCAAATAAATACCAAAAACGGTGCAAAAAGAGTGGACATGTATCTGAATAGAGATCATTATTTCTTAATTATGGACAGGAAAAAATTGTATCGAATACATGTCCGAATATTGAATAGTGTCCGAAAAGTGCCATTTGAATGTCTGTGTTCAACACATGTCAAACACAGACAGGAACATGTCACCTTCTTATAAGTGTCTTTGCTTAGTTCTTAGGTTATACCCGACATAATTTCGAGGCACGTTTAACCCTTCTTGAACGTAAGAATTATATCCAACACAAACTGATCTCCAAGTTGATACTCAAATGTAATTCTCATTAAATCTTGCTTGAAATACTTTTAGAATTCATGCACCAACCTTACAACAACTATGGCGTGCTTTATTCCAATCTATCTCCTCATATGGCTGTTGGTGAATTTCTTGTCTCAATGATTTGACAAGTTTTGTGATCGGCCCTACGTACTTTCTCCCATACAAGTACGACATTGGCATGTAAGCTGTGCGAGCATAACACCACATTTTCGCTGAATTACACAAAGTATTAAATTAAAGTCAGACCAAACCAAGTAATAAAGCTTCTAGAGCTTAAAAGAAATTAGGTGAATTGCAAAACAAAAACAAGTTGGTTAACTCAATACCACATAAAGCTCCGCGTCCGAGAATCGGACACAACTAAAACAGTCACACACAATCCTCCAAATCTCCCTCCTCAAATCCACTGACTTTTTGTTTAAAAAAAAAAAATTGAGTTTGATCAGTTGTGTCGCTTAAGAGGACAAATAATGCTCCTGGCGACGCTTGAAAATTCAGAGGATCGAGTGCATTTCACGCCTTGTCTTAGTCATAGCGCATAGATGTCCAAACAAGCCAAAGACGCATATTTTGCATATTTTAATCTTCTGCAAAGAACTTCTATTGGACACAAAAGTGCATTTAAAGTTACTAATATAAGTCCATCTTTAATTCACCTGGATGGTAGGGCAAAAACGAAGGGACAAGCCAAAACTCAGGGGGCAATGGATTACATCCTGACCATTCATACACTCCAAGAACCTGCACAGTAGAGTCTATACACAATTTAATGTTTAAACATTTCATCTTCTTTCAAACAATGTCACAAAGACAAGCCGATAATGGTGCCAACGCTCAGCTATCCGATTGGCTCATTTTCTTGTTTGATGAAACAACTAGGCGTTAAGATTTAATATGCAACGAATTCGATGTAAAATGTAAGATAGTTGTGTGCAGGTATCTAGTATAACATACGAAGGCCGTAAATGAGGAATTAAAAACTACCCATCCTGATCAACCGCAACCCACTTTCATGTTTTATCCTCTTCCATTTATATCTGAACCTCTAAACTCACATTTAAAAACTCTGAAACAATTTGATGGCTTGCGTTTGTTATTGATCCAGGCACTAATCTGCGAAAAGTCCAACCTCAATCAGACTACTTCTTGATTTTATGTAAAAGTCCTCTATCAAGTACATTGTTTCTGTCATGATCAACTAAAAATTGACTTATCTTACATTTTTGCTTTAGAATAAGTTAAGTCTCATTTGCTATATTCTTCAATACGTCCTCGATAGATTGAAATAAAATATTGCCATCCTTCTCATAGAGTTAAATGGCCGATACACACAACTTTATCTCTTCCTTATATCTAGCAAGCAGTAATATACTCCTACATACTCACGAAATTGACTTTAGCCAAAAGATATTAAGAGAACTAGGTTTAGAGAGCTTCACCGAAAGAAAGACTTTGCCCCAGGAGGGTATCTGAGTTGCACCACCATGATCAAGTATCCATTTCCGAGCCCTTTCCATTTCCCTATTTTCTCCATCATAAGGACCTTTTCCTAACAAACGCAACGAAATGTAGCTAAGTGCCGAGCCAATCATAGTGCTATGACCCCCAATGCAAAATCCCCATCCTCCATCATCATTCTGCGTAGTAAAACATTTATGAATTTAGACAACATATCACAAATCTAGAGTCGTGCAACTTGCACAAACATAGCATGGTTTTGGGACCCGTCTCGAATCCCACCAACATGATTGGAGCATCTCATCTCGTGCAAGATATTTTGTTTATGGTCCTTACAAAGAATCAGTTCAATCAGATATCGGTAAATCATCCAACTTTGCTTCAAAATTTAGGCCTAAATTTTGAGACAAAGTTGGATGTTTCGTAAAGGCTTTTACAAGTATTTGATTGAACTGGTCTTTTACAAGGACCATAAGCAAAATATTTTGAACAAAATAAGCGGCTCCGATCATCTTTGTGGGACCTGAGATGAGTCCCAAAAACCATCTGTATGTCTATGCAAGAAATATTAGTATTTTTGAAATGAAATTTCTACGAATACAACCAAAAAATTGTATTCGAAATCGTTCAATATGTGTAGTACTCATGTGCATAAGACGCCGGTTGCGGACACATCTATATTAGGATCTGTGCATCCCCGTGTGTGTCTGTAGGTGCTCTTTGAAATTAAAAAAAAAATGTGAAGGACAAATGAAAGTGCAAATATCTGAACATGTGTGTTTGAACCCTTCAATGTTTGAGTCTGACATTTACTCTGTGGGACCCACATGCATTAGACGCTTTCAGACACGTGTTTAGATATGTGCGTGTCTGACTGTGTCTATAGCATTGTTTTTTTTTTTTTAAATTTCGCAAGCAAGAGTTTTTATAACTACCTGTTGATTATAAAGGTATCGAATCATCTCTTTCTTGTGCTCTGCTGTTAAGACAGTGCTGATTGCTCCGCTAATGTATAGGCTAATGAGCTGCAAATTCCAATAAACTGTTGATCAAAATTGAGTTTGTACAGAACCTCTTTTTTCCGCATCACATCTTGTTCAGTGATCTCTATGCACCGCCACATAATGTCCCAACACCTTTCGTCAGCACATATTTCTGTATATTCCATCATTTGGTCTGGGTCCCACAAGAACGTGTGACGGGAAAAACTGTATTTGAGTGGAAAGTATCGGTAATTTTTATCTCTTTCTTTTCTAGTTGTAGTCAAGTTGAGTTGGTGCGGCTGGGCTTTGTGGTTATGGTTATGGGCTGATGTAAAGGGCTAGGTTTTAGTATGGGTTAGGGACTGGATCAGGAATCCTGTTCGGTTTGGATTTTGAGGGAGATGTTTGAGAGTAAAGAGTGGAGAGAGATAGAGAAAATTTATCGGAGACCGTGCCCAGTGATTTTGAGACTCTAAAACGAACAAAGCAGTACGCTACGATGATGAAAGGTTTGCATAAATTAAAGAGTTCTAACTGAAAAGGAAACTAGAACCCCCACTTAACAAGTTGATAATCTTTATCCTTATTTCCTAATTATTTTACAATGGAAGATTAAATCTAAAATAAAATCATAAATGAATTCTTCGACTCTGCATATATCCTGCATAGATCATATGGTCGACAAGAAATAAGATGATGGACATCAATCATTGCAAGAACCAAATACCTCGAAGACACAAAATCCATGTTGGTTCTTCGAAACAAATGGAAGATCTATGATGGGTTTTTTTGTGTGTGGTCAAAGCGGAACGATATTACTCATCTGAAGGGCGAACAACTCTAAACATCAGAAAGTACGGAACCCCATGAAGGCAGTAGTCCACAAGCCGGCCTTCCTTTTAGAGAAGGCTTTCTTTGCACTCAAATGTGCAGGCCATTACAATTACGTTTAACAAACAAAAAATCGCTTGAAAGGATTGAGTCCTTATGTAAATTAAAGCCAAACAATCCTAAATCAACACTACAATGTCTAAAGCTACAATTTATAGCAAATCATTTTGGGTTTCTCGGAGTCGCTTTAATAATTGAGACCGCTTTTAAAGCTTGCAAATCATCCACCCCAATCATACTTATTGAAAATCAAGTATTATTTTCTCGAATCAGATTTATGATGTGGAAAACGAAAACCATAAAGTTTGAAACATTGCATTGGAACCCTTTTTAAACATAGATACGTGTTGAAAACTTTTAAACAATATCTGATAAATATAGTTTTCGACGTGTTTATGTTCTCAATGAGAGCTAAAAATTGAATGGTCTCGATTATCAAAGTAGGCGCAGATAGGGCCTTCAAACGGGCCAGGCTAGACAGTCCCTCAAAAGGGACTTGAGGATCTTCCTCAATGCAACCATAGGAAGTACTTACCATGGGAGGTGTGTAAATATGCGGGCCAGTATTTTCAGCTGGCCAGTGTCCATCTTTTGATTGAATTGCGCAATTCAATCGAACGGCTTTTTTGAGAGCAGTTGTAACAGCTTCATAGTTGACTTCTTCCTTCTCCCCTAATCTCACTGGTGGTATGCTTAGATCGATGTCGCTATTTTCCTTTTTAAGCTGCGTTGTTGGTTTCATAAAAAACATGCAAACTGATGAGAAAATGTACAATTCAAGAATTTTCTACATGCAAACTAATTTTGTATCATATAAGGTGACACATGTGAGGCTTTGTCGACATTCGCTTAAGCCTTGACGACTCCTATTTCATTTCTGTTCATATAAAAAATAATATATTAAGGAATTAAGATTTGATCGATGTACTACTACATAGGAGTATTTTGATATGCGCATAGATAAATATATGTCTAGCACGTGGAGCTACCATATATTATTTTGTAGAGCTAACATACACCGGACGGAACCATATGCATTACACATTTATGTCCAAATCTGTGTACGAGATCTGCTGCGTGCACAAACTTTTTCATAAGATTTTATTTATACCTGGATTCGCATGAGAACATCGCCGGAGGGACGAACCCGAGATCTATTTTTTCGGTAGTCATCTCGAGCTTTTTCAACTGCTTCTCTCTCCTCCGGTGTCCCAGCATCAGGATCGAACTCCCAAATTTGTCTACCAACGAAGTTGTTGGTGCTATACAACCATGGCCCTTGGCCTTCTGCAACCTTTAGCTTCCACATGTTCTCTTTTTTGAACTCGGTTCAATGGCTCTCGCCCTTTCTCTTGGTAGCTGAAGTACTTGCATGAAACAAAATTTTATATTAACGGGTCTGAATCACGTGCATTTTCACTTTAATAACAGAGATACAGTTTAAAAATAATATTACTAGTTTCTAGGTTTGGGAAGAGACGAAGTGGTGTATATATACGTTGCCGTGTTGTTTAATTTTCTTTGCACAATATATCAAAAAATAGCGAAAATATTTGGAGCGGTGAAGGACCGGACACCCTGTGTCCGCCTCTTTGGAGAGAGAGAGAGAGAGAGGCAAAGCGGTGAAGGGCCAGGCACCCTGTGTCCGCCTCTTTGGAGAGAGAGAAAGAGAGAGAGAGGGAGGGGGGGCAAAGATGGGAACAAAATGGAAGCTGCTGTGTAGTGTAGATACCTGGACGATTGACAGCTAAAAATAAGGAAGTACATATATAGAAACCTTTGTATTGCTATTTATAGACTTTGTTTTCTTACTGTATGGTAGATGACAATGGAGTCACTGTAAGGAGCGTGCCAGTGTTGCATTGGTTGGTGTCTTGCCAATCAAAGGATTGGGTCTCGGACTGGGCATCGTTGCCGTTCTCCTTGCTCCCTTTAGTCTTTGTAACAACTTTAAAGATTAATGAATTTTTTTCGCCGTTCAAAAAAAGGAGCGTGCCGGTGATTGACTTTGCTGGTGACTGATGGATAAATCTTAAGGCGATTTTGTGTCTAAATCTCTAACAACTGGTGCCGAATTTTATTGTCGTTGTGGATAGAGTTTTGAGACTTGCTTTTAGCATTTAGACATAAGTTCGCCTCTTTGTGTTTTTATGATATCGTTAGTGTTTTGGGTTTTGTTGGATAGAAATTATGCGAGTGCCGGATGGTTTTTAACAAATGCAATTTGTTCTTCTGCTTAAAAAATAAAAAGTCACTCCAGTACGTGCCAGTCCCAATTTTAAATGAAGAATTTTTTTAAATTCAAACAACAGTAAAAAAAAAATTCCTTGAGGAAGAAGAAAATTTATTGCAACAGAGCGGGGCCTGTTGCAATAAATTTTTCCTCGAGGAAGAAGAAAACATCATTCGAAGCTATAGAATGTAACCATGGGAGAAAGTCCTCTCCCTCCAGGCAGTCGTCCTATCATCCAGCAAAGTCTGTTTAGTCACAGAATGAGCTATCCTGTTGCAGTCTCGTTGCACATGTGAAAAAGACAAGAGTAAAAAAGAGAAGTAGGTTGAATGCAATCAAGTACTTAATGATACCTGATCGAGCTGATTTTTTGCATAGTTGTTTTACTGGACGAGTTCTACGAAGTGAACATTTCCGATCATTGGAGCAAGACTAGAGCGGACCCCGCAAAGCCGGGACAGCACCGTACTGTCCCTTGGAGGGCACAACATGGCCCCTCAATCCGCAGAACGGGGCCTAATAGGGTCACCAACCTTAACCTTTTCTTTTCTTTTTCTTTTTTCAAATTCAACTTCTCTTTACCTTCTGAATTAAATTAGAAATTAATTGAAACTACTTGAAGCAGCGGAATTCACAAGAGAGATTAGTTGCGTACTACTCAAACGAATGATAAAACTCGAATCAACGAGCAAACCTGCACACAAGGAATAAAAGAGAAAAACTCTGAATATTGTTGATAGAAAACTGCATAAACATTAAGTTACAACTCCTTTTATAGGAAAAAAGTCGTAACCCTAGCAAAATCCTAACTCAAAAACGAAAAGTCCCAAAATTTGGGGAACATAATAAAATTGGGAAAATGAAAGAAAAACATTATTTTCCCAAAAAGAATCAACTTCTACGGAATTATACGCTAAAAGTTATTAACGAAACAAATATTGCCTAAAACGGCAAAAACGTCCGATTGGAAGCCTAAACGAAGGAATTAGGCCGAAAAACACATTCGATGAGTATTGACCGCAGCGCGAAAATAAGTCAGCCCACCAAGTTTGGGCCCGATCCGAGCTCGTCCGAAAGTTGCCAAATCTGGAAATTTGCAATTAAACAACGTTTGGGCTTCCGAGGCTTCGACCGGTCCAATTGATCATGAAATTGGGCCTCCACGTGTTCTACATCACGTGGAGATTTCTGCTTGAGAGGGCTAAGAGCTGCTATAATGGCAATGGTTTTGTCGTTTCTTCCACCTACCACCTATGTTGTTGTCTTCTTAAGATGGCAATTTGATGTGTTCTGTGTTAGGCTTGCTGTTTTTGGAGCTTCTGATGCTATGTCAGAACTCACAATGGGGTGATATTCAAGATGATGAGGTAGTGAGGATGTCTCTAAATGGACTGTGAACGGAAGCTTTCCATACTTTTCGATTGTGTTTTGGTTCTGATAGGTTTCGGGACTGCTATGGACCTACTGTACTGTGTTTTTGTTTTCTTCTAGACTTCTTGTTGGAAGTTTTCCCCCTCGTTTCCCCTTTCTCCTTCTCCCCCTCTTTCTCCCTCGATGTACCCATTATCGAGTTTTTCTAATAATATTTTTGCCGTTTCCAAAAAAAAAAATTAATGTAAGACTTTTTTTTTACACTATGTACAGTAATTTTTTTTTTCCTCGAGTAAGAATTATTTTTATTGCAATAGGGCGATGCCGAGGGCCCGAACATCAATCGAAGCTACATAACGTAACCATGGGAGAAAGTCCTCCCTTCAGGTAGTCGTCCTAGCATCTAACAGAGCATCAACAGAATGGGCTATCCTGTTACAGTCTCGTTCCACATGTGAAAAAAGACGTACAAAAAAAAAAGAGAAGTAAGTTGAATGCAATCCAAGACGATCGAGTCACAGTCCGTAAACACAGTACTAGCTTCCCTCCAGCGCTTGAACTACTTGTTTTGCATCACCTTCCACTTTGATTCGGGATAGATTTGGGAGAAAATATAGCCTTGACGGCTTGTTTGGATGCCATAATAAGAAAGTATATTGTTTTATACCCCCTTCCAATACGTGGGCCTTCGTCTAATACATAGTTTGGCAAGCTTAAAACCGGGGGATTCCTCAATACCCCCGGCTCCATAACCCCTCCTAATACAGCCTGAGGGGGGATTACACATGGCTAGGGTTTGAGGTGGCTATGTGGAATCTCCCCTTATAATACCCCTTCTCTCTTCCATTCAACTACAAAACAACATTATCCCCCCATTTTATACATCATCCAAACCAAGTATTATTTAATCCCCCCGTCACATCAATGTGGACCCACCCTTCTTACATAATACCCCCTACTATCCAATCCCCCCTTCTTACATAATACCTCATCCAAACGAGCCCTGAAGTTCTTCATAGCTGCTCCAATTATAGTTCCATTCGTATCTCTAGCAACCATGTCTACACTCCCAGTTCTCCTTAAGTGGTCTTTTTAAATTCCCATGTCTATATTCTACGTGAGACGTGCGTGCCAAATTCTTAAAGAAAATTTTGGTTTATTTTCCGAAATATTGGCCCGTTAATAAAAAAAAACTAGAAAATATGATCAAATTAAAAAAACAAAAAAAACAAATCAGCACAGCAGGTCCAAGTATAACTTAAGGAAACATTCTCTTAATCGGATGGCTACGATCTTAGCTTGATGGCGATCAACGGCTGTAGAGGTGCTCAGGTTTGTATATGTAGACAAAAATCGCTCTATTTTATAATGTAGATAGTAGCATATTTGGGAGATAAATGGACATTGGAATATTAAGTATAAAATATCATATTTTTTACTTTTGACCACACGTTATTATTAAGTACTACCTCTGTCCATTTTTAAGTGTCCTGCTTCGTAATTTCAATTTATTAAAAATAAATCATCATTACACTTTTCACATCAACTTTTATCTCCACTTTCCCTCCTTACATTTTTATATTTTTACTCACCAACTTTTCAAAATGGAATCTACTTTTAGGGGTAAAATAGAAAATTCACCAACTTTTACCCACTAACTTTACAAAATGGACACTAATTAAGGGACAGTCCAAAATGAAATACTTGACTCTAAAAAAGGGACGGAGTGAATATAAAATATAATAAGATAGGGAAGTAAGTGGACATATGGCCTACATTTCTGACTCAATCAAGCAAATTTGGTCTAAAATATAAAATTGAAGTACAAATATCTACTCAATATATTAGTCGAGGAGAACGAGAGCGTAGTGTGAAAAATGAGAATAAGTAAACGCATGACATTTTGAAGGATTCGATGACCAAGAGAGTCACCAACCTTGCCCTTTTCTTTTCTTTTTTTAAATCAGCTTTTACCACCTTTTCCGACATTACTCCAATGAATGGCATCAAGTTTATACTTTTTTAACTGTTAACTCTAGGGCTCCGGAATTTATCGAGGTGAGCGCAAGCTGGCCCGAACGTCGGGTTATCAAAAAAGAATGAACTGCTAATGTCGCGCGTATGGTGCGATCGGGATAAAAATGGAGATCTCTTGCGGGTTTGCCATAACTCTATTAATTAAGTACTCCGCAGTAAAAATTGACTTCTCTTGCGGGTTTGAGATAACTCTATTAATTAAGTACTAAAAGTATTGAGATCTCTTGCGGGTTCGACATAACTCTATTAATTAAGTACTAAAAGTATTGAGTTCTCTTGCGGGTTCGACATAACTCTAATTAATGTCGTGCCTGTTGAAAATTGAGATCTCTTGCGGGTTTGAGTAAATTTAGACCAATCCCAATCCCAAAAAAAAAATATGAGGAAAGAATTTTGACTCATCTAAGGGTCTTTTCGGTCGGAAGAAGTAGCAAAGAAATTAATTTGTGGGTTATTTTCAAGGCCAATTCTAACCGATGCTCCTGGGGCAGTATTAATGGAGGTAAAGTTGATATGCACTTGAAAGGACAACGATTAATGACGTACATTGGTAAATTAAAGAGTCCTCCAATTAGTCTCATTAACGACCCAGTAGTTTCAAACAGGGTCAAATCTACCCCTGTATCAAATTTTTTACTAGCTCTGTATTACTTATGTAGTTTGGTTATAAAAATTCACAAGTACTCCCTCCGTCCCAATTT
Source organism: Rhododendron griersonianum (assembly GCA_018127125.1). Lineage (NCBI taxonomy): Eukaryota > Viridiplantae > Streptophyta > Magnoliopsida > Ericales > Ericaceae > Rhododendron > Rhododendron griersonianum. Next base: position 46,769,548 of record CM030789.1, on the reverse strand, counting down.
ACTTGTCTCAGTTCTATTCTAACTGGATTAAAAAACTAGTTATATCTTTAAATTGGTAATAAATTTTATATCCAATATGGATCTTGTTTGATAGATCTCGATTTGTTCTATAATACAATGTTTTCAAAATCACCTAAAACATTATAAATTACAAGATACAATCAATTGAAAAGTAACATGAACTCCGAAAAGTGACAATTAAATTGGGACGGAGGTAGTATTAAATAATACTCCATGTTTTATGAACTGATTTTTACGGGTTTTTAATTTCTTTGTTAGTAAGGTTGAGGAGGATAACAATGGGTAGTACCCAACTCCAAGGCGTTTGGTCAAGTGGGTATGAAAAAGCAAATAAATTATTCACCTCCATGAGGTCGCATGAACGAATCCCACAGAGGACAAAAACTTCAAATCTTGGTGCCACTAGAGGGTTTGTCTGGTCATTAACTCCAGGGCCTCGAATTAGTCGAAATAATATACTAATGAGTAGTACACATCCCGTTCTCTAATTAAATATAGCTCTTTTTTATTTTTTAAATAATATTAAGGCATAAATTAGTTACGGGAACAAGAGAAGAACACATGCACCTATGACCTACCTAATTTTTTTATTTGCACGTAATATTTTTGTAGCCGATCAAAAAAAAAAAAAAAATCCCTCTCCTTGTAGCCAACCCAAAAAAATAAAAATAAAAACCTTTCACCTACCTAATAGCTCCACGAGCGTTCGAGTTTTTAATTTTATATATATTTGATTTTAAATATTATTGATAATTATTCGTGTATAGTTACTTATAATAATTTTGCTTTGATTTTATTTTACTTTCTCATTTCTCAATTTCTTTCATAAATAAAAAATAAGCACGTGACAGTTGAAATAACCTAAAGAATCAATTTAATGTACAAATGTAATAAACTGAAAAGCAAAAACCTTATGATATAATAATTATACGTTCCGATAAAATTAAAAAAAATGTCTGTTAAGTCGTCCATGGAGAAGACAAATGAAATAATTCTGCGCCCTATTATTATTGAAGGATATCAGTTATCCGCATCCGACACCAACTACCTGTTCTCCCCCAAGCTAGCCATGGCTGTTTCAAGATCAATGTAGATGCAGCTAGGGGCGGGGGGAGTTGGCGGGCCGGGGGGGAGTGGGTCTGGTAATTAGAAATCATACAGGTACGCGTAGTACTATTCCGTGTATCAGCAGAGCCGGCTTTGAAGGGAAGTCGAGGAAGCCGTCGCTTCCGGCCCTCAATTTTTTGGCCCAAAGAGGGCTCAAAAAAATACAATTTATAGTTTTAAATAATGAGTTTTAATTGCCTTCGAGTAACATCTTCTTGGTCGTGTAGCAGCTAATTATGTTCTTTGGATGCTTTAGAAGTTGGGTTCGAATCTCCACTTCTTAAGTTTCCTCAACATTTTGCAAAATTTAGTTAAAAGATGTGGAAATAGAAGGCCCCTATTAGGACTTTCGCTTCGGGTCCCAAATATCTTTGAGCTGGCATTGGGCGTATGGTTGCCATCACGATTTCTAATGTGAGCTCGCGCGGCAGAAATGGTTGAAGCCCTGGGTTTTAGATGGGCAACAGATATGACGAACAAGTTTGAAGGAGAAAATTATGTTATTGAGGGAGATGCTAAAAGTATTATTCTGATGCTACAAGGGTGTCAAGTGGCCAAAGCCTGCCTGGCCGTGATCATTAAGGATGCTATTAATTATATATATTCTCATAGTTTCTTCTGTTTCTTTTTCTTTTGTTCCGCGTAATCGTAATAAGGTGGCTCATGGTATATCAAATATGCCCTATTAGTTGATCAGTCCTCACAACCTGGGAGGGAGATTTTCCAGACTGGGCTTGTCGAGAAGCCTTGTTAGACTTTCTGTTATTGCTTTGATCAATAAATTAGATGCCGATCGATTGAAAAAAAAAAGAAAAGAAAACAGTCAAAAAATGCACCAGAACAGATGCACAAAACAAATTGGGCATGGAGAATTTGAACCTGAACAAATGATGGATCACTTAAAAAGAATAAATTGTTTGGAGATTTTTTTCTCGATTAATTGTTGTCCCATTTTTAAGTCCATCTTGACTGCGGAATCAAATATTTTTAAGTTCTCGACCAACAAGTAGCTAGAATTTAATTTTAAGTTTTTTGGTGGTTTATGGTTTGTCCTCTTGGTTTTGGGATCTGTTTTTTCTTTCAAGCACAAATACACCTAAAGGGCAAAGCCCAATCCAAAGAGCCAAAATCTAACCCTAAACAAAATAGCAAACCAGTTACCGCCGCACACCTAAAGCCCAGCCACCGCCAACTCAACCACCAATGGCAACCAGCCATTGCCCAAGACGTTCATCGTGTCCGTGTACAAACCCCACAAGACGACGGCACTAGCAGGCTGTGCCGCCGCAATTCCCATGAGATGCCGAACCCCAAGTCAAGCCCGCTGAGAACTGCCAAATCGGCCCTCACAAACGATTGAGATCTAGCACCTGAGCATATTCATTCGCCGTTGTTGACCGCTACCTTGACACCACCCAATACACTGTAACACCCCAACACCACCGAATTGTAGACTCCCAAGGTCACGACCAGCAAAATGATACGCCTGCAACATGCCGTTAAGCCCATAATGATCATGCCTGGGAGCAGATCGGTGGGAGATCTCACGGCCAACCTCCCCCGCCTCCACCCTACCTAGTCGTTAGAACTACCGAAAATTGCCAAGACAGTAACCGGCGGGCAAAATAGAGACAGAAAGGAGGCACAACGTGCATGGAGAAGGAGACGACGGAGAAGAAACGCGAGCAAGACAATGCTGCAAAGAAAGAGAAAGGGGAGGAAAAAAGAAGGGAGGAGAGAGAGAGAGAGAGGAGAGGGAAATCGGGACGCCCTCCTCCTGCCGCCCCATTGGGTTAGAAACAAATTCGGCCCTGAGTTAAAGCAAATGTTGCAGTCGATTTATGTTTTCAAAAAATTCTGAATTGTAAGGGCCCCTCTTACTTTTTTATCCCTTATTATAGTCCACCAAAAGATATCGTATTTTTAATTTTCGCTCTAAGCCCCTGAAAAGTCATGGCCGGCTCTGGTTAGGTTTCGTTCCTCTAGACTCGCACTCTTATCTCATGAATAGCTTCAAGATTCTCATTTGGAACTGTCGTGGTGCTGGTAATGATAAGTTTCGTAGGAATTTCAGTGAGTATTTTAGACAACATCATCCTGAAATTATCGGTCTAGTGGAGACTAAAGTTAAAATGGATTCTATGGGATCTTTCTTCAATAACTTTGGGCTTACTAGTTCTTACTTCGTTGACCCGATTGGGAGATCTGGGGGCATCTGGGTTATCTGGGATCCCACGAAAGTTACGGTCGCCACTAACTACTCTAATCCCCAAGCTGTGCATGTTACTATTCAGAGGAATGGATTTGCGAGTTGGTTTCTTTCAGTTGTCTATGCCAGTCCTAACCCTAGACTGCGGGAGACGCTTTGGGAAGATTTAAATTTCTTTGCTGCTAACAACAACAATAACCCTTGGGTAGCAGCAGGTGACTTTAATGAAGTGGCAACAGCTGATGAAAGCAGGAGTAATACCCCCGACTCAAGCGCCAGTGCTAGACGGAGGTTCGCAGATAATATTAATAACTGCGATTTGATGGATATGGGTTTCACTGGACCCAAACTGACATGGACCAACGGGCGACAAGGTCTAGCATGTGTGCAGAAACGTCTTGATCGAGGTCTTTGTAATGAGGAATGGAGAGAGCTTTTCCCGGAAGGTATGATTCAAACCCTTCCCCGTACTTACTCTGATCACTCCCCTCTCATTTTGCATACTGCGGGGATAATGCCCTTGAACCCTAGTGTTAAGCCTTTTAGATTTGAAGCGGCTTGGATTTTGGACCCCTCCTTTGAAAATATGGTTAGTCAAACTTGGAAGGGTGTTGATTTATTAGACCACATCAAAAACTTCTCTGATGCTGCTTTAGACTGGAACAAAAAAGTATTTGGTAACATTTTCAGAAAGAAAAGATGGGTGCTTTCTAGAATTAATGGTATCCAAATGGCTCAAGCTAATGGTTTTTCTCATAATCTCCAAATTTTAGAAAAAGATCTTGTGTCAGATTACAACAACATTCTGACACAGGAGGAAGTTTTGTGGTTTCAAAAATCTAGGGCTAAATGGATAGTGCATGGTGAAAGGAATACCAGATACTTCCACATGTCTACCATTATTCGAAGAAGGAAGTCCAAAATCTCGATGCTTAAAGATAATAATAACATTTGGACTGAGGATCCCCTCACTATTAAAGATTTGGTCCAAAACTATTTTGTGGATCTCTTTAGGGAACCTAATTTGTCGACTGGTAGCTGCTTTAGTGTCAATCATCATGCTTGTCTATCTAACGAGGATAATAGTAGACTTTGTTACCCTGTGACTTCGGCTGAAATTTGGGATACTGTGAGAAACATTAATCCTTATAAAGCCCCTGGCCCTGATGGTATTCAAGCTATTTTCTATCATAAATTCTGGAATATCGTTGGAGATGAAGTCTGCAAATTTGTTAAAAATTGCTTCAATATAAATGCTGTCCCTAAGGAGATTAACCGGACTCTTATTGCTCTTATCCCTAAGGTTGATCAGCCTTCTCTTGTTTCTCAGTTTAGGCCTATAAGCCTTTGTAATGTTGGGTACAAGATTATCACTAAAATTATTGTTGCTAGACTTAGACCACTTCTCCTCAAGATCATTAGTCCTTTTCAGAGCAGCTTTATTCCTGGGAGATCCACCAATGATAACATTATTGTTACCCAAGAAATTCTGCATACCCTCAGATCTAAAAAAGGTAAAAAAGGAGGTATGATTTTTAACATTGATCTTGAGAAAGCTTATGATAAGGTGTCCTGGAAATTCTTGCTTGACACTCTTATTTTATTCAATCTTAACCCTTCTTGGACTGCCTTGATTATGAGTTGTGTCACCACTGTGTCTTCTTCTATCCTCTGGAATGGTGAACCTCTGGAGGAATTCGCCCCTGGTCGGGGTCTTAGACAAGGTGACCCTCTTTCCCCCTACCTCTTTGTTCTGTGTATGGAACGTTTATCTATCCTCATAAATCAAAAGGCTGAGGAAGGGATATGGAAAGGGATCAAAGCCTCTAGAAATACAAATCCGCTCACGCATTTATTCTTTGCTGATGATCTGATTCTTTTTGGGCAAGATAACATTGGTACTTGTAATACCATGATAGATGTGCTTAATGAGTTTTGCTGCATGTCTGGCCAAACCATTAGTCTTGCTAAGTCCAAAGTTTTTGTTTCCCCGAATGTTCCCCGTAATAAAGCTAGAAGATTGAGTGCTGCGAGTGGCATTTCTCTCACGAATGATCTTGGTAAGTATTTGGGTATTCCCCTCCTGCATAAGAGAGTCTCTAAAGATCATTTTAATCACATTTTGGAAAAAATACAAAAGAGACTTTCTTGCTGGAAATCCAATACTCTTATGTTGGCTGGGAGAGCTACTCTAATTCAATCCTCTGCCTCTCCAATACCTAGCTACACTATGCAAACCATGAAATTTCCTGCTAGTGTGTGTGACAAAATTGATCGTCTTCATAGGAATTTTTTGTGGGGAGACATGCCTAACAAAAAAAGAATTCATCTTGTCAATTGGAATCAAGTTTGCAAAGGTAAGGATAATGCTGGCTTGGGGATTAAAAAAGCTAGAGATCAAAACCTTGCCCTTCTCTCTAAGCTGGGCTGGAGCTTGTCGAATAATGAGGGGCACCTGTGGGTGGACATAATGAATGATAAATACTTGAGAACTCATAGTCTGTCTTCTTGGCCCAAAGAGAGACCTGCCTTTACTTGGAGGAGTATCCTAAGTACTTCTGGGGTGCTTAGGGCAGGTACCAAATGGGTGATCGGAGATGGTAAAAAGGTTGATATTTGGCTGGATTGGTGGTGTGGTACTACCCCCCTTGCCTTATTATACCCGGGGGACCATACTAACTCTAACTCTACTGTGAGTACTCTTATTGTCAATGGGAAATGGCACTTGGATAGTATAGCCCACATTGTGGACTGTAATATTCTTCAAATGATTCAAAATACCCCCCTTCCCCTTGTTACTCAAGCTTCTGATCATCCTTCTTGGAAGGGATCCCCAAATGGGAATTTTTCTGTTTCTGCTGCTTATAAAATGATTAATGGCCAAGACTCCGATAAGAATGGTTGGAAATGGTTTTGGAAACTCAAAATTCCCGAAAAATTAAAAACTTTTATTTGGACCATCTTTCATAACAAGCTTCCTACCAACCTTCTTCGTGCTCAGCGTGGCATGTCTTCGCTGGACTCTTGTCCTAGGTGCAACGCTGGCCCTGAAGACATTAATCATCTTTTTAGAATCTGTCTCAAAGCTGTGGATACATGGAGAGCCACGGCTTGTGGGCAGAGCATGAGAGGGAATTTGAATGTCCCCCTTATGGACTGGTTTGGTCAGAATCTTAGGAAGACCAAATTGATCGGTGTTAGTTATAAGATCCCTTGGAACATTTTGTTCATTTCTACCATTTGGCAAATCTGGAAAGATAGAAATAGAAAGAGTTTTGATAATCTGGATTCCAATGCAATTTTCAGTTCCAAGGTTTCCTATGACTATGCCGTTGAAATTGTGGAGGCATTCAAATCCCCTCTTATGACTGACCAACAAAGATCTAGACTAACAAAGTGGGTACCTCCCATTGCAGGTAATATCAAGCTAAATGTAGATGGATGCTGGTACAATGCGGAAAGGAATGCTGGAATAGGAGGGATATTTCGGGATTGCAATGGCACTTGGACATTGGGCTTCTATGGCAAAATGATTGCGGAATCAAGCACGGAGGCAGAAATATGGAGCATCTACAGAGCGCTCACTATTATCCTTGAGAAAGGTTTGGCAAACGTGGACATAGAATCAGACTCACTCGTAGCTGTGAACATCATCAATGCAGGAACCCCAGGAAATCATCCACAAAGCACCATCATCAATGATGCGAAGATGCTTCTGCAACAGACTGAATCAAAGCTCACTCATATTTATAGAGATGCTAACCAATGTGCGGATCACCTCGCAAGAATGGGCGCTGAACAGAATGATAATCTTATTGTCATTGACCAAGCCCCTATTTCTATTAGGGAATTCTTAATCCGAGGCTGCCTAAACCTTAGGCAGATTCTCGACTAGTTTCTTTGTTTCGGTTGTATTTGGGTAACTCGTTCTCGAACTCCTCAGCATTTTGATGCTTGTTGTCCTGGTTTAATATATTTGATCTTCCGGTTGACCCAAAAAAAAAAAAAAAAGAAACCCTAGGAAGGTAGGAGGGGAGGGGAGGAGAAGAAGAAATCAGTTGCGGCTAGGTTCAGTAAAAATTGATGATTATGTATATAACGACGTCGAGATGAACCAATTATACAAAAAACATTACTTGGTCGTAAGGTTCTTGTCTAGGCGTTCCATCGTTATCGTTGCCCACTGCACAAAACAAAAAACATACATATGGTAAATAACATGAGAATTTGGAGAACAAAAATTAAAGACATAGAAAAATGATATTCTGAGGGTCTCTCTCTCTGGAGAAACTTATTGAATTTCAAAATTCTATTATTTGATTCAAAATACATAACATTCTTCGATATCAATTGATACCATAATCATGCAATGGAAATTTTGAAAAAATGGCCATGCGTTACCAATCAAGGGGAACACAATTATGGCAACATAATAAGTTTCAAAATAATACATTTTGAGAGAGAGAGAGGGGGGCGGGGGGTTTACCGGTACTTACAATTATTAGATGATGATGGGGTGGGATTGGGATTGGGATTGGGATTGGGAAGGGGGGATTGATGAACATGGATTATGTTGGGAATGCCTTGTATTCTTTAGTCCCACATTGGTTAATTATGTTGTTCCCGTTTTTGTAGCCTATTATAAATAAGGCTTTTGGGGAACTTCTAAAGTATCTTTTGGGCTCTCATATTGTGGCCTTTCTAGAGTTACGGATTACAGCCGGCTCTTTGTATCTCTTCTTCACGTTGGTTAGTGAATCCTCTCTCTCCTCGCCCGTGGACGTACCCATCTTGGGGAACCACGTATATCTTGTGTCTTTGTGATTTCTTGTTTAGTATTCAATTTCTCGTTCTTAGTTTGCATTCATAGCGTTCGTTACAACAAACTGGTATCAAAGCCTTAGGTTGCAAAAACTAGGGTTTCGTTTCCGATTGTGGCTATGGCGGCTAAATTCGAGATTGCGAAGTTTGATGGGCAGAGCAGCAGTTTCAGTCTTTGGAGAGTAAAGATGAAGGCTCTGTTAACCCAACAAGGATTACACAAGGCTTTGTCATGCAAGACTAGTTCTGGAATCAAAGAGGAAGATTGGGATGATACGGATGCCAAAGCTCTGAGTTCTATTCAGTTGAGTCTGGCAGATGATGTTCTTCGCGAGGTGGAAGAAGAAACTTCAGCAGCAGGAATTTGGCTGAAGTTGGAAGGCATATATATGACGAAGTCGCTCACCAACAGGTTATATCTCAAACAACGTCTTTATACGTTTCGTATTCGAGAAGGTATACCTGTTAAGGATCATTTAGACGAGTTCAATCGTATTATTATGGATCTGAAAAATATTGATAGTAAAATTGAGGATGAGGACCAAGCCCTAATTTTGCTATGTTCTTTACCACTTTCGTATGAGCACTTTGTTACAACCCTATTGTATGGCAAAGACACGATATCCATGGAGGATGTTAAGGCCAGCCTTTATTCGAAAGAATTAAGGAAAAAAGTGTCAGGTGAGGGTGATGCACATGCGGAGGGTTTGTTTGTTAGGGGAAGAACAACGAAAGGGAGGAGTCGAGTAATAGGGAAAGATCCAATCATGTAAGAAGAAAGGAAAGTGCAATTATTGCAAGAAATCCGGACCTGGAAAAAGATCTGTTTAAAACTCAAGGAGAAAGAAAAAGAAGACCGAGAAAGGGGGTAAAGTAATTCGGAATTGCGAAAGTTCGATGAGTCGGATAATGTGTTATCGATTCTGAGAGGGCGATTCTCGCTCTAATACCGAGTGGATTATGGATTCGGATGTTCATAACACATGAGTCAGCATAGAGAGTGGTTATATACTTATGAGGCGGTCAATGGTGGTACAGTTTTGATGGGCAACAACATGGCCTGTAAGACTGTTGGTTCAGGAACGTTTCAGCTTAGGATGCATGACGGTCTTGTTAGGACTGTATCTGAGGTTCGACATGTTCCAGATTTGAAGAAAAATCTTATATCCCGGGGTGCTCTTGATTCTCATGGTTGCAAATTCCTCGGTGAAGGTGGAGTTTTGAAAGTCTTGAGGGGTGCATTGGTACTGATGAAGGGTCAGAAGCGTGGTAACCTCTATACACTCCAGGGCAGTACAGTTCTAGGTGCTGAAGCAACGGTTGCTTCATCCAAGGTTTCAGATTCAGACTTGACTCGTTTGTGGCATATGCGCCTTGGGCATATGAGCGAGAGGGGGATGACAGTTTTGAGCAAACAGGGTTTGCTATGTGGCCAGAAAACTGAGAAGCTGGATTTCTGTGAGCATTGTGTCTACGGCAAGCAGTGCAGGGTGAAATTCAGTACAGCTGTTCATCGCACCAAAGGCACAGTGGATTATTTTCACTCAGATCTTTGGGGTCCCGCAGAGGTAACTTCTAAAGGTGGTTTTCGCTATTTTATGAGTATTATCGATGATTTCTCTCGTAAGGTTTGGGTGTATATGTTGAAACATAAAAGTGATGCCTTTAATACATTCAAACAGTTTAAAACTTTGATTGAGAATCAGACTGGTAAGAAAATAAAACGTTTGAGAACTGACAATGGTATGGAGTTTTGTCTTGGCGAGTTTGATAGGTTCTGCAGTGATGAGGGCATTGTGAGGCATCACACAGTGAGAAAAACCCCTCAGCAGAATGGTGTGGCTGAACGAATGAACAGGACTCTTTTGGAGAAGGCACGTTGTATGTTGTCCAATTCGGATTGGGCAAAGAATTTTGGGTTGAAGCCGTTTCCACGACATGCTATTTGGTGAACAAGTCTCCGTCGACTGCTATTGAGTGTAAGACTCCATTTGAGGTATGGTCAGGTCATCCAGCTGATTATTCTGTGTTGCGTGTTTTTGGGTGTCCAGCTTACGCTCATGTGAATGAGGGTAAATTGGAGCCACGGGCCAAGAAGTGTATTTTCTTGGGTTATGCAGCAGGTGTCAAAGGGTACAGGTTATGGTGCTCTGATGATTCAAAGTTTTTGATTAGCAGGGATGTGACTTTTGATGAAAATTATTTGATTAAGGGGTCTAAGCAGGTTGATGATACAGTTCAGGAACAGAGTGTTCCAAAGCAGGTGGAGTTTTTGAGTGAATCTTCCGACTCAGGGAAGAAGCACATTGAGAAGCCAATTGAAGAGGAGTTCAAGAGTTCAGACACAGAGGTTGATGCGTTAGTTGAGCAACCACGCACTATTGCTAAAGATAGGCCAAGGAGGGAGATTCGGCCTCCTGAAAGGTATTCGGCTTATTCTGAGATGGTGGCCTATGCTTTATCAGTTGCTGAGACAGTTGAGTATGAGGAGCCTTCAAGCTATACGGAAGCTGTTTCGAGCACTGAGTCTGCACAGTGGTTTGTTGCTATGAATGAGGAGATTGAGTCTCTTCAGAAGAATCAGACATGGGAGTTAGTAGAACCGCTGAAAGGGAAGAGGATTGTTGGGTGCAAGTGGGTCTTCAAGCGCAAACTAGGTATTCCAGGGGTAGAAGACGCTCGGTTCAAAGCTCGGCTAGTGGCGAAAGGATACAGCCAAAAAGAGGGTGTTGACTACAATGAGGTATTTTCACCTGTTGTAAAACATAGTTCCATTCGCACTTTACTTGCTATTGTTGCCTGTTATGATCTTGAGTTAGAGCAACTTGATGTCAAAATTGCGTTTTTGCATGGCGAGCTTGAGGAACAGATTTATATGCGTCAGCCTGAGGGATTTGTTGTTTCTGGTAAGGAGGATCACGTTTGTTTACTTCGTAAATCTTTGTATGGCCTCAAACAATCCCCAAGGCAGTGGTATAAGCGGTTTGATACTTTTATGATAAGCCAGTCATATTCTAGGAGTGAGTATGACAGTTGTGTGTATTTTCGAAAACTTTCAGATGGTTCATTTGTTTATCTACTGTTGTATGTTGATGATATGCTTATTGCTGCCAAGAGTGTATCAGAAATCAACAGGTTGAAACAACAGTTAGGTGGTGAATTTGAGATGAAAGATTTGGGTGCGGCAAAACGTATTTTGGGTATGGAGATTTGCAGAGATCGAGTAGCTGGCAAATTATTTTTGAATCAAAAGTCTTATGTTCTTAAAGTGCTTGAGCGCTTTGCCATGCAGAACTCGAAGCCAGTCAGTACCCCTTTGGCAGCACACTTTCGACTTTCAGCTGAGTTGTCACCACAGTCGGAGGATGAGGAGAAGTATATGTCTCAGGTTCCATATTCGTGCGCAGTTGGGAGCCTTATGTACGCCATGGTATGTACTCGTCCTGATATTTCACATGCAGTTAGTGTCGTTAGTCGTTATATGGGGCGTCCAGGAAAGGCACATTGGGAGGCTGTGAAATGGATACTACGGTATTTATGCGGAACTGCAAGTGTTGGTCTATTGTTTGGGATTGCCAATTCTGGTGATCATGCCGTTGGTTATGTTGATTCGGATTTTGCCGGTGACCACGATAAGAGGAGGTCTCCGACAGGTTATGTCTTTACTCTGTCCGGAAGTGCCATTAGTTGGAAAGCTACTTTACAGCCTACAGTTATCTACAACAGAAGCGGAGTATATGGCCATTGCTGAAGCTATGAAGGAGGCATTGTGGATGAGAGGTTTGCTTTGTGAGCTTGGTCTTGCACAGGGTGAGTTCAGTATTTTGTGATTCACAGAGTGCTATACATTTGACTAAAAATCTGATGTATCATGAAAGGACCAAGCATATCGATGTCAGGTATCACTTCGTTCGGGATATCATCTCACAGAAGCAAGTTGAGGTGAAGAAAGTGGGTACGGCAGATAACCCAACAGATATGTTGACTAAACCGGTTCCGGTTGCCAAGTTCAAGCATTGCTTGGGCTTGCTTGGTATTTGCAGTTGATCACCCCTCGGGGGCATTTGGCGAGTGAGAGGTTAGAAGGGGAAAACTATATTTGGTGATTTGGTTCAGTAGAATTCAAGTCAAGGTGGAGAATTGTTGGGAATGCCTTGTATTCTTTAGTCCCACATTGGTTAATTATGTTGTTCCCGTTTTTGTAGCCTATTATAAATAAGGCTTTTGGGGAACTTCTAAAGTATCTTTTGGGCTCTCATATTGTGGCCTTTCTAGAGTTACGGATTACAGCCGGCTCTTTGTATCTCTTCTTCACGTTGGTTAGTGAATCCTCTCTCTCCTCGCCCGTGGACGTACCCATCTTGGGGAACCACGTATATCTTGTGTCTTTGTGATTTCTTGTTTAGTATTCAATTTCTCGTTCTTAGTTTGCATTCATAGCGTTCGTTACAACAGATTAGTCTAACAGTCTGGCCTCTGGAAATAACATTATTATCAATAGCCCACTTCAATGCAACTTGGCTCCTCTTATCCTTGTCTATTGCTACTGCCACCAATTTTTCTTCGTTTATCTCCCTCGCATTCCACATCCTCTCTCTCTCTCTCTCTCTCCCGCTTCCGGTCTTCCTCCCTTTGTCTGTGTGAAAATTAATCTCTCTTTTCCAAAAAACCATGTTACATGTATGTCAAATTAAAAAGAAAGATTCAGAGATCGATATTTGGCATTCAAACCCGCCCCCCATGCACCCACAAAACATTTAAAATTACGTGCATGGATGGGGCATAAATCTCCTATCCTAGATATAAGCAGACGTTGGGTCTATCTCATAGCCATTGAGGAGGAGGAGGAGGAGGAGGAATTCTCTGTTTCTGATCCTCCTGGCGATTGATAGAAAGAAAGAAAGAAAGAGAATATATAGTAGTAGTACGTACTATTTTACATTTACAGAAGAGAAAGGGTCAACCAACGTACCACCCCTTCAAATCTCAACTATTCTTTGTGGGTTGGGTTGGGTTGGGTCCCATCAAATCAATAGACCTTCCTTTTGCATTACGTACGGTAACTACGAAGAACTAGGGTTGCATGCATTCCAGTGTTTTTGGATTTTAGTCAATAATAATAATACTCCACGGAAATATAAGTGGCTACAAATATGTATTGCCACATGACACAGCTAGGACAGGATCACTTTTAATACAGTAAACTTCTCTTGTTCTACAAACAAACAAATTGGTATGGAGTACTATAAAATTTGCCCTACCTCCCTTAATTGTTTCTTCGTTCAGCCGTCCATCCATCCCTCCACAGGTCCAGCTGCATGGTTTAGTCATTTTTTTATTTTCGAGTCAAATATATATGTAAAATTGAAAAGGACTTGTTTTAATTGCAAAAAGTTAATTACTATGATCATAATCTTTTTAATAAAGCCAAAAATAAGTACAAACAAGTTACATGTCTTTTTGAATTACTTTCGTCTTAATTCAAAAAATTTGAGTTTTGATCATAATTTTTTATTTTTTCGATTTCACTCATCGAGACAAACCAATAATTCATAAAAATTTGACACAAAACTAACAAATGCGATTTTTTTTAATAAATACAAACAAAAAAAAGTCAAGTTCACTTCTTCTTTTTTGCAAAAACAGCCGCATCTGAGCATTTGTGCAAGTGCCTGCATAAATCTGCATGGGGGAATACAACACCTATTGGGGAAAATCCCCATTTTTCATTTGGCTATTAAATAATCAACACCTTTGCCGCACGATGCAACGGGGTTGGATCTCTCTTGGCCTGTGACCATTTTTACATTTAAAAAATAGCATGAAATTGAGTGCTTTAGCTGAATACTTGAACAATATAGCGACTCGTACACTATAGGTTCCAAATTGTGATAACAGACAGTCGTACTTGAACCCACGTGCCTAGCTTCAATAAGATCTAACATACCCATCCAGTGTTTGCTACATGAGATCGATTTGTTACTTTCAAGATTTGTGTACATCTGTTTCCATTCATTGCACAGATGGAGCTAAGATATGGGAATGCGAAAACTAAATATTCTTAAAATGTTTTGAAAAAACTGTTGAACTATGCATGGCTTTTGTTTCCCGTTTTTTTCCTTCAATTCTAGCTTCGTGAAGTCAGATTGTGTCATAAGTTGTAAACGAAAGCTGCAATATGTGAACACTCTGCACATACTCTCCAATTTTTTCTTTTTTCTTTTTGAAATATATAGTGAACCATATATATATGCATGTACTCATTTCAACTTGCTTAATTGGCTACAAATACTAACACATGCAGTTATAAGAACCAATTTCTTTCTTTTCTAATTCGTGTTAAGGAATTTGATTGATGCAAGTATCATGCATGAGTAATAAGCTATGAATTAGAGAATTTAATTATATATATATATATATATATATAGTATATCATAAGCCATACAAATGGCGAGTTCTTTCTTACCTTGTTCTGGCATGCCATGAAAGGTAGGTAGCTTTCCCCCCGGCCGGCCAACCACCAGAGTCAAGCTGTTTGGATAGCAAAAAATCACAAGCTCTTCTTATGGTTGTTACTATTCTGAAAAGCCCTGCCACCAGCTGCCACCCCCTTGATCCCAAACTATGTTCCTCCCATTTGATAAGTGTAACAGAACAGACCCCCCCATGACCCATACCTTAGTTCAGAAATTCAACCATGGTCAAATATTACATGTTGTAACTCGTAAGATTATTAAATACTAGTATAATTAGGAGAAGACTATGGTACACACCACGAAAAATTTTGATTATCAAAAAATATGTAACTCACATAAAAAAAAATGCATAACGAACACCAAAAAAATGCGTAACTATTTTGGGTGAACCGTACACCCATATTCATAACTTCAACCAAAAAATAGGTAACTACACAGGCCCATTTGGTTGTTTTTTTTAAATTATATTTGACCGGCTTGAATCATTCGTGAGGGACACGAGTGATTCTCGCGTGCCCGTCGGTACCCCATCGGTTCAAATGCTATCAATACCAATAGCTTTAATTTTTTTTTTTAAGCAGCAAAAAGTTTATTAAGAAACTTGATAAGGGTACATGCATCAAGTAGGAGTAGAGAGGAGGAGAATCTAACTAAAGGTTGGATGAATTTAAAAAATACCTAATGGGATAAGCACAAAACACCTAGGGGCCATGCCCGAAACGACTAGGTAAGGCCCAAAAACCTAAAAGCAAGGCCCAAACAAAGTGGGCCAAGCCACTCCAAAAAATCAAAAACTGAACCCTAAACAATTGAAATCAACTTCGTCCATTCGTCTTCCACCCACCGTTCACCACCCTTTGGCAACAAACAACCACCACACCACCGAACTGCTACTGCTCAGGACACCACCACGCCTGGATAGCACAGTCGTGCTAACACAAGATCATAAATATGTGAAGTGGTGATGTAAGTTAAACAAAATTACAGCCTTTGTTTGGTTGGCATTTTAGTTTAGTTTAGTTTTGGTAGTGGATGGAGAGAGAAATAAGGTAATGATTGGAGAGAGATAGAGAGAAATGAAATTAATAACTGAAGATATAGAGTAATGATTGGAGAAAGATATAGGGTAATGATTGAAAAATAAAACTAAAACAAAAGTAAAATGGCAACCGAACAAAACCAATTTACAGTTTTCTGCTCTAGAAATATGTCCCTAAAAAATACATTTTTTCCCATATTATATACTCCGTCAGACCTCTCTCTTGAAAGTCAGAGAGTACAAGTACAATCAGATGAGCTAAGAGCTATATCTAAAGTATACTTTAGTTTAGACATGCATTTAGTTTTTATCCTGTCGAATTTAGGGACAAAATACTGATCAAGCCCTTACCGATATTCAAATGAGTTGATTTTTTTGAGAATTCTTAAAAACATATTTAAACAAACGGCTCTGATAATTTATTGGGACTATAAAATGATCGAGTTTCACACAAGATATGTGTCAAATATATATATTCCCGGAACAGCCCTATATATATAAAGTTTTTTTTATGTTGCAACTTGCGTACATATATAGCACGGCTTTGCTGCTATAAATGAAGAGTGTGATCAATGTTGTGTATTATTTTTATTGGTATTGTCATTGATTATGTGAATGCAAAAGTTAGAGATCTATAAATTATTTGTTCTTTATTTTGTTGATTCAAGTTAATCAGGTCAATGAATATGCGTGGACTATTTCTTTTCGCATTGTTGGAATCGTTGGATTGGGGATGTAGATATTGCACGTGAGCCCAGTAATGATTTGTGTGTGCAGATTATTCGAGCCGTGCCTCCAGGCACGGGCATGCGCTAGTATATATATATATTCCCGGAACCGCCCTATATATAAAGTTTTTTTTATTTTGCGACTTGCGTACATAGCACGGGTTTGCTGCTATAAATGAAGAGTGTGATCAATGTTGTGTATTATTTTTATTGGTATTGTCATTGATTATGTGAATTCAAAAGTTAGAGATCGATAAATTATTTGTTCTTTATTTTGTTGATTCAAGTTAATCAGGTCAATGAATATGCGTGGGCTATTTCTTTTCGCATTGTCGGAATCGTTGGATTGGGGATGTAGATATTGGACGTGAGCCCAGTAATGATTTGCGTGTGCAGATTGTTCGAGCCGTGCCTCCAGGCACGGGCATGCGCTAATATATATATTCCCGGAACCGCCCTATATATATAAAGTTTTTTTTATGTTGCGACTTGCGTACATGGCACGGGTTTGCTGCTAATAAATAAGAGTGAATGAATGTGGGTCAGTCAAATTTCATTGTTTTAACCAACTGGGGCTAAGTCAGTTGGTTCAAAATTCTTGCATCTTATTCGGAGGTGATCAGGAGTTCAAATCTTTTCACACGCGTGTGGGTGTTATTTTCTTTGTTGTTGTTGTTGCATGTTGGGATTGTTTCATCCCTCAATGGGGTTAGTAGTTGGATTGGGCTTGTAATGATAGTCGAATTATATTTGGGATTATTTCTTCCCCAGTTGGGACTAGTAGTTGGTTGGGTTTATTGTAATTGTAGAATTATTTCTAATTTCAAGTAATTTTTACAATTGTATTCTCCTACCGCTTGAAAAATGAAAAACTTTTTTCATTGTTTTGGCTTTCAGTTGAGTGATTATGTCAAGTTTGGGAAACTTAGCTCCATAATATATAACTTTCGCTGAAGAACTCAAATTGATCACCTAGTAACTTTCCCTTGCTTGGAATGCGAAATATATCTTGGGATCTATGTGCTGATTTGAGGGATCAAAACGAATATAAGTATTTTTTTTGGGGTTAAGTTTGACAATAATGTAGAAGTAGCTTCCCTCCCCTCCAGATTGGATTTTCCGAGGAGGAAAAAATATACATTGATCGTTCAATCATCGAAGCATAAGCGGCAAGGGAAATATGTTTGGATTTTCGGAGGAGTGATCCCATGCGTTCTTGACCGAATGGGGGATGGTGTTGTGCGTAGCACCGTGCTGCGCACCCCCAAGCCGTTGGATCGTGCATCCGACGGCTTAGATCTCATCTCGACAATGAACGGCTCTCGATCGTTGGTTGTCGATTTGAGATTCGAGCCGTCGGATGCACGATCTGACGGCTCGGAGGTGCGCCGCACGGTGCTGTCACCTCACTGCATGACACCAACCCGAAGTCCATTCTTGACGCACCACTACAACAAATTCAGTCTTCGCTAAAAATGCAAAATTCGTCACTAAAGCTTTTGGCAACGAAAAATTTCTTTGTCTTTTGTTTCACGCAAAAAGGGTACCACCAATCGGCGACGAATTTTTTCGTTGATACGCCACTTATCATTTCGTTGATTATATTGCAAAATCTAATATATATTACTATTTTTTCAATAATTTTTAAAGTAAATATATATCGATATGTATTATTTATTTAAAATATATTAAAATTTTCAAAATTTAAAAAGTAATTAGTCTTGCATTTGGCAACGAAATATGGGTTTCCTTGGGAAAAGGTGTCATTTTATTTTCTCGCCAAAAGGTACCATTTGGCGTCGAAATTCAAATTTCATCGTCAGATTTTGTCACGATCGACCATTTTTGTTGTAGCCTACACGGGATAATTTCTAAATAATTAATTAGTACTCCAGTATCATTTTCATATTTTGTGGTATAATTGTAGACACCCCAATCTGGGTTTCCCGTTTGTTTTAATTTATTTTCCAGTTTCTTGTTTCCCCGATAATGAGATCGGATCAAACAGGCTTGAATGTGGAATGGATTGGACTTGGAACCATTCTTAAACCCTTTGAACCCCTAAAACCTTCAGTCAAAATCCTAACCGAAGGTTGACCGTCGCGCGATACTTCTTATTCCTCGCGCGATAGTCAGCTTGCTAGGTGTGGGTCAAAGTCAAAGTTTGACTGTTGACCCTCGCGCGATGGTCTCAAACACTCGCGCGACGGTCCCACCTGTCCCCATCATCTTAATCCAGCTGGACTTTTGTGATCATCAGGGCCACATGGGCTGGAACCCTGTTTTCCTTGGCTGAACAGCGTTCTGGCAGGCTTAGACACACCACCCTCACAACCGCCCCCACTCACCTTGGTGGCTCATTTCTCCACCAAGCAAGAGTGACCAGCTTTGTTGGCTGGTTACTTGGCCAAGTTTTCCACTCCCCTTGTGCCACTCACTCCTCCTATATATACCCCCATTGGTTGTTCCTCCAAAAGGGTTACAAGGTTAAAAAAGGTTACAAGTTTCACAAAAATCACAAGATTATCAAGTTGTTAGTCTAGTCAAGCACAAAGTTAACAAACCCTAACTACTTCCTAATCTTTCAAATCTACTACACTCACTTGCAAGGCTACATCACTCCATTCAATCCATTTCAAAAGCCATCCAAGTAAAGGTATAAATTTTACCTATTCCTGTTTTGATCCCTGAGAGGGGCTGGCAGGGCCAAGGCTGGTAATCAATACCAGTCCTGGCCCTAAAGCCAGCAGAGTTACAAGAATCTGTAACCAGCTAAACCCTCGCGCGATGGACCCGAACACTCGCGCGACAGTTCTGTCTACAAGAGATTGGTCCACGTGGGGAAGAGATGCTGGTTATTTCTTGTTTTACATATTAGCCTGCTTGTTGTGGTTTTTATCTTGATATATAGATCACTGTTGTGCATGATAAAAACAAGTTCAGTTCCTTGCTTTGTCATTTTAATTAGCTTAGCTGTCCTTAGGACTTTTCTGAATATGTCACAAGGTCCAAAGCATGCAAAGCAATCCCTGGAAACCCAGTTAGAACCCTCGCGTGAGTCTTTGACTCTGTCGCGCGACGGTTCGCTGATTTCCAATGGCTGCCCTTGCACGGGCAACTTGGTTTTAAGTAGTCCAGTTTCTTAGCTTGCTGCTCCAGTTAGTTTGGAATGCCCTTGGGATGCTTCTGAACATGTCTCAGAGCCCCAAGCATGCAAAGCAATTCCTGGAAGTCCAGTCAGAACCCTCGCGCGAGTCTTTCACTCTGTCGCGCGATGGTTCACTGATTTCCAGTAATGGCCCTTGCATGGGCAACTAGGCCTTAGGCCTCTGCTTATTTCCCCCACTGTTTAGGGGGTGTCTTTCCATTTGCTTCTGTTGGCTTGTAATAATTATTTATTTTCAAGTACTTATAAACTGCTTGGTTTGCCTCCTGGGTGTGCACTGGTCCTTCCAGAGCCCAGAATGGGATAAAGTTCAAACTGTTAGTAAGGCATCAACACTCGCGCCACGTTATGAAAGTATCGCGCGATGGTTCCCTTGCATGCAGGTTGATCCATGCATGCAAGTTGGCTATTGCTTGTGATACTCCCATGTCAAAGCACTGTTTTGGTGTTTTACTGATATTTTGAATTTTGTTCCATTTATTACTTGGTATTTCATCCATCCATGCTATCTATCACATCATTGCAAAACGTGTTACAGTTTTAAATCCCCGATTAACTGTTCCCCTCCCTAATTGGCTAAAAATCTGATTAATAAAAGAAGAATCGTAAACATTTTCAAAATGCTCAAGTAGAGACTGATCTCCAGATTGGGCGAGAGGGGTGCCTTAAAACCCTTTCCCTCTCGTAACCTGGCTCCCGAACCCAATGGTTATGACAGACTGGTGCCTTCACTTTTTCAAATCAAATAGCGCGGCAGGTGCTTCGAAATACGGTTCCTTGGGTGTCGAACCATCAAAACCCGAGTGGCGACTCTGTATTTTTGAGCGCTTGCCTCCCCGCTCGCGCTCCCTCGATTCCCGCGAGGGCCTTGCCCAAAAGTTCGTCGGAAAGGAACGGAATCCTTCTCCGAGGGCATGCTGCCCACAGTGGCGACTCTGCTGGGGATAAATCGAACCAATATTAATTCATACTTAGGATTTAATACACTCACGAACAATCCTTTAAAAGTCTGTCAAAACGGTGAGCTTCGCGCCGCCGAAGGTTGGAATGGTGATTTAACAGGATCTCGTGTCCGGGCAATCTAATCTGGGACTTTTTTGATTGTTCACTTGTGTAGTTTCTTCTAAAGATGAACCAAATAAAGTGAGCCAAATTTGAAAAAGTATTTTGCAAAATTACGATTCTTCTTTTCTTAATCAAATTCTAGCATTTCATGTGCATCGATGTGGGATAAGCCTCGTTGGATCGTTTTGGCAATCCGGCACGGTTTACCAGAGCCCGGGGACCTCGAATGACCAACAACCTTCGACGATGATAGGTCATGCTACCGTTCGACTGTTGCTCTGCGTATCGCGGGCAACGGGAGGTATATCTATGGCCTTAGTCCGAGGAACCTGTTACAAATCAAAACCGGCCTTTGTATATACAAAGCATTAGAACTCTCCAAACTAGGACAGGTACCCACAGGTTAAGATCTATTTGCATCTAACCCCATATACTGTCTATGTGTTACTGCTTTCCCTACAGCATGAACTGTACATACATCTCGTTCTGCGTAGAAGCATGTCTAGGGTGCCTTTTAGGTCCTCGATCTTTCCAGGTCTGTCTTTAAAACCATTAGGGCACTGTGATGGCCCGATGAGGAGTCGTGCATCTCAATGATGCACATTTTCAGTTTCCCTAGTCCTTCGGACAGTGGGACTTTAGGAAATCAGAAGCCTTTCTACACCCTCGTCTTAAACCTGTTTAGGATTCCAAACAGAAAACGAGGAACAACGGAGTAAAGTCATGATGCTTACACCGAAAGGTAACAAGTGTCTCGTCACTTACACCGCCCGGCTAATAGCACAGTGCTGCTCACGCCGACCTGGTTATAGTATCATAATATCATACCGAGTTGTTCTGACTTCAAGTTTGAAATCCCAAACGGCGGGATGGACGAAGGTTTAGACTTCTTTTGACATCCTTTAGGACCACTCGTTTCAATAAGGATACATGTTCGAAAAGATTTCTGAGGGCCTCAAGCAATGTCCCAACGTTTTGAGACAGACTTGTCTTCTAGCTCTAGAGTCTAGGGCGACACCGACGACGCTGGCTGCATCCGCACTTTAGTCTTTTATTTAGATTAAAAGTTTTTGCAGGATCCCTATTAAGCCTTCTCTTATTTTGTTGCAAAGTTCTGAATCATTGCGCCGCCAAGGAAAGTATCGAAGCCAGTCGCCAAACCCGCTTGGGAATGTCTGCAACTCAATCCGGTCCAAAGGCTTGTCAGGTTACAATCCCGGTCAGTCATCACGGGAGACTCTCCGCGCTCACTTTTGGCACCACGGCACTCAGATTCTCAGTCAGGTTCACCACCAGTCTTACAGCAAGGGCGACCAGCTTCTCCATCATCCGCGTCAAGCATCTCCGAACCCCCTGTCGTGACAGAACAGCCGCGGCCGGAACCTCTTTCCTTTGGCGACCATACTTATGAATCTTCAGAACAGTATCACCACCATGCAACAGAGGGCAGCTGAGACAGATACTAACATTGCCCGCCTGAATGATCTTATCCACACTCGCCTTCCACCCCCTCTCGAGGAGGAGGACGAGGACGATGAGTCTGACCAGGAACAACCCGTTTTGGTTCCGGATCCACTTCACGCAGGACGTCTCATTACACTAAATCCGAGAGAAGGCCGCAGGCCCGCTGCAGATCTCGCAATTGGCAGAATTGCTCAGGAAGGGCCAGTTCAGAACCCCGACATGACTGCACTCATGGCCAAGATTACAAAGTTGGAGGAATCTATTTCCACGACCGAAACGATCAACGCTGGAGGGATTGATTTGGACCGTCTCTGTTTGTATCCTAACGCCAAGCTTCCCGAGAAGTTCAAAATGCCCGACTTGGCCAAATTTGACGGAAGCGGTGATCCCAAAACCCACCTCTACAGTTACCATGTCGCCATGAAGCTACTCTCTGTTGAGCCGGAGGCCATGTCTCAGCTTTTCCCTCAAACCCTTTCCGACCCTGCTTTCCATTGGTTTTTGTCGCTCGACATTGCCAAAAGGAGGACCTGGGAGGATATTGGGGCTGCATTTATTTCGCAGTACAGTTACAATTCCCAACTGAAGATGACCACCCGGGAACTCGAGTCCACCAAGATGGAAGCAAAGGAGTCTTTTGCTGACTTCGTTAAAAGATGGAGGGCCAAGGCCGCTTTGATGACAGATCGCCACAGCGAGAAGGATCAGCTCCGTATCATTTCTCGCAACCTCCAACCCGACTATGCTAGGCATCTGGTACTTGCTCAAGCGTCTGCAAACTTTGAGACCTTCTTCGATTCTGGCCTGGCCATCGAGGATGCACTTCAGAGTGGGATTCTAGCCAAAGGAGAATCCTCTAATCCGCCTAAGGCTAAGACTCGGGCATACTCTGGGAATGCCAATGCGCTGTTTGGAACAGGGACTTACTCCAATGCGGCAACCAGTGGTTCCAACGCCTCCTCCTCCAATACAACCAATCACATTACGGATGTCAATCAGGTCCAGACTCTGTAGATTAACCGGCCTCGAAACCAACCCCGCAGCTTTTCCGCTATCGAGGCGCCTCTGTCCTCGGTCTTGGAAAAGTTGGTCAAGTCAGGGCATCTTAAGCCCCTGGACCCAACTCCTTTACCTAAAAACCCTTCACCTGGCTTCAAGGCCAACCTTTACTGTGCTTACCATCAAGGTGCAGGTCATCTCACTGACTCTTGCTTTCGCCTCCGTCATGCGATTCAGGATCTCATTGACGATGGCACGCTTGAAACCCCTCCACCACCTCAAAAGCCAAACGTCATTGCCAACTCTCATCCCAGGCACAATGCCGCTCCTCACATTGACCAGATATCCCTCAGCTCCACCATATTCAACCCAACCGACTATATAGCCTCACCCGATCAACCCAGGCCAATTGTATCTTTCCCGCTTGAATCTTCTGCCGAGATTTCTTACATACGCGTGGTCGAAGGCCGAATTGTTGACACTGATGCGCCTCCGAAACCTTTGCAAACTGGATCACCCATCTCCGATGACTCTATTAGTTCCCGCTTCCATCAGTCAATCCCTGCTGTACAGATCAATTCTGCCTCCTCGTTGGACAGTCCTTATGGAAATATGGCTGACTCACCTCTCGGTCCAGTGGATCAGTCTCGATCCGTTCAAACTCCACCCCAGGACAGCATGCAAGCCACTGGCTGGGCCATTGCAGACAACCTGTACTACGCCATTCCTTTGCTCAACGAATGGTCAAGCCTCGAAGCGGACGGGTTTCCTCCACAGCCTGAAAATGTCCCATTTAATCAAGCTTAGTATGATGGCTGGTTGGCTAGTTATGAAGCAGCCATGCTCGATCCTCTGGATGGCTTCTCCTTATACATGCTATTTCACCCAATCGAGCCATTGGTTCCCGAAGAAGAGTACCATTGGGATCCCGAGCCAACTTGGAATGCTCCCATGGACATTGACCCTAATCCCCTTCAAGGCTATGCTATACCGGACTACATACTTCACTACGCGGAGGACGAGCTTGTCCAGGAAGATCCACGAGTTCTGGGAGATCATGTTTCCCTCTTTAACTCGGTCTTTGATTTAGTTTGTGATACTGATCCCGACACCGACTTCGACCCTTGCTCTTACATTATTAATGAAGAATGCCCGCGTCCTGAGGTGCCTTATTCGAATAACAGAGACTACAGTATCATGGTTACGGACCTCGTCCCGCCCGCTAACCTTTGGGAAGTTGATGACATAGTAGATGTCCAAGTTGGGAATGAAGTCTGGGCGGTCAATCGTTCCCTGGCTGACACTGGTCTTTGGGGTGTTCCCTTCATTGCAAATCCGGAGCCTGTTGCTGAAGTGGCTGCCGTGAAAGACTTGAACTTCTGGGACTCCTTACTGATGAAAGACTTGGCTGAGGACCTGGGCTTAGACATGGAAGTGCCCGTCCCTGCACCAACTACTGACAAAGGAAAGTGCAAACTGGGAGACGTTCCTGCTAATCTCTGGGATGTGAATGAGAACCCTCAGGTTGTGCCCTCTTTGGGGAACGTTCACAATGTTACAAGGAGTGGGCGGATTTTTCAGCCTGCTAATCTGCAGGCCGGGAGTTCATCCAATCCTTCTAATCAAAGGAACGAACCCATTGCTTTCCTAAGATTTGCACCTCCTGAGGTTTTGGCTGGGCCACCAACTGCTGATTCTGTTCAACGACAGCTAGAGCGCATCCCGGCTACTATTTCAATCTGGGGACTGATCTGTTCGTCCAAGGAGCACCGTCAGAGGCTTTGTCATGCTCTATCCCGCCTTGAGGTTCAGGCCAATGTCACGCCTGATGCAATGATATCTCTCATTCTCCCTCCGACCTCCAAGCATACCGTAATCTTCACAGATAAGGATCTGCCAGTCGAAGGAGTTGACCACAACCGCCCTTTGCACATCACCGTCAAGTGTCGAGGGCTCTGGGTCCCAACCGTTCTCATTGATAACGGCTCGGCGATCAACGTCTGCCCACTGAAGGTTGCCTATTGTTTGGGACTCACCAAGAAGGATCTTGCACCTTCTAACCTGGCTGTTAAGGCATATGATGGCACCCGTCGCGTAGTCGAGGGTACATTGACGCTCAAACTCGATGCTGAGGGTTTTGAGATGGATGTGGAATTCCATGTTGTGGACATTCCCGCGACTTTCAATCTTCTGCTGGTAGGCCATGGCTCCATCGACCCGACATCATGACCGTACCATATACCCTCCACCAAAAGGTTATTCTGGGACTGCCTACCGGTACTTTGACCGTCTGCGGGGATTCTGGCATTCGCCCGCTCAAGGAGGATGGGACTCCTGTCCTGGGAATTCAGCACGGCGAGGAGGATGTCGACCTTAGGGGTTTCTCTTTTGATACTTCAGGTACTGTGATGGCTATCAACGTGGATGGGAATTTCCTCATAAGCTCTATAGCTCTGGACATTATGAGGAGGATGTCTTATTTTTCGGGCGTAGGTTTGGGTTCTCGCTGACAAGGGGTCCCGGAGTTCCCTACTTTTCCTTTCAACAAGGGCCACTTTGGTTTGAGGTATATCGCATCTGCCAAAGATGCTAAGAGGAGGAAATATACGGGAAAACCTCGGACCCTCTGCGGTGGTCCCAACTTTGTGCGTGAGGTGGGAAATGCCGCTTACACTGGACAGCCCGAGCCGTTTGTTCATTCTGAAATTGGGGAGCTGCTGCCTGGGTTTGAGGTTTTCGCTGATGACACTTGGTCAAGCAGTGATGATGAGCCAGCAAGGGCAGAATTCAAGAGGAAGCTTAATCAGGTGAAGGTTAAGACCGACTGGCTGGGATCCGTTGATCAGGAAAATTTGGAGCTGCTGTTCCAGGAATTCTCCCAAGTGGGTTTGGCTGGGGAGGCTGAAGAAGCCGAAGTGCTCATGCTCGGGGCCGACGCCCTCGAGGACTCTACCTCTCTCATTGTTGAAGCTAGGGGTAGCCTTAAAAATTGCATTTTCAAACCACGCTTAACTTGCATTGATGACACCTCTGAGTCCGAGTCTGAGTCTAAGTCAGATACAGAGTCTGTTGAGTCGTCTAAGTCTAGCTCTGAGTCGGAGTTCGTGCCTCTGGGCCCTTCACGTCATAGCTTTTATTTCGAGTTTGATTCTCTTGTACTTGGCGACCCTTCAGGGTCTTGTGAAATGAACGAGGCATCTTCTGACTATTTCAATGATCTTTATATAAACTGTGTCGACCCTGACGATGAAGGGATAGATTTCGATGGGGATATTCCCAAGGAAATCCGTGCCTTCATTGAAAGGGAAGACGAAAGGCATGCTCAGCCATTAAAAGAAGAAGTAATTTCTATAAACTTGAAAGATGAAAATGATCCTCGAATGGTTCAAGTGGGCTCCACACTCTCGCCAGAGGAGCATTGTGATTTCAAAGAGCTGCTCACTGAGTTCAGCGATGTTTTCGCGTGGTCTCATCAAGATATGCCTGGTATTGACCCCGAGATCGTGGAGCATCGAATCCCATTATTGCCTGATGCTAAACCTGTGAAGCAGAAACTCAGACGAATGAGGCCAGATTGGGTTCAGAAGATCAAGGAGGAAGTTACTAAGCAGATCGACCCTGGTTTTCTCATGGTTTCTCAATATCCCACATGGGTGGCCAACATTGTCCCTGTTCCTAAGAAAAATGGGCAAATTTGGATTTGTGTTGATTTCAGGGACTTGAACAAGGCGAGCCCCAAAGACGATTTTCCCTTGCCACACATCGACGTGCTTGTGGATAATACTGTGGGGCACGCTTTGCTCTCGTTCATGGATGGTTTTTCCGGCTACAACCAAATTCTCATGGCACCCGAGGACCGTGAGAAAACCACATTTATCACTGAGTGGGGGACTTATTGCTACTTGGTCATGCCGTTCGGTTTGAAGAATGCCGGACCAACCTATCAGAGGGCTGCTACAACTATCTTGCATGACATGATGCAGAAAGAGGTCGAAGTCTATGTCGATGACATGATCGCCAAATCTAAAACTCGAGAAGGCCATGTTCCTATGCTTAGGAAGTTCTTCGAGAGGTTACGTAAGTTCCGCATGCGTCTTAATCCCCAGAAGTGCACCTTCGGTGTCACGGCAGGCAAAATGCTTGGTTTCATGATCACCTCTCGTGGAATCGAAGTCGATCCATCTAAGATTAAGGCTGTGCTCGACATAAAGCCTCCAGAATCTGAAAAGGGAGTACGCAGCTTTTCTGGGGAAGGTTCAGTTTATCAGCAGATTCATCGCCAAGTTAACTTTAACTTGCGAGCCGATGTTTCGTCTACTCAAGAAGAATACCCCGTTCGTTTGGACAGACAAGTGTCAGGCGGCTTTTACTTCTATTCAGAACTACTTGCAAAACCCACCGATCTTGATGCCACCGGTGCCTGGGAAACCTTTGATACTTTATCTGTCAGTAAATCCTTCTTCTATGGGATGCTTACTGGCTCAAGAAGGAGACAATGGAGTGGAGAAGGCCATTTACTATTTGAGTAAGAAGATGGTTGGTGCCGAAGAACGTTACACTGCTCTTGAGAAGACGTGTTGGGCTCTCGTGTGGGCATCTAAAAAATTGAGACACTACATGCTGGTTTACCCAGTGAAGTTGATTTCTCGAATGGATCCTCTCAAGTATCTGTTTGAGAAGCCTGCGCTTACTGGTAAGTTAGCACGTTGGTTGCTTTTACTCGCCAAGTTTGGCCTCGAATATGTCACTAGGAAGTCTGTTAAAGGGCGTGCGGTTGCAGAATTCTTGGCTGATCTTCCCGTCGACGGACCAGAAGACTCAGATTTTGTATTTCCAGATGAGGAGGTGCTAGCAGTTGTCGAAGACACCTGGACTCTTTACTTTGATGGAGCGGCTAATCACAAAGGATATGGGATTGGGGTTTTGTTAATTGATAACTCCGGATGGTTCTCATATTCCGCTTGCGTTTAAGCTCAATTTCGATGTCACTAACAACCAAGCTGAGTATGAAGCCTGTATTGTTGGCATGGAAG
Source organism: Rhododendron griersonianum (assembly GCA_018127125.1). Classification (NCBI taxonomy): domain Eukaryota; kingdom Viridiplantae; phylum Streptophyta; class Magnoliopsida; order Ericales; family Ericaceae; genus Rhododendron; species Rhododendron griersonianum. The sequence continues at coordinate 46,741,420 of CM030789.1, read as the reverse complement.
CTGCCCTCACGCTTGGTGTTGAAAAGCTTGAGGTCATTGGCGATTCCAACCTTGTTGTGTCTCAGGCCAACGGGGACTGGAAAGTTCGGAAGGACAGATTGAAGCCTTATCATCAAGACCTGGAGGATCTCATTCCTCGTTTTAACAAAGTGACTTTCACGCACATTCCCCGTCTGAAGAATCAGTTTGCTGATGCCTTGGCAACTTTAGCTTCCATGGTTGAACTCCCGCTGGGTGTCAAGCTTCGTCCGATCCTTATTGAACAGCGGGACTTGCCTGCTTATCAATATGTCAACGTTGTCGATGATGTCGACGACGGCCTACCTTGGTACCATGACATTTGGAACTTCATCGAGAACGGCAGTTTCCCGCCAGACGCCACTAAGAAGGATCAAACCGCTTTACGAAGGTTGGCTAGGCAATACATTCTCTGTGGAGGGAAGCTGTATCGGAGGTCGCACTGCGGGATGCATAAGCTTTGTGTTAATGGCACGGAGGCCATCAGGATAATGGAGGAAATCCAGGAGGGAGTCTACGGCCCTCACATGAGTGGAGTCATGCTCGCCAGGAAGATCCTGCGGCAAGGCTACTTCTGGTCCACTATGGAATCCCAGTGCGTGGATTATGTACGTCGTTGCCATAAGTGTTAAATCCACGCCAACCTCATACACGTTCCCCCTTCTAATCTTTTTGGCATGTCATCACCTTGGCCTTTCTCTGTTTGGGGAATTGACGTCATTGGCATGATCAGGCCCTCTGCTTCGAACGGGCATCGGTTTATTTTGGTGGCAATAGACTATTTCACCAAGTGGGTTGAAGCTGAATCCTACAAAACTTTGACTGCAGTTCAGGTTGCTCAGTTCATCAGGAAGAACATTATCTATCGATACGGGGTTCCTCAGGCTTTTGTGTCGGACAATGGGGTTCATTTCAAAGGCAGGGTTTTAGAGCTTTTCGATGAGTTCAAGATTCAGATTCATCACTCGACGGTCTATCGCCCTCAGACGAATGCGGCAGTTGAAGTAGCCAACAAGAATGTCGAAACCATTATCAAGAAGTCCGCGGAGTCCGCCAGGGACTGGCATGAGCAGTTGCCCCTAGCTCTTTGGGGGTATCGTACGTCAATTCGAACATCAACAGGGGCAACCCCTTTTTCCCTAGTCTATGGGATGGAAGCTGTGCTTCCCATCGAGCTTGAGGTGCCGACTTTGAGAATCATGGCTGAATGTGAACTTACGGAATCCGAATGGCTTAGCGGGAGGTTCGTTGAACTCATGCTCTTTGATGAGAGGAGGCTCCATGCCTTGTATCATGTTCAGGGGTATCAGCGCAGAATTGCTCGGGCATTCAACAAGAAAGTGAAGTCTCGCGACTTGGCTGAAGGGGATATGGTTATAAACGAAATCCGGGCTCCCATTTTCGATCCACGTGGTAAGATCCGCCCGAAGCGCGCAGGACCTTACATTATCAAGACCATCCTCTCCGGTGGAGCGGCTCAGCTTATCGATCTAGATGGCAACGAGTTCAACACTCTGGTCAACCTGGATCAACTTAAACGTTATTACCCTTGAGAGAAGCTCGTTGGGCCGAAAACTACAAGGGTGGGCGGTTCCAAGCAAAAATTAGAGCAAGCCTGCTAGACTAAAAACCCAAGGGGGCAGTTTAGGCAAAAATAAATAGGCATTCAATCAAAGCTCGCTAGGCTGAAAACTTGTAAAAGGTAGTTCTAGGCAAAATTTAGAGCGCAAAAGGAGAGCTAAAATACACGAGCGAACCCTAGCTTGAACTACGTTCTGACCTGATTCCCTAGCTTGGGATACATAGGCAGTCTCTCCGTGAGATTCGGTCACAATCAACCAACTCGATCCATGGTCCCAAAGTGTACCTCGATATTTAAGCAGCGCGGTGTTCAACACTTGGACCGAAAAGGGAAAGTTCACCATCTTTCAATTTTATTCAAAACTACTATTTCTAATACATAGGCTGAGCAGAGTCCTTAAAACAGTTAAGCATAAAAACAGAATGAAATGCTAGAGGCCTTAACAGGCTCACAGTTTATTCTAGATCATTGGGGTCACGTCAGGAGTCAGTCTCTGTTTTGTCTTCTTGTGATATCTTTTCTCAGCCATGCCACGTAGCGGCGCTTGAGTCTTGTGCTGAAATCTTGTTCTGCTCCGCCAAGTTGTCTCAAACCCCAGTTATGTTCATACCCAACCAGATGTTGGGCAGTGAATGCTGGAATCTGGAATTCTTCAGTCCCAGCTCGATGCAGATCCTGGTTTATGCCCAATTGCCGAAGGATACGGCCTAGAATGTAGAAGGTGAAACTGGACAGCCCGGCAATCACCATCCGTTCAAAACCCGCAGAATTCAGAGCCATGTCCGGAATGTTCAAGGTTTCATGCCGCCAGACGATTTCACGTGGAGATATCTCTCTCATGAAGGTATACCACTCCTCCGCAGACATATCTGGATTCAGCATCTCTCTCTGACGCATTCGCCCGGGCAGATGGGGCCAGTTCGCTTCAAGAGCTGCAATTAGCCCGAGTTTGTCGGATAGCCATAGCTGCACGAGCGAAAATACAAGTAAGGAGCCATATAAAAACTGAGCGAAAGAAAACAAGTAAGGAGCTTCGATATAGCCTTAGCCGAGTGTTGAGGTAAAAGCAGACTGTGTGAAGACCGGAAAAGATGAGCTGAGTGAGAGTTTACCTGCAACAAGAGTGGGCTACCGCCGAATATCGATGTTTGGCCAGCAGCCACCAAATCCAAACCCATGAGCGTTTCTGCAAGAACCATAGGAACCACGTTCCTTCTGGTTCCTAGCTGGGTGGCCACATCCACCAGCAAGGGATCGGGCCGTCCATTTGGAGATACCAATAGATATGCGGCTAGTACGCCAATTGACAGAGTGAAACGGATAGTTCTATTTCTAGTTCAGTTGTTTTGGTTTTTTGGAAGCTATGAGCAGCATTGGTTCTGTGTGCTGTGTCTGCATTGCTGTTTTCTGTTTCTGCAGTATTTTGTAACTTGTATACTGCTGGTTCTGAAATTGCTATGACTGCTATTGAGCTGCTTTGAATACTCTGCTGCTTTGGATGTGTCTGCTACTGCTTTCAATGCTCTGCTGTTTTCTGTAGGACTGAGCAAACAGCTGTTTTATGATGTGTAACAGTCAGTCACTTTTAATTCATTGTAACAGTCAGTCACTTTTAACAGTCAGTCAGCTGCTTTATGCTTTCAATACTCTGCTGCTTTGCTATGTGGCTGCTGCTACATTACTGATGCAATCTGCTCCAATTTGCTGTTCTTCTGTTCTGTACTTTATGTTTTGGCAGCTGCGATCTGCTATCTGCTACAGCCTCTAATCAAAGTAGATTGGCAGCTTTGTGGTGCTAGTCCCTCTCGGTAGCTGAGTTCTTTTGAGTGAAGTTCCGTGTGTTTGCTACCATGACCCAATCGGTCCATTTTCCATTTAGCCCTTGGCTTAGATCAATGTAGGAAAGTAGCCTCACAAGTGGGGAAGGAAACCAACCAGTAAGTATTAGAGAACACCCTATCAATCCTACTCTTATTATCACCTGAGCCTCCTCGCTTGTTAGACCATGTAAACCAAAAACCTTTAGTAGGTAGGTCATCATGGAGAATATCAGATAAACATTGGCTTACCAACAACTTGTTTATTGCATTGACTCTTTTTAGTGTAATTCTTGCACCTAATTGTTTCATTTTATCATCTTTAGGATTGATTTCAATGCTTTGAAAATCAAAATTTTGGTCTAAATGTTTTTATAACAGGGAGGTTGTATTATTCTTGACTTTTTAGGTGAAAAAATATGGACAAGAGTTGGATGACAATTAAGAATAGACTGAGCAAAGAGTACCGAGATGGGGTAAATTCATTTGTTGACTTTGCAGTCACAAATTTAGGTTCCGATGATCAAATTCGTTGCCCGTGTTTAAAATGCATGAATGTGGAACGCCATTTTAGTATTGTTGTTGCGTTTCACCTGATACAAAATGGGATAGCTCCTTCTTACAAGACTTGGGTCCACCATGGGGAAACTATACCTATGAATCAACAATTTGGGTCGAACGAAAGCCTTCAGCCTAGTGGAGAAAGTGTTGGGGGTGGAGTGGCAGCAGATGAACATGAGAATCAAGACGACCTGGAACGCTTAGTTAATGATTACTATGCAGCAGCAATCATGAATGATGAGGAACTAGATGAGTTGCCTGACAATGTTGAGACGGAGAATGTGCGCAACTTTGATAAATTAATGAAGGATGCCCATCGAGAGTTATACCCCGGATGCAAGTTTACTTTACTATCATTTGTCATTAAGCTACTTCATGTTAAGGTGTTGAATAAATGGAGTAACAAGTTATTTGATGCGCTGTTGGGGTTATTGAAGGAACTCCTATCTACAAGTGATCAAGACATTCCGGGCAACATTTATGAAGCGAAGAAGTTCTTACGTGACTTAGGCTTGGGCTATGTGCCCATTCATGCATAAAAGAATGATTGCGCACTTTTTTGGAAGGAGAATGCTGATCTTGAAAAGTGTCCTGTTTGTGAGGAGCCTAGATACAAGCTAAATGATGTCAAGGGAAAAAAGATTCCTCATAAGATCTTGCGATATTTTCCGTTGACCCATAGGTTGCAGAGGTTTTATATGTCGAGCAAAACTTGTACAGAGGTGGCATAAGGAGAAACGAGTTGATGATGGAGTATTAAGGCATCCGGCTGATGGTAAGGCATGGAAGCACTTTGATTGACATTATCCTGAGTTTGCTCGAGATGCCCGAAATGTGAGGTTAGGACTAGCTACTGATGGATTCAATCCCTTTGGTAACATGAGCAACTCCTACAGCTTATGGCCTGTGATTGTCATGCCTTACAACCTTCCTCCATGGAAATGTATGAAACAACCTTACTCTATAATGTCGTTGTTTATTCCTGGACCAATTGCACCGGGGAAAGATATTGATGTTTACTTAAGGCCATTAATTGACGAATTGAAGGAGTTATGGGAACGTGGCGCAGTCACCTATGATGCCTCAACTGAATAAACTTTTCGAATGCATGTAGCTGTTATGTGGACCATCAACGATTTCCCTGCATATGTTAATTTGTCCGGGTGGACTACTAAGGGTTACTTGGCTTGCCCAATTTGTAACGAACATTCATCATCGCAAAGGTTGAGAAGTAAGTTAGGTTATGTGGGAGCTCGCCGATGGTTACCTAAAGACCATCCTTGGCGAAGGAGTCGCCTCTTTGATGGTAAGGTGGACCATCAGGAGAGGCCTATGGACTTAACGGGTGAACAAATATTGCAGCAAATGAGTAAGGGGACATACAAGCCATTTGGCAAGCATCCAAGCAACAAAAGGAAAAGAGGAGATCCAATATTAAATTGGACCAAGAAAAGCATTTTTTTTGAGCTTCCTTATTGGGAGAAACTCTTGCTGCGACACAACCTTGATGTGATGCATATAGAGAAAAATATATGTGAAGCTTTGCTTGGAATACTATTAAGCATAGATGGGAAGAACAAGGACACAGAAAAAGCACGTCAAGATTTAGAGGATTTGAGAATAAGGCTAGAACTGCATTTAAAGAGGCGTGCAGATTGGTCCTTCGAAAAGCCCCCAGCATCATACACTTTATCTCCAGAGGAGAGACATGGATTTTATGAGTTCTTAAAGTCAATTAAGTATCCCGATGGTTATGCTGCAAACATATCAAGATGTGTGAGTACAAAAGGAGATAAGTTAACGGGCTTGAAAAGTCATGACTGTCATGTACTTTTGCAACGACTTCTTCCCATTGGGATGCGTGGCTACCTTCTGAAAGACATATGTATCACCTTAACAGAGTTGGGGAATTTTTTTCAAGAGATATGCTCAAAAACACTGCGAGTTGAGGATTTGGAGAAACTACAAGATTGGATAGTGCTCATATTATGCAAGATGGAAAAGATTTTCCCTCCGGCATTCTTTGATGTCATGGTTCATCTTGCTATTCACTTGCCTCATGAGGCCATGCTTGGAGGGCCAGTGCAATATCGATGGATGTATCCAATTGAAAGGTCATTTTTAGCATAAATTTAAATAGATGATATTAACATAATGTAGGTTTAATAGTATGATATTATTTGTTAAACAGGCTTCTTGGTACCTTAAAGGGATTTGTCACCAATCGAGCCTATCCGTAAGGTTCCATTTCTGAGGCTTACATTGTCAAAGAGTGTCTTACTTTTTGTTCGATGTATCTCGGTAATATGGAAACAGCTTTCAATCGGCCAGAACGAAATGTTGATGGTGGTGACTGTGGAACGGGGTTAGCTGTCTTCAACCAAAATGTTCGTCCTTTTGCCAAAATGACGAGGGCAAGTAATGTGACGCAGGAGGAAATAGATGAGGCTCATTGGTTTGTCTTGAATAATAGTCATGAGTTGGAACAATATCTAGAGTATGTTAATACTTAATTTGGTTTTTAGTCATAGTTATATTTAGCGTTCGATCTTTTTTAACCATCACTTTTATGTATATGTTTGTTAATAGGGAGCACAAAAGTATACTGGCAAATGAAAGTGCATTTGACATCTCCAAGAGACAACAAGAGAAATTTCCAAAGTGGTTTAAAGAACGTGTAAGATACAAACTATATTCTGATACATTAATTAGTGGCATATATCAATATTAATAACACGATTACCATGCATTGTTCTGTAGATGAATCAACTACGAGACGAAGGCTCACCAGATGCAACCGAGGATTTGTGGTCATTAGCCAATGGTCCACTTGTGAATGTAAATATATATTCAGGTTGCATATCCAATGGTATCCGATTTCACACCAAAGACCGGGATAGTCATCGTAAAAGCCAAAATAGTGGTGTCATGGTGGAAGGGGACCATGAAGGCAAAACAATTGGCTTTTATGGAAACTTGTGCAGAGTATGGGAGCTGAATTATATCTGCAGACGCCGTGTAGTTCTATTCCAATGTGAATGGTTCAATACCGGTAGAAGTATATCTGCGGACGCCGTGTAGTTGTGTGAATATTTTTGCAGATAGTTTTAACGGGGGGCTTGTTTCTGATGCAAAAATGCTGGGTTAGGACAAAACCAGAATAAAAAACTAGGAAAAGCTTCCAAATTAAGAAGGAAGTTGGTCTATTTGTAGGGTCGATAACTTGTCAATAGGTAGGATAAATTATCTATTAGTATGCATGGTCGATTAAAGTAATAATTGGTTTTCACAGTTATATGGAATGACAGGGAGATTGTTTGGCTACAATTTATGCATTACATCATGAGGAACTAGCTTAAGAAACTTGTTATGTAGGTTCACAAGTAATGACAGAGTACATACACTTTCGACACCGTGTCCATGTTTGTTAGAACATGTGTGAACGTTAAGTCCCACATTGGATAAACAAAAAAAGTGTTGGACCTTAATATACAATTGGATGGCTCACCACTTACAAGGCTTAGCCTTTTAAGTGGATATGGGTCATTCAGTGTATATTGGGCCCAAGTAATGTGGTGGACTCTTTGTCGTTTCTCCCATACAAATTGGGCCTTGAGCACGCAGTGGCGGGTCGATGCATCGGACGAACTCCCAACAAATGGTATCAGAGCCGATGGTTGACGATCTATGGGAGGACTCTCAGCGCACCATTGAATGGGCTTGCACAGAAGACACTCGTGGAGCGGTATAAAAATCCAAAGGTGACTCCCAATGAAGCAAGGTGGCTCGATGTTGGAGTGCTGTATTGGATGGCTCATTGTCGATGGAGTTTGACTCGTCGGAGAGCACGGTGCAATCGAATTAATGAGCACATTGGCTCTCAATGGAGTTCTCGTGGGGGAGCATAGTGCCGGTGACTAGGCACGTTGGCTTCCAATTGAGATGACTCTGAATCGATTGAGTGGGTGCAGAATAAGCCCAGTTCGGGAGATAGGGTTGAGAGTAGTAGATCAGAATCAAGGGGGAGCTTGGATGCAGAAAGAGGTTAAGGCCCAATGTTCGGTTCACACATGAGGGGGAGATTTGTTAGAACATGTGTGAACGTTAAGTCCCACATTGGATAAACAAAAAAAGTGTTGGACCTTAATATACAATTGGATGGCTCACCACTTACAAGGCTTAGCCTTTTAAGTGGATATGGGTCATTCAGTGTATATTGGGCCCAAGTAATGTGGTGGACTCTTTGCTGTTTCTCCCATACAAATTGGGCCTTGAGCACGCAGTGGCGACGAACTCCCAACATTGTTCATGTGTCGGACACGTGTCGGACACAGTTGTTTATGAAGCTTTATCACACTTTTAAAGCCTAATTCCAAAAAGCTTCAATTAATGTTGTTCATGTGTCGGACACGTGTCTGAAGTGTGTCCATGTCTTACACGTTTCCGGCACCAACACTTCGATTCTGGCCAAGTTTTGCTGCTACGTAGGTTGCATATCATCGATATTATGTAGAATGACATCAAAATCTGGGTTGGGTAGCTAGCTTAGTCACTCATGAGTCATGCCATAATTCGTCATATAACAACTTGGAGCAAAATCTCTTTCTTTTTCAAAACCTTTCGTAGGCTTGACATTGTTAAATATATAATTACTTTCTTTTTTTTTGTTTGCAATTTTGTATAGGTAAGTAAGGAGATCGAGTTGCTTTTTGGAAGCTAATCAAGATGAAGTTGTAGTTATTTTTGGAAGCTAACCAAGATGGAGTTGAAGACTTTGAAGACTTTTTGGTAGTTATTTTTGGAAGCTAACCAAGATGGAGTTGAAGATTTTTTGGTAGTTATATGGAACACTTGTTCTGAGTTCCTTTTGGATATAGATGTTTTATAGTTTTGGTAATGTTGTTACGTTTGAAGTGGTTATTGCTGGAGAATGAATGTTTTGAAAGGTTTTGAAGTTGGATGATGAATGTTGACTTAATGAATATTTGATTTGAATGATATTTTGCTTCTTCGTAATTTAAGTTTTGCTAAGTTGAATTATAAGATACAAATGGAATAAATTATAAGCAGGTGAAAATAATATATGAAATAAATTGTATTGCTGCTAATTTCCTATTTTTGGTGACAAAAGAGATTGTCACTGTTGTGTGTCTACTACTACAATAGGTTATTGGTGACACGCAACCGGTTGTCATGGTTGGTACTTTTAGTGACAACTTTTGTCACAGAATAATCTCTCTTCCGTGACAATATAGTGCTGTCATTGTTATTGTCTGTGACATAATCACCTTTGTCACGGAAAATCTCTCTTTCGTGACACCATATTGTTGTCACTGTTACTTTCGGTGACAAGTGTGTCACGGAAAATTTGTCTTCGGTGACACCAAATTCTTGTCACCGTTGATAACATTCCGTGACAACTACACAATTTTGTCACTTTTGACTTTCAGTGTCATGGATACAATGACACCTCTTTTTGTGTCACCAAAGATAATAGGTGACAAAATTTGGACGTTTGGTGACATTTTGCATGTCACCGATGGTGTTTTTTTGTTGTAGTGATAGTGTAAAAAAAAAGTCTTACATTAAATTTTTTTTTTTTGGTTGGAAATGGCAAAAATATTATTAGAAAAACTCGATAATGGGAACATCGAGGGAGAAAGAGGAAAGAGGGGGGAAACTTCCAACAAGAAGTCGAGAAGAAAACAAAAACACAGAACAGTAGGTCCATAGCAGTCCCGAAACCTATCAGAACCAAAACACAATCGAAAAGTATGGAAAGCTTCCATTCACAGTCCTGTTAGATATCATCGATCCTCACTACCTCATCATCTTGAATATCACCCCATTATGAGTGACATAGCATCAGAAGCTCAAAAAACACAAAAAACAGCAAGCCTAACACAGAACACATCAAATTGACATCTTCAGCAAACAACAACATAGGTGGTAACTTATCAAAAAAAACAACGTAGGTGGTAGGTGGAAAAAACGACAAAACCATTGCTATTATAGCAGCTCTCAGAGCATCCGCAATGTAATAATCAAAAGTGAATAATCAAAACTTGCTACGTCAGCTTTTGATTATTCATTTAGAGGATTGCTAAAGTTAGCAATGTGAAATCCTACATTGTTACTTTTGATTATTCAAATGCCCAAATTTGATTATTGGTTAAGAGGTTGTTAACTTTGATTATTACAATGTGAGCACTTTTTTAAGAACACATTACTAACTTTAACAATCTTTTAATTTTGATTATTACATTGCAGATGCTCTTAGCCCTCTAAAGCAGAAATCTCCGACACAAATATCTCAACCATTAGTCTTACATTTAAAATTGGGGCTGGCACATACTATGATATTTTATTTTATTTTTTAAGAAGCACAAGTTGCATTCATTAAAAGCTGTTATGTCATTTCTATACCAAAAATATAGTTTATAAAATAAGGAATTAACTATTATTCCGAAAAATAGCGGTTAAGTCCAGGATCGTTCGTAGGGAGTAAAAACTGAGTTGCAGTAGTTTCAATTAATTTCTAATTTAATTCGGAAGGTAAAGAGAAGTTGGATTTGAAAAAAGAAAGAGAAAAGAAAAGGTTAAGGTTGGTGACCCTATTAAGCCCCGTTCTGCGGACTGAGGGGCCGTGCTGTGCCCTCCAAGGGACAACACGGTGTTGTCCCGGCTTTGCGGGGTCCACTCTGGTCTTGCTCCAATGATCATAAACATTAATTCACTTCGTAGAACTTGTCGAGTAGAACAACTATGCAAAAAATCAGCTCGATCAGGTATCATTAAGTGCTTAATTGCATTCAACTTACTTCTCTTTTTTATTCTTGTCTTTCTCACATGTGCAACGAGACTGTAACAGGATAGCTCATTTTGTGACTAAACATGCTCTGGTGGATGATAGGACGACTACCTGTTGGGAGAGGACTTTCTCCCATGGATATGTTCTGTAGCTTCGAATGATGTTTTCTTCTTCCTCGAGGAAAAATTTATTGCAACAGGCCCCGCTTTGTTGCAATAAATTTTCTTCTCCCTCGAGGAAATTTTTTTTTACTGTAGTTTGAATTTAAAACAAGTCTTCATTTAAAATATGGGACTGGCATGTACTGGAGTGACTTTTTATATTTTTAGCAGAAGAACAAATTGCATTTGTTAAAAATCATCCGGCACTTGTATAAATTTCTATCCAACGAAACCCAAAACACTAACGATATCATAAAAACACAAAGAGGTGAACTTATGTCTAAATGCTAATAGCGGGGAAAATCTATGGTGTCCACCTGCAAATCGGGGACACCATAACTCGGATCCAACGGTAAAAAGGGAGGCCAGCAATGCATGTTTGACCAAAAATGACTGGTCAACCCAGTCATCCCAACAGGTAACAAAATTCGGTATAACAAAACCACTAATAGCATAACAAGTTATGCCAAAAAGGCATAACACTTTAATTGGACGGCATAACACTTTAATGGGACGGCATAACTTCACCTAAAAATGTATAACAGTCATCCAAAATAGGCATAACAAGACTACTAAATGGCATAACAGCTGAGGCATAATGGGGAAACCATTGAGGAGCATAACAAAAACCAATTCACGCATAACAAAAAGTTAAAGAAGCATAACAAAAAGCGAAAAAGGTAAAGAAGTATAATATGACCACATGGAAGCATAACAATAACCTTTATAAGGTATAACAATAACCTCAAAAAGAATAACGATACCAACCTGTCGTATTTTGTTTTCTTTATTTATTTTGAAATGTTTAACCCTGGTTAGGTGGCGAAAATATTAAAATGTTGATGTGTTATTCAATTATATTGAAGAGTAAAATGTAACGGACCATAGTAAAAAATTATTTTTAATAATCGAGGACGTTGATTTGGTTGTTATTGTTGATTTAGTTAAAATTTGAAATTTTGGGCTCCTTTTAGTAAAAGTTGGTCGCCATCTGGTTTATGAAGGTTTTTGATCGGTGTCTTAATTCGTAATAGGAATGATAACTTATTCCCAATAAAGTTTAAAACGATAACCAATTTACTTCATTCTTGGCAGGAGTGATCTAATCTCTCTTACGTAAAAGATAGACGGTTTGGATTTTGAAAGAATTGCTAAAACAGTCATCGAGTGGTGAACTATAGGACTTTAATAGCTTTGTAAGAAAATAATGTGTTCCGATCATGAGGTTACTGACATATGATTATCACTTAAGTTGGCGACAAATATAGAATCGATAAGATGTGCAATCTTAACGGTTTAGATCGAGTATTTGAACAAAGTAGTTGGCAACTACCGTTAAAATCTATACATCGAACTTGGTTGATTAGGAACCAATGTCTTATGCTATTATCTAATGTATTGGAGCCACACGATTGCATCATTAATATGACGATCGATACTGTTTATTCTATTATGCTTGGTTATTTAATCATTCCCCAAAAGTTTAGGGTCCATCAGATTTTGAAAGCCTCTTGATCAGAATGCATATTCATTATTAGAATGATATTGTTCCCTCGATCAAGTATGTAACGATAACAGATTGACTCCATTTTTTGTATGAATAATGTAATCTCTATTATGTAAAAGATAGAAAGTTCTGATTGCCAAAAAAAATCTCATGTGGAGATTGGGTGGTAGAGTATAGCACTTTAATTTGTTTGGTCACATGTAATGTGACCCGTACAATATTTTTCCCCTATTTGTTATGAAAATTGGCGTTGGAAAACTCCCAAAATTTGAAAAATTCCGATGACGTGGAGCAATAATGACCAAGTCTGGGAAATGGGAAAAAGTTTAAAAGTTTTTGGCCAAAACCATTGTTTGTGTCGAAGGTCACACCACCCCAGCGATTGTGTGCTAGGTCTCTCCTCCACTACAGCCCATCCGACACCACCATCCACGAGTTCACGACGCCGCCTCCTTCTGCCGTCACAATCGACACGACGCCAACACCATCCATCCACACGAGTGATTTCGCCCAAGTTTGTTTGACCTAACCCTCTCTCCATCCCCTGACCTTCCTCTCATCTGTCAACCCATTCAGAAACTGTTGGTCTCCCCCCAAACTGAAGGTCGTGGAGGATCGACAACCCAAAAGATCAGGCAAGAAATTCCCCAACGCCATCTCCATCAACACGAGTCACGCGTCCGCCGCCACATGTGTCATCACCATCTGCAAGGTATGTCAGTTTTGTTTGATAACCCATGCATCATCTAATTTTGCCGCCAAATGTTGTTCATTCTGTAATGATAAAGTCGATTTTGTGTTCATAGAAGTCATCTGAGTGTTTGTTGTGAATCGTCTAAACAGCATCGTGGGTATAAAAGATGTATCAGAAGAAGAATATTTGAGTAATTATTTTGAATTTTATATTTGGAAAGAGAGGTCTGGTGAGTTGGTTGGGGTAAAATTTAACGATTAGATGGAGACAAGTGAGAACACAGAGGATATAACAAGTTATCACCTTTAATATTTCCATGGCTTCATTGCATGATCGATCATATGTATGATCTGGTGGATGAAATTGGATTCTATGTTCGCCCTCCTTTATTTGACCCCCATTTCCCGATATGATTGATTGAACATTTATTGCTGATGATTACATTTTCATCTCGATATTATGTTTGATTGTAACACTCCCATGATGAATTATGTATTTTCAGCATGACAGACGAGATTATTGACGAGGGAACTGTGAATGGAACAAGGGCGCCATCGGCCTTCGTTATATATAAGTAATCGTTATTAATGAAAAATTAAGTATTGTAATGGTGATTTAAGGCTTACTTAGTCATGTGTTTTTGTAGCACAATGTTTGACTACTACTTTACTACTTTATGTTTGTGCAAGTAGCAATGAAGTGATAACCAAACTAAAAGACGTTGGTACGAGAATAACAAATGAGGTAAAATTTAAAATTTGACATGTTGGTTATTCTTTGATTTGTTTGAACTTATATTGAATCCAATGTTCTTAATAAGTTTTTATGATCATAGTTGCATGATTTGGTATGTATTGTAGATAAAGAGGGACATTGGTCAGCAATGGAAAAACTTGTCGAACGAAGACAGGCAAAAGTACAAACATTTGGCTGAGTGGGCGAAAGAGGACCTTGCGAAGCAAAATGCTTTACTTCCTCAAAAACCCAAAAAAGTTAGTAAAAATTGTAGGGACCTGTATAAGTAGGTAAACATGGTATGACATGATTATGGAATGCGAACTTATTTGGTGATGGTAGTTGATTTTTGCAGATAAAGTTACAGAACCGTATGTCCTTAAAGTCCATTGTTCGAATAGTACAAAAGTTAAGCACAGATCAACGCTTTGTTGTTGAGCTTATTGGGTTGGGTGGGTTATTACAATTGAGGTGTACTGTTCTTAATCATCCACTATGTAACTGGTTGGTTAAAAATTTTGATCCTAAAACTTGTTCATTGACTGTTCATGGCCGGACATTCCTTCTCACTGTTCCCCACGTTCACGAGTGCTTAGGAATTAATGCACAAGGCAAGATTATTGACTTGGAGGTGAATATGTCGGATGAATTTTCACAACTTTGTGAAAATATAGGAATGACCAAAGGGGTAGTCCAATTGAAAGAGTTGAGAGAGTACTTGGAGGAAACAGAAGAAGTAGGTGATGTGTTCAAGAGGAAATTTTCGTTGTACATCTTGGGATGTTTTTTATGCCCAACCACAAAGTCGGGTGTTACTCGATCCTTAATGAATGGTGTTAGTGATGTTGTGGCCATGGGTAATCAAAATTGGGCGAAGTTGACCCTAGACTTTTTGTGCAAGGGTATACAGGAACAACGCGATAAGCATCTTGTACAACCAAATGGGTGCCTGTTACTGTTGGTGGTATGTTGTTATTGAACCTTGTTATTGAACCTGACCCTAGACTCTTAGTTATTTATTTTTTATGCATTGTAAATGATAACTTTTTTTTGCTGATAATGTAGGTTTTCTACTTCGAGCGTGTGTCTCCAAGGCCTACAGATATGTCTTATGTTAGAAAATTTCCGTCTTTGGTGAATTGGGGTGATATTGAAATTAAGAAAAGGTTGCACGAATTTGACAAAATTGGAGGTTATGAAAGTGAGGGGGTGGTGGTTCATTTTACACTGGACGAAGGGACGAAGGTGGATGAAAAAACCAGTGGCAATGAAGCGGGCGTGTCCCAAATTTCTTCTGGAGATGTAAGTCTGATGACAAGTACTTTCATAACAGTAGCAAGTCTCTTGCTTCGTCAAAATATGATACTGGCGAAACACTTTGGGTCTGAAATGTTGTCTGATTTGCAAGCACAAACTGCTCAAGAAATGGGTCTCAAGCATGGCCTTGACGGACAAACCTCTCAGCTCGTCACGCAACTCACAGGATTACATACCTGTCAAACTTCAAGTTTGAACGAGTTTGAAACCCATGATCCAATGCTGAACCAATCGAAGGCTGTCTCAACAAATCAAATGCAAGCGAGCCACCTTGCCTCAGAAATGCTGTTGAAGCAGCAACAGCAAGAACAACCACCACCACAACAAATGGACCTGAACCAATCAGTCATCCATGAAGTAGAATCCTCTCCCCTCTTTACGGGAGTACATACATGTGAAACTTCAACACCGAACGAGTTGAAAACCCCCGATTCTGCGCTCAACAAATCCAAGGCTGTCTACGACATGCCGACATCATGTTTTGATCAATATAACATGGGGAATGACACTCGAAATGAAAGGATAGAAATGGACATGGATGAGGATCTAGTTTCACCTTCACTGGTATCGACCTTGAAGTCACGTGGTTCGAGTAGAGGTACTGACATTGGAAAGAGGAAGATACAACATGATGTAGATGAGATTGTAGGTTCACCGTCACCGGTATCGGGTTTTAAGTCACGCGCTGGTTTGAGTAGGGGAAAGAAAAAAAGGTTGGCCTTTGGAAAACCTGTCATGTCGTTTTGTGTTAATGATAATGTGGAAGTCAATGATGAACCACGGCGTTTGCGAGAGCGTGGTTTGTTGAAGAAAAGCCAGTTCCACCGTTCTCCGTTTACGAAGGACGGTCTTAAGAAGAGGAATCCTCCGAAAAAAAAACAAAAATCAAGCAAACACTCAGTCAACGAATATTGCAGATCATCAAATTGTGGACAACATTGATATCAACGTTCCCACTGTGTGTATCTTAATGTCATTTACATTTATTGTCCTTTATGTACGGTGAATTTCCAATGAATCTCAGTGAAAATTAATTTACTGTCCATTTCAACAGTTTCGTGGACTCTATGGAAAATTCAAGTCTTTGAAGTTTGCTGGTGCTATGCAGGAGTTGAATCAACAAAGCAAGGTTATTACTCATTCCCAATTCCCCTTGTCCAATGTAGTATGCAGTATAACCCATGAAACTGGTTTGTATTTGTTTATTGTCTTATCTTGTATAGCCCTATATTCGAGAAACGGTGGATTCTCCAACATACCAAACCCCGGAACCCTTGAGTGACGATGAAAAGTTGTTGACGGCCTTCATTTTTTATCCTTGTGATCCATTTACTGGGTACATTTTTCAAATGTCGCCTATATTCCTTTGTTTTCCCTTGTCAACTATGACATTTGTTTTCATGACCACAATCATACTTGTAGGGATGCTTACGTGCACTTGAAAATGTTTGGAATTGAAAGATTCTTTGCAACCCGGTATGATTTGTGCAGCTTGAAACCCAAAGCATGGATATTGGACACGGTTTGTGTGATATTAATTTCCCACCTGGTTGAAGTATTTAATTCATGGGAAATTTATTATGATTCATTTGCATTTTACTCCAATGTGGTTACCTATGTATGATTGTAGATTATAAATTTGGTAGCTGTGCAATTGACAAATGAGGAAAGGTCCAACCATCCAGACAAGCGCCACTTTATGTGGTATTTACCGGTTCTTGTATCGGTTAGTATAATTACTTTCCCATAATTAATTTCCCCGTGTCCCCTTTGTATCTTGTCGTATTGGAATTGTTTATATTTCCTGTCATTTTGCAGAGGCAAATATTAGCCAATCCCAACCTCAATGATTCTGATTTGAAGAAGTTGTGTGGTAGCTACTTTGGGGATGGAAATTTTACTGCTGACCTTAGCTCATGCTCCATGGTAAAGTTATAAAATGTTGACCTAAGAAGTTAGTACTTTTGCAAAACGATTATAAACTAAGATTTCAGTTTGTCTTCAATCATGATTGGCTTACCTTTGGTCGTAGATATACATACCAACAAATGATCGTGGAAACCATTGGTTTTGCATCAAGGTAGACCTGGGCATCAAGATGGCTTACATTTTCGATTCGAAGCCGGCCACTCGATCCAATTTGTTCCGTAAGCGACTGACACAGAAAGTGGTATGGCACACCTCGCATAGACCATGTTTTACAGTTTTTCCATTTTGTATTTTATCTGACTACTTGTATTTACGATTAGATGGAGGTATTACATCGCGCCTTGCGGTTGCAATATGGTGACCTCTATAAGGCTGATGTCAACAAGTTTAACATTGTACATGTACTAGTTGGGCTAAATTTGTTATTGCTGGGACTAGCTTTAACTACATGTACAATTGGTTGACCTTCTGACAGTGGGGTTGTAGTATCACCCACGTTACACTTGTCTTCGATGGCTTTGGTGGTAATTAACATCGTACACCTCCTACTATTGAAAACCATGTCTTCCCATTTTTCCGGAATGCTTTACAATGGCATTGACGGACACCAATGAAGACAAACATTTTAAGCCTTGTTTGATCCTATGTGTTAGGTCTTCGGATAGGATTATTAATGCTATGGGAAAACTAATCCCTTGTTTGTTTGCTAATCCCACCATTGTGTAGGATTACTAATACCTTCTCCCACCAGGTATTAGCAATCCTATCCCAATCTTGTGGTCCAAAATTACCTCATTGCCCAAGGTAAATTCTATTATTCCCAACAATAACCCCCAGCACACCTCTCAAATTTTTTGAACAGAAAAAGTTCAACGGAAATAGAAACAATCCTATGTGTGTGCTTGAACGGAAAAAGTTGACTTTTTTTTGTTCCATTGATACTCGAAGCAGAAACAATACCTCTCAATTTTTGGAAAGGAAAAACAAAAAACACAATACCTCACATTGGCCCAATGGAACAGTTATTCTCCTGAATTACTTCGTGGATGATGATTTGTTGTACATATATAATTTTATTAGGAAACAAAACATTTGCATACTATATGTTATTTATTTTAACCTTACAAAAAAATTTCTTTTTTACTCTCATGGTTTTAGGGTATAAAGGGAAATTCTGGTGTAATCCTATCCCATCCAGACCTAAACAAACATATTATTTATTTTTGTAAAGTTCAGTTACATTTTGAATTTGGACAGCCCAGTGATTGTAAAATGTTTACTTGTTGTACATCTCACATGTTTGTATTGAACCAATTGGAATTTTTGAAAACCTAACAGCATGCCAAAACTCCCTTCTGACCATGGTCAACTATTTTTTGGAGATGATTTTTGAAAACCCACGATATTGTACTCCACAAAATAATTCTCAGTAAAAAATCCAAAATCTATTTATAAAGGGTGGCAAATTTTTGTTTCACATACCCAAATTTTTTTCACATACCCAATTTTTTTGTCACCCATTACTTGTCTCACCAAATTTCTGATGAAATAATACATTTCCCTCAAAAGTTTAGTTCGTTAGGTTTTAAAGAAGGATAGGTCCAGTTCAAATTTTCTATTTGTCCCACCAAAAACTCCCTCCACAAATCAAACACTTTGAAATTTTGTGGGGGCCAACAAAAATATCCCGCCCATTTCAATATTTTCAATCCAATTCCCAGCTTCACAATATAACTCCCTCCTGTCACCCACCTACCCTATAACAAAAGTACGTCCAATCTCTCTCTCTCTCTCTCTCTCTCTCTCTCTCTCTCTCCCCGAATAATCTGGTTTGACTTCCATGCTCTACCTGCTTTGAAGTTGGACGATTAAGCAACCAAGGCAGGCTTCTACCACCGCATATACGTGATTACCAGGTATGACAGCCTTACGTTTTGTTTTTCGGTCTTGGATGTTCTGCGGCCAAAACAACCTCTGTGTAAGTAAGTTATCTCTATTATGGCTATTTTAATGTAGGACCTTTAATGTAATATTGTATGATCGATTTGGGTTTCGATTGTAGAGGCCAAATGTCTTCGTCCAGCACTAATAACAGGGGTGATGATCGGGACAAGCCTCTGGGTCCTCTTTATGACCCAACAACACCAATCTGTCATTGTGGGATGTGGGCAATCTTGAGGATTGCAGGGCCTAACTCCAAAAACAAGGGGACCTTGTACTATTCCTGTTCAAAAATAATGGAAAGGTGTAAGTTCTTTAGGTGGTGTTTGCCCATATCCGGGCAAAGTCATGCTCTGGGATTTGTTGATGGATGTGATGATGGATTTGATGATGGATTTAATGGATACCGTGAAGGTAGTATGAACAACGGAGCCCATGTTGTTGTCCTTCAAACGAAGGTTGATCAGCTCGAACAGCGCGTTCAGTTCATGAAAAAGATAATCAACGGATTGCTCTGGTGTTTATTTGGTGCAATAGTCATTATATTATTTAAAGGTTAAGTTGGATTAAGTTTTTGGGGCCCTGATTGTAAGTAAAATCAAGTAACACTATTTCGTACGGTATAAGTGATATTTTTAGGGTATTCTAGTTTGTATTATATGGCGCATGATTGGAACAAAATACTATGTTGGTCGTATGAATCGTATGTTGGTGGTATGCAGTATGTGCCGGTTATGTTATTCCCTTGTTCCATTTTCCCAATAGTTGAGTACTTTGTACTTGTCGGAAGGACCACATGGTTATCCAAATGCCTGATTATACTATCATTACCTGTTGTTTCCATTGTGAATCAAGTGGAAAAGATAGTGTAAGAGGCATTTGGACTACTGCGACTGGTTGTCCGACGAGTATGAACATTTTAGGAATACTGGTAGTTGGGAAGGAGAAGGAAAGGAGGGGATAAAATTGTAATGACTACAATGAATCTCAAATTCCCCTCACTTTTTGTCAGTGTTCTTCTTGATTCTCTTTACATACATGAATACCACATTACATAAAAGATGCATTAACCCTATTGAATTTATCTTTCGATACATGAGTACCACATGTTTACATCAAATAGGCATTAGTATGACATATGAGGAAGGACCAGGTTTGGGTACCTCCGGTGCCTTCAACGAGGGCACGACGTGACTATAACTCCGGAGCTTGGTCCTCATGCCACGAGGAAAGTGAATGGAAGGCTTTCCACCATCTACCTTGACTAGCTGACATCATGCGCATGGAACCACAGCTGACCACCCCCTAATTCCCTTATTGTAATAAGCCCACTAATTCGATTGTTGTAGTGTACTAAGCCCACTAATTCGATTATTGGATTCCGTAATACCTCCTATCCTGATTAAAGAGATGATTATTTTTTGAAAACCCACACAAGCCAACTGAAGAACTTCCCCAAGGGGGATTTGAAAATAAGAACTGGGCATGGTAGTATGGGTTGTTTTGCTTCATCACAAACAACCCTCACCCGTACTTATACTAGTTCCGTATGTGAGAAAACGTGGAGTGGAAGGACTACACAAGCCTGCAAAGTAAAGGATGCACATGGATTGCTGGCAACTTGGCCTGGAAAAATGTAATGCTATGAAATGACTACACTATGTTCCAAAATGAAACAGGGCATTGGCACTGACAACATGTAAAGGTATGTAAGGAATAAGCTATATTTGAAAGTAAAAGAGGGGTAAAAGAGGACATTGGCACAAAATTTGTCCCAGTGTTGTAAGGACTATATTTGAAATTGAAACATGCATTATTGGCCCTGCAGACTTTATTAATGCTATGAAACGACTACACTAAATATATTCTTCCAATGAGGCATAATTGGCCCTGCAGAATAAAACAACCTACGTCAGTTGCAACAGTATATCTCCCAAACTCAAAGTGAAATTATTGGGCATGCATTAAAAGTAAAGGTGAGAGGACTACACTCTTGGAAAGTATAGGAGGCATTATTGCGAAGGTTGGCTGAAAACAAATATCCGGATTTTTGCCAATGTGTGGGGGCCAACAAATTTGTCCGTATCCGCCCTTTTCTCCTATCTCAAAATTGTACACAATCGATCCGGAAATCGGTCATAAAAGACGGGAGTCGAGTCGAGTCCGTTCGGAAGTGAAAGAGGCATTATTGGCAACATGGGCTGAAGAAGTACAAATTTGTCCCACTTTACTTGTACAAATTTTGATGAAATTTATATCCAACATGGATATTCCACAATAGATCTCGATTTGTTATATAATTCATAATTTAATGTCTTCAAAATCACCTCAAACATTATTCATTATAATATATTATTAATTTGGGAATACAATCGATCGGTAAATCGGTCACCATGGAGATACCGGATTTCGTTACCCTAAATTTTGGAATTTCCGTGCAAGAAGCTGGTATTTGAATATGAAAGGACTGAAATTTGGTAACACCGACACTGAGGTTGTTCAATTATTGTGAAGTTGGAAAGTGATAATTTTTGTACAGGAGTTTTGGACATTACTCTATCCAACCAACTAAAGCAAATGGAGGAATTATTACCTTTCATGTGGGGTGGACTCCATTGCGTATGTGAATTATTGGCTACGTCATGGATGATACTTTACATCTATTAATACCACCCCACACCCAACTAGGCCACATTTGCACACAATACAACGCGCTCTCAAAAAAATCCTTCCCATTTTCTCTCTCAAGGCCCATACTTGGTGTAAGGAGGATGGAATTATTTAATTCCCCTCAGAATGGCCATAGTATTAGTACAACACAGGCTTGACCTTTTTCTCCCAAATCAACCCAAACCCCATTATATTTTGCTCATTGAAGAGCATTATAGTATAAATTAGTATATTGGATATGGTTCGGTGGGTGGTGATCTGCAGTTGGACCATCGTAGTTCTCATGTCATGTGAAACCGTTCAATCCGAAGCATGAAGGTGAGACCGTTCAATTATGAAAACTAGTACATTAATAAATCGACATTTTAGTACCACAAATGTGATAGTATTTTTTACTTATTCATGACCAATATTTTTTTTTTGAATTATACATTCGCTCGAGTGGTGAAGATACTTTTTCTCTCTCATAAATGTGATTTTATTAATGGTATTGCAGCACTTACTTCATCGTAACTGGGGCTCGTTGGGCAGCAACATGGACGTGCCAAATAATCTGGTTTGTCCAACTCTTTGCTCAAAAGCAACAGAGATCATCCACATGCTACGGAGCGGATTTTTCCCAACGCGTTACTTCTCTGGAGTGTTGGAGAGCTTTTTGATACTACCGAGGAGAACGCGCAAACGTCTGTTGCGTATAACCGTTGAATGAAGTGCAACAACATGAGACGCAAATTCTTACGTAAATCATTGTTCACTTTGACGACAACTAGTTGGCATTACTTTTGGTGTTATAAACCACATGTTATGACTTATCATTATTTCGTTCGAATTAACATGAGTTGCTATACTGACATGAATGAGCGAGCTTACGATAAAGTTTACAAGTAACCCAATGAGTCCGGCGTCCATATTGCCTGATTCAATATGTGCTTCGTACAAAACATGATGGTTACCTCAAATTGCAGTCACTATGGGGGATAATCCTAACCACAATTGATCACCCAAACAGTCATGAGGCATACAGAAGTTGTAACAAACTTCGGATTCGGTAGTAAAGAAAACATAAACCATTACACCACAATCGGTGCCACCATTAAACGGCCACCAAATAAACAAAAGTAAGTCAAAGGTCCTATCAAAAACCACAAAAACTGGACCACCTACATCACGAGTTACTTCCCCGTTACTTTAACAACACCCCAAAAACCATCAGAAAATCTGCCATCAAGTGCCCAACTACCCTGCCGATTAGTTTACTTCCAGCATTCCCAGATAATGCCTTCCATAATGCAAAAAATACTACATACTACGAAGTTAATAGTCACCTACTCCTCCCAACAAACACCAACAGTAATCAGTTTAGAGTAAGTTTGGTTCATTCACAAAATTAACAGCAATTATCTCAACAAACCTGTCATGGCCCTCACCATCATTCATCACCAAAACTGTCTTCATCTTCATCATAATCAGGACACACTGCATGCTCCACCCTTTTCAACTTCTCCCACATGCTAATCTGGTTCTGTTGCACAGTGAGTATCATGTCACGCAGGCCTTCCAAAGAAGCAGGGTTGGTCACCTCCTATGCAACTTGCTTTGCCCTTCTGATTTCCCAATTGTACCAGGACCTATAACTGAAATTTGGACTTTTCCCCACTTGTCTTGGATAAGGTCCGGTAATTTCCGTCCATGATGAATGAAACCAGTCAGCAAGTGGCCAAGAGGGAGGGAGGCAATAGGATGGTCATTTGTCCAAGCTTCATATATACTGTCCCACCACATGCGCGGAATATCCGGCTTATACCCATTGTATACTGCATGTAGCAGCATAGCCTGATTACCATTCAACTCACGGCGTGGGGACTTCGGGTAAACATTCCACCAAAATATATGATGGAGGAGAACAAAGTCCTTTTTCAATATGTTCAGACGAATCTTAGGAGTTGGATTGTCCTCATTGTCGTCTGGTGGCCAACTACCATGACATAAGGTCATCCAAATGTCATGGACAGTTGGCCTTTCGACGCCTGGAAGGTAAGGGTATTGTTTTTCACTCTCACGTGGTCGGGCTATTTTCTTAAATTGACCAAGACGATCTGGAGTTAGTCTAATAGTATGCCCCCTTACTGTAGACACAATTATCCTTTCTACCTGATCAACCTTGAATGGATTGATCCCTGCAAAAAATTCCCTAACAAGGGTCCAATTTGCCTTACCCTGATACTTGCAAATTGGTTGTAAGCCCAAATCTTTGAGAAGTTGGGGAACACGCGTTATTTTCCTCAACTTCCCAAGCGCCACACTCCTCTCCTCAATTATTGGCCGTTTTGCAAATGAGGAAAGGTTTGGAAGCTTCAGTGCTCCCGAGGGACCATCACTCTCACTCTTTCCATATGTCTCACCATCACTGTCACTCTCAGTGTCAACCTGTGACACACTCTTACTCATCTCCTCATAAGAGTTCTCCTCATAAGAGTCACCAGAATTGCTGACATTGGTTTCCTCATCTCCCCGCCCATCACTGGATTGGTCCACTGATATTGGTACATCTTTACACTTCCCAAGCCTTTTCGATCTACGTAAAGGAGGAGGAGGAGTGGAATCAGGATTTTTCCTTTTGGCAGGCGTCATTCGAAGAAGCTGCAAAACAAACAAATAAAATTAATTTCAGTCCAGGCCATATCAGTAGGCAGTTGACTTGGGCTAAAAATTGGGAGCATACCTAAATTACAACCTTATTGTAAGCATACCTACCTGCTGGTGGCCTAAAGTAGAACCTTATTGGTTAATGTGGGATGTGTGAAGTAACATGTCAGAGATAGAAATCAACCAATTGAGGAGATTTCATACACTAAGTAACATAGATTAACTAACACACAAACTGAAGATTAGAAAATTCAAGTAAGCAAAGGAAAATTAGTAATCAAATAGCACCAACTTATGACACATGAAATTCCAAAAAAGTATCAGAGATCGAAATAAACCAATGTAGGAAAATTTAATACACTAACAGTAACTAACATAGATTAACAGACAAAGTGAACATAAAAAAGATTCAACTACACAAACAGAAATGAGTCATACAAGAGCACCAAACCTACAATACATGAAATTGCAACACAGTATCGTATGTCATTTTATTACATTTTTATAACATGACAAAAGGATTCACATAATCTGCAATACGGATAGAATGACATCATTTGAGCCCTTAAGTTATAAAGTTCCACACACACTACTACATCAACTTCAGATTTTACAAATAAAAAATTACTAAATAGGAACATCGTCAATTGGAGGCATTGATGACAACTTTGGACATGTCCGCTTATCGTGACCTCGGCACTTGCAATGGCTACATTTCCTGGGATTTCGAGTGTGTTGGGCAGTACAGTTCTTCACAGGGTTGCCTTTGGTCTTCACCACAGGTGGATCGCTCACACCAAACAAATTATTGCCATCACTTGGTTCACCATTCTCTGCGTTACACTCCTTATTATTTCTCATCTCCCACCGCTTCCTCATCCAAGATGTCATTTCGTGCTCCACTTGCCTAGCATCTTCAAATGAGTCCTGCGCATGCGCCGCATAGAATGACATCAATTTGTAACCCGAACTCAATATCCCATACCTAGCCGTGTGGGATATACTGCGAGAAATTTCGCAAATATTTCGTTGTTGGGCCGGAGGCCGACCAGACCTTGTCCATCTTTGCATAACTAAACTAGGGGGAATGCTTGATAGGTGTTCATATTTCATGACCACAATCATGTGGCAACAAGGTAGACCAAATGACTCAAACATCAAGCAACTGCAGTTGATCCTGTTATCAATTGGATAATACTCGACCATCCAATTGGATTCTGGACGTAAGTACATCTCAATGAAGTACAATCGACGCTCCACCTCATCAACACGACGCGCCACAACCAATGCAGACGCGCGCTGTATTTCATCTTGAAAGAATCTGAAAATGTATTGTGTGTAGACCTCGGTTCCATTCTTCTCTAAGCTTTTCAATTGCGTGATCAAGACAGGGGTACTATGCTCTGTTGCCGTCTCAGCCCCTGCATCAGCAACTCGCATCCTAGCCAGACCACGGTGGTACTGCTGGACAAATTCAAAAAGCCGTAACCTTACTGTTACAAACCGATTCAAATAACGGTTCATACCTTCACAACGTTGGGTGCTCCTCATCCCAGCAAAGAAATGGCCAAGAAGATATGCCTCCGCCCATCTTTCACGATCGCCATACATCTCTACCACCCAAGCATTTGTCTGTAAGCCGTAGTGTGATACCATGTCAGCCCAAATAGTTTCAAATTCTTCAACATCACATTCCATTTGCATCAAAGTGGTAAAGTCAGATACGAATTCCGGTATGTGAATATTTTTAGCGGCATTTCGCTCCAAATGCCACGAACATAGGCGATGCCTTGCATCTGGAAAAATGTTCCTAATTGCATTTCGCATCGCCAAATCACCATCTGTTACTACCGAGATGGGCCGTTTACCATCCATAGCCTCCAAAAATGTTGAAAGAACCCAATTGTACGTTTCCTCCGTCTCCTTCGACAACAATGCACACCCAAATATGGTCGTCATAAAGTTATTACTCACACCCGCCAATATAACAAATGGCTTCTTGTAAGCATTGGTCCGATACGTCGTGTCGAAAACTAATACATCTCCAAATGCAGCATAATCCATCTGAGACCTTCCATCTGTCCAGAATAGTGTCTCCAACCGGTCATCCTCATCAACAGTGTACTTGAAGAAAAATAACGGATCACTGCTAACCTGAGCAGCCAAGTATCCCAATGCACCCTCAGCATCCCCATTTCTTATTTCTTCTTTCCAACTGCTATGCAATTTGTTGCGCAAATCTTTTACAGTGAACCCCACATTATGGAATCCCCCAGACTGACATGTCATATAGTCCATAATCTCGGCTGCCTTCATGCCTACATTCCGCATGGCCATTACCTGAGCTATGTCTGCATCACCCACATGTCTGTGCGACCGCAGAAAAGGAACACATTGCGGTGCTGCTAAAGGATGGTTGTGGGCACTCACAAACTCTGTCACAACGTAATTTGTCACGGTTCAGCTCATACGACAAACCCGGAATTTAGCTCCACAACCAGTTCTTGTTTCAGCTCTATGACGTCGTTTCCGATTAGTGCGTTGTAAGTGCTTCTTATTTCTTTGACCTTCCCTAGAACAAACCCAAACCCTCCACCTTACATACATTTCATTCCCTGTTTGTCGTCTACTTTTATATTTGCGTACACTAAAACCAATTGCCTTCGCATATGCATTGTAGAATTGACCAGCCTCATCTTCAGAAACAAATGTCATTTGCACAATCTCCGTTTCAGTGAGCAAACGAAAACTATCATCTACACTGGAAGCTGGCCCTTCACCTTCCCTTTCCCCATCCACATCATTCTCTCCAAATGTATTACTCCTCTGCAAATCTTCCGAACTATCAAGATCTTCCGAACTATCAGGACAAGATTCCGAACTATCAGGACAAGATTCGGAATTGGATTCCCAATCATACGAATCTACCTTCACACCCTTGCTGTTGGTACTCCTATTGGGAGTTTCCATCGCACCTAAATGATAAATAAAGCACATTGGCACAACTTTTAATCCACAAGGCATACCTAGGTGTAGTAGGTTACATAGACATTACCTATAACTAAATTGTTGTGTAGTACGTTGTTGTGTAGTAGGTTACATAGACATGACATGACCTATAACTAAATTGTCGGGTTCATAGTGATAATCATCTATCTATCTAATACATCTATTTTGTGACAGCTCATATGCCTTCTAAATGGGTTTCCAACATACTATACTTATGTCACCAAAACAACACAAGCATTATAGACTTCTATGAAAATACTTTTCAAACCAATCAATCAGTTGTTTGATTATTATTTCGACAACAATAAGACTAAAGTATCAATGGACCATAAACACTATTGCTATAACTCACAATATCTCACAATTATACTACATAATCAACAATACAATTTATTTTAACAATATATGCAAACACCTTAACCAACAACATATATGGGTTTGTGTGATCAAATAGTGTAACAACAAACACCATAACACATAGATCAACAATAGGTAGGAAGACATCTCAAATACATGACCAAATGTTTTTTCCTCTACATTTCAAGTACATTTCAAGCAATACTGGTGCAATAGTTGGTTCCAAGGATTACAAAAGGTTTCAACATTTGCTTTTCAAATTTTTTCAAACTCAGGATTTGAAACATTTTATACATTTAACAGTTCCTAAGCACTAACTAACTCACTAATGCTTTGTTGATTTCAACTTCAACTGTGCTAGTGAGAGCTTTGATTTCTCAACTGGACCATCTTTTTCTGCCATTTTTTGTCTTTCCCAAAACTGACCCACTAATCTATTTCCCTTTCCCTTATACTGCCACAAATCAAAAATTTTAAAACCATAACTCACACACCAGGGATTCGAAAGCAAACGTTACCAAAAATAGTCTAAACAACTAAAACTAAGGGATGTAAATCCTAGGGGATGTAAATCACCTCTAACTTATTTGCATGCCCACAACCTCTCACAAAATCATCATGCATGGACCATTCCATGTTCTGGAAACAAATACTGATACAATAGTAAAAAAAAATAGCCATTGTCAATCTCATGAAACCAATTCAATACAACAAACCCACTCAACAACTCCATTTATCAATACAACACAACAAAACCCTAAGTTCCTAACTCAATGTGGACAAGCTTTCAACATCTCTTCTACTTGGTTGTACAACTCGTATAACGGGTTATGATTTCAAAGACGACAAGCTTCACAAAATACCATATTTGAACAACTATACAATATCTAATACAAATTATCATATTTCAACAAATAATGTATAATGGGGGCCGTAAATAAATTTTCTCAACAAATAAAACAGGGAGTAACATTATACCTGGACACAAATATTAGATTGGAGGTGGCCGTGGGTGAGCTTGAGCGTCAGGATCTCGGCCTTGCTCGTCGAAGGTGTGGGTTTTGGGTGTGGGTTTTGGATCTTCGATCTATTAGGTCGAATCCGGAATGTCCGATGGCATCGGCCTGGACTCCAGTTGGTGTTGGCAGCAATGTCCACGGTTGGATGTCAGGTGGGGAGGAGCGATCGGAGGAAGATAAAAGGACAGGGAGAGATAGAAGAGTTGCTCAGATCGATCAATCCATTCCGGGACACCAGGGTGAGAGATGAACGTGGGGCGCTAGGTTTTCTTTCGTTTTCTTTCTGGGTGGGCGCGGGAGACGAGGAGATGAACAGGTTGAGGGTTTATAGATGAACAGGGAAAAGATGGAAAAATGATGTACAGTATCATAGATGTAGGGGAACAAAGTTCATTTAACCGTGGTTAGAGCCGGGGCAAAGGGTTTTTGGTTTTTTACCGGTTCTTTAAGTATCAGGGAAGATTTGGAAAAGTTGTTATACCTTAGTTATGCCACTGAATGGTTTTAGTTATGCTTCTAATGGTCAAGTCATGCCTAATATTACGGTGTCCCCAAATCCAACGGGGACACCGTAGCACTATCCTTGTTAGCGAGTCTCAAAACTCTATCCACACTGACAATAAAATTCGGCCCCAGTTGTTAGAGATTTAGACACAAAGTCGCCTTATGGGTTATCCATCAGTCACCGGCAAAGTCAGGGGCGGATCCAATGTAGGCACAGACGAGTCACGTGACCCACTTAAAAATTGGGCTCCAAGGAAGGGACCCGAAGTTCATAAAAGTAATATATATATATAAATACCCCCAAAACAAATGACTCTTCTTGATGGTTCCAGCGGTAGGATGCCGTGCGTCCACACAAGCGATGTGAGTTTGATTCTTCTTGTTGTCGCCAACATTTCCCCTATTTTTGTGGTAATGGTTAACCATTGGAACAAAAATATTTAGATTTTACTTTAACATTTTAACGTTTTACTTTAACAAAAATACGTTTTTGCTTTAAAATTTTAACATTTTTTATTTTTGCTTTAATAAAAATATGTTTTTGCTTTAGCATAAACGTATTTACTTTAACATTTTAACTCACACAAAAAAAAATACGTTTTTATTTTTTATTTTTTTACAAGCTCAAAATCAACTACCACTAAAAAAAGATATTTGATGGATATATACACTCATTTTTGAATTAAATAATAAAAATTGATGTGAGTTCGCCTACAATTTTGAAACATATAAGACGGGGTGACCTATCTGTAGAAAATTTCTGAATCCACCACTAGGCAAAGTCAATCACCGGCACGCTCCTTACAGTGACTCCACTGTCATCTACCATCCGGTAAGAAAAACAAAGTCTATAAATAGCAATACAAAGGTTTCTATATATGTTACTTCCTTATTTTCAGCTCTCAATCGTCCAGGTATCTACACCACACAGCAGCTTCCACTTTATTCCTCTTGTATCAGCTTAGCAAAAAAAGAAGCTTCCACTTTATTCCCATCTTTGCCCCTCTCTCTCTCTCTCTCTCTCTCTCTCTCTCTCTCTCTCTCTCTCTCTCCAGAGAGGCGGACACAGGGTGCCCGGCCCTTCACCGCTCCAAATATTTTCGCTATTTTTTGATATATTGTGCAAAGAAAATTAAACAACGGCAACGTATATATACACCACTTCGTCTCTTTCCAAACCTAGAAACTAGTAATATTATTTTTGAACTGTATTCCTGTTATTAAAGTGAAAATGCACGTGATTCGGACCTGTTAATATAATTTTGTTTCATGCAAGTACTTCAGCTACCAAGAGAAAGGGGGGAGAGCCATTGAATTGAGTTCGAAAAAGAAAAAATGTGGAAGCTAAAGGTTGCAGAAGGCCAAGGGCCATGGTTGAATAGCACCAACAACTTTGTTGGTAGACAAATTTGGGAGTTCGATCCTGATGCTGGGACACCAGAGGAGAGAGAAGCAGTTGAAGAAGCTCGAGATGACTACCGGAAAAATAGATCTCGGGTTCGTCCCTCTGGGGATGTTCTCATGCGAATCCAGGTATAAATAAAATCTTATGAAAAAGTTTGCGCATGCAGAATATGCAGATTTGGACACAAATTTGCACGGAACTGAACAATGCACGTCAGCTCTACAAAATATTGATGTGTAGTAATATTGATCAAATCTTAATTCCTTAACCCATTATTATTTATAAAATAAAAAGAAGTGAATGTTATCTATCACTGAAATAGTTAACCGAATGTCTAAACCTAACTTGTGTCACCTTTACGTGACTGGGCTGTTTGATTGCTGTTTTGTTTCTCCATTTGGGACGGCAAATGGTGGTGAACGGAGGAACCTGGTCAGCGGCGGTTGGGTTGTTGCTGTCTGTTTCGGTATGATGTTGAGGCGGGCTGCAGAGTTGCTTCAAGCAAGACCAGGGTTTGTTTTGGGTTTCTTGGGCTGGGCCTAGCCCACTTTGGTAGGTCATATAGGTTCCCTTTTTGGGAAAATGACAGCCCAGGATGTGCTTTGATAATTAATACCCGTCAAGAATATGCTGATAACATTTGTTAATGTTGAAAATGTCCTTGGCGGATATTAATTATCAAAATACACCATTGGCCGTTATTTTCCCTCTCTTTTTTGTACTTAATTGTAAAATCTGGGCTTTGTAAGCCATCAGGTGTTTTTGGGCTTCATTGTATTATTTGGACTTTTAAACCTTCGTGTTGTGGCCTTTACCCTTGAATGTATTTTTAACCTTTGGTTAGAATTCCCCTTCTCTCTTTCCCTTGATAAAATGTTAGTTTTGCCGATAAAAAAAGAGAGAAGGTTTTGAAGTTGTTTGATTCACAAGCTTTAATTCCACAAAATTTAATTTCTTGGGAAGATATATATTCTACTTATAAATTATTTTTGAAAAGTTATTGGAGAGGGACCCAACTTGTAAAATGGCTTTTGAGGACTTGGATGCATCAATTTCAACTGCTTAGAATTGAATATTTGGGATATTCTTAGACACAAAACAACAATTATATTGCGTGTTTCAATTTTTTTTTTCCTTTCATGGAAACAGATTATGTTTTATATTGAGACGTAATAGGGTCCGTGGACCGAATATCCTAAAGGGAATGATTGGTGAGGCATTGAGGGACAGGAACCCCCAAAGTTCCAACAAGTACGTTTTGCAAAAACAAAAGTAAACGATGAAAAAGAGGAAACACATTTCCGACAGTCTACTAGTAATATATATGGAATCGCATTCTATATATAGATCGAATTCTGTTCAAGAAAAGAAAATTGAAGATGCAGAAAATTCTAAATCGTTTTCTCTCATCGATTTGCATGTCTCGATAAAACCAACAACGCAGCTTAAAAAG
Source organism: Rhododendron griersonianum (assembly GCA_018127125.1). Classification (NCBI taxonomy): domain Eukaryota; kingdom Viridiplantae; phylum Streptophyta; class Magnoliopsida; order Ericales; family Ericaceae; genus Rhododendron; species Rhododendron griersonianum. Next base: position 46,709,284 of record CM030789.1, on the reverse strand, counting down.
GAAAACAGCAACATCGATCTGAGCATACCACCGGTGAGACTAGGGGAGAAGGAACAAGTGGACTACGAAGCTGTTACAACTGCTCTCAGAAAAGCTGTTCGATTGAATTGTGCAACTCAGTCGAAAGATGGTCACTGGCCAGCTGAAAATGCTGGCCCGCTTTTCTTCACACCTCCCCTGGTAAGTACGTACTTCTGCTAATAATGTTAGTTAGTACTTCCTATGGTTTGCAATGAGGAAGATCCTCTCATCAAGTCCCTTTTGCGAGATCGTCTAGTTTGGCCCACTTTTAAACTTTTAAGGCCTTATCCGAGCCTACTTTCATGATTGAGATCATTTATTTTTTTAGCCTTTATTGAGAACATCAAACACACCTAGAAGTATATTTATCGGAGATCGGTTATATCGATGTGGCAAAAAAAAGGGTTCCGATGCAGTATTTCAAACTTTATAGTAACCATTTTTCACATCATATATGTGTTTCGGAAAAATGACAACTGATATCCGATGAATATGATTGGGGTGGCCGATGTATGTGACAAGGTTTAAGAAACTTAATGGTCGCTAGCAAATCCAACAGGAGCCCAAAAAGGGGCTAGACTAGACTGTCCATGCAGTCCCTTTGCCGAAAAATTGTGAATAACATAAATGATATTCCATTTGTTTCAAAGACACCCAAAATGGATTTTTCTGTTTTTCCGTGGAATTCGGTTCCTACAAAATAACTGATATCCGTCGATTAAAATATTTTTTCTAGTTGACAGTATGATCCTGGATGTATACATAATTGAACCATTCATTTACAATTTTCGAAAAAGATTTGCGCATAATTTGTTTCAATGTTTAACTCCTATTTTTAGAATAATTAGATAGAAACTAACATAGCCCAATTATAATTGGTCGATGGTTTCCTCTAATTTTCCCTATCTATTGGAATTTGCAGCTCATTTGCCTTTACATAAGCGGAGTAATCAACACCGTCTTAACAGCAGAGCACAAGAAGGAGTTGATTCGGTACCTTTAATTTACAATCACTAGGTAGTGAAAAAAAATATAAAAAAAAACTCTTGCGTTCGAAATTTCAAAACAACAATGCTTTTGACACAGCCAGAGATGAACAAAACCTAACAAAAATGTGTCAGGAATTGTCCGATGCATGCGCAGTATAGGACCCACATACATCGAACATTTCGGATGTAACACAGATCATGGTATGAGGCCCACTCTAGGTTCCACACAAACAATCCGAACCGTTCGCTAAATTTAAAATATATTTCCGAGTAGCACCGTAAAAAATCAGCTTGAACGAATAACTGTAAGTGCTTAATCAAATGTTCTAACTTTACATTCAGATTGTAGATCCAAAAATCAGAATGAAAAGTTAGAAAATTAAATCAAGCACTTACAATTATCTTATTCAACTGATTTTTGCGCGATAACTCGAAAAGATATATAGTTGTTTATGCTTAATGAAAGACTCGAATCGTTTATATGGGTTTTGAAGTGGGCCTCACACTATGATTTGTGCAAAATATGTGTGCACAAAATCATAGTCGGGCTGTAATTTCAAAGAGCAATGCTACACACATACAAGGGATGCACAGATCCTGATACAAATGTGTTCGAAATCGTCGTCTGATGCACGTGAGTTCCACACAGAAGGTAAGTGTGAGGCCCACATACATACATACATAGAACAGTTTCCACCTTCCCGCACATCTGTGCACTTTACCCGTGGCATTTTTTTATTTCAGAGAGCAATGCCACACACAGATCCTGACATATGTGTTTAGAACCGTCAACTGCTAAATGTGATTCCCACTATACGTGTGGGGCCCACACACATAGAACGGATCACAAGACACATGTATTCGCTATGCATGTGCACATTCGTTACATCCGTAGCCTTTTTCATTTCGAAAATCCATGTTTGTGATCTGTTGTCTGAATTCGTGAATGTTTTTAATTACTACGCAGAATGATGATGGAGGATGGGGATTCTACGTAGGAGGTCATAGTACTATGATTGGCTCGACACTTAGCTACGTTGCTTGCGTTTGTTAGAAAAAGGGCCTTATGATCGAGATTCTGAATTCAGAAGCCAAGGGTACGGTGAGGGGAAGGTGTTAGTCACCCCTCCCCGCCCAACCAAAAGGTTTCAGTTTATTCCATTGATTTTGCAAGTACATTTTAATTAGCAATTAAACGAATAAGGGTGAGAATGAGTAATTAATAAAACTACAAATGGGGGAGGGAACATGGGAAGCATGCAAAAAACAAGAAACCAGAGTCTTTGTCGAACAGAGACTCTAGCGATCGCCTGAGAATCAGGTGATCGCCAGAAATTTCTGGCACAAACGGGGGAGGGGACAAGTAAAGCATGTAGAAAACAAGAAAACAGAGTCTATGTTCGAAAGAGAATCTAGTGATTGCTAGAGCCAGAAATTTTTTGCCATTTACACAACTATACGTCGATTGCCACTTAAGGTCTCGCGATCGACACATGCAATATACAAACTTAGCGATCATCACAAAATTGTGGCAATCGCTACTCTTCGTTACAACAGAATTGCTAAAAACAGAAGAACATTAGAAATTGAAGAAAAAAAGGGTGAAGTAAATAAAAAAGACTAGCCTAAAGGCTATATGACGTAACGGAATTCACAAGAGATTAGTTAGCGTACTAATCCAAACGAGATAAACAACTCGTAGCAACGAGTAACCTTGCGCAAAAGGAAAAGAGAGAAACTCTATCTGCAATATTATTGATGATAAAAGTTGCTCAAAATGTTAGGTTTACAATCCTTTTATAGGGCGGAATCTGAAACCCTAATAGTAATAAGTTGAAAATTAAAAATTTCCAAAATTTGGGGCTTTTCCTAAAATTGAAAACGGGAAAGAAAAACAGGAATTTTTCAAAAAGAACCAACTAAAAAAGAATTACGGTCTAAGAGTTATGAAACAAAACTTTTCTAAAACGGAAAAATAATGTAATTGAAGGCCTAAAAAAAGGAATTAGGGCGAAAAACACCGGGGCTCACAAACTTAAGATGGTGAGCCTTGACCGGAGTGCAAAAATAAATCAGCCCACCAAGTTTGGGCCTATTCCGAGCTCGTCCGAATTTCGCCAAATCGGCTAATCTGAAATTAAGCATCGTTTGGGTTTCTGAGACTTGGCACGGTTCAGCTAATCATGGAATTGGACCTCCACGTGTTGTACATCACCATATGAACATACCACCTTGTTCCCTGATGCAGCGCAGCCTCCTTTTACGAAATTAGTTGCAAGAAGAGATCACGAACTTGCTTATGTTAAAGATTCTCTCTTTGAAACACAAACACGAATAGAGATAAACTCTCAATTTTTCATTAATTCAATATCAAAAGCTGTCGTCCCCTGAGGCTTACAATGAATATAAATAGAGCGATAGAAACCCTAACAACTTAGGAAACAATTAGGGCTGAGAATTGGTCCCTAATAGCAGAAAATACGAAAATTACCAAAAAAGAAAAATCCTACCATGACTGGAAAATCAAATACTAGGAAGAAATCTAAGGTTGCCAAAACAAGCAGCAACTAAAACAAAATTACCAAAAGCTAAAAATCCTACCTTGACTGGAAAATCAAATACTAGGAAGAAATCTAAGGTTGCCAAAACAAGCGGCAACTAAAACAGAATTTCCTATCAAAAGTTATTAGCAATCTAAATATTATCAAAAAGGATTTAGTGAATATTCACTAAATATTCTCTCAAAAGGAAACAGGAAATTAGTGAATATTCACTAATTTAGAACTAGTGAAACCAGTGAACATTCTGTCGTTGTCACCCCGCCTCCAATTTGGTTTGGGCTGTGCTCGGTCCAGTCGCTGGAGGAACGTGGACGTGACCCGCTCTACTCCATTCTGCATCATTCTCCCCGTCTTGAAGAAACTCGTCCTCGAGTTTATACAGTTGAATACGCCGAACCTTGTCTGCATCAATCTTGTACCTCAAATTAATTTTTCGGACCCCAAACTGTAAAGATGAGTCAGGAAAAATAAAAGCAATATTGTTTGCCACAACTTGCTCTAAATATGCAATCCAAATATTCTTTTTTGCAGCAGCTTCAAAATATTTCCAAAAATGATCCACGAATTGACTATCCCAACAAATTTCACCACCTTCGACTGTTTTACTATCTTGGAAATAAAACTCACTTGTCAATGTAGAATTGGTGCACCCTATGATAGATGGGATATCACTGCTGAGAAGAATACATGAGCCGTTGACGAGAATTGGGGTTACTTCCTTAGGTGTCGTTGATATGCCCATTGGGGTGTAGTTAAATGCACAAGTCTCTTCCACATTATATTGACTCGATTTAATATTGGAAATAGGACAATGGGCAGTGGACTGATTTCATAATCATTCTCCCCCAGAAAATTATACTTTCCATCTGCAACGAAATGCACATCCTCAACAATATGGCCTTTACAATCTTCAAACTCTTCACCTACGTATTCATCAAATTTTGGAGGCAAATCCCAATCAACTTGAGATCCCAATGAAAAAGTATTCATGTTAAAAAATATTAATTCACCTAATTCTTCCTCTTGTACATCGTCAATAGAGTCTCCTACGTCTCCCTCAACTAGAATTTCTTCTTTAACTTTTTTTTCTCTTGCACCAACCTTTAAGATTTTTTCTGGTGTCATACCTCTCTGGAACTCAGGAAAGTTGATCTTCAAACCAGATTTGTCACGCCCCAAATCCGGGAACATGACCGGCCGTGAACCATGCAATAATCATGGGACATGAAGCCTAATTAAAAATAATATTTTAGCAACTCAAAACCAATAAAAGAAAACTGAATATTTTATTAAAGCAAAAGCTGCAACTTAAACCAATATTTTCCCTTAACAAGATGGCATAAAATCTCATATTTTTCAAACTCTAAATTTCACCATGATTTGCCAATAACTAAAAGTGTAGCAGCTAATAAATAAAAGTGCGGAAGCTTTTTGACAATAGAAAAGAAATAAAAATGCAGACGCCCTAGAGGTCCAAACAGAAGATCCCGACAAAGCCACAGAGTCCACTACAATGCTCCATGAACTAACCTGAAAATAATGTGGAATAAATCCGTCAGCTGACGAGCTCAGTGAGTAGTTAAGCATGCTAAGGGTAATAATACAAAGTGGCATACGTATAAATCAACGATAACAAGGGCTCCAAGAAATGGTGTCAAATTAAGGAAGGTCGAAGGTTTAACGAATTATACCAACAAAGTAACGAAGTCAATGGCTCAGCAAATAGTATCGAAAGATGAATGACTGAATAACGAATTATCACAACAACAATCGAACAATGATAACAACCATTTTGTACCAACAGCCTGCTCAACAATATCGGAACGAGGAACAACAATAATGAGGTAGTCCAAACCAAAGTGGGAACCATATCTTCCAATTACCAAGTACCAAATGCCAAATATTTTCTCAGGGCTTAGCCCGTTGGATCCAACACCGTACTTAGAGTCACCACAGGATGGCGCCTGGGACCTTTTCCCTAAGCCGATCCGGAATAGAGTCACAGGGTATTTCACAAGTCTTTTCCCTATCCGTTGAGCACTAGAGTCACAGGGTATTTCACAAGTTTTTTCCCTAGCGGCCAAAGTCACCACGATATTTCACGGGTCTTTTCCTTGGACTTTAATAAATATAAACATAGTCCATGGTCCCAAACACAAATAGAACAACGGCGAGCCGGAGGCACCTGCACCAGGATTAATCCCCGTGCCGTTGCAGAGTCACAAAAATATTATGGAGTCAACGAATCGACAACAGTAAAAGTAAGGGCAATCGATCAATCACAAATATTCTCAATTAACCTTGTATGCCAAAGGGTACGTCAATTATCAACAATTATGAGAGCAATGAATAAGATTAATTATCATCGGATCACAACAAATAACGAATTGTCAAGAATAGATTGGCTCAAGAGGATTCCAAGAAAGGGATCACATGTTTAACTACTCACCTCGGCCCAAAGATAATGCAACTCGAACACGCAAAAAGAATTAACCTGTACAAAATTGCAACGATGAAGTCACTGCCTATTTGAAATATAATAACATTGCCTATACAAACCTAGCAGTACCATTTATTATGTACATGAACCTAGATCTAAACCAAGTCAGTAGAACCTCAGGCTTCTACCACGTAACAGCATCACACCATTAATTTTTCCACCACCAATTTCTCCTTCCTAATTCACACACGGCACACACACATGCACGCACACCCACCTCTCTCTCTCTCTCTCTCTCTCTCTCTCTCTCTCTCTCTCTCTCTCTCTCTCTCTCTCTCTCTCTCTCTCTCATACAATAACCCAATCAAACCCTCATATACAAGTAATCCCATGCCACTGTCATGGATACTCATCCACCACCAAACGCCACCGTACGAAGAAAAAGAGATGAAACAGAATGAATATTAATTACCTGATTAGCAGTCAAACTCGATCAAAACCTTGCGGCTTCTACCTCGCCGTCTAAGCAAAAGAAAACCTATCTCAATTTTCTCTCTTAAGCTGTAGCAACCCACTTCACAAATAAAACCCTACCTCAAATGTTTTCTCACTCCAATAACTGCCCACGTTCAAACTTAAAACTTATCTAGTCTAATTACACAATTGACCCAACATTATTCTTTTTTTTTTATTAGCAAGAAGTTTGAAAAAGAAAAATGAAAGATTTAATTATTCGTGTCAAAATACTATTTTTTTTAACTGAAAAAGTGGGATGTCACAAGATTCCCAAAGTCGCGAATCACGATTAGCAACCTTGACCGCCCTTGTCCTCCCCGTCGACTGATGGTTACCCGGCAACGGTTTGGTGATAGAAACACCATCCGAAAAATCTACCTCCGTTGGAAGGCTAGGTTTAAACGGTTGGCGGCGACGCAATCTCCCAACTTCTAGAGACTCGAGACGTTGTATAACTGATGCAACCCTCCGCTTTAGTTGTTGAAATCGTTCCTCCGCTCGAGCATCCCGAGCAGCATCATCTCGTTCATAGACTTCATCAACATAAGCTGTATGATCTCTTCTTCCACCTCGACCTCCAGCACGTCCTTCGGCCATAGTTAGGATTGGAACGAGAGCTCTGATACCAACTGATGCAGCGCAGCCTCCTTTTACGAAATTAGTTGCAAAAAGAGATCACGAACTTGCTTATGTTAAAGATTCTCTTTTTGAAACACAAACACGAATAGAGATAAGCTCTCAATTTTTCATTAATTCAATATCAAAAGCTGTCGTCCCCTGAGGCTTACAATGAATATAAATAGAGCGATAGAAACCCTAACAACTTAGGAAACAATTAGGGCTGAGAATTGGTCCCTAATCGCAGAAAATACGAAAATTACCAAAAACGGAAAATCCTACCATGACTGGAAAATCAAATACTAGGAAGAAATCTAAGGTTGCCAAAACAAGCAGCAACTAAAACAAAATTACCAAAAGCTAAAAATCCTACCTTGACTGGAAAATCAAATACTAGGAAGAAATCTAAGGTTGCCAAAACAAGCGGCAACTAAAACAGAATTTCCTATCAAAAGTTATTAGCAATCTAAATATTATCAAAAAGGATTTAGTGAATATTCACTAAATCTCCTCTCAAAAGGAAACAGGAAATTAGTGAATATTCACTAATTTAGAACTAGTGAATATTCACTAATTTAGAACTAGTGAAACCAGTGAACATTCTGCCGTTGTCACCCCGCCTCCAGTTTGGTTTGGGCTGTGCTCGGTCCAGTCGCTGGAGGAACGTGGACGTGACCCGCTCTACTCCATTCTGCATCATTCCCTCAGTTGCTAAGTATGTAACTTGTAGCTTGGTTCCTAACCCTTTATCGATTGAAGGTGGAAATCCCAATAACTCCTTCAGTTTGTAGGGTTTCGGATACTCTTTGTGTGTTTAGCTTGCTCACTAATTTGCTAGACTGCGGGGTTATGGGTGGATGAGAGTACGTGAATTTGTATGAGAGAGTAGGAAAATCTGGTTAAAAACGTATCAGGAGATGCCTTATTTATAGAGTGAAAGATGTAGTAGCGTTAGAGATAATTTATAGGAATTAGTGTAATCCTCAAACATGAATTAATTTCCATCAAAACTCTCTCTTGAAGTGCTAGGAGAGTGTTGGACAAGTCGAAACAATCACATTGAAAGAGTTTGGATCGAGAAGACTACTGTGAAGCATAACAGCATTCTGGAAAGCACTGAGCGCAAAAGAATATGGTGATCGCCACTTAAAGTGTCGGCCTCAAAAACAGATCTGTCGATCGCCACTTTGGTTCTGGCGTACTTTAACTCTGCACAACTAACTAAACTTCGCAGGCTCGCTCCGGATACTCCTAACTCGAATTTGCGTGTTCTTTGGACTGTTGAAAAGTTTGTGAAGTCTATTTCTAACCTAAGCAGTTTGGATCTAAAATATTTTGCACACCAAAATATAGGACAATTATACTCTCAGTTGGTCAAAAAATTGATTTCTTACAAGAGAGTTTAGAGGATAAAACGTGAAAGTGGGTTGCGACTGATTAGGATGGGTAGTTTTTAATTTCACAGTTACGGTTTCTCCCTTCATATATTAGAATAGATACTGATACATATCTATCTTACATTTGTAATCTCATTTCATTGCTTTAAAATCTTAAAATATTCTAGCCGTTTTGAACTGCACATCAAACAACAATTGAGCGAATCGGACGGCTGAGCATTGGCACCATTATCTGTTTGTCTTTTTGTGACATTGTTTGAAAGGACATGAATTGTTTAAACATTGTATAAATTCTACTGTACAGATTCTTGGAGTGTACGAATGATCAGGATGCAACCCAGTGCCCCCTGAGTTTTGGCTTTTCCCTTCATTTTTACCCTTCCATCCAGGTGAACTGAATATTGAGTCATACTAGCAACTTAATTTAAAGGCACTTTTGTGTCCAATAAAATTCTTTGCAGAAGACTTAAATATGTGTCCGATTCTTTGTAATTCTAGAAGCTTTATTATGGGGTTTGACCTGACTTTAATTTCATCCTTTGTGTAATTTAGCGAAAATGTGGTGTTATACTCGCACAACTTACATGGCAATGTCATATTTATATGGGAGAAAGTCCGTGGGGCCGATCACGGAACTTGTCAAATCGTTGAGACAAGAAATGTACACACAGCCATATGAGGAGATAGACTGGAATAAAACACGCCATAGTTGTTGTAAGGTTGGTGCATGAATTCTCCTATATATTTCAAGCAACATTTAAGGTTGGTGCATGCCACTGTTATTGTAAGGCACCTTGACTCTTTTGAGAAGCTTTCAAAAATGTGTTCGGTACAAATCTTTTTTCGTGTCCGTAATTAAGAAATAATGATCTCCATTCAGATACATGTCCGACACACTTTTGCAATATTTTCGGCATTTATTTGGTGTTTATGACAGAGATATTAATATTTAATCCACACTCTACTACATAAACACTTCTAGCATATATGTGATCATCAAAAAATCATGTATACACAAATTCTTTATGAATTTCTAACCATGACCATGCCTTATTATTGAAGGGTTTCTCTAGCCCAGGTCAGAGTCCTATATTAGTCTATATTCGTCATAACTTATTGTACCTTGCCTATTATTAATTTATTCTGGATAGGAACGCAAACTCATGCTTCTACAAATATGTCTGCATACAATCATAGGAACGATTAATTTGGCGCTAAATTTCAATGCAGGAGGATGTCTATTACCCTCACACATACATCCAAGATCTGCTTTGGGATGGTCTTCATTATGTGAGCGAGCAGGTCATAAACAAGTGGCCGTTTTCAAAGATTAGAGAGAAAGTGCTCCTAGAGTAATGTATCCGGAACCTTCTGCTCCATATCGCATGTGCATGATTACTTTTCGAAGAGTTCGAAAAGTAATTAAGCACATGCGATATGGAGCAGAAGGTTCCGGATACATTACTCTAGGAGCAATAGAAAAGGTGAGTAAATGAGTAATAAAAACAAGTTAAGGAAGTCTTGCCATTGATTAGTTTTGTCTTTTTGATATGAAAGTTAACATGAACTCGGAAAGAAAAAGAAGGCCTTCATCTTTTAATTTCAGTAAGCAAAAATGCCAAGTCTCTAGGCCTGGATTATATACGTACAACCGTTTGGGTAGACTAAATGAATCTTTAAAAAATGAAAATGAGTCCGTGATAAAGTACACAATGATTTTGCTGCTAATAAGTCCGTGATAAAGTACCACATTTTTTTGTAGAAAGTCGAAGTTTCATAATGTGGAACCAACTTTCTAGTGCTAGAATCGATAACATTTGTAAGGGCCGGCTAGCACAACTTTGCGACCTCATGTGTCAAAGCGTTAAAATTCTTATTTGTCTAATTCACAAGATATTTAAGCTTGTGTAATTCATCTAATCTTAACACATAAATAAGGTTTTGTCCTATGAATCTATCTTCGTAAAGATGTGCACTTCGTTTATTGCAATGCAGAGTTTAGAAATGATGTGTTGGTGGGCAGAGGACCCTAATGGTGATGAGTTTAAGTATCACCTTGCCAGAGTTCCTGATTTCTTGTGGCTTGCAGAAGATGGAATGAAAATGCAGGTTTGCATTACAAAGTTGTGATGTTGTTAGTGTTTGTTTGATCATCTGCTTTATTTGTCTAACATAGTACTGTGTAGTACAAATTTGCTCACTTGTGACTTGGATTGCAGACCTTTGGTAGTCAGTTATGGGATTGTAGTCTTTTGACTCAGGCCATTATGGCAAGCAATCGAACTGATGAATATGGAGATGCTCTTCAAAGGGTGCATTTTTACATAAAAGAATCACAGGTATCTTTCTATTCACCGAAAGAAAATTAAAACTTTGTACAACTTCTTCAATTTATTCATCTTTCGTTACAAAATATGAAGATCAAAGAAAACCTTCCTGGGGATTTCAAGAAAATGTACCGTCACATTACTAAAGGGGCATGGACTTTCTCTGATCAAGATCAAGGTTGGGCTGTCTCAGACTACACAGCTGAAGAACTAATTAAAGGTAATTTAGTCTTATTCGCTCCACGACACTATACTTAGAAAGATTAATTACTTGAAATTCGAAAAAGTAATTTTTTAATCAACTAACCTTTCTACAGTCTCTATACTACTCTCGCAAATGCCTCCGGATGTTGCTGGAGAAAAAGTGGATGTTGAACGACTGTACGAGGCAGTGGACATCCTCTTGTACTTCTATGTATGAAAAGCATTGTATCTTGTTAGTTTAGACATTTTGACTAGAACTCTGACTCTTTATGCCATTTAATTCAGAGCCCTGAAAGTGGTGGTTTTGCTATTTGGGAACCAGCAGTTCCACAGCCATATTTAGAAGTAAGTTGTTTCCTTACTCTAAATTCCTATTGTTCTGTTTACACATGTGAAACAGAAAGTAGTTATCAATATTTTGTTTTCTTTTCTCTTGGTTACTCCAAATTATAATATGCTACTCAAATGAGACCTTGTTTGGACTCTGATGGAATGTTGCGCTTTTGTTAATCTAGTTACGAAACAATTTGACACTTAATTGCTTATATGGTCTCTCACCTTTTCCTTTTTGTTCAGGCGTTGAATCCTTCCGAACTTTTTGCAGACATTGTGGTAGAGCGAGAGTATGCTCTTGTGCTACTTCTTTCATTGTATCAGCCCTGAAAAAATTTCAATAGCTTAAACAACTATTATTGACAGCTGCTATATTGGAATTTAGGCACCTCGAGAACACTGCAGCCATAATTGAAGCTTTAATATCGTTCAAACGCTTATACCCAGGGTATCGAGGGAAGGAAATAGATACTTCTGTGGAAGGAGCAGTGCGTTTCGTTGAAAAGAGACAGCAGCCTAACGGTTCATGGTGGGTTCATTTTCTTTTGAACTAACTTGAGCATATCAGAAATGGATACATGATTTGTTTTTTTTTTTTCCCAGTGAGATGCTAAAATGCAATAGAGTTGTGACTTAATCAAAAGCTAATTATAAACATCGACAGGTATGGCTACTGGGGAATTTGCTACATCTATGGTACATATTTCGCGCTAGTGACTGCTGTTGGGAGTACATACAAAAATAGTCAATCATGAGTTCGTAGAGAGAGGTGTTTAGTTTTTGCTTTCCATACAAAATGAGGAAGGTGGCTGGGGAGAGAGCCATGAATCATGCCCATCTATGGTAAATTAACCTCTTTTCATGTATAATTTAGGGATGACAATTTACCCGCACCGTCCCTGCCTTTTAGCCCCGATCCGAGCAAGTATTTCATGATCCGATAAGCAAACAAGGTCGAGACAGTATTTGCTTCTCCCGACCCATCATGCATTTACTTGTCCCCGATTATAAGAGTAAAATACCAAAAAGATCAAATTCATTTCTTTTGCTTTCTTATTTTCCTATGGTTTTCACTCTCATCACTCATTGACAAAATCCTCAAAAGAACACAAAATTAGCGCGCAATGTGTTGGTGACTGGGGACCCGATCTTCCCGGCCTTGCAACTACCCCAATTGTCTCTGCCTCCGCCTTGATAAAGACGAGGCAAGGACGGGTGCCATCCGAGTCCGGCCCGCCCCATTACCATCTCTTGCATAATGTGATTTCAAATATACAATATCTAACTACTGGTGTCTATTTACTTATGTACGTAATTGTTAAAAACAGAAATACATACCGCTGGAAGGAAATCGAACGCATTTTGTACAGACATCATGGGCTATGTTGGGTCTTATTCATGCTGGACAGGTGAGTACTTACTCATTTTGATGAATTAGAACTTCTTCTTTTTTTAATTTACTTTATTTATTGATCAATGAGAGAAACTTATTTACAGAGCCGCTGCAAAGCGGCTCTTTACGGAGTTAAGCGATCTCAACCGTCCGTTTCGACATTCAACGGTTGTGATATATTTTTAATCTACTTTAATCCGGATTGTCCAAAATACTTTTGGACAGTGGAGATTGCGCGCCTATTTACGACACTCCATAAATAAGTTTTCCTCTTGATCTTATAGTGCACAAATAGCCTTCTCAAGAACTAAAAGTTTGTTTTTGTGGTAAATGGGGATTTGCTTGCGTAAAGTGTTTCAAACGCTTGGATACAAAAGCTTAGGTAAAACTTACCTTTGTAAATCGGTTTTGAAAGGGAAAGATGCCCAAGAGCTTACATAAGCCCATACATGGCCGATGTAGAACATTAATTAAAATCATAACATACCACCACACTCTGCAATTGACGTCCACATCGGTGTGCTCTATCGACATTGACACCATGATAACCCTTTCTCTTTTGGCTCATCTATCAGTATACTTTTAGCCCAATGATACTGGTATCGATGGATGGATTTTATACCGATGATGATCCGACGGGCACATGGGGCTCACTCCGGTGATTTTTTTTTTAAATTATTGAACGGCTCGGATCGTCGGTGCGGAATCCGGAGTGGATTGATCCGCGTGGCCGTCGGTTCATCATCAGTATAAAACCCCTATCGGTACCAATAGTTGGGTTGTTTAAGCCGAAGTATGTCGGGGGTGAGCTTGGTGTTCGTTTGTCTCAAGCAGATGAGATAATCCTTGGAAGAATGATTGAATTGGAGCTGGAGGAGTGCCGACGTACGCAGGAAAGGGCAGGAGAGATCTAGCCTTCGGTACAGGTATGTGGTGTAGGTGCAAAGTTATTTGTTTTAATGTTGATTATATCTTGGAATATAAGGGGAATGGGGAGTTTTGTTAAGAAAAGGTTTCTGCACAAACTTGTCGAGAAGAGGAAACCAGATATGATTTTGGTGCAGGAGACTAAATTGGAATCGGTTGATAATTTAGCTATTCAAAATATTTGGGCTGGTAATAATATTGAGTTTGTAAGTTCTAGCTCGGTGGGAGCGTCAGGGGGTTTACTTATTGTTTGGAAAAAGGAGTTTTTCCGAGTTTCGAATAAAATTATTCATCGGTCTTATATTTTGCTTCAAGGGGTATTGTATGATAATTTTCCTCGTATACTGGTGAATGTTTATGCTCCAAACGATGAGGCGAGTCGCAGAATGTTATGGGACGATTTAGTGGGGCTTAAAGCAATTTTACAAGAGCCGTGGTGTATAGGGGGAGATTTTAACGAAATTAAGGATGATGGTGAACGCATGGGGTGCGAGAGGATGGATAGGGGCATGAGGGATTTCATTGGGTTTTGTAATTCCATGGAACTTATTGATCTCCCCATGCTTGGTAGGAAGTTCACTTGGTCTAATTTCCAAAATCTTGCTATTCACAGTAGGTTGGATAGGTTTTTGTGCTCCCAGGAATGGATTATGAGGTTTAAAATTCTGCAATGGGGATTACCTAGACTGATTTCTGATCACTGTCCTATTATGATTTTCGATGACAACCGTGATTGGGGTCCAAGACCTTTTAGGTTTCTGGATATCTGGTTGTCCAACCCGAAATGTTTGATAGTGGCGGAAGAGGCATGGAACACTGTTCAGGTATCTGGGTGGGCAGGTTTCATTCTTTTACAGAAACTGAGGGCAATCAAAGATAAGTTGAAAGTGTGGAACAAGGAAGATTTTGGGGATATTAATTGTGCGTTGGCAGCGTCTGAGGCTGAGCTTAACCGTCTTGATATTCTGGCTGAGCAAAGACAACTTTCCCCTAATGAGAAAGCAGCAAAATGTAAGGCGAAGACCGAATTTTGGAGATTGTCTAAACTATCAGAGTCTCTGTGGAGGCAAAAGTCAAGGGTGAATTGGTTGAAATTGGGGGACAAGAATACCAGATTTTTTCAAGCAATGGCCAATAACAGGTTCAAGAGGAATATGGTGGGTTCGATAATGGTGAATGGAAGGATGCTAGAGGAGCCATTGGACATCAAGGAAGCTGCCATTGACTATTTCAGTAATAATTTCTTTGAAGAGAGGGAAGTTAGGGCAGTTTTGGGGGGTGAATTTCCTAGAATTTTGTCTTCGACTGCAGCTTGTGAACTTGAAAAAGAGTTTGAGGAGGCGAAAATCATGGCAGCTTTGAAAGGGTGTAGTAATCTCAAGGCTCCAGGTCCGGATGGTTTTAATTTCTCTTTCGTTAAGAAGGGGTGGGCCTTCATGAAGTCAGTCATCCTGCAATTCTTCTCAGAATTTCATGTGAACGCAAAGTTAACTAAAGGTATAAACTCTACTTTTGTTGCTTTGATTCCCAAAGTTGATTGCCCCTCTTCTTTTAGACAATATAGGCCCATAAGCATGATTGGTTGGATGTACAAAATCCTTTCAAAAGTGCTAGCTAACAGGTTGAGAGACCTTATCCCATCTGTCATAGGAGAGGCTCAAGCTGCCTTCATAAGGGGTAAACAAATTCTGGACGGGGTTCTTGTTGCCAATGAAGTTATCCACAGCTGGAACAAGAAGGACAGCGGAGGTCTTCTTCTGAAATTGGACTTTAAAGGGCGTACGATTGTGTGAATTGGGGCTTCTTGTTGGATATGCTCAAGAAGGTGGGTTTTGGGGAAAAATGGTGCAGCTGGATTAAAGAGTGTTGGTCGTCAGTCTACATGTCTATTCTAATTAATGGGTCAGCTACGAAGGAGTTTAAAACGCAGAAAGGTCTTCGGCAAGGGGATCCCATATCTCCTTTTCTATTCAATATTGTGGTGGAGGCGCTCAACATTATGCTGGAAAGAGCAAAGGAGAAGAACATTATTAAAGGGGTTGTGATGGGTCATGATGGGCTGGTTTTAACACACCTGCAGTTTGCGGACGACACGATATTGTTTTGTAACAATGACAAGGAGGAGATGTGTAACGTCAAAAGGATTTTAAGGATCTTCCAACTGATGTCTGGCT
Source organism: Rhododendron griersonianum (assembly GCA_018127125.1). Taxonomy (NCBI): domain Eukaryota; kingdom Viridiplantae; phylum Streptophyta; class Magnoliopsida; order Ericales; family Ericaceae; genus Rhododendron; species Rhododendron griersonianum. The sequence continues at coordinate 46,693,384 of CM030789.1, read as the reverse complement.
TGAAGATTAACTTTTCGAAGAGCTCTCTTTGTGGCATTAATGTAAGTAATCTAGAAGTGATTGCCCTTGCCCAGGTGTTGGGATGCAAAGTTGAAAACCTGCCCATTAAATACCTTGGTTTACCTTTGGGAGCTAACCCAAGAAATACTAAAACTTGGGATCCAGTTATCGAGCGTACCCAAAAGAAGTTGAGCATTTGGAGAAGCAGATTTATGTCCACCGGAGGTAGGCTAAATCAGCTTAATTCCAACATGACCAACTTGCTTATCTATTTTATGTCCATCTTCAGGATGCCGGTAGCAGTGGAGAAAAAGTTGGAGAAGCTACAAAGACAATTCTTTTGGGGTGACACGGTTGATAAAAAGAAACTGCATCTGATCAAATGGGAGTGTATAACAAAGAAGAAGGAAGCAGGGGGTTTAGGGGTGAAGAGGCTCCTGGAACAAAACCTAGCATTGCTTGCTAAATGGTGGTGGATATTTAGTAACGACAAAGAAGCATTGTGGGTGAAGGTGGTGCGATCGAAATACAAATTGGAACGAAGGAGTTGGCTACCGGAATACCCAGCGAGAGGCTTAGTATCAACGGTGTGGAAGGATATTTGCGCGGTGGGTGATCCCAATTCAAGCATTGGCGGTATTGTGCGAGAGGGCTTCAAAATTAAAGTCTTTTCGGGCAGCAATACTTACTTTTGGAATCACAATTGGTTGGGTTCATTTACACTCAGACAGGAATTTCCTCGACTGTATTTATTTTCCACTCAAAAAGATGAGGTGATTAGCAATATTTGGGATGGTTTGGACGATGGAAGTTGGAGGCTGAACTTTCAAAGAGTTTTACGAGACAGGGAGGATCAACAGCTATGGGTTCTGAAACAAAGGTTACAGTCTTATGCTATGGACCCGTCAAAGTCTGACTCGTTAGTTTGGAGGTGGACTGAGGACAAGAGGTTTACGGTCAGATCAGTATATGAGCGGTGGGAATTGCTAACTCAGGATCGGAACACATTTTTGGGTTCGGTTTGGAAAAATTTATGCCCTCCGAAAGTGGAAATTTTAGCTTGGATGGTTATTCAGGAAATGGTGGCCACGAAGTCTGTTCTAATCAGCAAGAACATTGTGCTGAATGATCAATCTTGCCCATTGTGCTTGCTGTGTCTGGAAACGCCCAACCATTTATTTCTCCACTGTAAGTTCTCCTGGACTGTTTGGTCTCATATTTTGGATTGGTGGCATTTTTCCTGGGTTTGCCCTTCCTCGGTAGCTGGGATCGCAAGTTGGTGGTTTGATTCTAATTTCCGAAACTTGGAAAAGCATATTTGGGAAGCTTGTTTTTTTGCGGTAATCTGGTCAATTTGGATTATGCGGAATAGGATCATATTTCAAAACGTTACGATCAGCTCTGAGGAGGTAGTGGATTTAATCAAATACAGGGTGGCCATGTGGATGAAGGTTAAGTTTGATATTAAGGTGTATTCAATAGAGGAGTTCAAAGGGTACCTGGACGGTATTCGATTGTTAAAGATGTAATCTTTGAGGTGATCCTCATCCAATCTCTTGCTGGATGCATGAGTTCTGTTTTGTTTTCTTTTCGCTGAGTTGAGCTTTTGCTTCTCAGCTTTTCCCTCGATGTACCCTTTCGAGATTTAATAAAATTTCCTTTCGCCGAGCAAAAAAAATATTAGGGCCAAGAGGTTCCCTCATTTTGCAACCCGGATCGAAATGTGGGGGCTAAATCTAATACCAATTGATATTGATACATTTGGATAGTAACAATGCACATAATTATTTCTGTTAGATTAATTCAGAGAATTACCTTTTTGTTGACTTTTATTGTAACTAGGCTGAGAGAGATCCTACCCCATTGCATAGAGCAGCGAAATTGCTAATTAATGCACAGACGGAAGACGGTAATTTTCCGCAACAGGTAATGTTGATTGCGTAAACTATGTAACCGAATTGATTTTTACATTACGGCCCCTTTTATCCAAATGCACTCATGTTTTTGTTTGTATTCATGTGAATTACAAGACTACCCTTCTATGTGTGAAGAGTGATTTTGTACCTAGACAAAGACATAAAAAGTGGAAATCCCAAAAAAAAAAAAAAACTGTATGTATATACATACATACATACCTACAAGTTTGTGGAGGTTTCTTCTTCTAGATATCTTTTCTTTTGTCCAATTAGGTTCTAATTTGATCAATATTAGCTCTACATAACACTTTCCAAAAATGATTAGTCTCTAAAAGAAAAAGAAAAAAAATACTTTTTCTTATTGTGTTCATTATTGGTCGAAGAAATGTTCTCGTGAAAATATATAAAATTAATTTATGTTTTTTTGGTGTACTCTATGAAAACCCGGTTTTTTCTTAACAAAAGAAAAATCTAGATAATATGTTTAATTAGAGAACTATTCTCTCTCTCTCTCTCTCTCTCTCTCTCTCTCTCTCTCTCTCTCTCTCTCTCTCTCTCTCTCTCTCTCTCTCTCTCTCTCTCTCTCTCCCTCCAAGGACCTGCAAACACGGGGTATAATAGGGACCTAGAAAGCAACATTTTGAACATCATCCAGGCCAAAGATAGAAGACTGGAAAACGTAGGAAACAAATGATCGATGAACTTAATGATTTCTATACTAGCAGAAAAAAATTAGTTACCAAATGCATAAACAGAACAGGCTTTGTTTGGATTGCTTTTTGAAAAAAAATTCTCAACGTACTCTAAAAACACTCATTATCCTTATTTTCAATCATTACTCACCTCTATCTCCAATCATTATTCTCATTAATTTCTCTCTCTATCTCTCTTCAATCATTACTCTCATTTCTCTCTCCACTCATAACCCTATAAAATTTCTCAAAAATTTCTTAAAAACTCATCTAAACACAACAGCCATTTCAAACAAAATTCTAAAGTGTTGCCCCAGGAAATATACAAAGAGTTAGTACAATTTAAAATGGAGTTGACTTTGCCATTTGAAATTAAATACGCAATCTCACATCGTACGTACGTTTACAACTAACAAGCCACAGTATGTTCAAATTAACAAATAAGCCACAATATATCTCTGGGGAAGGGAAAATCATTCTATGCCCTTGATGCACAGCCACTTGGTATCTTAGGAGCTCCTTCTCCACCACACATGCATCATGGTGAAATTTAAAATAAAATGTATGCACCCCACTACAACTAGATAGGGACGGATTCAGAAATTTACATTAGTGGGAACACACAAATTACAAACTTAACTCGTATGTGTATAATTCATTAATTAACACATATTTTGCCGGTAAATAGCAATTTGGTGACTGTATATATGCTATTTCCTATTATCCTATTATAATTAATAGAAAAGGGTATGTTCGCACAAAAATGATGTAAAATTTAGTACTCTATGAAATAGATCGGACAAAAATTCTCAAAAAGATAATCTAGAGCGATTTTATTGGAAAACTATCATAAATTTATTGAATATAATTGAAATAATTAATGGCTGTTGATTTTGGCACTCCATTTTTTTGTTAACGCCACTCTTCTGCAAGTGTATTTTTTGTGCAAAAATACACTTACAGAGGAGTGGCGTTAATAAAAAAGGGAGTGCCAAAATCATTTCCCTAATTAATCTGTTACTAAAATTTTACAAAATCAAGTGGGGGCACGTGCCCCCATGGGACTCCGTATGGGTCCGTCCGTGATAGTAGATATTGTTTGTGGCACCAAGTGGCGGTGCCCTAAGACATTAAATACTCGAAAGGTATAATTATTGAACTCTCAATAATTTTTGAACTCCATGGGAAGATCTTTCTCATTCCATTCAAGCTGTAAACTAATACAACTTCACAACACCACCAACAACGTCCTTTACAAAACCCTCCCAACAATGCCTACTCTTCAAACGCTCTGGCATCAGTTTTGCTCCTCAACAACTGCGGAAAAAAACAGCCAAAACCCAGTAACCATCACGAATCCGACGGTCATCGGCGTTGAGATCAAACGAGGCAACCGCCAGCTGTCCATAACCAACTTCTTGATCCATGATTCCTTTTTTGGCAAGTTCCCATAGAAGCCAAAGCGTTTTGAGGAGTTCCCATGATTCCTTGGTGGGCGCGTGAGGAGAACAAGAAAGGAAGGTGTGGTGTCAAGTTCCTATGACTCCTTTTTTGGAAAGTTCCCATAGAAGCCTTGAGCTCCTATAGCCGTTATTTTTGAGTAAGAAGCAAGGCATGACTTTAGGATTTTTCTGGATGGAGTCAGGTTGCTGAAACTGTAATTTGTTTGAGTGGTGAGATGTGTGCTATCCAACTTTCTGTTGAAGGGTATTGTTGTAGTTATTTCTTTTTTCTTGCTTGAACTAGTAAGTGTGTAATCTTACTGTGTTCGAGCCTGCTCGATGTATCCTTTCGAGTGTTATAAAAGTTTCGTTTGCCGAGCAAAAAAAAAAGGCATGGGACGTTTGGCGCCAAGCGTGAAAGCTACTTTAGCCTCAAATCTCTGCCTATAAATATAAGAAATGAAGACTTAGTAAATGGTCCAGCACCAACTAAGCTCAGTGCTTATTCAAATCAACTCAATTATATTTACTTTCCAGCAAAGTAGGCTATCTTTTACCACTCAATCCGTTGAGTATCCATATTAGCCTAGTTATAGACATCCTAATCTGGGTATTCGGATTAATTTACTTTTGGTTTCGTTCTGTAGCTTCGAATGATGTTTGGGCCCTCAACCCAGCTCTATTGCAATAAAATTTCTTCTTCCTCAAAAAAAAAAAATTAATAAAATGACTGTGCGTAGTTTTTTAAAAAAAGTCTTCATTTAAAATTGGGGCTGCCACCATAGTTTTAAATCTCGGTATCGGTCGCCGTCTCGGTATCGGTCGCGGTGTATCGGTATCGGGACGTATCGGTGATACGTCGCGGGAATCGGGTGTCGCGGTCTTGAATTTTTAAAAATCATCAGCAACATGTATAAAACTTGAAAAATATACTTTTGCCCCCAACATTGGCTTAAATTATCACATTTTAATTAATTTAAGACATGTAATAACCCATTCTCTTCATGTGAAATATCCGATAATTTATCAAAACCCGCAAGTCAATAAGATTTTACAAATATGAGAAAAATGCAACATTATGAGTTTCGATATAATTGACATAAACAGCAAAAGTAAGATGATTTTTGGGAAAAAGCTGTGAAAAGTGGAAGATGTGCCTGCTGCCTATCAGTAGTAGCCTATCAGAAAAAACAGAAGAAGATGGTATTGATGCTCTGGGAAAAACTGGAAAAAGTCTACTGAAAAAAAAAAAAAATTTTTTTTTGCCGAACCGGTACGGACCAATACGTATCGGGTATCGGCCGATACGGCTGTGAATTCCAATTTTTCCGATATATCGGCCCGTATCCGAATCGAGGACCCCAAATCCCGGTACGTATCGGCCGAAACGGTACGTCTCGGCCGAGATTTAAAACTATGGCTGCCACATACTGTGGAGTGACTCCACTGTCATCTACCATCCGGTTAGGAAAACAAAGTCTAACCCTAAAACTCCAAAATGGAGAATGGAGTGACATATTGGAGGGAGATTTTGTAATTTATTTTCAGTTTTGCACACTTAATTTATAAGAGAATCTAGGAGAGACCTATCGTATTTTTTAGAGATTTTGTCTCCAAAATGGGAGTAGAGCCTCCATATTTGGAGAACCAAAGACAATTTGGAGACTCAAATATATAAAAAGTACGATGAGTCTCTCCTAGATTCTCTCATAAAGTGCAAAAAGTGAGAATAAATTACAAAATCTCTTCCAATATGTCACAACCATTCTCCATTTTGGAATTTTAGAGATTGATTGGAGATGCTCTAAGGGCTACGTTGTACATAATACACTGCATAGTTACATTATATTTTATATGGGGCCCATTATGGATGTCATAAAAATCCAGAAAAATACCCATAATTTTGTACATATTATTTTATGGGGTCTTGTAAAAAATCAGCTCCAACAGATATCGGTAAGTATTATTTCTGGATTCGTAGGGGTGAAACTACGCAGTTGAGTAATTTCACCCCTACGAATCTAGAAATAATACTTACCGATATCTATTAGAGTTGATTTTTTACATGATCCTATAAAATTCTGTAATACTTTAAAATTTGTGGGTATTTTTCTAAATTTTTATAGAATCCGAAACGGATTTCGCATAAGATGTAGTGTAACTATATAGTGTAAAAAGTAGTGTACCTACCTTCTTGGGGTTTCTATATTATATGTACTTCCTTATTTTCAGCTCTCACTCGTCCAGGTTTCTACACCACACAGCAGCTTCTCTCCCTCTCTCTCTCTCTCTGGTAACCCAGATTTCTCTCTCTACACGTACATATAGCATGACACTGCAATGTTCATATAATTGCATCTATTTTACTTTTCCCTTGTTTTCTCTCCTTATATATACAGGGGTCCCCGGCCGGCTCTTCACCACTCCAAATATTTTCGCTATTTCTGGATTGCGCGAAGAAAATTAAACAACGACGAAGTACATATACACCACTTCGTCTCTTCCCAAACGTAGTAACTAGATAGTAATATACACTTATAAACTGTATTATTTTCTTAATGTCGAAATACATGTGGCTCGGACCCCGCTAATATACATATCGTGCGTGAGTCCGCCACTGATCTTGCTGAGTTCTATGCAAATGATTGTCGTTGATTTTGTTTCATGCAACTTCAGCTACCAAGAGAAAGCTGGGTGAGAGCCATATTGAATTGAGTTCAAAAAAGAATACATGTGGAAGCTAAAGGTTGCAGAAGGCCAAGGGCCATGGTTGTATAGCACCAACAACTTCGTTGGTAGACAAATTTGGGAGTTGGATCCTGATGCTGGAACACCGGAGGAGAGAGAAGCAGTTGAAAAAGCTCGAGATGACTACCGGAAAAATAGATCTCGAATTCATGGCTGCGGTGATGTTCTTATGCGAATGCAGGTAAATAAAATCTTTAAAAAAAGTTTGTGCATGCAGAGTATCTAGATTTGGCACAAATGTATAATAATGCTATAAGGGTGCCCATGTTGTATTAAAGTGAGGACGCCCATTTCCTGACCAATTTGCGATGATCCGAGCTGCTCAATATGTTCAGAACGTGATTTTAAGGGTATCCGCGAGAAATCAGCAAAAAAAAAAAAAGACTGAAAAGGGCTTCATCCGAACAGTTTTTGTTTGTTTTTTTATCGAACGGTTCAAATAATAAATGCTCGGATGAAGCCCTTCTCGGTCTTTTTTTTTGTGCTGATTTCTCGCGAGTACCTTTAAAATCACGTTTTGAACACATTGAGCGGCTCGGATCATTGAAATTTATTCGGGAAAGAGGCGTCCTCAATGTCCTTATTTTTTTTGCTAGGGTATAGATGTCCTTATTGCATTATAAGTCCCAACACTATGGACTCCTTGCCAAATCTCCCAATAGTTTACGTGACCTATCGATGGATTACATTATTTATACGACAAAATGGCCATATAAATCATCTTCCTAAAATATACTCCAGTAAATTAAAGATTTTAAATTTTTGTTGCGTGAATACATTAAGGTTGTAAAAAAAATATACTCCACTCCCTTTTTTTTATTTTTTTAGTATTGATAATGTATGTATTTTTTTTGCTAAAAGACAAAAAAATGAAATGTGAATATAGAAAAAAAGGACTGCGAAAATCAATTCCCTTTTTAATTGCGTAGCATAGTCTGTCAACTTTCTCATTGTTGTATGCATGTGAGGGACTTCGAGTTGGTGCTGTGCAGTGGTGTGTGCAGCACCGTGCTGTGCACCTTCGAGTGCACGATCCGATGGCTCGGAGGTGCGCAACACGGTGCTGTGCACACCCACCATCCCCAATTCGCATGTGAGTTACCTGAATAGTCGGTTACCTAAATTGGGCCCAACGATCCCCTGCCCCACCCATGTCTAGAATATTCAACAATAACTGCATCTTTGGAATATTATTTCTATAATTAGTATGTGTAATTTTCTTCACCACCTATTTTATTTCATTTTTTAAACCAAAAAATATTGTTTTTAAATATTTAGCATATTGTTTAAAAGGATTTAGAAATTATCTTTTAAAATATATTTCCTTTTTTTAGGACGGGAGGAGTATTAATTTGGCTTGATTTTGTCAAAAAGGTCAAGCTATTTTACATTATTACTTTTTGAAAATTAGTTTCCGTGACACAAAAAGTAAATACTACATTATTGTGTGTTTCAACTAAAGGTGTAAAATTCCGTGCAAAAAAGAAAATTGAAGTTTTAGAAGATTGTATATCGTTTTCTCATTGATTTGTATGTCTTGTTAAAACCGACGACGCAGCTGATAGGCGCACAATATCATAGATATAAGCGCCTAAGTAGGGCATTTTAGCGCGTTAGAGGAGCGGTTTTATTTCATTTTCTACTTGATATCGTACTTTGTCTTGGTTTTGTGTTTCTATTATTTTCTCAGGTAATAAGGCGGATTTAGCGCCAATGTTAGAATGAGTGGTTTCGAAGCCGGTTCATATGTTGTCGGGATGCCAAAGCAGAGTCGTGAACATCGGGTGTGAAGCCCGTGAACAACTTAATTCGAATGGAAGGTCATATGTTTAGCACGGACCTAATTAGTCCACGGGCTGATATGTGGCAAAACAATTCTATTTAGTTTGCACCATGGGCCCATAACCAATGGGTTTACTAGTTGGGTTTACTAGTTTTGACCAAAGAAAAGAAGGGGCCTGATGAAGGCAATTCTCGGCTGGAAATTAAGAAGAAAAGAAAATACGGCTGCCAGGGGATCACGGCTACAGCACTTATAAAAGGGAGGATTCCCACGGACGAAGGGGGAGGTTCGCTGGAATGAAGAACGGGGCTGCCGCTGCCGAGACTTTTGTTCTGTTTAGGTTTCTTCCGAGTTTTTCTTTCCTTCTAGTTTTTTAAAGCTTTGTTCAATTACTCGCATTCCGGTAATTAGTTTTAATTTCTGTTTTTAATTAAAGATTTTCGTTTGTTTTTGTTTGATTCGTATCTTTGGTTTATTTCGTATTTAAAAGCATGATTAATTCTAGGGTTTTATTCCTTTTATTTTTAATAATGAGTGAATAGTTTTTCTGAGGTTTGGTCGCTGGGTAAAGGCGTGTCGCGACCCAATTAGGATTCGTCTCGCAATTTTTCCGTTCATTAATTTAATTAAATAATCTTAGTTGGTGAAAACTACGTTCGTTGGACGAATCCGAGGCATTGCCGGGGCTCATGTGAGCAGGAACGGGGGACCAAAACCTGTTCGCCGTTGTGTATGGGACCGGCAACCTTAGGATTCGCATCCTTCGGAGTTTCCAATTCTCCCTAATTTTAACCGTTTTTAGAACTTTGGAAAGCGAGCGGATTCTGATTGGGTAGCGAGCGCCGGATTCCCTACGACCATGCCTCTCTTTTTAATCCTTTGAGCAAGTTATTTTTAGGTTTTAATTAATCTCAATCAAATCAACAAGGGGTGGCTACCTGAGAGCCCAGTTTAATCAGTAACAACCCGAGTTTTTAGTCAGCACACATCACCGTCTCTGTAGATTCGACTACGGACTTACCGGATATTGTGCTGCGTCGGTCTCCGCCCTACGCTTGGGGCAACCCTTTATTTTAGGTCTAGAAAATCGTCAAGCAGCAACTTAAAAAGGAAAACAACAACATCGATCTAAGCATACCACCAGTGAGATTAGGGGAGAAGGAACAAGTCAACTATGAAGCTGTTACAACTGCTCTAAAAAAAGCCGTTCGATTGAATTGCACGATTCAATCAAAAGATGGTCACTGGCCAGCTGAAAATGCTGGCCCGCATTTTTTCACACCTCCCCTAGTAAGTACGTACTTTTGCTAGTAATATCGGTACGTCCTATGGTTGCCATGAGGAGGAAGATCCTCTTCAAGTCCCTTTTGAGGGATTGTTTAGTCTGGACCGTTTAAAGGCCTAATCCGAGCCTACATGATAGAGACCGTTTATTTTTAGCCCTCGTCGAGAACATCAAACATGTCGAGAATTATACATCTCAGATATCGTTTAAGATGTTTTCGAAACATTTCTATGTTGCAAAAAAGGGTTCTAATGCAATATTTCAAACTCTACGGTTTCCATTTTGACATTTTCCACATCATAAATGTGTTTAGGAAAAATAACAAAGGAAAAGAAATCACTGATATTTTCCACTTATTGACTTCCCAGAAAAGAACCATGACTGTTGTTTGCGTGCTACTCCCATGTGTTTTTTTTTTTTTAAGCAAAAAGATTTCATTAATCTTTGGAAATGATACAAAGATTAAAAGAATCCCGGACACACCGGCACACAGCTACCTGGGAACCAACCCCAAAGGAAGGCAAGATGCCAATCGAAATCCACAAACAAGACCAGAAACAGCAAACCCTCACCAACACCTACAACAGAAAACAAAAGGGCTAAACCCATGTGTAACTCCAAAGCTTCAAATTATTGTATTAGCTTCAAATTATTTTAGTCCCTCATAAAATAAAGGAAAATGATATTGAAACTCTAAAAATTGATGCAGGCACTCCAAAATCAGTGTAACTCCAAAGCCATTTTCCTTTGTTTTTTGGAGTGCCTGCATCAATTTTTGGAGTGCCAATATCATTTTCCAAAATAAATCTGCACGACTTTTTTTTATTTTTTATTTTTGGAATTTGCAGCTCATGAGCCTTTACATAAGCGGAGTAATCAACACCGTCTTAACAGCAGAACACAAGAAGGAGATGATTCGATACCTTTACAATCACCAGGTAGTGAAAAAAAACTCTCGTGTGCGAAATTTCAGAACAGCTATGTTACGGACACGGTTGGAGACGCACATATCTCAACACAAATGTGTTTGGAATCGTCTGAGGCATGTATAGTAGGACCAAACTTACATCGAACGATTTCGGATGCAACTTTGTTCAATCTGTGCACATAACCCTGTGCCCGTGGTGTATTTTTATTCCAAAACGAGCAATGCTACAGACGGGGATGCACAGATCCTAACACACAAGTGTCCGAAATTGTAGCCCCTGTTCGTTTTTGGTCTCAAAACTCCCGTGCACAGTTCTTTATAATTTTATTCTATCTATCTCTCTCCACTCATTACTCGCTAAAACCTTTCTCAAAATCCAAACCGAATAGTTATTCTCTTAGGAGTAATAATGTGTGTCAAAATACATTTAAATTAGAAAATCTAGAATTTTTTTCCCACTTATGTATAGGAATTTTAAGAGTTCTTTTCAACCAAGGGTTTCCCACTTATGTAAAGGAATTTTAAGAGTTCTTTTCGACCAAGGGACGTACAGAGGCCCATTCCATATAACTTTCCCAGATTAACCTAGAAAACAAGTATAATTCGTGAGAAGTGTTGGAGTTGTGCAGGGGTCCGAACACCCCCGGCACCCCTCTGTGTCCGCCGTGTTTATAATGTAGAGTGAAGTAGAGTAAGCCGAGTATATAACCTGAGGTTAACCTAGCTTTAGATCTTAGCGCTCAGGCGTGTAATTGTCGTGATTTCTATTTCGATGTCCACGTTTAACTGTTCCTCCTTGTCTTTGGCTTTCTGTTGATTGAAAACACCTAGAAACAGAAACTAAAAACTGAATGACATGGCTTGTGCACACGGTAAAACAACTGGAAGTCAAGAAGATTTGGAAACCAAAACCAAGTGGCAGCTGGTTAGTGCCTGGAAGAGAGTTTTGAGGTCAAAGGGATCTAAACGGAAGAGGATAAAACGTGGAAGTGGATTGCGGTTGATCAGGATATATGGATAGTTTTTAGTTTCTCATTTACGGTTTCTCCCTTTGTATATTAGAATTTAGGAAGCACGGATACTCTATTTTGGCCTCCGTATCACGTATCGTATCCGTATCGGATACCGATATTTTCGGATACTCTCTAGATATGTATCCGATACGCTTTTTAAAATATCCTGCTTTTAGAATTATTTTTGGGTATCCCGATACGTTTCGGATATGCGCGGATACTCTCAGATACACTCCGGATACGTATCCGATACGTTGCGGATACGTGTTGGATATGCTCGGATATGTTTCGGATATGCGCAAGGGTAAATATGTTATTACTTAAAATATAGGGGATAAAATTGCAAGTAAGACTATTTTTTTCTTTTTCTCCCACCAATTGACACCATAAACACACCGACGATATCCTCTCTTTCGACAACCTTGTAAATCTCTCGTCTCTCTCTCTCTCTCTCTCTCTCTCTCTCTCTCTCTCTCTCTCTCTCTGTATGTAAATATATATATAACTATATAGATACAGTTATATATATAAGTATACGTGAATATATATCTCTCGGCATGTGAAATGGTGAACTTGTGTAATGAAAAACTTATTAATGAAATTTAATAGTCCTTTTTTGGAGTTCGTGCCATTTTTCAATCGATTATATCTTCCAATTTATAATGTTTTACGTGATTTCGAAAACATTATATTATAGAACTAATCGAGATCTATCAAACAAGATCCATATTCGAAATGAAATTCATTACGGATTTAAAGGTATAACCAATTTTTTAGCTGGTTAAAATAGAATTAGGGACAATTAAATTCGGACGGAGGGAGTATATAATATATTTTTTATTTACTTTTATATTCAACGTATCCCCAACATATCGTATCCTCCTTTTTTGAAAAATCACGTATCTGCGCGCGTATCCGTATCCGTATCCCGTATCGTATCTGTGCTTCTTAGATTAGAATAGATACATACACATCTATCTTACGTTTCACATCTTATTTTGTTGCGTATTAGATCTTAACATCAAATCGTTTAGAACTACACATCAAACAAGAATTGAGTGAATCAGACGGCTGAGCGTTGGCACCATTATTTGGTTGTCTTTTTTTGAACGGCGAAAGAAGGAATTTTATTGATCACAATTATGTAGAACAACAAGATTTAGGGTAAGATAAGATAGCATCACAACGTGTGAGTAACATCCCAACTAGGTTGGCACCCTACCCCACGACAATCATATGCTATTCCTACCCAAGGATTGACAAGAGATCAACCCCAGCGAATTACAATATAAACCTCAAAAGGAAGCTGAAAAATCCTAGATCCTCTAGGATTAAAGATTTGCTATGTTTTAATCTCAATCAACAATTCACCATGCGATAAACAAAATCAATCTCACAAACGGAAAGCAAACAAATAACGAACACCAAGATATACGTGGAAAACCCAAAACAGGAAAAAACCACGGGAAGGAATCAAACACTACTAAACACGAGGTTACAAGAACTCTTACGATAAGTTTGAACTCCACAAACCTAAACCTAGATGCTCTTGCCGAATCCACGTACACCTCTCTGAATGCTTGACCGCCGCGGCCTTGAATCTACAAGCATTCCGTTTGCCTCCCGGAAATCCACCGAAGGACTTGAACTTGCCTAGGAATCCTCCTTAGCGTTTTTCTCAAATAAGTTGAAAAAGATATTAAAACCTCTTGGAGATATCGTATATGGTCAATGATCCATCAATTGGATTGGAACTCCAAGATTCAAAGCAAAAAAAAGAACATTGATTATTTGAACTTCAAATCCGCATCAGCTTTTTTCCGCGGCTCCAATCTCTCGTTCTTTAATCTTTTAAAGCATATAGCCGGTTTTGCTGCCACACATAATCAGTAACCTAGTTGCCAACTATAGGAAGATATTTATAGTAGCCAATTAGTCTCGTGCCCTAGCAGCCAATAATTTAGACAGGAGTCCTCGATTGATCTCCGATTGATACCCCGATCAATCCGGTCCAAATTAGCTCGATTCACTCACTCTCAATTACACAATATTGATTTCCTTCCACTTCCTAAACAGACATTCTAAAAACAAAATTAAAAAAAAGAATACAACTCGATAGACGGAGATAAACGCCAATGTGTGTTTTGTCGTGAAATTGCCAAATAAGAGAGACCATAGAATATGGACCTTACAATCTCCCCATTTGGCACTTACATGACAAAACACACTAACATATAAAAATAATCCCCTAACAGAAAGTGAGCACAATCTGTAAAGCTGCAAACACACTAAAACACACAATCTGTTATCGTCAACAAAGTTCTCCCCCTTTTTGTCATGGAAGGACAAAGGTAAAATAGTCTATAGGAGCCCAATATAAGCCATGAAGAAGAAGGCTAATGAACTAATAGCATAATTAAGCACAATCCAGCGAGTATGAACCAATATCAAATGCAATAATGCTATCCACGCATACATTAGCAACAGACACAGCAGCCAACGTGGCAAAAAAAAAGGGCCCCCCCCCTCCCCCTCCCCCCCTCCCTTTTCTCTCTCCTCTCTCTCATTTTGAAAAATTCAAAAATTTTCGGAATTTCATTATTTTTGCTCCCAAACCCATTTCTGCTCCATCTCCACGCACCAGCACCAGCAACCACCGCCACCAACAACGGCCAACCATCCGAGACGCAACCGACCGCCATCCAACGCAAGTGCTCTCTCTCTCTCTCTCCCTCCACCGACGACCCCCACCTCCACCACATCTGAATCGTACGACCACTACTACCACTGATGCCGATAACGACCACCACCCCTTCTCTGTCCCCAACTTCCATCTCTCTCTCGAGGCTTCTTTGTCTCTATTTTTCATACGAAGGTTGTGAGGGCACCGAACACCTCCACCACGGATTTGTGCAACCACGGCGAATCCGACGGCCACCCAGAACCCCCACCGTGGACGGCACGCCAAATCAGTTATGGTGCGTTTTTCTCTCTTGTGTAAGATCTTAACTTTTGTTTGGGTCTAAAATTAGGGTTGTTCTTCAGAAATTAGGGCTTTCTGTAAATTAGGGTTCTCAAAAAAAAAAATGGGGCATGTCACAAATTTGGGTTTGCTCTTCGCAAATTGGGGCTTTTTACAACTTGCAATTATTAAAAGTATTTAGAAAATGTGTATCGGTGAGCTTTATAATTACACTAATGTTTTATTTTACCGGTGTAGTATAATCCGAATGTTCACTCTATGGAACTCAACGAGGTTATCATGCAAGGGAGCGTAAATTGTTGTGTAAGTATCCCTATGTATTTTTATCTTGTCATTCTAAAATTTCACATGTTACGTACTTGACAATTGGTTTTTAATTTCAGACATCCCAAATGGTTGGACCGCACGGTGGAATGTGGAGCTATGACCTTGACGAGGCTTCAACCGATTTGTAATGGAAGACTTGTTCTTTTTTGTAATTTTGGCAAATGGCAATACATATATTCTCTTCGCTTATATATGTAGAGAGGGCACCCTTATGGCAGCATTAATTGTGAGTTTCATGGTTTAGTTCCACCTGAAACAAAAATATTATTTTGAGGGTAATGACTTGTGAGATCAATTAGTCTCTCTCAACCGTCTGAGTAACTTTGATGATCAATTGAAATGTGGCTTTTTGTGCCTTTGTGTTGTATGGGTAGCCTAATTGTCATTTACTCTCTCAGTTTGTTCACTATGATGCTCAATGAAAATGTGAATTTGGCTTTTGTTTTGTATGAGTAGCCTATTAGTTACAGTTTACTCACTTCGTTTATTCATAGTTGGCATGTGTCTTGTTTGGGTTGCTTTCGGATCTTTTGTTGCTCCTGTGTCTGCGTCTGGTCGTTTTGGGTCTGTTTATTTTGGGGGTCGCCTTTTTCCTCTTTGGCGTGTCCAACCTTGCTCTGATACTTGCTGATGATGTTGTGCTTGCTGGAAAGTTTTCTCTGCTGCCCGTTTGTTGGAAAATTTAGTATTGCTCGTCTATTGGTTTTCAATGTTGCCCGCTTGCTAGAAAGTTAGTTGTTGGCCGTTTGCTGGAGTCAATGTTTAGGATTATCATTTTCTGATGGCCTCAGCTGTCTATTTTGCACTGAATTTTTAAAAGTGTGTTGCTGCTACTGATATACCTACTGTTGCTGCTGATCTGCTCTTGCTTTAGTAGAAGCCTAATGCTAGAATCATTTTGATTACCCATTCGGAAAATCCATACTGATGCAACGAAAAATCTACCCTCCTGCTGATTCAGCCAAGCTGATTATCTTGAATTGGGTTCAATGGAATCTTGCTTTGACATTTTGTCCCGATTTACTTGGAAGTTTTTCAACTTCCACTTTTTGCTTTGTACGCCTATCGGGGTTCTCTTCTTGTAATTTGGTTGGGTTGATTTCTTATCAATCCTCGGGCTTGATTACCATATGATTGTTGTGGGGTAGGGTGCCAACCTCGTTAGGATGTTAGTCTCACATTGTGATGCTTCCTCTTCTCGCCCGTTTTATCGATGTACTTCATTTCGCTTTAATGAAATATATCTTTTTTGTCGTTCAAAAAAAAATAGTTGGCATGTGTCTTGTATCACACACATAGATAGCGTTCAACTCCAAACAGAATTTTGCAAAAATGACACTTATATTGCTTCCCAATCAAACAATGCTTCCCCAATTACCATGTAAGAGATTGTAAATGCAAGCTTATAGCCCCAAAATTGAAACACAAGAATTCCAACAACATATATACCAGAACCAATTTCATGACAGTACAAATTAATGAATATAAATGTGAACTAAGTTGACATTGTGATTTTGCCAATGGGGTTACGTGCAAGTGTTCCAACCCCAAATTGCAACCTTGAAAAGCCACAGGCCACAATTTTAAGTACTTCAATCAAAGCAACTGCCAATCATCTTCTTGTGTACAATCCTCGGCGTCATTCCCGGGCATCACGTCAGAGCACCCGTCCTGTTGAATCCGACCACCATCGCTCGACATCTCATAGTTACCGGAAGCCTTTGAAATGTAGCGGGCTTGAGTGACGGTAAATAAGGGAGCACCCTTTGACAGATCAGCTAGCTTTGAAGCCCGGTTGCAAAAGTCATCAAAATCATCTACCAACAGGAAAAAACACAAATAATACTTTAATCAATGAGAGCTTCATTTGTTTTCACTAAAGCGCAATTAATGGAATCTACTTGTCAGGGCAAATCAGTCAAGACGCATGTGGATACAAAGAAATCGATCCGGTAAAGAAACTGAGAAATTTGAGAGGGTCCATTCTCAATTGTGTAGAGAGTTCATTTCACAATCCTACAAAATAAATGCACGGGGAGTTTAATACCTTTGTCTTTGCAGTAAAACCCAATTGCCAAAGATGGATCGATGGAATCAAGGGGGACACGCCGCAAAATGATAGAACCATTACAACAGCAACCAGCAAATTAGGAGGAAGCAATAAACAACACGAAACAGAAGAAGCAGCATAAACGAAATAGAGGATGATGGTCAAGCAACCAAACTCTGCCTCAAAACTTACTTGCTGTGATAAGAAGAAGTATCAGTCTCCAGATTATCTCCCTTGACATCGACTACCTGATGGAGCAACCAGCCAAGGAGAAAATGTGGTAAAACATGGATATTCAAACACAATCAATCCCACAAAATCAGATGTCAAACTGACATATCCCACTTATTAATGGTAATAGTAATACCGAAGATCAATTTGCAAGAAACCAACATGTTAGAAGAATTAAGTTCACAACTGAGATCAATTTGCAAGAAACCAAAATGAGGCTATTGAAATAGCTTTCTGGCTAAACCTCTTAAAAGAACAAGATCTCAGCTATAGAAGTGCTCCCCAAGAACGAGTGGACAAAACATAATATTGGTCCTCACTTAATCTAAAAACCATTCACCCCAGATAAATTTATGAGCACCCATACAAATTCCACATGAACTCATAAACTAATCACAGTAGGAAAGTCCAACCAGTGAAAAATGAGTTTTCGGGTCAGATAAGTACATTGTTCTGCAATCTAGCTAATATTGGAGAACTATGTCATTTTGACAAAATAGCCACAACTTAAGCTACAAAATTACGAGGAGTAGACTGCTTTTAAGCTGACAACAAACAGATAGCTGTGATCTAGGTGCTGCAAACATGAAATCAACCACCATAATTAGAAGCAATCCCTTGCACAACTTGCAAATGAGAAAGGCCAAATTTACAGAGCCTAATATTGGTAATAAGAACTAAAAAAGAAGGCAGGCCTTCATCTTCCTTGTCTCTTCTTTCTACTCCAGTAAAACGGAACAAAAAGAAAAAAAAAAAAATGGTCTGCAGTTATCTGTTTACAAGTATAACTTGCTTCTAAAATGACAGAAATATCAAAATTTCCCATCCAAATTAAAATACAAAAAGATACTAATTACATTTACAACTACAAAAAGATAAGAGTACATATTTTGCTTTGGATTCTTTCTCAAATCAAAGACCAACACATCCCATTGTAAAAAGCCCCAATTTGCGAAGAGCAAACCCAAATTTGTGACATGCCCCATTTTTTTTTTTGAGAACCCTAATTTACAAAAAGCCCTAATTTCTGAAGAACAACCCTAATTTTAGACCCAAACAAAAGTTAAGATCTTACACAAGAGAGAAAAACGCACCATAACTGATTTGGCGTGCCGTCCACGGTGGGGGTTCTGGGTGGCCGTCGGATTCGCCGTGGTTGCACAAATCCGTGGTGGAGGTGTTCGGTGCCCTCACAACCTTCGTATGAAAAATAGAGACAAAGAAGCCTCGAGAGAGAGATGGAAGTTGGGGACAGAGAAGGGGTGGTGGTCGTTATCGGCATCAGTGGTAGTAGTGGTCGTACGATTCAGATGTGGTGGAGGTGGGGGTCGTCGGTGGAGGGAGAGAGAGAGAGAGAGCACTTGCGTTGGATGGCGGTCGGTTGCGTCTCGGATGGTTGGCCGTTGTTGGTGGCGGTGGTTGCTGGTGCTGGTGCGTGGAGATGGAGCAGAAATGGGTTTGGGAGCAAAAATAATGAAATTCCGAAAATTTTTGAATTTTTCAAAATGAGAGAGAGGAGAGAGAAAAGGGAGGGGGAGGGGGAGGGGGGGGGGGGCCTTTTTTTTTTTTGCCACGTTGGCTGCTGTGTAAAATCTGTTGCTAATGTATTTGTGGATAGCATTATTGTATCAAATGTAAGCTGAAGAATCAGCAAGTCGAAAAAACGGATGAGACAATAATAAGTTATAAAATAGAAGAACTAGGATATTTGCAAACCAATAGAGATAGGTCCATAAAATCCAATAGCAATGCAACATCAGCCATGTACCCCCCAAAAAAATTAATTCTATCCACACTCCAACTAGCCCTTATAGAAAACCAAAAAATTAAGGGGCATCCTCTCAAACCTATCAGGCAACAATTTGAAAACCCACTGAAATTTAAACCAAGAGAAAAACATGACTCCAAGACGCAAAATACCAATTGAATGATAGCAAAACCAACCCCAAAAAGAAAAAATTACACTGTGACATACCAACGGGGGACATGTTTTTGGATATGAGTCTCGATGAATATGATTATTCTTAAAAATGCATGAGCAGATTTTCATGAAAATCAACCATGGATTAATCTAGAAATAATTTGCAACATGCAACATGAGTCTGAGACAATGTGAGTGTGTGACACGTCATAAGAAATTAAGATCATCAGTCAAGGATTAGAGAATTCTCATGTAACCCTGGACTGTCAAACACTCTCCCCCTTACGAAGTCAAACCATGCATACCGATACGAATTATGTCCCAAGAATTAGGTACAGCTCCCCCTAATGAATGAATACTCCCCCTCAATCAATTAATCCTTTCTTTTTTAATGATAACGACAATGTATTCTTTTTTTACCTCACTGCCGTTTGACGCAAATATTGAGAGTAAGAATACCTCATACCCAATGTCCGGTTACTAAGCAAGTGGTCCAATAAGGATGCCTTCACAAGGTCTATCCATTTTTTGACGCGAACACTCAGAGAGAGAATACCTCACCCTAATTGTCCGGTTACTCAATGAACGCCCGAATAAGCATTATAGTCTCACGCATTACGCATATATATTTTTTTAATCAACTAAAACAAGTGGAACACCGTATCCACACAACGATGCCAAAACGGTCAATCATCGAGGGAGTGCATGAGACATGCCCAAGTACATGAGAATCAACTTGCCTCTAAAAAAAAATCTCGCTAACTTTGACGTGTAGAGGTGGGGATCACAGAATCATGGAACATGCCACATTTAACTTCCAAATACTTCGCATGAATGTAATCATGAAAAGATGTGCATGCATTGTTAAAAAAAAAAAAACGCTCATATGAAAGAATCTCATAGCCAACAACTAAAATCCTCAAGGCATGCCCAATGCAAAGAAAAGGAAAATCTTTTTGGTTTTTTTTTTTTTAAAGAAAATAGGCCAAAAAAAAATTAATTCAGAAAAAATCTTTCCTTTTCTTTAAAACAAAACTAAATGAAACAGGCTAAGAAAGCAAGACCAAGCTTTTAAAAGGTTAACTCCTCCGGATAATCCATTGTCATCAAGAGGATTGGAAGGCAAATCTACATGAGTTTTCAAGTTCATTCTCCTCACCCAAATAAGTCTAGTTTTGACCTTTTCAATTTTTCCATCTTTGGGCACATGTTTAGGAATCACATTGGTAATCTTTCTATAAAGGATCACCCTACGCCAAGGTTTTTGTCTTCTATCACAACCATAACCACAAAATTTGTACCTACCCTCATTGTTATTAACAGGATGATAATTAGGAGGAGCATTAGGGTACCTATGAAGTTTAAAACAATTTCGCCAAATATGACCCTTCACACCACAAAAATGACACGTAGGCACATGCTTATCATGATAATCATGAGAATACGCTACATGTGTGTGTGAAATATTTGGTGAATGCAACTTTCTACAATGAGGTCTAGATTTCATGTGAATAAGATGATCATAATTATCCCTATTGTGAGAAGCATGAACATGATTAGTGACGGGATAGCCATGCAATTTGAAGCATTGGTCTAATGTGGCCTCTAGCTTGACAATAATGACATGTAGGAATGCATTTAGCAGTATTAGCCTTTTTCATATTATTGGGCTTAAACTTAAAAGAGTTTACCTCACCACGCTTGGTGGTGGTATTTTTCACCGTTGCACTTTGCATGTTTGCCTTCGGAGAATTTGGCTTTGGCTTTATGCAAACATCTTCAACATTATTTTCTTCTATGGGCAACTTGGCTTTATTTGCCACGGGAGGACTGTGAGTAGTGCTATTTGGCTTAACAAATATCATTTCTTCTCGCGCCTTTGATGACGAAACCTTCTCTGCATAACCAAGTCCACCTCTATCCGATGTCACCTTTTGAAATGACAAAACTTCATCTAAAATTTGTGAACCTGCATTCAATTTCTTAAAAGTAGCATTGGCCTTGTCAAGTTCAACTTGCAATTTTGCTACTTTTGATTCAAGAAACTTGTTAGTCTAAAAAAGACTATGCATATCATTTTCAAGATTAGTATGTTTTTGTTTAAGCACATTGAGTTCATGCAAGGCATCAATTTTCTCTATCTCACTTTGTTTTAACTTGGTGACTAATCCTAAACTAGTCTTTTTATTAAAAGAACGTTTAAATTTTTTTACAAACAAAGCCATTGTTTCTGAATCATATTTATCCTCACAGTCCGAAATATCACTTATATTCTCACAGTTCAACGTAGCACTATTCGCACCAGAAAACATAGATGTAGCACATGCAACATATTTAGAGCTATCAAAAATCGGAGGTTTGATAATAAATTTGCCTTCACTAGCAAATTAAAAAAAATAACTAAGGATCCGCTCTAGGAATAAACCAAATATTACGAGCGACCCGCTTTGATACCAATTGAAAAATCCTAGATCCTCTAGGATTAAAGATTTGCTATGTTTTAATCTCAATCAACGATTCACCATGCGATAAACAAAATCAATCTCACAAACGGAAAGCAAACAAATAACGAACACCAAGATATACGTGGAAAACCCAAAACAGGAAAAAACCACGGGAAGGAATCAAACACTACTAAACACGAGGTTACAAGAACTCTTACGATAAGTTTGAACTCCACAAACCTAAACCTAGATGCTCTTGCTGAATCCACGTACACCTCTCTGAATGCTTGACCGCCGCGGCCTTGAATCTACAAGCCTTCCGTTTGCCTCCCGAAAATCCACCGAAGGACTTGAACTTGCCTAGGAATCCTCCTTAGCGTTTTTCTCAAATAAGTTGAAAAAGATATTAAAACCTCTTGGAGATATCGTATATGGTCAATGATCCATCAATTGGATTGGAACTCCAAGATTCAAAGCAAAAAAAAGAACATTGATTATTTGAACTTCAAATCCGCATCAGCTTTTTTCCGCGGCTCCAATCTCTCGTTCTTTAATCTTTTAAAGCATATAGCCGGTTTTGCTGCCACACATAATCAGTAACCTAGTTGCCAACTATAGGAAGATATTTATAGTAGCCAATTAGTCTCGTGCCCTAGCAGCCAATAATTTAGACAGGAGTCCTCGATTGATCTCCGATTGATACCCCGATCAATCCGGTCCAAAGTAGCTCGATTCACTCACTCTCAATTACACAATATTGATTTCCTTCCACTTCCTAAACAGACATTCTAAATACAAAATAAAAAAAAAAGAATACAACTCGATAGACGGAGATAAACGCCAATGTGTGTTTTGTCGTGAAATTGCCAAATAAGAGAGACCACAGAATATGGACCTTACAGAAGCTTTCAAAAAGTGATAGAGGCTTCCCCATAATCACCTCAAAAAAAGAAGACTCAGTAACGGCATTAGTCTTCTATACAGCAAAGGAGTAATATCAGCAACACCAACATCACCAGCAGTAGTTCCATGGTCAGCAGTTCCAAAAGATCTATGCCAGCATGAAAAAAAATGCAGTCCTACAACATGAAACCTGAATTTGCAGTTAAAAGCTCAAAAGGTAGTGACTTTGCAAGGAGCATAACCAAGCATGTGAGTCAATGCAGGCCCGCAACATCAAACCAGAATTTGGCAGTTAAAAGTTCAGAAGATCAAAAGGTGGAAATTAAAAAAGTTCCCAATAAGATCAGCAAAATGTCAAAGCAGCCCTTGCATCAGAAAACAGTAGGTATGTCAGTAGCAGCAACAAGATTCCAGGAATCTTGTTCAAAATAGAACAATGAATCCAGCAAGATTTCCAGGAATCTTGTTCAAAATAGAACACAATGAATCCAGCAGACGGCCAAACTGCCCACTAGCAGTAGACAACAACTTTCCAGCAAACGGCAACAGATGAGGACGACAGACCGGACGCCAAGAAGGAAAAAGACGACCCCCAAAGAAAACAGACCCAAAACGACTAGACCCAGACACAGAAGCAAAAAAAGACCCGAAAGCAACCCAAACAAAGACACCCCGATACGACCCTAGGAAAAAACAGAAAAAGAAGGCACCAGACACCCCAAAACAATGCAGTACAAAGGAAGACCCCAAAAAACCAAAAAGAAAGCAAACAACCCCACCCAGACACAAACAAACCCCCCCCCCCCAAGACCAAACAACCCAGACACAAACACCCCCACCCACAAGAAGCATAGCCACCTCAAGACTATGAGGCTTGGATAATGCTCCTTAAACGGTAGATGAAATCAGTGATGGAGTAATCTGACTCGAACCATTTGGACTTGACCCAGAAAGCAATCCTTAATTTTATCAGCTCAACCACTTCATTCCAATTAAGAACCTTGTTTTGAAATGTATGCTCATTTCTCATTCTCCACAATGACCAAAGGACTGCAAAAGGGATACAGTCCCAAATGACTTTAACCTTTTGTTTCTCCCTGTAACTCAACCACCAATTGATTAATCCAACACCGAACTCGGAGTCACCCACTGAATGCCCCACCAATCCAAAATCTCACACCAAACATTCCATACAGGTTGACAAAATAAAAATGAGTGGTCGATCGATTCCAATGTTTCCCCACAAAACTTACAGAGAGCATGATGTTGTTGATGAATTATACCAATTCTCATAAGAAAGTCTCCAGTTTTTAGTTTACCAAGGTATGCCATCCAGCCAAAACATTGCACTCTGTAAGGTAAAGGAGTGAATTGTTTAAACATTAAAGTCTGCATACATTCTGTTGTATAGGTTCTTGGAGTATATGAATGGTCAGGATGCAACCCATTGCCCCCTGAGTTTTGGCTTTTCCCTTCGTTTTTGCCCTACCATCCAGGTGAACTGAATATTGATTTATACTAGTAACTTTAAAGGCACTTTCGTGTCCAATAGATTTCTTTGCAAAAGACTTAATATGCTACTTTGGTGTGATTCGGCATCTGCACGCTATGAGTAAGACAGGGCGTGAAATGCACTCAGTCCTTTGATTTTTAAAGGGCCGACGGGAGCACTATTTGTCTTCTTTGCGACACAACTGAAACTTAAAAAAAAAAAAAAAAACTTAATATCTGAAGATTTTTGACAAGTAATATCTGAAGATTTGAGGATGGAGATTCGGAGGATTATTGTGCGTTAATGATTTCCATAACCACACCTTTAATTTATTTGCGTTCGAATCTGGGATGCAGAGCTTGGCATTCTGTTAACAAACTTGTTTTGGTGTTTGCAATTCACCCAATTCCTTTGTAACTAGAAGCTTTATTTTGTGGTTTGGCTTGACTTTAATCTAATCCTCTGTGTAATCCAGCAAAAATGTGGTGTTATTGTCGCACAACTTACATGCCAATTTGTCGTATTTGTATGGGAGAAAGTCCGTGGGGCCGATCACGGAACTTGTCAAATCATTAAGAAAAGAAATTCACCCACAGCCATATGAGGAGATAGATTGTAATAAAGCACGGCATAGTTGTTGTAAGGTTGGTGCATGAATTCTCAAAGTAATTCTAGCAACATTCAATGAGAATACCAATTAAGTCTAGTAACTTGGGAATCAGGGTGTGTTGGGTGTAACTAGTTTGTTCAAGAAGGGTTAAACATGCCCCAAAATTTTGTCGGGTATAACCTCAGAAGCATGGACACTTACAAGAAGGTGCATGACGTGTTTGTGTTTGACACGTGTCGGACACCAAGACTCTTTTGACACTTTTCAAACACGTGTTCGATACAATTTTTTTCGTGTCCGTAATTAAGAAATAATGATCTCCATTCGGATATATGTCCAACACTCCTTTTGCAATGTTTTCGGCACTTATCGGTGTCTATGCCTAAGAAATGTATATGTAATCTACACTTCTTAATTAAACACTTCTACCATGTGATCATCACAGAATCCAGAAATATGACATATTACAATGCCATAAAACTTGCGATCACCAAAAAACAATCACAATATGATGTAACAATGCTATACAAATTCACTCGATCAATATGGATACACAAAGGCCCTGTTTGATAGCAGATTTTGAACTTGGGATATGTAGGATTGGATTGTCAATCCGATGGGGGCTTTTAAATTCTTGTTTGGTGTTGACTACTGTTGCCCAAGGATTGATATTGATAATACCATGGGATACTGAATGAGTGTAAATTTTGTCCGGATGAGCCGGAAAGTTCTTCTCCTGATTGCTCACCTGGTAATCGGGAAATACTTGCAATCCTTGCAATAGAGTTTAGAATTCCAAATGAATAAAATGAAAGTAGCAATGCAAAAAATGAATTATAGCTAGTATTCATTTTTTTCTCATAACAGATTCTTTTATATGAAAAACGAGTGGAAAAATGATGAAAATGGTGTTCTCATTGCAAGGGTATATTTGGAAACAAGTAGTTTCAATCCTATCGTGTTTTAGGCAAAACAAACATATTATTAACAATTCCATCATCTAATCTTGTGCAAAACAAACATGAAAGAAGGATTCATATCCTCATTGATAATCTAATCTCATTACCAATCTCAATCCTAATCCCACATCATTACGAATCCCTCCAAAACGAAACC